>OY783225.1:98415417-99036458 GCA_963678685.1 Patella ulyssiponensis
GCCTGTGGAGTGGGACGACAATCTGACGTCCCCTATACACGTTGCGTACACGTAAAGGAACCTTCGATAGTTTGAAAAGCGAAAATGGTTGCTGCTGCAAAATAGGAAATGGAATGGGAAAGAGAGAAATGGGGTTTAACGTCCACTCGACAGAAACTAGGTCATTTTGGGACTAACATATGGTTTCATTTTATTTCAATAATTTGCTTGCGCATAGGGGTCTTTAGCAGTGGGAGGAAACCGGAGTGCCCGGCGGAAACCCACGAGGTTGAGAAGGCGCTCCTATCTCCATGCCACATACGCTCACACCAGGGCTCAAAACCACAGCCGCAAGCCAGAGGTGACCGGCCAGCTAGAGGTCGAAGCGCGGCACTCTAGACCACTAGTCCACCCCAACCCCCAAATGGAATGGGGTTTAACATCATTATAATTTACAACAGAAATGAAGTGGGGTGTAACGTCCTACTGTTTTGCTCCTACTGAGCTAATACAACGGACATGTACCATGCAATGAGCTGTCGGGGAAATTTAGCCTAGACAACGTCACCAAGGATTCATTTACCATCACGCATATCTGTTCACGAGATCTCCGGTTTTTGTCCTATCCGAACGACTAAATAATGTGATTTTCAGAACCGCTGCCCTGTACCAATGTCAAGGAGAACCAACGCGTAAGATGCAGGCGAACTTTCTCAGCCAACACTGGAGGCGAACTAGAGACACCCAGGATTGACAGCCAGTTCCTTACACATCTCCCGTAAACTGGAAAAACCTAGCAAGTCAAATTTTTGGTGAAAACTGAGTAAGTCCCATATTTGGACTTAGTACACATGTATATAATAATAGGTTTTTTCTCCTTCACGAAAGGGCTTCTAATTATCTTAATCTAAAAAGACAAAACAAAACAGTTTTCCTTTGTTTACGCAAAACTACATTCAACAGTGTTACTAGGTTTTTCCAGATTACGGGAGACATTTCCATTTACAAAAAGATGATTCATGTGTCTTGTTACTAAAGACTGCTCCTGCAAATCTGGCGAATACACCGTGATATATCTGCCGAGCTAAAAATCAAAAAATGATATGTGGATAATTCAAGGAACTCACTTTATATTCACCATCTTCTTCAATAACAACTGTTGAATGTTTCCATTGGTCTCCTTGATTGCCATATTCATAAAATAACGGCGATTTGCCCACACTATTTACTAGTATTTTAACACTGATGAAGGCATCGATCACGTATTGCATGTTATACCAAAGATGGACGAGTTTTCTCCCTTTATCAACAGGACTCACTATTCTGGAAATTTGGTTCTGAATATTTAATGGTTCTATATACACGTAAAAACCTGTTGAAACGAATAAACGAGTCACAGTAAAATATTTCTTTTATGCCCCCACCCTCCTTCGAGACGATTTCTGAATATTTTGAAATATCACACCCGCCTGGACTTTTTAGGAGTTATATTCATGTGGACTGAAAGCTTCATTATCATACCTATTCAATGATGTATTACTTATACAAAACCAGATTGTGTATGTCAGTTGTCATCTATCTTAAATTTATTGAAAAACATTGCAACGATTCAAAGATATTAAGTTGTACTCTTTAACTGATGTGCGATTAGGCCATACAGTATGCCAATGTTGTCCACAAAAATGCAAAACGTTAACCGAAGAAATAAACGGCAATCGGCTGATTCGGACCATTGCTGATTCGGACTTGGCTCATTCGGATGAGATTCCAGGGGCGGATCCAGATTCCCCCCCCTCCTTCTCAGCTACATGAAAAAAAATAATGCCTTGCATCAATGAAATTACATCACAAAGTGATCCTACATCAGTATAAAAATGATTTCTCTGTTTAAAAAGCTCAATTTGTGTGTATGCCTATGTAGTTTAGAGACGATGATGGCAGATTTCCGTAACAGAAACCCGGCAAACCCCCTCCTGTAAAAATTCCTGGATCCGCCACTGATTCGGACCAGAATCTTGGCTGATTCGGACCAGATTTGTTAGCTCATTCGGACTATGGCAAGGCTCATTCGGGCCATTTTATTTCAATGACGAGAATATTTAAAATATATTTACATGTATTTAATAATATGACAAAAATGACAATATTTAGTGATTGATTACTTCAATACCAATGAGCAAATCACTGAAAAGGTGCTTCACATTCTTGGCTGATTTGGACCAGATTCTTGGACCACGATAATGGAATGACAATACTGACAATAGTATTGAGAATATGTTTGAATTTATTATGACAAAAATAACAATAAATACTACCCAGTATTATCAAATGATAACCCAATATCAAATAGCTGCATTCCAGTATAATTACTGGTATTTATATCATCTTTGGGCGGCATTTAGCAATTGACATACGTAATAAAACATATTATGGAACACAACTACAATTTATATATTCTGATAAATACGATCTAACCAATTCAAGTAGTCAAGACAGATAGATACTAAATTGGTTTGCAAATGTTAATTTAGTCACACATTACAGAATAAAACTTAAGTAGCAACAAACAAGAACCTTACAACACAATTTAATGCACAGCCTTCAGCGAAATCTGAGTAATTTTCATTTAGTAATATAAAATGTACATTTTCCAAGATATGTATCTATTACCTATGTTAAAGGCGAGCCTTTAAACCTATTTTCTGTTGTTTTTCAATACATCATTTATTCGTAATAACATATTTCCGTTATGCTACTGTATTGCTGGTGTTGGTTTTCAAATTTGTATGAAATATTGAAATTAACATAAATTGGTTTAAACCGTATTTCTTTAACATATAATTACAAACTATAGAATGGATTCGAAAACAAGCTATGAAGTTTATAAAATAAAATAATAATGGCATGTTTATTAATTACATAAAATATAATCATTTTTTGTGAGATTAACGAGATAATCCCTGTTAATACAGTAACCGTGACATCAAAAATGGAATATAAACATAAATTGACGTACATAAAAGCACATATTATTATTATAGTCACGCTATAGCCTAGATAAACTCTTTAATTCTGATTTTATATCAAAATCTCAGTTTCTAGTATTTTTATCATGTTGTCCGAATCAGCCTCATAGTGGTCCGAATCAGCCCAGAATGTGGTCCGTATCAGTCTTGAATTTTGGTCCGAATCAGCCATGGTCCGATTTCATCTACAACGTACTCCATTCACCAATTCTAAAACTTCAAGAGTCTCAAAATAAGCAAAACACAGAGTTGTGAATATGTTTTAGTAAAGTAAATATAAACTCTAGCAGAATAAAGAGTTTAGGCAGACTGAAGTCTACACAATAGGGCCTCGAGGTAGGTCTACGGGGCTTCTGGTCAAGGTGTATATCTTATTATTGCTTTACCCATACGTTATCATCACTGGCGTGTCTTAGTTGAGTTTAAAACACACTTTAATTTGGGGAATGGCGAGAGGCCGCACGAGTGGAATAACTTACGACCATCCCCATAATCTAAACCCTACCCTTTTCCACTTCTGGGTAGGTTGTATTTCACATTTCTAAATGCAATAATCGGATTTCCTTAGTTCACACGACACAGACTAAGTCATTGAAAGACTATGATTCGATGTCAATTCAATAATTCGCTTGTGCCAGGAAGTCTTTACCGGTAACATGAGCCACAGATAACCCAAGAGGTTGGAAAGGCGACCTAACTCGTCGCGTACAAGCGATGAATCGAAGTCACATCTCAGTTACAGACCAAATAAAATAAATGCGCACGTCAGTCCATTCGTCCACCCAACCCCACAATCTAGCAAAACCACATCTTACCTGATTCATTGTTAGTTGTATGATCTTGATTAGGCCCAGCACATGGTATGGTTGTTCCTTTCTTTCTCTTCCAATCAACGTTATTACTTTCAGCTTGTGTCCAACTACACATTCCTTGTTCAAATTCACACGACAACTGGACATCACATTCTGTTGATAGAAAAATGTTTTTTTAATTTAGGTTTTAGGAATCAACATATACAACAATATTGGTTACAAAGTCATACACAGGTGAGACGTCGCGTAATCCAACGGATGATATTTTGATATATTAAAATGACAGGTGGGAGAAAATTGAGATTTTGGTCATTTATATTTTTGGTTGTCATAAACACATCATATCTGCTTATATTCCAAACTGACATCGTAACTGAACGTAGTGGATATTTACCAGGTATGACTGTAGACTTACATTTCCATATTTCGATAATTCGTTGCGTCAATTTGCGTAATAAACCAATCGAATAGTTAATTCGAGAAATCAAAATTGGGGTTAGTAAATTAGATGGTTTAAGCAATATTTCATTTCGAGTACAACAGTATAATTTAAAATGCTGATCTATTGGATTTGATAACAAGTTGAAGCTTGCATAAATCCACCTCTATAATAGTGTTTTCCAGAAGTAACGCTGGCTAGACTTTGCAGGAGCGGGGTTGAGAGAATGAAAGATACGCTATTTTTGAAAGTAATATGTATAGACTATTGCTTATAAACTGTGCATCCTGCGTCGATGTAAAAACTTTTTTGATATCTATTCGATTTGGCTGCCATATTTTAGCAAATAACGTGAAGTCCAAAAGTGGAGAGTTCGTTCCAACAGCATCTACGTCAGACAAGTCATAGCCGACCACGGTCACAACAAAAGATGTGTAGCATGCATTTTACACGCGGGGTGTGATTTATATATCTATTATCGTATATAAATAGGAACAGGACACCATATATTTCTACACTACAAAAGATGTGTAGCATGCATTTTACACGCGGGGTGTGATTTATATATCTATTATCGTATATAAATAGGAACAGGACACCATATATTTCTACACTACAAATGGATTGCAAAAATTGTTAATAGTCTATCTCTCGCTTACATTTTGCATATGGATTTTAGTTATGGAAGACCAAACAGCTCTTTATTCAGTGTCACTAGACTCTTCAATATCCGATTCTATCGTATAACCCTTTTTAATCATGTTATAAGCAACACTTCCTTTGCCTTAATTTATATGATTTTCATAAGTATTTTATAGCATGTATATAGCAGATCTGTATATTAGAGGGGTGGGAGAGGCTACCTCTTTTCCCTGATCCCTTTTCATATATTTTAAAAATAAAATATTGTTTACAAACAAATAAAATAAAAAAAGACCTATTTTCAAATCCTCTACAAAAAATCTTAATAGTAAAATATGACAAGTATGCTTTTCCGTGAACGAAATATTTTTTATTATTATTAATTGCAAAGAGAGTTTAATAAATATAGATTCGTAACTTACCAGATTTAATAACGGGGACAATCGCTATAAGCACCCACACACTTTGGAACCACGTCCAATATGCCATTGGTGTTGTCCGTCAGTTATAGAACATCTAAGTAGTAAATAAAATTTGTCTCTGCTATCTGGATGGCTGTCACGAGCCACAACTATAAACAAACATGCATGAAATCGCCATAAATCATCGATACTGTAGCAGAGATCGTGTGATAGGTAATGATTGTCGTGTCACAAAATGCTGATCTAATTTCAAAAAATCAAAGTTGTTATTACTTCTGGGGAATCGACATGTACCAGACACAGCTGTCCCCGTAAATCACAAACTTAGTATGACCCAAAGCCTCCGAGTGTGAATTGAGTGGAACAGACATCGCTACAAACTGCAACCAGTGGCTCCCACGTTTCGCAAGAGGATGATACAGAACAGGCTAAACACACACGCGATTTTTTGTATAATCCCGGGGCAATAATCCTGGGGCCTATTTCACGAAATTTTAACTAAGATAAGATCCCAATTTTAGTAATTTGATTGGATAATATTAGATTGATTTTAGTGCTTAGCCAATCAAAATTGAAGTATCTACTAAAATTGGATTTTATCTTAAGTTAAAATTTCGTGAAACAGGGCCCAGAAAGATATGGCCTGAAATATGCAAATATCAAAAGGGACTGAGATCTATGGGATATAAAGATATGTTTGAAGTTTCAGCAAAATCGGATACAAATTGTGACCTCTAAAGGGTTCACAATTGCAACCTTTGTATTACACACTTCTACACAATTTGCGTACAACGAGCGGCCATTTTGTCGGACAGTTTCATTTTGATTTTCCCGAAATTCGAATTCAACCTTCATTATGGTGCAATGGTGATGAATTTAAACGGTTTTTAAAATCGGAAAAATGAGACCACTAGAGAACCTGCAACCTAACAATGCGATTTAAAAACGTAATTTTTGGTACAATATAGGGCCAGGAAGTTACTTTATTATTATTATTTACAGTGCTCATATAGCGCTTATCTAAAACATTACTCTAAGCGCTTTACAATGCATAAAATCACATAAAATCCACAACAAAAAATGCATATATATATATAAAGTCATGAATAAGAATCATGAAAAAATAATATAAAATCATTACAAGATTAATAAATAACTATGATAAAAATACACAAATAGCGTTCGTTTATTGACTATTTGTAAAACGCCTGTCTGAATAAAAAAGTCTTAAGGTTTTTCTTGAAAGCATTCACAGATTCAAAGTTTCGTAGCGTGTTTGGTAAGTTATTCAACAAAACGGCGACCGCCCTTTCGAACCGTCTCTCTCCGTATGTTTTGTTCTAACTGCTGGTTTGACTAGAAGCATGTTGTTTTCTGATCGAAGTGTTCTTGTTGGCTTGTAGATGGTAACAAGTTCTTGTAAGCATAGCGGTGCTTCCTCTTTCAGAGCTTTAAACACATATAGTAACACTTTGTATTTGATTCGAAATGTTATTGGCAGCCAATGAAGCGATTGTAAAATTGGACTAACATGTTCATTTTTCTTTCTCCTTGTGATTGACTTTGCGGCGGTGTTTTGGACACGTTGTAGTCGTTGGGTTGCATTTGCGGGAAGTCCATATGGCAATGCTTTCCCGTAGTCCAAACGAGACGTCACTAAGGAGCAAACAACAAGTGTTTTCGTGGCATCTGCCGTTATGTGTGGACGAATTCGACCGATATTTCTGATATGTTGGTTCATTGCTAGTGTTTTGTCCAAGTAGACACCAAGGTTCTTGACGCATGCGGAATCACTGACGATGTTTTTACCAAAAGTGAGGTGACAATCCGTAAACTCTTTTATTCGATGTAGTTGCAAAGACAGTAAGAGCTTGACCGTCGAACATCACATCACATAACAATTTCCTTGAACTTACAGAATTTCACCGACTCTCGTTTTTTAGGTGGTTTGTTAATGTTCAGATTACAGTGCACTGCGGAATGGTCGTTACATATATGTAATTCCTCAACAGATGGAACGCCGATCAGAATTGAGCTATTTATCTTCCCTAGTTATAATGACATCAAGCGTATGTCCACGGACATGTGTAGCGCCAACTACATGTTGCACGAGACCACGATCAGTTAACGTTTCAGTGAATTTGCGGGCATCACAGTGGAATTTATCATCCAGGTGGAAATTTTAGTCTCCCGTCAAGATAATATTATCGGATATTCCCATTGTGTAGTCAAGAAAATCTAACCATTCATTGAAAAAAGTTTGAAGTTTTGAACATGTTGGAGCGTGACGGTGGTGGACGATATATCACGAACAAGCGAAAGTTCTTTTCTGGTGATTTAATATTGCATTCGAGGAGTTCGAAATGTGTGGGTGATTTCTTTTTTGGTACACGTTTAACAGCAAGGTTCAATTTATGTATTATCGCAACACCACCACCTCTTTGATCGCATCTAGGAGCATTCTAAATATTATATCCGTCTGGTAAAAGTTCTGAGAAAATACATTTATCGATGGCGGAACCAAGCCATGTTTCTATTAGCACTATTATATCAGAATTGCTCCAAATAAGATTGTCGCCGATAGACAGAGATTTGCTTTTTACTGATCGAACGTTTAGTGACGTTAAAGAAAGTTGTTTGCACATTTGCCACTGAAAAACATTTTGCAGTTGAGGTAATGATATTGGATTGGATGTGGTCGTTGACGTTGTTTTTAATCGCTGAGACACAATTGTAGGAATAGTTCTCATATGATTGTCATAATTTGTTAAGATGTCACTGTGCGTTATGACATGAACTAGATTACTTTGATTAACACCACATGTTTTCCTCTCTGCTCCATCTCTATTTGAGTCAGTTATAGTTCTAATAGATCGCAAACAGTTTCGACCAGCTTTAGTTCCGCGTCGTGTCTCTTTTGTTTGTTTCTCGCCGAACGTACTGTATTGTGAATTACCTGTGTGCGTGATTAGTGGTCTAACTTTAGCTGTAGCTAAAAATAGCCTCCGTATACACAATGCACTCATGGCGAATCGATATTGATAAACAGTGAACAGAAAAAGTTTCTTTGTCTATCTTGGGTTTAAATAAAACTCATGTTCAATTTTGATAGTTCAAATTGTTTCAGTTGTATCTTAGGCATATCCATGTAATATAGGAAGTCAGTTTGTTCGATTACGAGTTCGTAAATAAGCAAAATATCACTTACGTAGTGGGAGCGGCGGACCAGCGCTAACTACACAAAACAACCAATCCGATATCCGCGAATACCGAACGGAACCAATATCTATCGGTTATAAACATGTATTTCAAGTTTCATCAAAATCGGATCAAAGTTGTGACCTCTAGAGAGTCCACAACCTTTATTTCCCAGACGTTGACACTATTTTCGTACGAGGGGAGGTCAATCTGTTACGCAGAGTGAAACCCTGAAAGGACGGTCTCTGGAAGTCCATGGCATCCGAGGTTTCTTAAATTGGAGAGTAAGTGAATATGGTCACGTACTATTTTTATCTCAAGGTTGGCCTTAGTCCACTAGGAGGTTAGCTTTAGATCATAACGTCTGTCATTGAGTCAAGTGGCGCGGTTTCAACCTCAAACTTGTACATGACTATGAGTAGGGTAGCCCACCCAACCTCGTGGATATTTTCCAGTCTCTGCCTCCTTCCCACACACACCGTGAATTACTGAAGAAAAATGAATCACGTGTTTCATGTTGCCGCCGAAATAACCCAGGTTGTGGCGAGTGGAAGTTATTGTGGATATTTGGACAATGCCCAGACTAAATGTTAGCCTAGAATTCCACACATTTACGCTGCCAAGGGTTGGTTGTAACGTGCATTGCCACCGAAAACTCTGCCTGACAATTAAGCGTGAATTAAAGTTTTAGGCTTAACCAAGCATGCTTAAATGTCAGTGTATTAATATCGAGTTACGGTTACACACATAACTTTAGTAAAACCTTTGAATACAGACCCTGTACACGTGCTAAATAAATGCATTACAGGTCGATCAGAAACTTGAACCCCCGAGTCAGAACAAAGGGACCAGCGTGTAAATGTTTTATAAATATAAATTACATTATTCTCTTGCGCGATGAATAAAATCTATACTCTTTATCTATATTTCATATCGTAATATCATCTACATAAAGATTGTGTGAAGAATTAAATAACATTTTCGAAAAAAAGCAAATTATAGCTTTTTGAAACTTTAGACTTGTTTTCATCCCACAGGAGAAGGGTGTACTAATACATACATAGACACCCTTCATTGCATATTAAGCTGTTATCTGATGCAGGATGTTGGAGCGTTTTTTGTAGTTCAGTCTGAAGTTGAATTATAATTGAAAAGGTGTTTAACATCCCACTTTTTTGTTACTAACCTGGTGTGGTAGAACTTGAGTATTAGAACTGTTTTACGGGTGTAGAAGGCAACTCCTTAATTAAATTTTGTCAAATATCTTGTGGGATGTGGTACCACACCGCTAAGGAGTATCGAGAAGCATTTACGCAAAAGTCAAATATTACACTGTAAAGTCAAATAACTTTTATAAATCAATATATACGACACTACCAGACCAAAAGACGTCATTTTATAATTCTAGTAATTAGACAGAAATCTATTATTAGGTGTTATTTCACTAAGATGTTAAACCGTAACTTGTATGATATACACCTTTATGGTTTAATCTCACTGTGTCACCCATTCAACTGGTGTTATAGGGTAGTGGTGTGAAAATTTAAGTAAACAAAGGATTATTAATTGTATCCTTATTAGTACTGTTCACCTAGTTAAGATTGAATTATTTTAATTCTCAAGGAGGTCAAAATTTAGTTAATTTGGCACAGTAAAATGAAGAAGATCGGAAAAAGCCACCCAAATATATTTAAATGTATTAACATTGCGTTGAAAAAGCAGACTTGTACTGAAAATACCATAGTTCAATTGAATAACGGTAGACGATTGCCCCCTAAAAGGTGAAAATAAAAGAGTAGAAGAATCTATTCATGATCCAAAATCGAAGTGTTAAATGGAGTAAAAATGTGCAATTGAATATACTGACGTCAGATCACATTTAGCAGGGTTATGATTTATGGTTGATACATGTATTTGTTGTTACTTTAATGTAATTTATTGTGAATAAAGTTGTTAATCAGTCTAAACCTAGTAGTTTTAAAAAGCGGACTATACTTTTAACACCATTGTATTCGATAATCCCCTTGCTTGATTAATCCCCCCATCAGAACAATAGCGGGTGCCTCAGTGAGATTTCCCCACCTCTATTATCCACGTCTGTGCATTCACGCCTTTACACCAGTAGTGGCATCTTTGACATCTAGTTCCACAACTGCTAATTAATGATAACTGTATAATTTATAACCAGTTTCTATACATTAGTTTAGAAATATGCTTATATAATTTAATGACAAATTTGTCATTACTAAAAGGCCCGGGTTCATAAATCCACGGCATCAGCTTACCAGTGACAGAAGCTATTGTGGTAAAAACTACCACAGATCAAAAACATTTTATCAATATTATTCGAAATCTAAAAAAAACCAAATTCTATGTGGAACTCTTGTGGTGTAAAACAAAACTGAATAACATCTTGTAGAAAATACTTTTCCCACATCTTACTATATTATGGATAACTTTTCCACAACTTTTCCAAACAGTTCCAAAACTTGTCACAAAATGGCCGAAAACGCATCTCTGGGCTTCTAAAATTTAAATAAAAGTTTTTATAGTTTTAGAGCACGGACGGTTCTCGATGTGAATCGTGTAAATCAACGTTAGACACATTATTTTGCAAATAAAGGGTGTGAAATATTCCCAGAATTCAAAGTATTCTTCAACACATTGCTTGACCTAATTATTTTGCAACGTGTTTTGTCGCAGTTCCCTGTAATTGAACGTTTATATTTATACTTCTGGCAATTTATAATTCTAAATACTCATGATTTTAATATTACTGGCCAATAATTATTCTAAACTATGTCATATATCATCAACATCTAAAAGATGAAACAAATGAAATGGGGTTTAACGTCCTACACCTTTGCACCTAACCTTGGCTAATGGAAGGCGGGAAATGATGAAACAACGTTTCAACTTTTAGAACCGTGCATGTTTTGGACGTCGCTTAAAATAACTTTTATTTTCCTGTTTGGCTTATTTAATAAATTTGTAAAAGTAATTTTAAAAAATCCGTTTTGGTGTCAGCAATTAATTTATTGCCTCCAATCAAGTCTCAAAACTAAAAGTCTTCCTCTTCGTCCGTGGGGCTTAACGTCCGCCTCCACCTCCAATTGTAACAGACATTTTAAAGATCAAAACATACGGAATGTGTTTGTACGTGGTGGGCATCACAACTCAACTTTTTGTTTTAATACAGCCTGGTTTGTTAATGATATTTTAGTTTTAGGAAATACGCTTGTATTACAGCACAGAGGGTCATGGTGCCATAGTGGGTAAGACGCTGGATCGCAAGCATCGAGGTCGGGTGTTCGATCCCTACATTGGCCGTGAAAGTTCATCCAGATTTGCCGGCGTGCACCCTTCCCCCTTGTTAGTGATGCATGTGACACTACGGGTAGGATAATATCGTGACTATCCTGGTCACGGACTCCAAATAGCAGCCTGTGATACTACGGTGTCACAGATGGGACAATGATCGTCTAGGGCTTTTCTTCGGACTTCACGCTGTGGGACTGTGACACTATCCTGTGTCGCGGTACCAAATCGACGACTGTGAGACTCTAGAGACACGTACTGTGTGTCCGTACGGCCAAATCTTCTGTGTCACACTGTCGTTTGTCCAGGTAGGACTTGACGTTGTGATCAATAAGACTTCAAACTCTTTTCTGTAATCTTGAGATATTCTTTATATGTTACGATAATATATTCTACAGTACAGATACAACTATTGTTCTTTAGGTATATAACATTCCCTGTCTGAGTTTAATATCCTTTTTAACTCAGACTTGACGACTTTAACGTGGCAAAAGCCACGTACGTTTTTATAGTTCTACATAATGTTCACGGCCTCACGCTAGGATAAGTCTACACCCTAGGCTCTGAGCCCGGGCAGCTCACGGTACTATCTTCCCCTTGAATTTCTCGAATGATGTCTGCGTCCGGCATGTAAGCCGGGACAGCTCCCGGTTTGTACTTCCCCGTGGATCTCTCAAATGTTGTCTGAGCGTAAATCAAACAAACTCTCCCCTATATAGAATGTATAATGCGTCATCTATTAGGGCGGGACAATTACCATTTATGGGTAAGTGTTTCGTAAAGGCACCGTTTTACGTCAACACTATTCTAGTTAATTGTACTAATCTGTGTACGTGAGGACTGGACGATAGTACCCTACTTTCCTGAAATGGATACTGACATAACTGTCTGTGAGTTAGTCTAAGATAGTAGTAAAATTATGAAAGCTACTTCATTACCCTAGTTATCGTCATACATCATGTAGGTAAAGAATTCTATATTAAACAGAACACTAAGTCTATAGTGTTACAATTCGTCCCCTTGCAGCGCGTTAAATAAGCAGTGTTGCTTAATTAACGTTGTTGTCTTACATGCATTAAATACAAAATAATATAATATCAATATTATAAAAGCTCTGTATATGTCCTAATTCTAAAATACCATTATACTGATAAACATGCTACCATAATATAAGTTCACTGATTAATTGTCATATAAATACTTGGTTATAAGTTCCAACACAATAAAAAACTGTTTTTAATTTAAAGAAGTTCACTATTTCAATGTCAATATGTTCACGGTTTCTAATACTGCATAATTGCATGTCCTATTTAGAATTATTTTGTTTCTTGCACTGTAAATATCGTGATCCGCTAAGTTAACACTTCTTCAACCTCCGCTCCAGAACCATATCTTCTTGCATACTGGAATTATCTCAACTGGTTCGTCTTTGCTGGGCGTTAAGATAAAGTACATTAATTCCCGTAAACAACCTGTGTACTTGCTTAATCAGACCACTAATAATTCAATTACTTTACCCTTAATTCATAACATTTACTTTAATATTAATTGGATACGATTGTATCTTACTTATTCATATTCTTACCATTGAGTTTATTTAAAATTAAACTTGCATTTATTTCATTGGAATACAAATGTAGTTCCTTAACTCTATTTACTTTTAACTGAGTAAATTATTAACAAAAGAACTTAATCTGTCTCATTAATAAATATTAGCAGTATTAATTACTACTTATCACCTACAGTAATTAATAACTTTGAAACTCATTAATGTTCTCCTTTACTTACTAAATACCTTTACCCATTAGTATAACCTGTTAACAGTGAACAGTTCTAACTCATTAACAAATCATCTCAAATTAATTACCCTAACCGTATCTGGTTTTCAATATCAGTGATACTGTATGTTTCAAAATAACATAAATTGTACTCATTAGCAAATCGTCTACAATGACCAGACTTGGTACTGGGATTCCCCTGTGCCTGTTTTGCGTTAAGACGTTCTCCTAGCACGCGCTACAACATTAAGTATATAAGATGAAAAGGTATATCTTTTTAACATTGGTACTATATGGAAGTATAGTATAGGTCCACCTGTTCAAGATACCCTACAACTGACGAGAAGTTCTCGCAACGATAATAAATCAAATAAGACAGGTAGTCTACGCCTTTTTTCTAATTTCCATATAGTTACACCCACAAACCATCCGACCTTTTCGTGAATTCACTTCTGTCTGAATTCAAACGAAACAGCATCTCGAAACAAATGTGGCCAACATTTATTTCAAAACCCGATTTTATTATCTGGTTGTAATAACAAACCAGCAGTGACCGAAAGTTATTATATTCCTCACGTTTTTTTTAAAACACAACACAATTACAAATAAATTCATGACTTTTTCCCTGTCATTAAGTATGGTCTAGTATACACTACGCATGACATATCAGGGAATTCAAAATTTATTCGACAGCTAACCGCACATTCGAATTCAACTTTAAATGACCCATTTTGCACCATCGTATGTTTTTAACACATACTTTTGAACATTTTGTTTTACTAAACAACAGGAACAATCTTGAAACCGACACATGGCTTATAAGCGACTCGCTATTGCCGGAAATCGTGTTTCAGTTTGATTGAACCTTTTATTTAAAACTTACATTACAAAACAACACGAAAATACAGAAACAGTTTATACCACTTGCATAATCTAAGCTATCCGCTATTGCAAGGCACACTGTTTCATTTTAAACGTTTTATTTAAAACCTTATACCGACCCACACGCTATCCTGCGATTTACAAAGGGCCATTCAGTTTTAAATTTCCTGGGCATTTCCTTTGCCCTAAAACCTAAACGCTATCTTGCGATTTACACAGGTTTACATTATAACCTTATACTTGGTTCATATACAGGTACATTACTTAACAAAGCAATACATTACATTAATTTACAAAAAAGCAAGTCTTATATCCTCCTAAGACTTTTCGAAACGGTGTGATTACGATCTACATACACATCCAAATAATTCTTTTGGAGTTTTACGTAAACCGCGCAAACCCTCCATTTTCGAAATATCCTCTGCGAAGACCGGAGACAATCATTGATTTTCTTTTACCTAGCTTTCAATTGTACTAATCTTTTGTTTCAATTTGTTTTCTTGTCAATTTCCCTACATTAATAGACAAATATGTACATGTTTAAACCTAGCCCTTATTTACTTAACAATGTGATGCATATTCTCTTCCCTGTTATATATTTTAATAACCTTTTAATCGTCCTTTTCTTTAAAACATTTTTCCTTTATTACCCTAACTGAATTATTTTATTAGTTTTCTATTTTAAACATTTTTTTTAAAACTTTATATTCAGCAAATCTTAACCATTAAAATTTGTTAAATCTATCCCTTGGTCTTTTGGGCTTTCCATGGTCAGTTTAGTAGGAAATATGTACTTACCTAAAAACGACTGGAAACTTCTTCTTCTTCCAAGAATATCCCCATGGGTCGAAAATCCTGGTCACGGCACCAAAAAGATTACTGTGACACTACGGGTAGGATAATGTCGTGACTATCCTGGTCACGGACTCCAAATAGCAGCCTGTGATACTACGGTGTCACAGATGGGACAATGATCGTCTAGGGCTTTTCTTCGGACTTCACGCTGTGAGACTGTGACACTATCCTGTGTCGCGGTACCAAATCGACGACAGTGAGACTATAGAGACACGTACTGTGTGTCCGTACGGCCAAATCTTCTGTGTCACACTGTCGTTTGTCTAGGTAGGACTTGACGTTGTGATCAATATGACTTCAAACTCTTTTCTGTAATCTTGAGATATTCTTTATATGTTACGATAATATATTCTACAGTACAGATACAACTATTGTTCTTTAGGTATATAACATTCCCTGTCTGAGTTTAATATCCTTTTTAACTCAGACCTGACGACTTTAACGTGGCAAAAGCCACGTACGTTTTTATAGTTCTACATAATGTTCACGGCCTCACGCTAGGATAAGTCTACACCATAGGCTCTGAGCCCGGGCAGCTCACGGTACTATCTTCCCCTTGAATTTCTCGAATGATGTCGGCGTCCGGCATGTAAGCCGGGGCAGCGCCCGGTTTGTACTTCCCCGTGGATCTCTCAAATGTTGTCTGAGCGTAAATCAAACAAACTCTCCCCTATATAGAATGTATAATGCGTCATCTATTAGGGCGGGACAATTACCATTTATGGGTAAGTGTTTCGTAAAGGCACCGTTTTACGTCAACACTATTCTAGTTAATTGTACTAATCTGTGTACGTGAGGACTGGACGATAGTACCCTACTTTCCTGAAATGGATACTGACATAACTGTCTGTGAGTTAGTCTAAGATAGTAGTAAAATAATGCAAGCTACTTCATTACCCTAGTTATCGTCATACATCATGTAGGTAAAGAATTCTATATTAAACAGAACACTAAGTCTATAGTGTTACATGCAGGCCTGGGGGATGCAGGACGGGGGGTGGGGCAAAACCAGAACTACACCATACCATCCAAGTGGGAATGCAATGTGTGAACGTTTTCGTCCGGACGTTATTAATATTAAACATCCTGGGAACTGGGGAAGTAGAACAGAAATTAAACACAGTCTGCCTTCCTTGATATATGCTTACAACTACACAGACAGCACCCACTTTTCAAAATTTCGCCTTATGTTTGGGAGGAAGCCGCTTCTCGCTGTGGATGTTTTACTTGGCATCGTCAACGAATCGGCAATAACATCGTACTGAACTTACGTGCAAGATCTCAAGAAGAGATTAGAATATTCCAATATCAATTAGTTTCGGAAAACATTTTGTCATGTCAGATTTGTTAAATGTGCATGTAAAGCGATAGATAAATACTTTCCGGTGAAGCATTACACGATAACTGAAATTTTGTATTAAGACGGATATGTTGACTTTTAAACACCCCCACCCCCCACACAAATAAAGTTCAGACGATCCCAGTTATATCTGCTTTAACAGGGTACGCAAATATGAATTGTCAGAAAATATTTAATCTTAATCATAATACGCACGTGGTTTCATTGAGTGATTTTTCTTAATGTATATATGCTTGCTCAATGCCCTATTATTATTGTATGGTGACTTATTGTATGCAATTTTGATTTCCGATTATGTAATAATGTTCCTGTTCGATGAATTTCCGGTAAAGTATTCGGAGAAATGTTTTTAGAGAAATGCTTTGCAAGATTTTTATTTGGAGATTTGTTTGTTTATTTTGTCTGATTAAATTGTAAAACAAATATTGATGTCGAAATACAACAACAAATGAAATAGAAATATTTTATTGATATTATTAAGACAAAAGACCTGGCCGTCTGTTTTAGTCATCACACGGTCTCCAGGAATTGTATAATTTGTCATAATCTGTGTTTAGTTTATTGCACTTTAAAAAGTTCAGATGTAATTTGTTAAGGCCTCGCTCAACAGCGGTCTCGCTTCGTACACTCTATCATTTAGTCTCGATCTACATGTAAAAGTATGACGTCAACGTAACGGTCAATCTCCGCTCACGACGCCATGTAAAATTAAATCAGCCATCCTTGGGTCTACAGAGTTGAATTTGTGCTTAATTTTTTGTCGTATTTCGACATCTGTACACTTAAAGTAACATTTGATAAATAACACAAATTTATAACGAAAACAATTACTGAGTTTATTTCACACTACGTTTCAACAAGTTCCTCTTGTCGTTCTCAAGTGAGTAATGACCGTGTAATGGCAAGGAATCAAATTTATACAACAAGATAACAAAAACAATAACTAATATGAAACCATCAAAGGATAATAAGGAGAAACAATCATAACATTACAGAATTGGCATCAAAGATATAGATTAGGGATTAACTAATTAAGATATGAATCCATCAAGGGCCAATAGAAAGGGATACTAAAAACATTACAAATGGGCAACACAAATATTAATTAAGGGTTAATTAAGACATCATAGCTCCTTGGAAGGTATAATCCCTCGTCTCTATTAAGTTCAGGTTTAAATCTCTTAATTTGGATGGCTTCTTGTAATTTTCTGGATTTCTTATTATGGAGATTTTGGTTTAATACTTTAACTTCAGAATAGTTAACTTGATGGCGTTTATTCAGTATCAGGTGTTCATAAACAGCGGATTTGTTGTCTGTGCTTCTGGACTGATGTTGCTTCAACCTCTTAACTAAAGGGCATTTCGTTTCGCCGATGTAGATCTTCGAACAGGAACAAGTTATTTGTTTCTTAAAATCAATATTTGTATTACAATAAATATAGATCTAATTTATAATTTCTATGACATCTGAAGCCTAAATAATCAGATTAAGCTCTTGTGTAAAGCATGGTTAAGTCATAAGAACACTGAAAAAAGAGCTGTTTGATCTTCCATGTACATGTATATCATGTATATTTTGTTAATACATAGTGGGCAATGAGAGGGTGGGTCTTTTGATTATTCCCGTTCTCTGCCCACCCCCTAGCAAAACGTGGGTGTACCTTGAATGGCCCTCGCTTTCTAGGTGTGGGAATTACTGTTTTAACAAAAAATATAACAGCCAAGGTAAGAAATACATGTATAAATAAAATACGCCAACATCTAATGGAATTTTAAATCGGATATCGAAAATAGCGATGGCAAAACGTTTATGTTTTAACGATTTAACATTGTGTCTTGCACTAGATGTACGCAGGATAATATTTCAACAAAATAAATCACACAAAAGAACAAGAAATATAAATAAAAAAAGCCCAACGCAACACGGATTTATATTTCATTTGTGCATTTTTATTACAGCTCAAAGGAGCTAAACCTCTTAATTCAATATTTTCCATAAAAATTCAAAATTAAAATTCAATTAAAACAGAATTAGCATTTTAAATCAGTGCACGAGTCGTGCAGCCTATATTTTATGGTCACATTTAAAATAAAGCAAGAGCAGAGGTTTAACGTCCTACTGTTTTGCTCCTAAACTTGGCTAAATAATGAAGACAGGCATACGCCATACAGTGTGCTATGAGGGGAATTTTGCCCAGGCAGTGGCGCTACGGCCTACTCTTATATCGAATTCCAACTGCCAAGGGATCTTTTACTTGCAAACCTATGTGTACACGGGACTTCTAGACAGCTGTCCTTATCAGGCCCTCTCCTCCGTCCTACCTACATCACTGACAAGGGGAATCCACGCCGGAAGATCTGGGTGAACGTTCTCGGCCGATGCAGGGATCGAACACCCGACCTCCAGGTTAGCGAGCCAGCGTCTTACGGAGGCATTTAAGGTTATGAAGTGACCTTGCTAGTTTTCCAAGACGATTTTGAATAGCCCATGTACGCTTTGATATAACTGTTTACTTTGACTCCAAGTGCAGAGCTCGAGCTTCCATGTTGACTTCACTGGTAAATATAAGATTATCTCGACGATCTTAATTTTGATGTATTATCATATTGCCTAAAGCATTTGCTTTGTTGCATATAATGTTTTTGCGTAGGCACAGATTGAGCTCGTGTTATATAAAGGTTCCCGGGGATCAACCATGCATATAACAAGAAATCGTGCTCCTGTGCGATCTGCTTTCTGCCTTTCGTCAACATGAACAAGCAGCTTGCGATATGTCTGCTAATGGTAACTGTGATAAGGTTAGGAGAAACAAAGGGTGAGTAATGTTTAAAAGACATATCTTTATTTCAATTCGTCGGTCGCGCGCAGGTCTTTTTATGCATTTAGGAAAACAGCTAGGTTAGAAAGGCGAAACTAAACCTTTCCATTGATAAGCAGCCCATAGATTATAATTACTACATTTATTATCTCATCCTTTTGAAATTTATATATGTTGTTTAAATTAGTCCGACGAAGAATCCTATTTAATTTCTGCTATAGTTGTGCCCTCCGTTTCTCATTGTAGCACATTGTAAACGCTCTATTGACAACACTTTATCATGTCTGTATGAAATTTATATATTAGCGAATTAAACTAGAATTTGACGTAGAATAAATAGCAACAAAGGGGTTTTGTTGATTTCACTTCACTCACTGTGATGCCCTAAGTAAATAAAAGAAAGTTTACCAAATAAGAACAGTGGGCGGGGCAAAATCAAAGATGGTGGCTGTCGATCAAAAATCGCGAATATCTCTTAAACTGTTGGATTTAGACACCAAAAATGTATTGCAGACAGATAGGAAGTCGGTACCAGCGAGTCCAAAAATGGCGACGTCATGTCTCTATGACGTCACAACAGCATATCAGAAGCACTGATCTATATAATAACTGGATAGCTCATTGGCTGAGAAGTGTGAAGTCACCGGAAGTACCAATTCCGCCATGTTTAACCTCGCAAAACATTTGTTTCTACCGTTGACGTAATGTTATTTACCTCAAGTAAAGTCTATAATAATATAGGCCTATTTGTATTTTTAAAGAATAAATTTGGACCGTGATGAGTGAATAAACAGTGAAAATACAAAATTGTAAAGTGTAGAAAAGAAAATGTGATATAGGTAGGACTATGAAATAAGTAAGATTCTTTTAAGAAGAAGATAGGATGTAGGCCTGCCAAAGCTATGGAAGTTTTTATACGCCCACATTTTCATGTGGACGTATTATGCCGTCGCCCCTGTTTGCCTGTCCGTCCGTCCACAATTTGCTTGTGGACACTCGTACAAACGGCGACCATTTCGTCCGGCAATTTTGGTACGATTTTCACGAAATTCGAACTCAACCTTCCTTATGGTGCAACAGTAATATAATCAGAGTTTTTTTTTTAAATCAGATAATAATTGTTCGAGAGATAGACAAGCAATACCGAAAGTGATTTTTCCTACAATCAAAGGCCATAATTCATTAAGTTACAATTTGATATGCGCAAATATCGAAAAGAATAAAGATCTTTAGGTTATAAACAAGCATTTCAGGTTTCATCAAAATCGAATTAAAATTGTGACCTCTACAGGGTACACAACTTTGATATACCATATTTTTACACTGTTCGCGTACAAACGGCGGCCATTTTTTCTGGCAATTATGGTCCGATTTTCTCGAAATTCGAACTCAACCCTCCGTAGGGTGTAACGGTGATAGAGTCAAATGTTTTTTTTAAATCGGATAATAATTGTGACCTCCAGAGGGACCATAGGCGATTTTTCGGACAATCAGGGGCCATAATTCAGGAAGTTACGATCCGATATGCGCAAATAACGAAAGGAACCAAGATCGTTGGGTTATAACCATGCATTTCAAGTTTCATCAAAATCGAATTAAAATTGTGACCTCTACAGGGTCAACAAACTTGATATACAATTTTTTAACAGTATTTGCGTACAAACGGCGGCCATTTTGTATGGCAATTTTGGTCCGATTTTCCTGAAATTCGAACTCAACCTTCCTTACGGTGTAACGGTATTATAATCAAACGTTTTTCTCAATCGGATTATAATTGTGACCTCCAGAGGCACCACAAGCTAAACAAAAGACGATTTTGCGTATAATCAGGGGCCATAATTCAGGAAGTTACGATCCAATATGCGCAAATATCGAAAGGAACCAAGATCTCTGGGTTATAACCATGAATTTCAAGTTTCATCAAAATCGAATTAAAATTGTGACCTCTACAGGGTCCACAAACTTGATATACCATTTTTTAACAGTATTTCCCCGGAATTCGACCTCAACCTTCCTTAGGGTGTAACGGTGATATAATCAAACGGTTTTTTAAATCGGATAATAATTGTGACCTCCAGAGGCACCACAAGCTAAAAAAGGTGATATTTCGGACAATCAGGGGCCATAATTCAGGAAATTACGTTCCGATAGGCGCAAATATCGAAAGGAACCAAGATCTTTGGGTTATAAACATGCATGTCAAGTTTCATCAAAATCGGTTCAAAATTGTGACCTCTATAGGGTCCACAAGCTAAAAACGTGATTTTTCGTACAATCAGGGGCCATAATCCATGAAGTTTTGATCCGATACATGCCAATATCGAAAGCAGCCGAGATCTTTTGGGGATAAACCTATATTTCAAGTTTCATCAAAATCAGATAAGAATTGTGACCTGTTGAGAGTCCACAAACAAATTGTGGACGGACGGACGGACAGGGGCGACGACAATATACGTCCACATAAAAATGTGGGCGTATAAAAAACGTTTGACTATATCACCGTTACACATTAATGATGGTTGAGTGTGAATTTCTTGAAAATTGATAATTGAACAGCTAAATCCATAATATTAAATGTTTCGTATACTTAACGTTAGCATTGGGCAGAACTTTATAAAAACCGAACAAATTCTAATGATTTTCTGATAATTACTTAATATGCGACAACTCTTGTTGACTGCCCGGACGATTTAGCTGCTGTGTGGGCGTATGTTTCTTTGCCTGGCAACCTATTTTTTTATCATACCTCTTGTAGGCTATTCTTAAACTTTTAAAAAATATTAGAGAATACAAAATAGAAAAAAAAATTCTTTCTTGTTATATGTATGTATATTAATTATATTTCGTTCATTTTTATTTTTTTCCCTTTTTGATTGTTTAAAGATCGGCGATAAAAAGAAGTAATAAAAGAAGATAGACACATATCATAAACACATGGGCTTATAATTCTTTTATTATGTGAATTTTTAAAATAAAGACTTTAAAATTACAAATTATTCTGTTCAAAATGCCAATGAAATAACTAACTAACGTCAAATCTTAGTTCCCCCCCCCCTCTAAAATTATCTGTGAAATTACAGAAAAGTAAAGACGAAAATGGTATATATTGTGGGCCTGTATATTGATGAAAATATAAATTTTGAATATTTTTTAACAGTGAAAATACCGAATTTAAAATTTTGATATACATGTAGGCCCAAAAGATATAATGATATAATGTAATCCTATTGTTTATTGCAAATAAATTTGTGCTTTTATTCTCTCTGAAATTACCATTGAAAAACAGCATTATAAATAGTAAAGGCGAGAATGTGAATGTGATATAGGCCTATAATATAAATATTTATTTGTATTAAAAAATGGGATATAGGTCAAAACTCTTAAGTATTTTTTAAAAAAAATGATATAGGCCTATAATTTATAATATAAGTAATTTTTTAAAAAATGACATAGGCCTATAATATAAGTAATTTATTTTTAAAGAAAAAAGATAGGCCTATGCAATTGACTGGTGTTTATTCATATATAGACCAAATAAAGAAACATAACTTATTACAGGCCTATATTATATCTTTGAGCGTTTCTAAAATTACTAGAAATCAGACGCAAATATAGGCCTATATGTGAATAGCCCAAGGTTTTTTTTTTTTAAAAAAAGTAAAGACTCTAAAATTACAGATTATACTGACCACAAGACGAAAGAAAAAAAAATAACTGGACAATACATGAGTCTTTTTCCCTCCAAAATTAAGAGTGAAATTACAGAAAAGTAAAATAAAGAATGGTGTAAGGCCTATATACATGTATTTCTAAGTCCTTCAGATGGATTCATAACTTAATTAATCTACATCTTTGGTGTCCACTATGTAAGGTTATGATCGTTTGTTTTATTAGCCCTTTAATAATCCATATCAGTTATTGTTTTTGTTACCTTGTTAATTTGATTTCTTGTCATTATACGGTCATTACTCACTGACTGTTATCCATATTAATTTGTGTTATTTATCATATTTTCAGTTATTAAATGCCCTATAAGGATTTTATCTATTTCTAAAGAATAAATTTGGACTGTTTTGTATTTAATTAACATTGAAATACAGAATTTTAAATTGTGTAGAAGAATATGGGATACAGGCTTGTAAAAAAAAGTTATGTAATGTAATCCTATATTTAAAAAAAAGACGAATTTGTGCTATTCTCTTTTGAATTAACACTGAAAACACAGAATTGTAAATTGTAAAGAAGAAAACGGGATATAGACCTATAATATAAGTAGTGTTTTTAAGGAGAGAGAAATGGGGTTTAACGTCCACTCGACACAAACTAGGTCATTTTGGGACTAACATATGGTTTCATTTTTATTTCAATAATTCGCTTGCGCGTAGAGGTCTTTGGCAGTGGGAGGAAACCGGAATGCCCGGAGGAAACTCTCGAGGTTGAGAAAGCACCCCTATCTCCATGCCACATACGCTCACACCAGGGCTCGAAACCACAGCGGCAAGCCAGAGGTCGAAGCGCGGCTCTCTAGACCACTAGGCCACCCCCCGTGTTTTTAAGGACTATGGTATATAACTGATATATTTATATATATATATATATAGAGGATCTAGAATTACAGACAATGAAGGTAATAATATTATATAATACAACATAAAATAACTGTTCTTTATATCTTGACCCCTTTTCTCTCTAAAATACTGAATAGTAGAAAAAGAAAATGGGAAAATTATACAAAGATCCTAAAAGGTAAAAAAGAAAGTAGAATAGAGGTTTAGTTCTATGTATATATGTCGAAAAAAGCTATAAAATATCAAAATTACATATATTCTAAGGATAAAGATGTGAACACACCAAAAAAAATTTGAATATTGTAATGCGCCATTGCAAAGACAACGGTAGTGTAAATACGGCTCATACTTTTATTATTTTATCATGGACCCTACATGTCAATAGATATTATGCCCTTTTTTACCAAAGGACATGATACAATCTTGGTATTCATAAATATTTAAAATATAGTAGAAAATTCTGGATGAATACAACTGGCTGGTTTCCAAACATTTTTAAAATCCAAAATGAAAACAATAATTTAAAACAAAAACAAGGGGTAGCATCTTAAAATTTTTTTTTTAGTCAGATGATTTTATTTTTTCCAAACCTTACTCTATCATTTATTATTTTCAATTGTGTAGGCCTATAGAAATTGATAAATTCAACGGTATGTTAAAGTTATACTCTGATTTACGGCAAATGTGTGGTTCGCTTCAAAACATTTTATTATGAGAATGTGTACTTTTAAAAATAAAATCAATGTTGTACCCTTGTGAATTTATTTTATATAAAGCACCAACAATGTCGTCAATAAAATATAATGTTCTGTTGTTAATGTTTTCGTCGAATTGACTTGTAAACAAAGCGCATACTTATAGTGGAGACTAAGGACCAATCTGTTTCACAGAGAATTACTTACGAATTAACTCTGTAACAGATAGTGTCCACAGCACGTGCGTTGACTGCAGTCATTGGCTCAACGGCTCGTGCAATGTTTACTTAACACCTAACTGCTTCGGGCAAAATGACGCATTTTACTCATTTTAATACCCATTTACACTTAATAGGAAATATTTTTTAACTTCAATTACTTCAAACGTCTTTATTTATTTTTCTGTTACCTCAAAAAAATGTTTGAGAATTTAATTTGTCGGAGTAAAAAAGTTAATATGCCGTACTTATTAAGCCTCGTCGATGTCATGCTTATCAGCGATTGTACCGGCCAAGCGAATATTCACTGCGGGATCAGTTTGACAAAGGACAACGAGTGCTTCTGGGAGGAGCAAGATGCCGGACGGTGACTTCAAGCAACGTCATTTGTTGATTGCGTCATGAGCTATCCAGTTATATATATAGATCAGTGATCAGAAGTCTCATTTCTTCAAAAATTAGTCCATTTAATTTACACATCTTAACAGTAAAAACGAATGCTGATCCTACGTATGACCCGTGCATCTTTTCTTACTAAATATCTTAGTAGCCTTGTGATCTTGTAGATTTTGTATCTTGTTGTCTTTCTTCGCCTTCACGTTGTGTATTTACTACTTACAGTTTTCTTAAGACGTTTGTCATTCAAGGATTAACAATGTAACAGTTCGTTTTTACATTTTATAGAATATAGCCGGATACATTGATTCAAGTATAGTAGAGATTACAATACTAAAGTCATTTTCAAACCTTAGCCAGCCAGTCAGTCTGCTGATAGGAACTGTTACATATTTTAGTTTCTGGGCTCAAGCTGCAGTCTGCTGCCTAGGAACTCAGATGGTAATCTATTCGTAATCTAATGAAATCTGGCTTCAACGTTTGCTATGATTTCTTGTATTGGACCCACGACGAATACGCACACAACTAATGTTGATATGATTGGTTAATTTAAGCCAGATGATGTTATAGGTAAATTTCCAATCACATGTATTTTGCTGACACATAGAACCAGCTTTGTTTGGCTCTATAACTCTTTTTATGTGTCAACCTGTCACTTATATTTTAGATCAATTTAGTACAATTAAAGACATTAATTAAGAAAATATTATAATGCCACCATGAATTATAAGAGCTAAAATTTTAGCAATATTAATACTCCTATTTTTTGGAAAAATGGGTAAATTAAAATATGTTACCTGCCCAGGCCTTATTACCGTGGAACCCCGACAAGTTCTCGTTCCGATTGATGCTATATCGTCAACGTCAGGGTATTCGGGGCTGAAGAACATAATAATGAATGAATTATCGCTCTAGGTAGGCTGACTGGTATCCGATCATTAAACACGAAACTGAAAGCGAAACTTTTACTTTCGCTTTTGTTTGTTTGATGGATTATATATCGATTTAGAATCTGGACGATGCCAATACAAATTAGTATTCCAATATGACGGCTTTATTCAAAATATGGCGTGAAACATTTGGCGTGAAAGTTCGATGTTAGCTTGTTAATTTCTCAACCGCAAAATGTGCCATGACCGAACAAAACACCATTATGGTACTATGGTACTTAAATTCGACAAAATATCTATGTTCAGGAAACCATGCAAGAAAATGGTACAGTTCAGATACGTCTACGTTATAATAACACTTTATTCTTATTTATGAACCCATAATGGTCATTTACTCTACTCTGCATCGGCATTCGTTTCTGCTGTTTATTACATGCGTATACGGAATAATTTTGGAAGAAATGCGACGCCTGATATGCCGTTGTGACGTCACGGTTACGTCATAGAGACATAACGTCTCCATGTTTGGACTTGCTGGTACCGACTTCATATCTGTCCTCAATACATTTATGGTGGCTAAATCCAATAGTTTTAGAGATATTCTCGAGTTTTGATCGATAGCCGCCATCTTGGATATGGCCACACCCCCTGTCCTTATTTTGGTAAATTTTCTTTTCCTTTCTTAGGGTATCATAATGAATCAATAGAAAACGACATATTTAGCCTTAGCTTGACCCGCCTAATATGCATTATTCAGATTAGTATAACGAAGACTCATATTTAAATATGCGACTCCCCTGACACATTGTCGGACGATTTAACCTTTCGCCAGAAACAAGCTGTTGCCATGCAATATATGCTCGCATTTTGCAAGAGATGGACAGAGAACAACTAAACGGGGCGATTTTTCGTACAATGTCCGACATGCGCCAATATCGAAAGGAGCCGAAATCTTTAGGATAAAACCTATCCGAGAAAAAATGAGACCTCTGGTGAGTCCACAACCGTGGTATAAAATGCTTTTATGTTATTTGTGTAATGGGAAGCGGCCATTTTGACGGAAAGTTTTGGTCCAATTTTGATAAAATTGAAGTCGACCGTAATTATGGTGAAAGGGTCATAGGTATAAACCTTTTATAGAATCAAATAAAAATTGTTAGAGTTCATAAGTGAGAAAATCGATATTTCGAAGAATCTTTTTCTCTATTGCTGTATAGTTTCTGATCCATGACATGATTTTTTCTGTATTAGATAATCAGTAATCCGTTTTGTTTATGGTGGGTTTTTTTTGGTTTTTTTTTTGTTTTTGTTAAATTTTGATACAGATCCATGCACTAAACCAATGGCATTTACAAATCTCAACCGAAGATCTGCCACAAATGTAAGGGTCCTTACAACCACGCCACTATCTGATAGATTTATCACAGAAGGATGGTACGGACAACGTTATGTAAAAATATCTAATTCAACACCTGGTATTAATCACTGTGGGACTGTTTATCCTATTTATCTACAAGGTAGGACACCATTAAAGTATTGATCATTGCTTGATAAGGATACATGTAAGAGTACTGAAACGTTGCATGTAATAAACTAAGGTATAGTAAATCCATGAAGTTATGTTATTATGAAAACCATTAAAGTAGTGTAATATCAATGTTTATCTTATATAGCTACAGAATATGATATCAATATAGTATTTTTATATCATTGTTTTTCCTATCTACCAGTATAATACCAATGTTTATCATATTTATACACAGAGCAAACGCAATCGCCCCTTTTGGAATATATTGTTAGTATGTGATCAGATATACAATTACAAGCTAATTATCTGCAGGGTATTCAATCTTCATGAACTGCCTGAAGAAAGTATTGAACTAGGAAAGAAAGACAAAAAAAAAACAAGTTGAAGTTGAATATTTAAAATAGAGGCTGGGAATGGGTGAAAACAAGTCCAAACATCTATAACTGGTACAGATCACTAGGGCATCCGACAGTTTCATTTCATTTTCTAGCGATTGGCATGCACGATCGAACACGTTTTGCAATAGATGGACTGGAAGAACAGGAAAAATCAATGCTTGTTTAAATGCAACACATATAACCCCAAAATTGAACTTAATCCGTTAAAAACTGCAGGTTATATCGCGTTCAAACGGTTCAATTCGGAACGGAAAGATGCGGAACGCTGAATTTCGATAGGGTTTGTGCTCTTGTGAACCCAATACCTCATACCAAATTTGAAAAAAATATGTTAAGAACAATGATTTCATGACCCATGCGATTCAAAGCAAGTTTGAAAAAAAACATTATGTTAGAAATATAACCATTATTCATTCGATCAGGGCCCTTGAGGGGTGGGGGAAGCTGGGGACTGGTTCAAGGGCCCGGAGGTATGTCGAGTAATGTTTTTAAAACAAAAAATTGTTGGTATATATGCATATTAATAAAACAAATTGGGTGCGATTAGAATCGGATTCTTTCAGTCCACTCTTTTTGGAATTTTTTATTTATTTATAAGACGCTTGAACGGACTTTATCAAATTGTGTGGTACGGGATTTCTAACACCATTTCTATGAGTTTCACTACATAAATGTTGTAAAATCCTAGATTAAACCATAGTATGATGTCATCCTTTGTTCTTTTAATCCATTATAATGAGGGGTGGATTGTTGCCTAAACAAACAGTCCAATAAAACAGTCCATTATTTTTAGACATTGTCCATTATTAATGAAAAATACATTAATAATAAAGTGTAGTCATTATATATTAAGCAACTGAAAATAAATCAAAACAACATATCCATTTATTACTAATTTCTCTTTCAACATTTACAAAGATAGGCTGGCACTGCCAGGCAGGATACGCCCACATTTTTGAGAGATGGATAGAGAACAAGCAATACCGAAAGTGATTTTTCCTACATCATTAAGTCCTGTATTTCATACTGTATTGGGAGCAGCCATTTTGTTGGTCAGTTCCAGTCTGATATTCATGAAATTCGAAGCCGACAATGATTATGGTCCACAACTTTGATATACCATATTTTTACACTGTTCGCGTACAAACGGCGGCCATTGTTTCTGGCAATTATGGTCCGATTTTCTCGAAATTCGAACTCAACCTTCCGTAGGGTATAACGGTGATAGAGTCAAACGTTTCTTTAAATCGGATACTAATTGTGACCTATAGAGGGACCATAGGCGATTTTTAGGACAATCAGGGGCCATAATTCAGGAAATTACGATCCGATATGCGCAAATAACGAAAGGAACCAAGATCTTTGGGTTATAACCATGCATTTCAAGTTTCATCAAAATCGAATTAAAATTGTGACCTCTATAGGGTCCACAACCATGATATACAATTTTTTAACAGTATTCGCATACAAACGGCGGCCATTTTGTGTGGCAATTTTGGTCCGATTTTCCCGAAATTCGAACTCAACCTTCCTAACGGTGTAACGGTAATATAATCAACCGTTTTTGTCAATCGGATAATAATTGTGACCTCCAGAGGGGCCACAAGCTAAACAAAAGGCGATTTTGCGTATAGTCAGGGGCCATAATTCAGGAAGCTACGATCCAATATGCGCAAATATCGATAGGAGCCAAGATCTTTGGGTTATAACCATGAATTTCAAGTTTCATCAAAATCGAATTAAAATTGTGACCTCTACAGGGTCCACAACCTTGATATACCTTTTTTTAACAGTATTTGCGTACAAACGGCGGCCATTTTGTATGGCAATTTTGGTCGGTTTTCCCGAAATTCCTTAGGGTGTAACGGTGATATAATCAAACGGTTTTTTAAATCGGATAATAATTGTGACCTCCAGAGGGACCACAAGCTAAAAAAGGTGGTTTTTCGAACAATCAGGGGCCATAATTCAGGAAATTACGTTCCGATAGGCGCAAATATCGAAAGGAACCAAGATCTTTGGGTTATAAACATGCATGTCAAGTTTCATCAAAATCGGTTCAAAATTGTGACCTCTATAGGGTCCACAAGCTAAAAACGTGATTTTTCGTACAATCAGGGGCCATAATCCATGAAGTTTTGATCCGATACATGCCAATATCGAGATCTTTTGGGGATAAACCTATATTTCAAGTTTCGTCAAAATCAGATAAGAATTGTGACCTGTAGAGAGTCCACACGTCCGGACGGACAGGGGCGACGACAATATACGTCCACATAAAAATGTGGGCGTATAAAAATTGATATTTCCGAAGATGGGATGTTAATGTCCCTAGAATCACTGGGCACTATTTTATTTTGTTTTAGATTTGGTATTTGACACAATTTTGGACACTTTTCTGCTACTAAAATATTACGATATTTCATTGTCACTTGTCCTTTTATATGCAGTTTAACAAGCTCCAGTCTTTTTCCACATTGAACTATTTTCCTCCCCATCAATTCCACTTTTGAGTCAGGATTTGTATCCTCATCCGATATATCGGAATAAATATTTTACCCTATATTAAAATTTGGATGACCAATCCTTAGATTTGCATTGTCCTCCATATCCAACATGTCACTCCATACATTGTCGGTTTCATTATTCTTGCCATAAATAGGAATAATTTTTGACTGGGTAATAAACATATCCTCTGCACTTTAAGACATGACTGTATTGATATCCTTGTTTTTATTAATTAATTGTACAAGACATTATTGTTTTAAGATGCCTATAAGCTTACTCTTCTAGACACCTGTTACAACTGTTTTTCGTGTATTTTGTACTCGGTGAACAGTCCATTTGCTGGTTACACTATTTTGCCTCGACCGTTTTTTAGGACTTCGAATTTTGACTAATGGTTTGGATTGTTCGTGCTTGGTTTTATTTTATTTAGACAAAGAGTGACAATGGTTTAAGTTAGATAATAGCCTCAGACTGCCCATCATGAAAATAGAAAGAAAAACTTCGGGGCTAACGCCCCTCAGTTCTTTCTATTTACATAATGGACAGTCTGAGGCCATTATCCATTACATAAATCTACTCATCAGCTTTGTCTTAACTGCAACTGTGGGATCCTTGCAAAGAACTTATCACTATAGCGTTCAACATCTTAGGAGAAATTAAATTAAATGGGTTTTAAAGCTGAACTACAGAAATAACTAAATAAAAAAAATACCGCCGTACATAATCGCCATACTTGTTTTCATTTTGTAGAAGAAGAATGGCGACTTTGCGGCGTACGAAAACAGTGGCAGGCCACGCCCACATCCAGTGTGCCTCTTGTCTGCCACACTGTCCACATGCGGCTAGCAACATTTCAACTACCAATTACCTCCTGGGCAACCTTCGGGTGCGCTTGTATGGTCACGACTAAACGACAGAGTATAGTTCACTACACCCGAACGAAAGCTAGTTCGACCATGGTCATCAAAATGGACGCCATTACCTTCAATAAACTGCTACAGAATCTTTTACCTAACGAAAACGCACGTTTGCTTAATGAAAACTTTGATATGACCAAATCATTTTTCGGATGCAAATTCCCAGAACGTTTGCCAAAAGTTTCTGACTATGCTGAAAAAGCTGTACTTGAGGTAGAATATGATAACGACGATTTCAAGAAATCTACTCACAGTTGAGTCAGTGACAGAGTTATCCCCAGACAATAAAATAAACAAATCAACCTAATATCCAGAGTTTATTTACTGTTACATAATTTATATTTACAATGTATATCAAACGCATGTATTCAATGAACAAAATCGTTTGTTTATTTTACTGTTTTTCCAAATAAAATTCACAAATAGTTGAAAATTTTTTACTATAATACCGTCACTTTCAGTACTGTCACAATTTCAGTCTGTGACATCAGCCTTGTGGTCGAATTGATTGACAAAAAATGATTATCCACTTTATATAATATAGAAACTACTTAAATATGTTATATGAATTTAAATAACTTTCAGGTTCTGTAGCAACATTGGTAGTATACGTTCTTTCGTAAAATAACAATTCCAACACAACACATCTTTTGTGGCCAGCCGCCATTTTTAATCTGACTTGACCAGCCCCAACCGACCTCAAAAGGTTGGTTAAGCATGGTCGCGACTATAGTCTAACCATTTCAAGTTCGGGTGTACATGGTCGAGACCGAGTTGAACTATGGTCGACCATTTGGACGAGCCGAAGGCGGCCCTGACTGTGGGACGTGTTTACACTATCAGTTTGATGAAAATGTCATTGCTACACAATTATTATGTCTGATCAGGTACATATTAGTTTACTAATTAGACGAAATAGTCAACCACGAAATACTTTTGCTCAAAAACAAGGGAAACTGCCTTACCCGAAAGAAGTACAAATCTTCGAACACCATGGCATTGCAACCAATTCTTTTTGTTGTTGACATAACACCAAGGGACATAACCACTTATGTCCCTTGATCCTCATAAATGACGACAAGATGAAGAATATTTTGAAGTGAAACATACTTCTTTAATGGAGAGAACAATGGTTTAATGCCGCTTTGGATATATTTTGGAACGATAATACTAGAAATTATCTGTTATCTGGTGTTTACGCGCTGCTGTGCCAAATTTTTCAAGAAATAAGAAAAACATGATTGGTTTTGGTGGAATTGTTATTCTATGGGGTAAGGCAGTTTTCCCTTGTTTTTAGAGAAAAGGTATTTCGTGGTTGACTTTTTTTGTCTTAATTAGTAACCTAATATGTACCTGATCACGCATAATAATTGTGTAGCAATGATATTTTCATCAAACTGATAGTGTAAACACGTCCCACAGTCAGGAGGTAATTGGTAGTTGAAATGTTGCTAGCCGCATGTGGACAGTGTGGCAGACAAGAGGCACACTGGATGTGGGCGTGGCCTGCCACTGTTTTCGTACGCCGCAAAGTCGCCATTCTTCTTCAACAAAATGAAAACAAGTATGGCGATTATGTACGGCGGTATTTTTTTTATTTAGTTATTTCTGTAGTTCAGCTTTAAAACCCATTTAATTTAATTTCTCCTAAGAGACTCACTTATGACCCCATTGCTCCCAAAAAGGTTGTTAAAACTCAGAGCTGTATCGTTTTCGGAAAAGGGGTAACATCGGAACAGAAGGCTACGGATTATGACCATCGATGATCGACCCAAATGTTCTAACCAAATATGAAAAAGATATATGCATTACAATAAATATACGTCCACATTAACACGTGCAGTATAAAACGGATTACAAGCAGTGTAGAAACGTTTCGAAAGACGGGAGAATAACTCTTTATAAATATTAATCAGATTTTGAGGAAAAGAATTACGGATCCTCGTCTTATCATACAACACGCTTTCTGCAATATTAAATCTTTGTGTCTATGACACTTGTGAGACGGGGGTTATCAGAAGCGCAAAGATGGCAGATTGATATTGATATTCATTCGACATAAATGGCATCAGACATAGTTAGCCGCCACATGAGCGCTCATGACGCATTCATCAGCTGTGTGGTTTGGAAACTAAGTAGGGAAGGGTCGGTCACATTCCCGACATTGAGGTCCAGTCGCAATCGCTTTATGCTATGTCAACACCGAGTCAAAACAATATTGCGCGTGATGCACATGTTTTAATTGTACATTTTACAACAGGTGCGGATCCAGTAGCTGGTCCCGTGACAAATAGCACATTTTGTGTGCATACTAAAAGGGGCCCTTGTGTTCGAACCATCCAGATAGAAACAAAACGTTGTGATAAGTTTCTGGCATATAATCTAAGACGAACGTTTTCTGGCTACGCAGCTTATTGTGTTGGTATGTATTTCCTTTTTCGTAAGTCAATTTAAAGTCATATCTTTCATTTCATATTTCAAATTATTATGTATTCTAGAATTATTACAAACATTCACAGAGACCATGAACACGCTATGAACATAGGGTGGTTCACAGCCTCAAATATATAAGGTGATAACGAAATGAACTAACGTGCATTTCAATTGCGAAAGACGTGCATTCGATGAAGGCAGAAAGCAATCATCAAAATAGGCATTCGCCCAACACTGACAATATTCATTCACTTATTCATCTATTTGCAGCCCTTAAAAAAATATATTCTTTGCGCATTTAAGTGTTAAAATTTCTTTTAAAATGACAGGAGGCAGGGGGGATAACCTTCTTTAAAATATGTAGCCTCTATCGGGCCACAGATCACTAATTATTTCCCCATTGACTTTAATGTTAATTCTCGTCTCTTAGACCGGCTGTAACTTTTTCCCAAATATTCGTTGGGTAGAACGCTTTCTGCCACAGATGGAGCAACATGTGGCAAACTCTGGCCCAAATGCATGTATGAGGTTCACCATGAAAAACTTGAGATACACAGGCTGGAAGTAAAGACAACTAAACAAGCAATTTTCGGCCCTCCCTTTCAACGTAACCAACCTCACAACCCTTGTATCCGTCCGCCTCAAAATCATGAATATTCACCAAAACCTGGCAGAAAATGTATTTTTAAACCCTTTTCTTCAATTCTACACCAAAAGGTCAACAAAAATCGCCATGCAAAAGGGGGAAAAGGGAAAGGGAGAGAAGGACTAAAAATAACTTTCGCCCTACATTCGTAGGTGACGGCCCATGAATATTTAGTGATCTGTGTCCATCGCATTCAACGTGTTTTTCGAGCAGGGGGATAACGTGTATGGATAACTCTGGGGCGAAAGTTGAATATTATGGATAAGGTTCGTCCTGTCACGGCCCAAATGCACATATTCATTGTAGTTTAGATTTATACAGACATAATTAGGGTGACCCACGTGCCAACTGAAAAGTTGTTCTTGACACGTTGATCCTGCACGTTTTAGTTCAATGACTTACTACTGATTTCTAACAGTCTCGCACACTCGTTGAGGCTATAAATAGCAGCAGCATGCGGAAATGTTCAAAACACCAAACACTACTACAGCCGTAAAAAATCTATTGTTGACGATTCTGAATAGCAATAATATTTAACTTTTTGGTTATTACGGCATCTTTAGAAATTACGCTCGTTTTATTTTTTAAATTGCCTTATAATTAGCTGTACCATTAGCTGCATATTTTGGTTAAGTACAAATAATATCTCTGACTCAACGTCCGTATGGAAGAATAATGATCAAAGCAGTAGTTTCATTTTACTTTTACAAGGTTCTTAAAAATATTGTTGAGACGCCTGATGTTGGTGCTTCTAAATTCAATTTCTTGTTCCATGTTTCGTAAAAAAAGTAGTCTTGATTATCCCGACCCGTCAATTAGACGTAGAATGATCGGTAGACTAGTTAAGCGAGACTAATTTCAAAACAAGGGCACGTAACCTATCTTTTACTCAAAAGTGTCTGGATGTTATGGACGCCACTCCAAACCATTTTTCAGTATTACTTATGTATGGTTTAATGATCATAGCTTATGAAGTACAGCATGGTCGTTTATTTAGTGACTATAAATGTGTGAAACAGATTTAAGGCTTTCTAAATATATTAGTATTGTGGTGTAATTGTCGAGATATTTGGAGATATTCATTTAGGGTGGGGCACCCTAACATAATACCGGCGAATTCCAAGGTTTTTAGAGCTTGCTAAAACTAAAGTTAATTTGAATCATTTCAATTTTGGATTCAACTAAAAACAAAGGTTGACACTTTGGTTTGGCCAAGGACGTTAACTCTCAATGCCCCCCCCCCAAAAAAAAAAACCCCACTACCGCTGATGTATGATATATTTTTATGGTAAGTATGATCGTGATTGTTAAATATAGACGCCAAATGTCGCTTTAAAATATATTTTTCTGGTTTATGCTGAGAGAATGAATTTAATTAACATACAACTGTCAAGTCACTAGGCACCGTGTATTTTCTCGCCGACTAAAGGATAAAGAATGCCAATTTGAGAGATATTAGATTTTGTAAATTGGTGATTATAGAAATGGAATTGTTGACATTCCTCCCTATTTTAAACTGTAAGATGTAGAGCTGTTAGTTCTTGTTGTCTCGTAGTTCAAAACACGATCATATCAAATGGATGCATTGGAAAATTCAGTCAAAGCACACTATTCTGGGTGAAGTTAAGAAAGTTTAGTAATTTCGCAGATTGTATAGTATTATTCACTGGTGAGGGCGTTCTAATCCGTTCAATATCTAAGTCACCCGATGACATATAGAGTGTTGATTATGGGCATAATAATGTATAAATTAAAACAATTAATCTTGTAAAGAATGTCTAAAAATAATATTGGTTTCTTGAATTTCAGATGACTTGTCAGGTAACTTTATTAATATCATTATATTACGTACATTTTTAAACACCTTAAAGTAAACGAGAAGCATTGGGGCTTTCTTTAAAGTTTTTAATGTCAAGATCTAATCTTTTGGCCTGAAATTAATGAAGATTAATGCACATTAGATTTTCAATTACACAAAATAATGGACGTATTAAATGTCCCAAAAGAAACTGTATGGCTGGTTTCTTGTAGATGATCATCCATTATTGTAACTAGTGTAAATGTGCATATATCCCCACATGTTGAATTACCCCCACCCCACCCCCTCAAAAAAAGTCCAACAAAATGATGAAGGTATTAAATGTCATATAACAAAATGTATGGCTGGTAATTTGTAGATGATCATCCAGAATATGTAACTAGTGTAAATGTGCATATACTGCCACTGAAGGAAGAGAATGAGAATAGGTATGAATTTGTATGCAACTTCCAGACATCCACACTTCCCGCACATAATAACATATGGTATACAGTCACGTGGTATGTAAATAATCAACTAATCAAAACAGTTTTTGCCTTCCAAAAATCGCATGATGTCCAAGCAAAGACATTATTAACAGAAAATGAACTCAAAGCTGCTGGTATACAGACTGTTGGATTTCAGGTAACTATTATCAATGTGAAATAATTCGAAATATTGTGGGTTTGATATTCTCCTCGTGTTCTATTTATATCGTCTACAACTCCATCCTCAGATTATTTCTTGAATAATCTTACCCTGTATCCCGCCAGATTAAAACGATTTTAGAATTATGACTATAACCACTTCAACATTATAGCCCATAGCTAGTTTTCATTTTGACTTCTTTATATAGCGCGACCCATTATAGAATTTAAATGATTGTGTTGTCACCCCCGACGAGCCGTCGGTTCGTAGGTATGACCGGTGGCCTGTCGTTCACAATTGTTTGTCAACTCTTAAGAGATAAAACATTGTTTGTCGGACTGTAACATCCTAAATTATGACCCCTGGTTGTACGAAAATCGCTTGTTATTTAGCTTGTTCTCCGTTCCTATCTTACAAAATGTGGGCGTATCTTGCATGGCAATCGGGGTGGGGTGGGATGGGGGTGGATGGCCGAATGGTTAATGTGCGCGCGCTGTATCATAATGCCTGCCATTGAGTCAACTGGTGTGGTTTCAAATCCCTGGTTGTGCGTGGCAAGGAGTAAGGTCGCCTGTCCAATCTCGTGGGATTTCGCCGGGTACTCCGATTTCCTTCAAAGCTAAAGACCCCTACGCGCAAGCGAATTATTGAAATAAAATTAAACCGCTTTTTTAGTTCCGAAATGACCTAGTTTGTGTCGAGTGGACGTTAAAACCAATCTTTCTCTCTCCCTCTCTCTCTCTCTGTCTCTCTCTCTCTCTCTCTCTCTCTCTCTCTCTCTCTCTGCGTGGCAATCGCTTGTTTTTTATTGGTACAACTGGGCTGTATTTTCGATATAAGTGACATGATTAGAAAATACTCTTAACCCACAGACAAATACTTCAATCCCGTCTCATTTGAGATTGGGGGGGTTGGGATGGCCTAGTGGTCTAGAGTGCCGCGCTTCGACCTCTAGCTGGCCGGTCACCTCTGGCTTGCGGCTGTGGTTTCGAGCCCTGGTGTGAGCGTATGTGGCATGGAGATAGGGGCGCCTTCTCAACCTCGTGGGTTTCCTCCGGGCACTCCGGTTTCCTCCCACTGCTAAAGACCCCTACGCGCAAGCGAATTATTGAAATAAAATTAAACCATATGTTAGTCCCGAAATGACCTAGTTGTGTCGAGTGGACGTTAAACCCCATTTCTCTCTCTCTCTCATTTGAGATTGGAGCATAGAATAGTGATGATGAAGACGAAGAAGATGATAAAGATGACACAATATGATACATTAATATTAAAATTGATTATGTTTCACATATCGTATCTTTTTGTTACTTATAGTTTTAGCTAAAATGGAAATTTCTGGAACGATAAATCACAAATCCAGCTGTGTGAACTTTGTTTTCTTTCTATTTTCCGCCTTCGTGATGGGTTAAATGTTAACAAGATGTCCGAATTTGCGTTAAGCGACCCCAAAATATATAAAACAATATATTATACTCAACCTAGTAGGGCGAAATATGAAATTCTTGTACTCCCGCCGGCATATTTGGATGCCAGATGGAATATCTTCGTCGGTTGTTAAAAATATGCCCGGTTTCGTGTTCAGCGACCCTGAAAACCAATAAAATGATATATTACAAGACCTAGGATGGTGAAAAATGATTTGTTTGTACTTTTCTCGCCATTTTTGGTCGCCATGACACCCACCCTGGAAAAATCAATTGGACCCTACACAGCAATAATCCATGGAGAAACATTACATATCAAACAAAAATGGGTTCTCGACCCCGACGTCCGGACTACAACCCCACACATTTGTCGATTATGCCCCTTCTGCTCAGAAATTGAGACAGAATCCCATTGTTATCCGTTACGAGCCTTTTAGAGAAATGCATAAGATAGACGAAAATTTCTATAAAATGTCTGTAAAAGAGAAAGTAATTAGTATTTTTTTTCGATAACAACCTGAGTATGATATGCAAAGGAGATTCCGGTTTTTAAAAGATATGTGATATTATTTTATAACATAATATTTTATCTAATATTTATCTGTTTCTTAGAAATATATAGATATATCTAGTGTCCCATTGGCCATTATGGTCGGGCGGTGTTCTTTTTAACTAAGTTTTTAATTGAATTATGATATGTAAATGTACATCGTGTGACACTTTAATAAACACTTCTTCTTCTTCTGTATTTGTATAATTAGATCAGATGTGGCTATGCAGTTAGTCACACGGCCGATTCAGCAACTAGCTCAGTTACGTCTAGTAATGACAGGTTTATCGGACTTGAGGTACGTTTTATTTTTAACTAGATCTTGTGTTCTATAAACAGTATTGATAGCTCGTACACTAAAACCACACAGCTTTGAACAATGGTTTGGGTGATGCCAAAAGATTTTTTTTTGGAAACAATTTAAATAAATTATTGGGACCTTAAACAATAAAAATTGTCATGGTGCCTAAAGTTCTTCGTTAGTTGTGATTTTTGTTGGCTTGTATTTTGTTTGGCTTGAATTAAAACCAAATCCCTTTTGAAATTTTCGTTAGATCTTAACACCTACAGTGTATGTTAGAGACGGCGAGGAGGCAACTATCATTGTGAGACCAACAGCGCCCATCGGATGTGCGTTCTTTCATCCGCTCTGTAAATTACAAGTAAATTTACTCAAGGTTAAAAAGGACGACGATTGTGCTCTATCACCAACCTTTACAGCGTGTGGCTTAAAAGTCAGAGCTGGAGCGGAATGGAATGCGAATTTTAGTATTAAAGTCCAGGGTAACTTTCCAAGTTCGTATACAAATCTGTATGCTACAAAGTATTTGAATTTGAAAACAGTGAACTTCTTCGACTTTCACCAATTTTGGGGTAACTACACCATTGGAAGTGTTAAGGTAAGTACATTAAAATTAATACGAATCTCTAGTCCCCCCCCCACTCCGTGTCACTCCGTATACTGACCTCACGTATCATTTATTCGACGCTCTACAGGCTAAAGTTAAAATCCGATTGACTTTAAATTTATACACGGTGTTTAAGGTCATGAGACGAAGAAGCCTATTGATTTTCACCAATTTCTGATTATTACTACCAGAGTTATGGCCCTTGATCACTTCAAAAAGTCTTGTGTAGGCCACAGTCATGAAACGAAGACGCCTATTGATTTTCAGCGATTTCCGATAATTACTGCCAGAGTTATGGCTCTTGATCACTTAAAAAAAAATCTAGAGGCCAAAATTAATATTCCGATTGACTTTTAATTTTCACACAGTGTTTAAGGTCATGTGACGACGAAAACTATTGATTTTCAGCGAGTTCAAATAATTACTGCCAGAGTAATCCCCTTTGGTTACTTTGAAAAATCTTGTAACGCTATAGAGGCCAAACTTTTCATCCGATTGACTTCAGATTGATACACAGAGATAAGGTGCTGAAACGAACAAGTATTTTGATTTTCAGTGAATTTTGATAATTAAACAGCTAAATCCACGATATTAAATTTTGGTATACTAATTGCTAGCGTGGAGCCGGACTTTATAAAAAGCAAACAAATTCTAATGATTTTCTGATAATTACATAATGAGTTGTTACTCTTAATCAGATTTTAGTGTATTACAAATGTTTCATTACCGAAAAAAGTAAAAATATGCGACAACCCTTGATGACTGCCGGGACGATTTAGCTGCTGTGGGCGTATGTTTCGTTGACGGGCAACCTATCTTTAAAGATCAATGAAAAATGCTATGTTTTTAGCTTACAATGTATGTATAATTTTAAAGTGCTATTCTTTCCTGTTTATAATTTACCCCCCCCCCTTTCCGTGTATATACAGATACTGTATCATTTGGGTGGTTTCCTGCACTTCAGATATTAAAATTTTGTAACTATAATGGCAACTGTGAGGTCCATTCTATTTTAGATTGTGGTTTCCCAGGATGCAACCCCCATTAAGTACAAAGAGTGTTATGCTATATGTGATCCACACATGAAGACGTTCCATGGAACGTAAGTATTCTAGTGCCACACTGAAGGTCATCTGGACCATTTTTTTTATACGGCTTTGGGTCTGCTTCACATAACTTTCTTAGATATTGACATTCTCTGTAGGTAAACGAAGGTAAATTGTTCTTAATCGCCACATGTTAATCTTTTGGCCAATTCATTTTTATTATCCGGTAATCAAGTCGACGTATGTGTCCAGATGACGATGCAGGATGTGTGTTTATTTGAGTATCCTTAAAGCATTAGACAATCAAAAATTCGGGATCGTGGTTCCGGTATTCATCAGCATTTGTTAAGGGATCCACCAAGTTTTGTGAAATAAAATGCGCGTTAACGTTCTACTGTTCTGTCCCGACTGGGATAATGAAGACGGGCTTACGTCATACAGTGCTTTAGTGCAATTTTTATTTTGAAGGGTTCTTTTAACATGCACGGGTATTTGAATACGGAAGCCCTATTTTATCCCCCCCCTCCCCGAACGACAATAAGTTGTCCTTCACCAGTCCCTCCGTCCTGTACTCCTGCCAAAGGGGAATCACGCTGGAAAATCCAGACATAGAACGCGGGACCGCCAGGGTAGCGAGGCAACGTCTTACTCACCGAGTTTTAAAGAAATAATATTTTGACCAGTAATTTATCGTATAAATATTGTTTATAAACAATGGCAAAATGGAAATACTAAGTAAGTAAACTTCTTGGATGTAATTTAGTACGAAATTTGAAAGGACAATATTGGTGTCAGTCATTATCACATATTAATTATGTGATAGAACTGGTTAAACACATTCCAAATATAATTTTAACACAGAGATCATTGCTACGATAGATGCGTTATTAGGGTTTCAAGAAACGGACGTGACAAAAGGAAAACACGAGTTATCCTTCTATATAACTGACTGACGTTACGAGTGATAACACGTACACGGAAAATTTTCTTCTCACAAATAAATCCTTCGAAGACCAAATGTTATGAGACTGTGGGAGGATATCTAACAATTCAAAAAATAAATTGGCTGTCACTTGATAAGAGACCAGATGTTGCCACACAAGTACGCCCACATTTTACAAGTGATTGATAGAGAACAAGCTAAAACAAAAGTGATATTTCGTATAATCAGGGTTCATAATCCAGGGAGTTATGCGCAAATATCAAAAGGGATAAGGATTGTGACTTCTACAGGGTTCACACCCTTCGCATTACATATTATTTACACAATTTGCGTACAAAGAGCGGCCATTTTGTCGGGCAGTTTCACTTCGATTTTCTCTAAATTCGATTTCAACATTCATTTTGGTGGAATGATGATATATTTAAACGCTTTTTAAAATAGGATAAAAAAATTGTTACCTCTAATAAAGAATCCATAAGCTAAAAATGCGACTTTTCGAGAAATCGGGCGTCATAATCCACGATGTTACGTTAGGATATCCGCGATTATCAACAGGAAACAAGATCCTTGTGATATAAACATATGAAACTTGACATGCATGTTTATAACTCACAGATGTTGGTTCCTGTCGATATTCGCGTATATCGGATCGTAACCTCCCGAACTATGACCCCTGATTTTACGAAAAATCGTGTTTTTAGCTTGTGGTCCCTCTAGAGGTCACAATTATTATCTGATTTACAAAAACGTTCCAATATATCACCCTTACACCATAATGTTGGTTGAGTTTGAATTTCGTGGAAATCGGACTAAATCTGTGGACAAGCTGACCGCACCGCTAAGCAATAGTGTAAACATCTGGTAAATCTGTCTATAACGCACATATCTTGATTACTTTCGATATTTGGGCATATCAGATCGTAACTTCCTGAATTACGGCCCTTGAATGAATGAAAAATCGTGTTTTCAGCTTGTGGTCCCTCGAGAGGTCAAAATTATGATGGTTGAGTTTGAATTTCTTGAAATTCGTGTCGAAGCTGCTGGACAAAATTCGCCCGTGTGTCAGTTATAAAGAAATCTGTTTCTTCATTACGCATATATCGTAGCAATGATCCCTGTGTTAAAATTATATTTGGAATGTGTTTAACCAGTTCCATCATATATATGTGATAATGACGGACACCACTATTGTCCTTTAAATAATGAGGACTAGATGTTAATTAATCTTAACCACAACACCGCCCACTAATTAAGCAATTTCTCCAAATATTTTGATTTGTCTTTCTATTTTAAAGACGGTATGAACATCACTATGAAGGAGTATTCACCTTGTACGAAAATAAAGCATGGAAACAAGAGGTAATGAATTTAAGATTCTTACGGATGATAACTACCAATATCTGACACAACTGGATTTGACATCAAACCCTATTGGTTTTCAATTTTCGAATAAAGGTGGTGACGATGCTAAGGCTTGGCCTATAAAAAAAAGTCATTACCTTACCATCATGTACACAGTAACAACCAGTCCCAATACATCGTATTCGAGTCCCACCAGTTGGGACCACAAACCCATAGTCACTAACATGTTCGTCTCAAAATACGATGTATACCTTTAAGCGATTTATGTACAATAAGGGGCCATAATCCAAGATGTTACGGTCCGACATGCGTCAATATCGAAAGAAACCAAGATCTTTGGGGTATATTTTAATCGAAAGGAACCAAGATCTTTGGGGTATATTTTAACTGTCGTTAAAAAAAAACATTTGACCTCTTAAATTGTCCACAGCGTTGGTATTACATGCTTATTATGTTTGTCTTATTACAGGTACAAATACAGACTAAACCATGCACACGAGGGACTTGGGTTAATTGTGTCTGTGGTATAGCTATTCGTGTTGGACGTGAAGTTTACAAAAGGGAAATTTGTTCAGGTTCATTTGTTAAAACTGGATACGCCCAGTGTGATGGACCATCGCTTATGAATGTTAAAAAAAGCGGCAACAATCAACATAAGGTAAATTATTAGTGTGATATGACATGTCATCCCGTAGGATTTGTATGCTAAAATTGATATTTTTTTCAAAAAAATTTTGGAGGGGGAGGGGATTGATGTGGTGGAAAATATCCAAAAATTTCGGGTTCAAATTTTCCGACCCATGGCCCCTTTTGAAATCGGGACTCCTCGGTCCGAGGTCATGGCTATCTCCGCTGCAATAATGGTTGGACTTTCATGAACTGAAGTTGATTCTGGCTGTTTTGTCACCATGCCAACCCCATCTATGATACACTTAAAGCGAATGGAAATTGTTTTATTAAAGAAATCTATCACGCAGAGTACATCGTAGCCCTCTGTCCGAGCAATATATCCCTGATAGCACACTGTATGGCCTATGCCATCTTCATTTGTCCAGTTGGAGCAGAACAGTAGGACTTTTTACCCATTTTTTTCCATTACTTGCGATTTAAAGAGCCAGGTTCTAGAGTACAAAGGGCGTTGATCAAGAGTTTTATGTCTTTTATAGCATTACTTCAATTTTGTATCCACTTGGACTCAAAATCAAAAACTAGTTTCGCAAGGATTGTGGTCGATCTTAGATTTGCAGTGGGTAGTGAAGAAACAAGTTCGAGTGAACTATACACCGGGGCATTCACATAAAAAGTTATGACATGATAATTTCTTACCTGGTACAAAAATAAAAAAATGGGTTCAGTTACTGTCTCTGTACTGACCCACGTTGTACGCTTGCCAAGTTTTATCCAATTCCGTTAAATTCTAATTTTGTGCCCACATCAACCATAAAACCAGTAAGATTTAGACACCGGCAGCCGCGGTGTCAGAAACACTTTAAACCCGATTTTATATTTGTGCATGGTTGATTCATGCAGGCTTCTTTAGAAAATTTGTCTTGACTCTAAAGTGCAGGATGACACCATAGCATTCTCCTCACTCAGTGTACTTGCCCTCTATTTCCATGTAGTAACCAATTGTCAGTGAAAAGCTAAAACTTATCCGGTTGAATAATTTTCCGAATTTGCCCATTAAAAAACTCACTGTTATTCACATTATTTTATTTGGTACTAATATAAATGTTACGTATTAATTTCATGAATGACAGATTCGCCTGCCAAGTTCTACAATTATTAAAGTCGTGACAACTGGGAACTTCCTGAATGTCTACATATATCCATCAGTTGCTGACAAGGGTAAAGTCCAGGGATTGTGTGGTCAAATTACTACCAATACCTTTATTGGTCGAGATAATTCCGTCTCAACTTATAAGTGGTCTGGAATGCCGTCGTTTTCAGATTCATGGCGGTATGTAAAATATTAATGTTGTTAAATAACTTCAGATTGCATTAACGGTCATAGCATTTCCATTATCGATAGACCACTATGTAACAATTTCGAAAAAGGAATAGCCTCTGTACATAGTGGTTGATGTGCAGTGGTGAAGAACAAAACTAAGTCCCAAGACTGAAAATTCGATTACGTTTAGATCGAAATCAGCATATATTAAAAAAGTAACCAGAAGAATACCAAATAACATACCTTTTTTATAAACAATATTTTTATTCATTAAATCTGAATTTGGATTGGGGAACAGGCTATGCCTATGTGTAACCCCTCTCTCCGATTTAGATACATGTGCACATACCTGTAGTTATAATGGACGACGCCTAGTGCTGAGTATATCTTACTCTTCCGGACACCTGTTACCACTGTTTGTCGTGTATTTTGTACACGGTGAACAGCTCATTTGCTGATTACACTATTTCAGGACTTCAAATTTTGTCTAATTGCAGTTAGAATTGTTCGTACTTGGTTTTATTTTATTTTAAACTTCATGCCATTTCATTCTTTCAGTACCATTACAGATCATTGTGAATGACTTTTTATGGAAAAAACTATTTACGTCCAATTCAAAACACAAGTCATTTGACAAAATAATAGTAACTTTATACCATTTTTTTAGGGTAAAAGGTAATTTGATAAACCTGTTTTCCAAACACCAAATTCGCAGGTTAGACGGGGCTGACGGTAATATGTTTCTTTGTAAGTGCGATGAAACAACACCTACACGTATTTCATGTACTAACTCAGAGGCATGTTCAAACAAGGAGATCTTCAAATATACACTTGTACCGGTTTGTGAGAAGAACTTCATAGAAAAACGATCGGTAGGAAACCATTACCACCAGGTACCAAGATCTTCTGGACCTGAGTCTACGCATATCAGCAAGCGACAGGTACTTAAAACATTTCTTTAGAATATAGTTTACCAACTTTGTTGGACAGCGAATGGTTGGTGTTACCCCCCCCCCCCCCCTGTTTTTAAAGTTTATACTTATACTAAACCTATTGCATCCAAAATATTTAATTACAAAAACGCATTATCTGACATTAATGCAAAAGACTTATATGATAACCCTCCACCATGTTCTTGCTCTACGTCGTCCTTCCTTTACCAACCCAAATATAGGGAACCGCAACCATTTCCATGGGATTAAAATTTCAAACTTATTATGGATGCCGTAGAGGACTATACGCTCGATCATGGGCCAAGAGGGAAGATGTTATCTCTGATACTCTCTCTGATTGGACTAAGTCCATTAGTCGTTTACTTAAACGAAGAATATACATGCAACGTTTGTCAGTTGACACTAGGCCTAAGTCTATTTTCAATGATGTTAGCATTGTTGAAAATCTCAATGCCTTGCATGACAAGTATGTCATTGTTCCGGCTGACAAAGCGTCCAATAACATAGTTTTTATATGTAAACGATATTATTATGACTGTCTATTCAAAGAACTTAATTTCGGGAAACCAATCGACAGTGCTGCTTATAAATCTACTCTTAGTAAGGATGAAGTTATATCCAATCACAGATCTGTACTCACTTCATTTGGTACTCCATGTGGAGATACCTATACAGATTTGCCCTTGTTATATTGGATACCTAAACTCCATAAAAATCCCCACAAGCAACGTTTTATAGCAGGTTCATCCCGTTGTTCCACAAAACCACTTTCAAAAGAATTGACAACTATACTAAGGCTGTTAAAGAGGGTATTCAAAAATACTGTGACAAAATATACTCTCGTAGTGGTATAAATCAAATGTGGATATTACAAAATTCCGAAGAATTACATGATGGTTTGCAATCTAGATCCCTTGCGTCAGTCTCATCTATTCAAACGTTTGACTTTTCTACTTTTACACTAAAATTCCCCATAGTAAATTATTCACAGTGTCTTTTCATCTAAATCGGGAACTGCTAGATATCAATATTTAGTTGTTAATTACAAATTCAAAATTCACATATTTCGTTAAGAATCACAGTGATTCCAAAACAAATTCACCGCCATCAAAATAATTCAGATGTTAGATTTTTTAATTGATAACATCTTTGTTGAATTTGGCGGGGAAATATATCAGCAAGTGGTAGGTATCCCCATGGGCACCAACTGTGCACCTTTGCTTGCTGATTTGTTTCTCTATTCGTACGAAGCTGATTACATCCAAGCGCTCGTAAAAACAAAGAAACGATTAGTCAGACATTTTAATTTCACTTATCGATATATCGATGATGTTTTATCACTTAATAATCCTAAATTTAGGGATTATGTCGAATTCATATATTATTATCCTGATGAGCTCGAAATTAAGAACACCACTGACAGTGACCATTACGCTTTCTACCTGCGTCTCGATTTTGACGATTGCCATAAACTGGGTGTTAAATTGTACGATAAACGTGATGGCTTTGACTTTCCGATTGTTAACTTTCCATTTATTAGTAGTAACATTTAAATATCACCAGCTTATGGAGTGTTTGTGTCTCAGCTAAATCGTTAGGCGAGAGCGTGTTCCTTTTATTCTGATTTTTAAAGTAGATCTAGGCATTTGTCATCTAAGCTTCAACTACAAGGATACGTGCGTACTAAACTTATAAAAACCTTTAAAAAGTTTTATGGCCGTCATATTGAATTGATTGGTGAATATAACGTGTCTCTCTATTATTCTAGATATATTTAATTAACACGTATACTATTACTATATCCCTGATTATGTCTACTACATCGTTAACATAGTTCATCACGTGCATTTTGCATACCGATACTTCATTGGCCAATCACGCTATTTTACCGACATTTTGTCTAATAGTTTGGATGCAGCTATGGCGGTGTGGCGCGCCAGGCAGGGTAAGCTTACTCTTACGGACACCTGTTACCACTGTTTGTCGTGTATTTTGTACAAGGGGAGCAGTCCATTTGCTGATTACACTATTTTGCCTATAACGTGTTTTTAGGACTTCAAATTCTGTCTAATGGCTTGGATTGTTCGTACTTGGTTTAATTTTATTAGAACCTTTACAGATTTCCTTTTAGAAATAATTAAACAGCGTTGTGCACTTACTGCCCATTTAAAAACATGATCGATACTTAACTAAAGGCACGTTTACATGCAATCAATCCACCGGGATTGGTGGCCTTGTCGTGCTGTTATTTTAATACGCATGCCTATTTTTCAGGCTACTAATCATATTTGGAGAAATGGATGGACAGAGAAATCGGCTACAGATCACTGTAAAGGTTTATTAAAGAATTCAAAAACTGTTCAGATCTGTGAGAAAAGTGGAGCTGCCGGAACACAAGAGGCACTTAACAACTGTGTTCGTGACATTAAGGTAGGGAATAGTATTGAATCCCAAATAAAATTTCGCGCCGGGAATTACATGTATTTTGCAACCGGACTCCCGGGCTAGTGAACCAGCGTCTTACCCATTAGCCTCTCGCTGACGCGATCATAAAAAGATAAAAGGTACGTAGACACAAACTGATTTCAACGCTGGTTTAAATACATTTTCAACATTGTTAAAGTAGCTAAGTCTCTAACTCAATATCGTCTAAAGTCTTCGGCATTCAAAACACGAATTATTTGTCAATTTAAATCAACACCGGTGTTGTCATGTTACCGGGAAAAAATGGGCTTTTGATATCCAATATCTAAAACAAAATAAACATTATAATGCGTTTTAGCCCCAGTTCTAGCAAGAGACTCGAGGAACGAGGCTAGAAACATTGAACCAAATCAAACGGCGTATGTAGACTGGAATAACCAGACACTCGAAATAGCCACTCGTTTGAAACTTCTGGCGTATTTCGCCGAACATAACTAATTGGAAATTATAGTACATACGAAAACGATTGAATGTAAATCAGTTTGTATACATTCATATTACATTATTATATGCGTTGCGACCCATTTTTTAAATTTATAGGTCTCAAATATTAGCGATGTGGCTCTTTTAAAGTACTAGACCGGGGGCATCAAATGGGCACAAACCAGACCCAACTTTTCTATAGTAACATTTTGCGTAGAGTAGTGGGCCAGGTTTCCGTAGATGTCAGGCGATATCCAACATTTGCATATCAAAGTTGATGCTATACAAAAAGCGTGAAGGTCAAATGTGATGTGTCAGAGCGCAAATGTAAACTGTAATGAGAGAAATATAAAATTTAGACACGTCAAAATACAGCATTTGCACACAAAAATTTTGTCATTTGAAGCTTAAAGGGACCATCCCGTTTTAAACGGAGTCTCAAAAATAAAAGTTCGAGTACGTATGAAATTTAAACGCCAAAATATCGAAGACTGGTGTCTCAAAATTTCAGCTCAAAATATTGAGTCGTTTGGGTGTGAACATCAAAACTTCTTATCCGGACACGCAACCCTTTTAAGAATTCGGGTCTATTTTTTTGTTGATGACCTGATAATCGACTACCGTTTATTGAGAGGTCTATAGTGAATTGCCCATGTAAAAGTACTTGGTATCGAAAGGTAAATTTCAACTACACATTATTTTTTTTTATAAAAGAAGCCTGGTTTTACGTAAACACCGCACAGTACTGCTTGGGGCACTTATTTCCTTTCCAGATGAAGATTGACTAGTTTAAGTTATTTGGAAACGTACCACAAATACTGAGTTAGTTTCTCTACCCTTAGGTTGAGGATTTTAAGCGATTTTAACACAAAATTAAGCAGTTTTCAGTTTTATTCTTCAAAAAATGATCGGGATTAGCCCTTTAACATTTGACGTTTTACATTTAACTCTGGCCTTAAAAGGTATTTTGACTTTGTGCATCGTAATCAAAAGAAAAGACATTGTAACAGGGCATTTAATATTGGCAGCGATATCCTCTCATAGGGCCAAGTAGGCCTATGAATTTTCGATTCAATTATCGGCTGTATGGTATAAAGTGTTGCGGTATGTTGCACAGTTCCCACCTCTTACTGACTGTATATCTTATGCAGAACTGTCAGAACTCAATATTAGTCGGGACCTTCAGTTTTCATAATGATAACTTGACTTTGATTATTATTGTAAATACATGCACACATAAATCAAAACAAGCCCCGTTTCTTCTTCGAGCAAAAGACATAATATGCAGACTTAGCAATGGAAAAAACTATAATTATCGCTTAAAATGTGTAAGAAAAGCGTATTAATGAAAACAGGGTCATGCACGGGCCTTTTCTATTTCTCTCGCTTTCGCTTATCTCCTGACAGCCAAATCTTGTAGATTCGAACAGATATCGTCTCGCAGTCTGATATAACAACTTTTTGACTTCAAAGGAATTATCAGTTAGCTACATGATGCCGTATATCTGTTACCGTTCACTTCTTCAGTCAGATACATATAAGGATAAATCATGTTTTTCTTTTTAGCGTCAATTCCCGTTTTTTTTTAAATTTCGTTATCCATCCAACGTAGCAAAAATTCCTGTGTTAACGTTATATTTGGAAAGTGTTTATACTGTTTTATTACGTATGTTAGACACCAACATTGACCTTTAAATGTAACCCAAGCATAAAGACTCGGAACAAATGGTCAAATATAACGTGTATAACAAATGCAAACATTCATAATAATTCTTTACATAATTGGTCATTAATTGCTTTACTTTCAGTTGATAGGAGACGATAGTTTTGCTAAGGTTGCCGTAGAAACTGTAAAAACTTCGTGTTTTCATGAAATAAGTAACAATCCTATATATCAAAGACAGAGACAAAACGCCGTAACACGGGCCCCGACACCAGCAACAGCTAAGCCGAAGTCGGTGAATACGGTGGTATCGTTCATACATGCTTCTAAATTCATGATTTCTGCAAGAGGGGCCCCTCAGAAAGTCACCATACCATCCTTATTTGATGAAATTAAACGAGTTGCCTGCCCTTTAGAATGTTCCCAACACGGAGCCTGTAATGAAGGTAAGACCTTATAAAAATTCCTAAAAAAACTATTAGTAATTGCTAAGATTTCCCCCTTTCATGAGGATGATCTCACAGATGTGTTCTTTTATACCGCAACTGCCTCATACTTGGTCGAATTGCTTAACTAGTAACACGGATGAAAGATATATTGAAACTGAATGTGGCGAGTCAATTATTTTCATAGATATTGCGCAAATACAAACCTTGTCTAAATTAACGCATAATTAATTATTGAATTAATATCCCCACTGTCACCAACGTCACATAAAATTCACTGTGAACTAATTTGTGGCATATACATGTATATCCCTTTATACCATAAGGATAGAAACTATTTATTTTGGTGAACATCCCGACCCACAGGGGTGAGGTACCACACCCATGATTTTGACCGTAACGCACTGCAATCAATTATTTCAATAACAGGAACAACGTGTACACATTAACGTGTACTTTAAAGAACCCTTGACCGTTGGTAGGGTGCCCCACCACAAATAAATATCTCCAGATAACTCAACAGTTACACCACAATATTTATGTATATATAACATGCCTTAAATCTGTTTCACGCATTTATGGTCACTTAATAACCGGTCATGTTGTACTTAATAAGCTATGACCATTTAACCATCATAAATAATACACTGAAAAATGGTTCGTCGTGTCGTCTATAACATCCAGACACTTTCGAGTAAAAAATAGATCATGTGCCCTTGTTTTGAAAATAGTCTCACTTAACCAGTATACCGACCATTCTCCGTCTGATTGACAGGCCGGGATAATCCAGACTACTTTTTTACGAATCTTAGAGGTATGAAGGCCTGTATAGCTATGCACGTGCGCGCGTGCCCCCTTGCACGTGCGTGACCTAGATTCCCCCTGCACGTGGGTGACCCCTTGCACGTGCGTGACCTTGCACGTACGGAGAGGGGCGCGCGCACACGGGAAAAGAGAGCGAGAGAGAGAGAGGACAAAGATTAAGTAGAAGACGAAGAAGAAGAAATAGAAGAAGAAGAAGAAGAGGAAGGGGAAACAACTCTTTTTGCATTGATTAAGTTGGCCCTGAAAAGGGCCGTTGTCCTCACTAGAATATGAGGGTACGACGCACTTTATATCGGTTGCGTCTATTGGTCTCTACTAACTCGAGAGGAGGTTTTTTCCTGGGAGGTGTTTTTAATACCTCGTCAGATAAGACAAAGATATCGTCAGGGGTAATCACGACAAGCGTATGGCCCCTGAGATACACGAGAGTATCCGTTTTGCGTAAGACCGGAGCATCCATTCTGAGAGGCGGGTGTTGTGTTGTTTTATAATCGTAAGGACGAATCCATTTGAGGGTATGACTTCACGGACGAGTCCAATCATGGGTGACGTCACGAAATACAGGGGATTAAAGGACGGGACGCGACAGCTTCTGACACTTTCATGCGATTACCGAGCGAAGCAAGATGAGTTTTTCTTTACGACCCGTGGACAGAAGGAAGATACAGCCGATTGTTTAGAACCGAATCGCTAGGACATAGATTTTCTTGAAGATTGGACTCACGTTCCAGCCAACGATGTGCCATGGGTCACCCACGTGCAAGGGGTCACGTGCACGCGCGCACGTGCATAGCTATACAGTCCTCATACTACTAACATGACAGAAAGCTGGAACAAGAAATCGAATTTAGAAATAACGGATGGTGGGCGACTCAACAATTGTTTTAGGAACCTTGTAAAAGCAAAATGAAACTACTGCTGGTATCATGTTCCTGTCCAACACGAGTTATTCAGAGATATTTTTTGTACAATACCACAATATGTCGCTCCTTACGGTCTTGTTAAGAATAAAGCAATTTAAAAAATAAAACTAGCGTGTTTTCTAAAGATGTGTCGTACTAACTAAAACGCTAAATATTACTGCTGTTCAGAATCATCAACAATAGATTTTTAACGACTGTAATAGTTGATAGTGTGTTGAGAATTTCCCTGTGTTGTGGCTATATTTAGACTCAACGAGTGTGCGAGACTGTCAGAAAATTATTAGTAGTTAACCAATTGAAGGGAGCACATTCCACGTGTCTAGTACAACTTTCCAGTAGGCACGTGGGGCACCCTACCGTTGTAATTGGAAATAAGAGTAGGCAAAAGCGCTGCTGTATGACATGTGTCCGTCTTAATAAATCCTAATAGGAGCAGAACAGTAGGACGTTAAACCCCATTTCATTTTAATTTTTCAGGAGTGTGTACCTGTTATGATGGATATGGAAGTCTGGATTGTTCAGTATCCCTCAATATCCCACCAACCCTAGCATACGAGTCAAGTGCTAACGAATGCAGTTCCGTAAATGGCACCTGTAATCGGGTTCACCTTTTTGGTGGCGAATTTGTTGAGTCAGCGGCACTTGTTTGCAAATTAAAAATTGAAAAGGTCAGTTATTCAATTTTAAATAGAAACTTATTTCCTCTCAATTATTCGCGGACTGCATTTCAACCATGTTAATCGGCTGCTTTAGTCTTTTTGGTGAGTATAGAGTTTTTTGAGTTCTTGGTCGCCGAACGTGTGAATTCAATAAAAAATGCCAGATATTCTTTAAACTGTGTTCCAAATTGACAAAGAATTCGACCTGATGAAGTATGAAAACAGTAGGTAATGCATGTCTTATTTCCATTAGATAAAGTACAGGTACGCTTTCTTAATTCGACTCTTCAAGAAAATGTTGATGACCTTCAATAAAATGAAATATGGTTTAATATCCTACTTTTCTGATAGATCTGCAACATGCTAATTGAAATTTACTTGGGCAGCGGTGCTTTGATTTACTATTATTTTTTGCACGCCAGTGTGCACAAGTCCCCTCAGTTTTTCGTACCATCCGAACGACTAGGTATTGTTCACAGCCACGGGTTACATCCTGCAAATCTGATGACGGGAAGCATCCGCGGACGGATTGATGGCCTCCCAACTTTTAAATTTAGCTTAAAAGTAAACGGTCTTGTATGACAAGAAGTTAGTAGATGCTGTTAATGTCTGAACACCAATCACGGTATAATGTATGTATAGTCCCGCATTTTTCATTCAGACAAAAAACGGTACAAAGAGTCTTGTTGCTGAGACAACAGTTTCTGCTATATATGTAAGCGATGACGAAGTAGTCTGTCCTGAGGTTGAATACACGAGAAGCATTCTACCAGGAGTAACCTATTCGTATGGTCTTTCTGTCAGTAACAATGGTGTGGTCTTCAGTGATCCAATTTTCGTGCCAAACAACTAACTGGTAAGCATGTGTCGATTTAGGGTATTGATGATGATATGACGGAATTCCAAACAACAATTGCTCTTTTACGTGCATATTAATGAGTATTGTTTAATCCAATTTGGGAATTGTGGGGAGACAAGTGGGTTTTTATCGTGTTACAGTCATTTCCATATCATTTTGGGACTAGAATAATATTTGTATTTCACCAACTCTTTGTCGTCAGACGTCTTTTGGAGTTGGTGAAATCTAGAACACCCCGACCTGCGACTATGAATTGTATAGACAACATGGTTTAAACCAATGATCTACAGTGCTCGCGTTGGGCTATTTACCAACCGAATTAAATAATTATTATCAGGAATATTTCTGTATTTATATTTTGTTATATCAAAATAACTTTTATATTACAGATATGGTCACGATCTAACAATACTTACTGGAGGTGTTCTGCGATTTCTTTCCCCATTCGCAAACAACTGTCATCGTTAAATTACGAAGTCCGCAAATTGACATCACACTTCCGCCTCCAGAAATAAAAGAAAAAACAATTTTGCTTTATAAAGTGCTTTAGCTATTACTCGGTTTACACTATGTCTTCGTCTAATCAGCATATACACACCCGGTCTTCAACCCTTAGTGATACTTTAATCTCCAATCACTTCTTCTAGTAATCGTACCTTAGTGATGCTTTAATCTGCAATAACTTGATTGAGTATTCGTCTAATTAGCATGTCTTATGTTTTAATCACCCAGCTTTAGTACATCTTCATCTCATCAGCATCTTTACACCGTCTTCAACGCTTAGTGTTGCTTTAATATCCAATCACTTGAAGGTATTCATCTAATTAGCCCGTCTTATAGTGGTGCTCTAATCTCCCCAGCCCCTGTAGATGTCCCTCTTAACATGGTGTTTACCCTCTGTCTTCCTGCATTATTAGTGCTTTTGCCTTCTTATTGTTTTGTTTATACAACATTTGCTCGATTTATTAGATGTATTTAGATAGGTTACTGCGATTAAAATTAAAAATTAGTATATGCATACAACTGTATTTTTTATCATCACATGGCCTACATGTTCTACTTGACAATATGCTGGAGAATGGCATGTGCAATAAGAAGTATCCTGGATTTTCTGGAGTACCATACATCCTGTTGTGAGCTATGCCCTCTTCCCATTCAGCGATTTCATTATGGAAATCGCAAGGGGAGAGAAAGAAATTGGGTTTAACGTCCACTCAACACAAAGTAGGTCATTTCGGGACTAACATATGGTTTAATTTTATTTCAATTATTCGCCGTAGAGGTCTTTAGCAGTGGGGGGGGGGAACCGGAGTACCCGGAGTAAACCCACGAGGTTGGGCAGGCGAACTTACACCTTGCCACGTACAACCAGGGATTCGAAACCACGCCAGTTGACTCAATGGCAGGCCGTATGATACAGCGCGCGCACGCTAACCATTCGCCCCCCGCCCCGAAATCACAAGGACACCGTAAATATTAAATGCCTATCAATGAACACTTATAAATATTCTTACACGAGAATGTCGATAATAGATATACCAAGTTTATGGTAGTCATGGTAGCCAATTAATCTATTTGATGATCAGGGCCCTGTTTCACGAAATTTTAACTTAAGATAAAATCCAATTTTAGTAGATACTTCAATTTTGATTGGCTAAGCACTAAAATCAATCTAATATTATCCAATCAAATTACTACAATTGGGATCTTATCTTAGTTAAAATTTCGTGAAATAGGCCCCTGCTCCTAAATACACATCTTAGCTGCGTTCTGATAACTGTAAAATTATGCACGACTTATTACTTATTCAGCGAGGAGGCCTGTTCAAATAACGAAACATATAATAGTAATAGTCATTTGGTGGATTGTGCAGATATAAAAGCTTGCAATGCCACCCCATACTTTTATGCACGTCCCTGCTACTAACTACAGCATTATACAAATTAGAATAATCGTTGATCCTGCAAAATTGTACACCAGTTATCTCCCTTCCAAATGATGAGTCCAATTTTGTCACAAAAACTTTATGATTGGTAACCAATATAACATATTCGGCACGAGGAATGCTCAAATAACAAAATAAAGTCTAATGACTAACAGTAATATAGTGCCCACCATCACCACACCAAGCAATTCTAGGTCAGACCCTTCAAGAAACGAAATGAAATGGGGTTTACCTACTGTTCTGCTCCTTACTGGGCTAATGGAGACTGGCATCAGTGCTATGAAGGAAATTTTGCCCGGACAGCGGCACTACAGCCTAGTCTTATATCTAATTCCAAATGTCGATGCATATTTTTCGTGCACGCCAATGTGAACATGGGATCTAGGTTTTTTGTCGCATTTGAACGACTAGACGGCTGTCCTTGTCGGCCTCCTCTCCCGTCCCACGTCACTGACAGGGTGAACCACGCCGGAAAATCTGAATGAATTTTCTCGGCCATTGCAGGGATCAAACACCCGACTTCCAGACAAGTGAGACAGCGTCTTACCCACGAGCCTCTCGCTGACGCGTTCATAAAAAGATAAAAGGTACGTAGACACAAATTGAGTTCAACGCTGGTTTAAATACATTTTCAACATTCCATTCACTCTTTTTTGATTTGTTTTTGTTTGTGGTCTCTTAGTATGATGTCTTATCTGTATATTTGTTTTTGTGTGGAATTGTGTGTGGTGCAGTCCCCCTGCACTTACTATTAAAGTACTAGACCGGGGGAATCAAATGGGCACAAACCAGACCCAACCTTTCTATAGTAACATTTGGCGTAGAATATGCGCCAGACTTCCGTATATGTGTTAATAAGTCAAGCGATATCCAACATTTGCATATCAAATTTGATGCTATACAGAAAGCGTGAAGGTCAAATGAGATGTGGCAGAGCGAAAATATAAACTGTAATGAGAGAAATGTAAAATTTAAACACGTCAAAATACAGCATTTGCACACAAAACATTTGTCATTTGACACTTAAAGGGACAATCCCGTTTTAAACGGAGTCTCGAAAATAAAAGTCCGACTACGTATGAAATTTAAACGCCAAAATATCGAAGACTGGTGTATTGTCTCAAAATTACAGCTCGAAATATTGAGTCGTTTTGGCATGAACGTCAAAATTGCTTATCCGGACACGTAACCCTTTTAAGAATTCGGGTCTATTTTTTCGTTGATGACCTGATAATCGACTCCCTTTATTGAGAGGTCTATATAGTGAATGACTCATGTACTGATATCGAAAGGTAAATTTCACCTACACATTATTTTTGTTTATATAAAAGAAGCCTGGTTTTACGTAGACACCGCACACTACTGCTTGGGACACTTATTTCTTTTCCAGATGAAGATTGACTGGTTTAAGTTATTTGAAAACGTACCACAAATACTGAGTATTAAAACCATCACGTCATTCACTTTGGATGAAATCGTTCCTTCCACATTAAATCCATTATTATAACACCGAAAAGAAACGGGCGCATATCCAGCTTCGGCACAAAGTGAAAATGCGTTTAAAGTTGCAATTTCATATTTTTAAGTTATATTTTTAAAATATATTAAAATAAAGCCTTAAAATAGATGGTATCTATAAACAGTCCTACCTTGTTAAAGAATAATCATATAATTCAGTTGAGAAATTGGCAAAAATATCACTTTCAACTTTAAATTCAAACGTTTGAAGATAGCTATTGCATGGGGGGAATGGGAAACAAGGGAAATAATTGTGTTATTATTTCCGACGTGAAAGATGTTCAGGTGTGGAAAATAATGCCTATGATTGTATAATAGTGAGTTGACAACCTATTGAGCAAAAGACATAGAAATAAATATGTTTTAACATTCTTGGAAAATATGAAATTCCCGCTTTAACGTTATACATTGCTGGTCATTCTAGGCTGGCTAATCAAGACATGTTTACACCGAATTTCAACTGTTTAATGTTCCTTTACGCGCACGTCAACGTGTAAACGGGACCTCGGTTTTTTGTACCATCAGAACGACTAGACACTGTCCTCAGACCCCCGGGTTTGCAGCCAACGTTTTATTACCGAGTCACCTCTTCGCCATCGAGACTCCTGTCATCTCAAGCTAGTGTACATGGACTAGTCACCAACAACATTTGCAAACATGTATCTGGTCGTATGAATGAATGAAATTGGGTTTATCGTCCTACTAATTTGCACCTACCGGGATAATGAAGTCGGGCGTTCACTGTAGACAGTACTGTGACTATGAGGGAAGTTTTATCCTGACATCAATTGCATTACACCTGTCAACGGGTATACGGTATGTCAACTCTTCGTCCATCCGAATGGGAGATGCGCTTACAAGGCATTCCATTCTCCATCTCTGACAAAGGGAGAACTACGCCGAAAAATCCCAATGAGCTTTAGCGGCCAATACAATGATCGAACTCAGGACCCCTGGTTTAGCGAGCCAATTCCTTGTTCATCGAGACACCTCGGCTAGTTATCTTTTTTTCTGTTAAGCATGTTTAAACAACAAGGTCGTATATATCTCAAGATACAACTATTTGAAATGAAATGGGGTTTAACGTCCTACTCTTGTGCACCTGACCTGGACTACAACTATTTGAACTGTCCGGTGATTGTACGTATATAGTGCATGCGCGTCAATAGAGAGGAATGGGTTTTAAGAGAGAGGAATGGGTTTTAACGTTCACTCCACACAAACTAGACCATTTTGGGACTAACATATGGTTCAATCTTATCTCACTTGCGCGTATGTGTTTTAGCAGTAGGGGCAAACTCGGAGATCAGGGGAAAACCCACGAGGCTGTGGAGACGACCCTACGTATCGTCATGCACAATCGGAGAATGTAAACCACACCAGGGTCCTATTTCACGAAATTTTAACAAAGATACGATCCCAATTTTAGTAATTTGATTGGATAATATTAGATTGATTTTAGTGCTCAGCCAATCAAAATTGAAGTATCTACTAAAATTGGATTTTATCTTCAGTTAAAATTTCGTGAAACAGGGCCCAGAGCGCTAATATGACTGATCAACATGCTTAGTAATTGTATAAAGGGGGTCGCGTGGACGGAGGGCCTTGGCAAGGACAGCTGTCTAGTCGTTCGGATGAGCCGAAAAATCACGTATACAAATTGATGTGCACATTAAGACGGCAACGGAGTAAGTTGATTGCAGTGTTACAATTCTTCACTTGAACTCGCATTAAAGACACATTACTGGATATTAGATAAATAGACAGTCGGTGGTTCTTGCTATAAAAGGTAAAAACTATAATGTAAAGGGTATTGGGTGAAAATTTCAATTAAATTGATCCCCTCTTAACCGAGATTTTAGCAATCACCATGCCTTCCTAAATTCATGTTTAAGATTATCAATAGTTCTCGAGGTATATTTTAAACAACGGAATAAATATCCAAACCGCCATAACCGATGAATACTGTGGATCGAGTAATTTGTGAGTATGTCTTGCAGCCTTCTTCCAAAATTTCATCGTGTATCGGAACAATGGCATATTCATATCAAAAAGTAACAACCATCAGACGGAGGGCGGTTAAATATTCAAGCGAGTGGGACAAACAAACTTTATACTCTACTGGACCGATATAGAGCGAAACGACAGAAATACATCCCAGCACCTCTTGTCATCTTAGGATCTTCCAGATCACTAGGCCAAACATGGCTGTTTTCAGTACCAAGGTGCCAACAAACTATGATTTTTGAAGGGAGAAAAACTATATAGATTGTTATCACACAACAGAAAGGAATACGTTGTGTGAGAAAGAAATGGGGTGAACATTGTGGGTATTTCACAAAGTATTAACCATTTTAAATAACAATTGAAGACATGGCAAGTAATTTTCGAGTCGTAGTGTCGCCTGGAACAAACAGTAGTTAGTTAAAATTGGTATTGTAATCAGGACGTAATCATTAAATAGGTGTTATGTCACTAAGGTGTTAAAACCGAGACTATTGAATGATATACACTATTGTCCAGGTTTGTGTATTCAATAGTTATAGTTGTTATAAACAGTCATGCTTTTACATTAGTAGTGACGTCTTTTATAGCTGACTACTGTATATTTTTAATCACTTCTATACATACTTAAAATTAGTTTTGAATACAGATCATTTGTATTATTTAATGACAAAGTAATTCATTCCTATAAGGCCCAGGTTCACAAGTCAACGGCACCAGCTTACCAGTGTGTACGCATGGAGATAGAAATGGCTAGCTTTACGGTATGTATAACAGCATACACCCCGTCGCCGACTGCTGTATGTTTTACCAAGAAAACCTGCAATTCTGAATGCTTGTTACGTTCTTAATGATTTTTTTTAGAGGTTTCCTATCCTTCATGTATAATCAAATAGTTGTGGTATTGCTCAAATACAGTATTGAATTGTAGGAGCAGTGATGCCATCTGCTGCAGTCGTTACTTTTTTTTTTAAAGATTTGCTAAGATCTTGACGGCTTCAATCACTCAGGCTAGAATTGGTTGGATAACATTGTATCCGCCTACTTTAAGTGTACATGTCAATATATGTACTTCCCACCTGAACGACCAGTCAGCACCCATTTTTCAAGTTGGAACATGACATTAGACATCGCAAAGTACTTTTATGCGCTCCCTCCACACGATTCTAGTCGACAGTACGTATCGTTTTACCCCATTGATTGATGCTGCTGTACTTGATCTTTATACATGCTTGTTTACGATTGTCTATGGAGAGAGAGAGAGAGAGGAATGGGTTTAACGTCCACTCGACACAAACTAGGTCATTTCGGGACTAAAATACGGTTTAATTTTAATAATTCGCTTGTGCGTACGGGTCTAGCTGTAGGAGGAAACCAGACGAAACCTACGAGGTTGGACAGACGACTCTACACCCCTTGTCACGTACAATCGGGAATTTGAAACCACGACAGTTGACTCAATTACAGGCTTTATAGTACAGCACGCATGTGCTAACAATTCGACCACCTAACCACCCGATTATTTAGGGATATGTGTATTATCATGTAAATACGAGTATTCGCTTTCCCTTCCATTGACTGTTATGTCTTTGCACTCGATGCAGAATTGCACTGGCTATTCAATATGAAATAGGTGGATAAAAACACAAATCAGTTTCGCGGTATATAAAGGCCCCTCGGCGATCACGCTTGCACATATCGCAATACGGTTAGCTCCTGTATTGGTCTCCCGTCAAGATGAGTATACATATTGCGGTATTGCTGCTTATGGTAGCGGTGATAAAATCTGGAAGTGCCATGGGTAAGTAGAGCCACAATCACTTGAGAGTTTAGAAGTTCTCTAAAAAGGTTCCTCAGTAGTTGTATAAAGTCGCGAAATGTTGTGGGTTTAACCCATTGAATAATGGCAAACTGCCGTGACATTTAAATTTTCGCATCCTGCGCGTAGTTTCAGAGGTCCCGTAGAAAGCCCAATAGGTAAGGAAGGCAACAATGTCTCCTTAGCTCAGCAGTGTTGTTAAAATACGGTTAGGTGTATTTTCTTGTCAATTGTGCATCTCAGATCATTCATACTGAATTTCAGCTTGTGGCATGACCCAAACTTTCATTAGATTAAAACCGCGAATCGTGACTGAACAACTTTCATTTGTTCAGATGAATTCAGCTAATTGATGACACACTTGTGAATGATGTTAGCACCATTGTCTATAACACGCCTAACCCCGAACGTGGGACACTTATCTATTTCCATTCTATGGCATTGATACACTGGCATTTAGTAATTGAACTAGAAATTGTTAGTCTCTTGCAAATAACAATATTGCGAAAGTTGAATATTAATCAAGAAATCGTTTTATTCCGTAAATATAATAGTTACCGTTGTTAGTATGTTAGTGGGTAAGACGCTGGCTCGCTAGCCAGTAGGTCGAGCGTTCGATCCCTGCATTGGCCGAGAAAGTTCATCCGGTGTGCTTTCCTCCTGTCAGTGATACAGGACGGAGGCCCTGACAAGGACAGCTGTCTAGTTGTTCAAATTGAACGAAAAACAGGTCCGGCGTACACATTGGCGTGCACGTAAAAGATCCCATGGCAGTTGGAATTCGATATAAGAGTGGGCCGTAACGCCGCTGCCCTGGCACAATTTCCCTCATAGCACACCGTAGGGTGTATGCCCGTCTTCATTAGCACAGTTTAGGAGCAGAACAGTATGATTTAAACCCCATTTCATTTCATTTCGTTTGATGTTTCGATTGTTATAAATTGTTTTACTTATGGATGTACTATAAATGTATGGTTGTATTCAGTATTGATCATTGCTTGATATAATATTATGAATATTCAAAACTAGCATATAAATATACATCAATGGATTCTTTTTAATTAGATAAATATTTTTCCATGGAACATTTTGATCTGGTTTGGGCCGTTGGGACCAATTTATGGTTGATTTGACCAAAGTTTATGTCCATTTGGCCTATAACCACTTTTAAAAAAAAACATCACTGAACTCTTCTCCTGGGCATCCTTATGATAAAATTAAATCACGTGCATTTCTTGCTTAATTCAATATTGAATAATCAAACGTTTTAGTCGTCGAAAATTTAAAAAAAAACAAAAACAAAATTGCGGCTACTATTGTTGGTAACTTATTAACGCCCAGTTAACTGGGTCAGCACTATAGGCACTTTGCAGTATTTTTGTTTAGTACAAAATTCATACAAATATTGTGGGTCTACTTTACAGAATGTGAAATCAAATATATTATTGTCATTGGGTTAAATACCCACTCAACACAAACTAGGTCATTTCGGGATAAACATGTATCTCAAAAAAATAAAACCAGGTACGAACAATCCAAACCATTAGGCACAATTCGAAGTCCTAAAAAAACGGCCGGGGCAAAATAGTGTAATCAGCAAATGGACTGTTCACGGTGTACAAAATACACGACAAACAACAAGGTGTCGGGGAGAGTAAGCTTGCGCGTAAGGGTATTTAGCATTGGGAGAAAATTGGAGGACATGGGGGAAGAACAACGAGTTTGAATATGTGATCGTATTCCTTGGCATGTACGAGCGGGGAGTCGAAACCGTGACTCAGTGACAAGACCTGAAGATCTAACGTGCCGTATAATTTATATAAGATCTGATCTTAATATGATGCCCAATGTAAGTTCAGCTGTCTAATTTTTGCAACTTAACTATTCGTTTACAGGGAGTGCCAAATAAATGAAATAGGTTTCACATTCTACTATTATGTTCTGACTGGACTGGGAGTAAATTTTGCACCGACAGCGGTGCTACGGCTTACTCATATTCAAATTCCAACAGCCAAGGGATCTGTTACGTGCCCGCAAATGTGTACATGGGACCTCGGGTGTCCGTCCCGTTTGCAAGGGGATACCACATGCCGGAAAACCCCGATATCTTTTGCGGCTGATCCACCACGTCAGTCAATAAATACTTGCGTTTTCTCTCAAGGCCAAGAAGCAAACCAAACAATACGCGTGTTTACTGGTGGATACCGTCGGTGGGTCGGTCGATGGGACAATTTTTAATTTTATTTTTAATTTCGTAGATTATGTATTGACCATTTCGTGGCATTTCTAGCCGTAAATACTGAGACAAGTAATGAGAAAATCGCATCAACACCAGGGCCCTCACTACAATCTGTTTCACATAGAATTACTTACGAATTATATCTGTAACAGATGACTGTCCACAACACGTGCATTGACTTCACGTGGTGTCAGTCATTGGCTCAACGGCTCGTGCAATGTTTACATAACACCTAACTGCTTCGGGCAAAATGATGCATTTTACTCATTCTAATACCCATTTACACTAAATAGGAAATATTTTTGAAGTACATGTACAAATACTTCAAACGTCTTTATTTTTATTTTTCCTCAAAAAAAAATGTTTGAAAATTTAATTTGTCGGAGTAAAAAAGTTAATATGCCGAACTCATTAAGTCTCGTCGATGTCATGCTTATCAGTGATTGTAGCGGCCAAGCGAATATTCACTGCGGGATCAGTTTGCCCTCACAAGCCTATATGACGCCCCTGGACCAAAATTTAAGTGACGCCGCCCCTCTCTGCTTACTGAAATTGCTTTGTTCAGTGCCCACACTCAGTTGACGTCTTATGAGTAACAGGGGGTTGGATGGCCGAATGGTTAGCGTGCGCGCGCTGTATCATTCGACCTGCCATTGAGTCATTTGGCGTGGTTTCAAATCCCCGACTGCACGTGGCAAGGAGTAAGGTCGCCTGTCCAACCTCGTGGGTTTTCTCTGGGTACTCCGGTTTCTTCCTACTGCTAAAGACCTCTACGCGCAAGCGAATTATTTAAATAAAATTACCCATTTGTTAGTCCCGAAATGACCTAGTTTGTGTCGAGTGGACGTTACACCCCATCTCTCTCTCTCTCTCTCTCTCTCGTATGAGTAACGAAATTTTAAAATACATCTTTAAAATACGTTTAACACGTCATCTAAATAATTATTTATTAAAACAATTTATATTTTAATTTTTTAAGTTTGTTTCCACTTGAACTCTCCATTTGATCGAAAACCCTTATAATAATTCATGGAAAAATCATAATTCTACCCTTTATTTTTGAAATGGTTTACATAGGTTTAGGAAAAGCGAAGGCCGGTGATTTGCGATCTCAGCCGGCAATCAGGCTAGTCCATACATATTTAAAGGTGGGGAAGGGGTCTTTTAAAATTTCTGGTATGCACTTACATAATTTGCCGCGCCCAAGAAGTGTCGCCTCCGGGCATATAAGCTAAAAATAAGTGTCGGTCGGATAACTGTACACAGAAGTATTTGTTTTAACTATTTTGATCTACTGTTACAGAAATGGTAAATATGATTCTCCTTGAAAAATTAGAATAAAACACTCCATTGCAACGGTACTGAGTCTTATTAGCATTCAGTCTCAGAGAACAATATATATTTAGTTTAAAATTGATAGAAATCTATTGTTTTATTCATATTATAAGAAGATGTCTTGGACTTCTCGGTTTTTGCCCGACATATGGGGTTTAAAGTCGTATATCATATTGTGCACTGACTGGGTTAACAATATACACCTCTCAAAAGATCTGAAATCAATAGAAATCCGTCATTGGACATATAATAAATTGCTAAAAGATGGAGCTTTATGTAAACAGCTTTTGTGAAATTCGCTTTAGATTTAATAAAAAAGAAATACAAAAAAACCCGAATAAAGTCAAATGAAAAGTCGGTCACAATAGATTTGTTTTTTTTTTTAACTCTTAACGCCTAGTGATTTTATTTTCTGTCTTTTTATTGTGAATTTATAAATACAGTCCTTAGATTTATTTGTTGTCAATTTATGATGCGCTGGGTCCTTTCAACAGTTTCGCTTGAAGAAAATTTCGCACGCCATTTCGGTCAAAACTCTTATCTGGAATGAAAGAAAGTCAGTCACTGGAAATAACCGATTATCAATTTTAAATCCGTACTAAAAAGTTTGTGAAACAAGATGTTCTTAAAATGTATTTATAGATAACGGAACTCTTTCAATAAAAGCCGAAAAATAAATGGGGAGAATATATGTTTAAAAAAGAACCAATCAATGCTTACTTCTAGAAGACCGCATAAACAAGTCAATAAAATAGGAAAAAGCGGACACGGTATATTTTTTTTAAAAAAAAGAACCAATCAATGCATACTTCTAGTTTGTGCGTTCAATCAAGCCAAATGTTTGTGAAAAAATATACCCCTTAGAATATTTTCTTAGACAACGTAATTCTTTGGAAAAGCAATAATAAACAGGACACACGGACATGAATTTTCAAAAAAAAGAACCAATCGACATGGCTTTTGTTTGGTGGTTTCTAGTGGTTGGTCTGGTTTTATCCAATCGTTCGCTAGAAAACGTGGACATGAATATTTGAAACAAAAAAGAACCAATCGACATGCCTCTGGTTTGGTCGCTTGACTAAGTTGGTCCGGTTTCATCCAATCGTTCGGCAGTACAACAGGAGCATAGGTGTGGGATGGGGTTGGGGGCAGATTCGGTGAATGGGGAACATTAAGTTGGTGTTTGCTTTACAGATTGTAGATTTATATTGCTGTGAAGCTATTTTGTCCCTTTATAAAGAGGGATTCAATCTGAAATTACGGTAGACAAAATAGCCTCGCAATCGCATGTGAACTTCTCAAAGGAGCAACAATTATGCAAAATATTCTAATAGGTCAGGTCCTTAGTTTAATTAGTGTAGGGGGGTGGGTGGTGGCTGAGTGGTTATCATAAAGTTCGTCATTGAGTCAATTGGCGTTGTTCCGATTCCCTGGTTGTTTGTGACATGGAGAACGGTCGCCTGTTCAAACTTGTACGTGACAGGGGATAGAATCGCCTGTTCAACTTCGCGATTTATTGAAATAAAATTCAACAATACGTTATCAAGCGGACGTTAAACCCCATTTCTCTTAATTGATGTAGAAAAAATTCAAATAGATTTTAAAGAAGCTATAAGAAAAGTAGATTTAACTGCGTTATTTAGTATATATCATATTAATTTGAACTGTTTCTGTATTGCTGTACATTTTCTTATAAAATGGGATGCTACCTCCTACTTTTCTGCTCTCACTGGGTTAATTGAGACGAGCATACACCTTATAAACCTGTAACGGTAAATCTCTTTGATCTTTGGGGTAAATTCTATGCTCGGAATAACTTGCGATCTTAAAGTCGGGGGCGGCTTTGAATGTATATAGGGGAATTTGGGGTTATTCTTCTGAGGTTTTTCTTTAAACCCGTACCGGGTTATTCTTTCACTGCAGGTTTTTATTTCCCAATAAGAAAACATGGAATAGGGTTTTTCTTGTGGGAATTCTGGGATGTACACTCGATCAATATAGCTGGTAAAATTTGAATTCTTAACAATCTGTTGACGTGCTCGCCAAAATAACACTTCCGTGTATGACATTAAAGGTACCCTTCTTTCAATTAGAAATTAAACGGGGGTTTAACTTCTTACTAGCGCGGTTCTGTCCTACAGTGTGGGGGAGATGGGGTTTAACGCCCAATCGAAACAAACCAGGTCATTTCGGGACTTACACGTCGTTCAATTTTATTTCAATTATTCCCTTGCGTGTAGGGTCTTAGGACGTTGGAGGAAACCCACGAGGTTTGACAGGCGATCCCAAGTCCTGTCACGTACATCTGGGGAATCAAAACAATCCAGTGGCAACAAGGGGAAATAAACAACACAAATTATATGCTTTATTTCAAATTTATATTGAAGGTTATAGTATTTCTTGCATTTTTGACTTCCAGGGGTTGGTCAAGTTTCACTCGAAGTCGGTCGTCGAGTGAGGCGTTCTGTGGCGAGTCGTCGAATATGCATCTTTGTGGTTGGTCGTTTATTTAGGCCGACAAGTCGACTATTTTGGCCCATAACGGTTGGTCGGCTAGTTTCTTTACTTCCCCATACAAATAATTAGAAACATCGGATCTGTATATTTGAGGTTCATTTGTAAATACGAATGGCTTCACTTTTATGACCTATAAAAAATGAACATAAAAACATTTACATGTCTATTATACGAGTATTTGAATATTCTATTACACATACTTTCAAAATAAGAATAAAGCTATTAACAGGGGAGGGGGGGCTGTGAAGAGTACGATTTCGATACTACGATCTCCCGAATTCGAGCCAGGGGTGTTGGGATGGCCTAGTGGCCTCGAGTGCCGCGCTTCGACATCTAGCTGGCCGGTCACCTCTGACTTGCGGCTGTGGTTTCGAGCCCTGGCGTGAGCGTATGTGACATGAAGATAGGGGCGCCCTCTCAACCTCGTGGGTTTCCTCCGGGCACTCCGGTTTCCTCCGACTGCTAAAGGCCCCTACGCGCAAGCGAATTATTGAAATAAAATTAAAACCATGTTAGTCCGAAATGACCTAGTTTGTGTTGAGTGGACGTTGGTGTTGAGTGGACGTTAAACCCCATTTCTCTCTGAATTCGAGCCCGGGTCCTCCTGCACGATAGGCAACAATCTAACTTCTGATTGAAGTCACCACAGCCCCTGAGTAAACCCGACTGGATTATCTTTCATATATGTCGATACAGGTTGTGCTCACATAAATTAATGTTTGTATTACTAGTCAATATTTTATATACATGTACATAAATAAATTAAAAATAATTTACCTGTTTTGTTCACATATCTGCTGTTTGTCTACTCCTACTTGCCAACATGGTAAAGTCTCGTGAACAGTGTCCACGCCAGCCAAACTAATGAAAAGGTCGACCGTGATTTGCACGTGCAACTTTGAACCAATCAACAACTTGTTTCTTGATCTATATTCAACATCAGTCACTGCAGACGATATGACACAGGGAATATTCTATTTAGATTTATTATTGGTGTTATTATTGCCCTTCTACGCTTAACAAAATTTTTATTACAAAACAAAAATATATTTATACCGCCAACATATTTACACCAATAAAATATTGGTGCTGAAGTATAACCGAACATATGTATTTTAATTTTCCACATTATACTCGTATTTTACTTATATTTTCATTTTACATGTAAACATAAACGGTTTATAAGCAAGATAAAGTCCTCGACTTCGGTTATGCTGGGGAAGAAAGACTTCAGAAAAAACCCTCAAAAGAAAAACCTCGGCCTATCGGCCTCGGTTTTTCTTTTTCTCGGGTTGTTTTCTTCAGTCTTTCTTTCCCCAGCATAACCTCAGGCTCGTGCTTTATCCTACACATACAGTGTGCTATGAGGGACATTTTGCCAGGGCAGCGTTGCTTCAGCCTACTCTTATATTGAATTCCAACTGCCAAGGGGTCTTTCTTTTACTTTTCATACCATCCAAACGACAAGACTGTTGTCTTTGTCAGTCCTTCCATCCTGCACCACTGACAATAGGATTAACTTTCTCGGACAGAACCGGGAGCAAATCCGTGACCTCCAGGCCTGCGAACCAGCGTCTTACTCACCAGGCTATCGTGGTTCCCCTAATTAGATAATTAGTCAATCTGATTAAAACACAGATCCTATTTCGTTTCATTTTTATACTTCAAAATTTCGCTTTACTTGACTTTACTACACTAGGATCTGCAAAATGTTGTTATCATTGACGCGTTTTGAATGGTGTGAGAGATTAACCAATGAAACGGTCTGTTTCGGCAAGAATTAGACATGTTTTGCACGGAACTGTGGGTAATCCATAAGTAACATCAATGCTGATAGGTTAATCAAATGTCTTACGTCATAGGGTTAAAAGATGCTCGTAAGATCGATCTCGGTCGTGAACTCCCACAATAACTCGTCGGATCTTCATGTATCGAAAGTATAAAAAAAACGAAATATAGATATGTGTATGTAACACGTATTTGATTTATTAGGAGTGTGTATCTGTGATGAAGGATATGGAGGTCTGGACTGTTCGGTATCCTTAAAGTTCCAATAGCATTTTTTTAAGTTATATTTTTAAAATGTATTAAAACAAAGCCCTAAAATAGATTGAACCTATAAACAGTCCTACCTTGTTAAAGAATAATCCTATTAATCCTATAATTCACTATTGCCAGTTGAGAAATTGGTAAAAATATCATTTTCAACTTCAAATTCAAACGTTTGAAGATGGCCGTCCATGGAGAGGAATGGGAAAACAAGGGAGGTAATTGAGTAACTATTTCCTCAATCACCCTGTGTCACCCTTTCTAATGCCCCCAAAATTTTGCCCATGATCGTATAATAGTGAGTTGACAACCTTTTGAGCAAAAGACATAGAAATAATTATGCTTTGACTTTCTTAGAAAATATGAAATTGGAACTTTAATCCGATTGGATAATCAGTAATCTGTGCTGTTTATAGTTGTATTTTATTGTTAACATTTTATACAGGTCCATGCACCAGTCCTAGCGCATTTACCAATCTGAACCAAAGATCTTCCACGAATATAAGAGGCCTTACAACCGCGCCACTATCTGATAGATTTATCATAGAAGAATGGTACGGACAACCTAATTTCAAAATACCTAATTCACCACCGGGTATCAATCACTGCGGTACCGTTTACCCAATTTATCTACTAGGTAGGATACCAATTTAATAGTTAAATATCAATGTTATCCTAATTATCTACAAGGTTGGAATACAATGCAATAGTATAAACATGCATTATGCCTATTACAGGTCTTTTCTTTGGACCTGAAATTTTATATAAATTATTAATTAAACATTAACTTATCCAGACCATAATCAACTCTCGATGTCAACGATGTTGGCTGGGTTAGAATCCTATATAGTGCTTATAACGCCCATTGATAATTCAATTAAAAAATGGATAATAAACAGCTCGCATTTTGTTGTGATTCTACATTACGTTTAATGTAATCTTACATAAGCCTTGTATTTATATGCATTTACGTCGCGTTGAATGCTACATAATCTGACAAAACTGACACTGTATTTTTACTTAACATATAACGTAAATATATACATAATTTTAACAGTGTGCAGCGTGAGATATCTTGCATTGTACTTTGCTTTTGCTTTCGGGGGGTTGGGATGGCCTAGTGGTCTAGGGTGCCGCGCTTCGACCCCTAGCTGGCCGGTCACCTCTGGCTTGCGGCTGTGGTTTCGATCCCCGGTGTGAGCGTATGTGGCATGGATATAGGGGCGCCTTCTCAACCTCATGGGTTTCCTCCGGGCACTCCGGTTTCCCCCCACTGCTAAAGACACCTACGCGCAAGCGGACTATTGAAATAAAATTGAAACCATATTATGTTAGTCCCAAAATGACCTAGTTTGTGTCAAGTGGACGTTAAACCCCATTTCTCTCTCTCTCTCTCGCTTTCAAATTGTAAGTATACATTTTAGTACAGGGACGTTATAAGGTTTATCATGGCGGAGGCTATATTATTTTGAGGACTCTCTTTTGCGTGGGGATGGGGGTGGTTCTTGATTGATGATTTTCATGCCAATGCAACGACTGAATTCTCATTCCTAAGTGGGTTTGATAGTAACAGTGTATAAAAACGTTTGACTCGGCCTCGGGGGCCCTTTCCCGTGGCCAAAGTGGCCCTTTTGTCTGCCTTGAGGACCCTCCCTACCTAGAGTACATTTTCATTTTTCCAATCGATTTTAGAATTGTTCTCCCGTTTTATTTTTTCAACTTTTCTGATTTTTTTTCGCGAGGAGGCTATTCCTTGTCATTTCAATGCACGTCTGATTGCATTGGTATACTTGGGTAGCGAAACTAATGATGATATACTTTCTTCCAAGGTGCTGATCCTGTAGCTGGTCCGGCGACGATTCGCACATTTTGTGTGCAAACTACCGCTGGCAATTGTGCCCAAACTATCGACATTGAAACCAAACTGTGTAGTAATTTTCTGGCATATAAATTACAAAGACCTGCTTTGGGGTATGCAGCCTATTGTGTTGGTACGTATCTACATTTTTCGTAAGACAATTTAAATTCAAATTTAATAGATTAATTAATTCAAATTTAATAGTTCATACTCGCCCTTACTCGGGAATCACGAGGGCTAAGCGAGTAAGACGCTGGCTTGCTAGCTTTGAGGTCGGGTGTTCGATCCCAGCATTGGCCGAGAAAGTTCATCAAGATTTTCCGGCGTGATTTCCACTTGTCAGTGATGCAGATGGAGGGCCTGACAAGGACAGCTGCCTAGTCATTCGGATGGGACGAACAACTGAGGTCCTGTGTACAAATTGGCGTGAACGTAAAAGATCCCATGTAAGTTGGAATTCGATATAAGAGCAGGCCGTAGCACCGCTGTCCGGGTATGTCCGTCTTCATTAGCCCAGTTTAGGAGCAGAACAGTAGGACGTTAAACCCATTTCATTTCATTTCTCCTTCACTAGAGTTATCCATATTATATTATTTTAAAATATCTTTATTTTCGAATTTCAGATGAAATTTCAGGTAATTATGTTATTATATTGTCATTAAGCTCGTTAATTGGTACACTCACTTGATTTGATATTTGTTTATTTTTTTTATTGCAATGTCTATTTTCGGTCTTGTCAGCAGGTTTATCTTGTAGATTTTTGTATTGTGTGTAGTGCGGTCCTCCTGCACTTACCAATAGGTTTAGATATGCTTACGTGTAGTACATTTGCACCCCGTCGGGAATAATCGCAAATGTTCTACATGTAAGTAAAAGAATTATTCATATCTAAATGCCGATGAGAGCATTCAGATACGATTTGCGATGTGTTGTTTTAATACGAGGGGGGTTGGGATGGCATAGTGGTCTAGAGTGCCGCGCTGCGACCTCTAGCTGGTCGGTCACCTCTGGCTTGCGGCTGTAGTGTAGTTTCGATCCCTGGTGTGAGCGTATGTGGCATGGAGATAGGGGCTCCTTCTCAACCTCGTGGGGGGTTGGGATGGCCTAGTGGTCTAGAGTGCCGCGCTTCGACCTCTAGCTGGCCGGTCACCTCTGGCTTGCGGCTGTGGTTTCGAGCCCCGGTGTGAGCGTATGTGGCATGGAGATAGGGGCGCCTTCTCAACCTCGTGGGTTTCCTCCGGGCACTCCGGTTTCCTCCCACGGCTAAAGACCCCTACGCGCATGTGAATTATTGAAATAAAATTGAAACCATATGTTAGTCCCGAAATGACCTGGTTGTGTTGAGTGGACGTTAAACCCCATTTCTCTCTCTCTCTCTCTCAACCTCCTGGGTTTCCTCCGGGCACTCCGGTTTCCTCCCACTGCTAAAGACCCCTACGCGCAAGCGACTTTTTGTTTGAAATAAAATTCAAACCATATGTTAGTCCCGAAATGACATAGTTTATGTTGAGTGGACCTTAAACCCCATTTCTCTATCTCTCTCTCTCTCCCTCTCTCTCTCTCTCTCTCTCTCTCTCGCTTTCTCTCTTGCAGACGTTCTGGCGATACTCCATGGTGATGTTACTTGGATAATTGAAACTCGTGACAGCGAGATTAAATTAGTTTTGCCGTAATTCTTTTATATCTCCAATACAAGGCCTATAGAAAGTAATATATTTTATGTGTCTTCCCGAGTCCAAAACTGTCCATGCTTACTTTTAATGTTCACTGCAAATAAACCTCATGGTATTAATGTATGAACGCATAACACCCTTAAGACATGTTGGGGGGGGGGCTACGCGTACACAGATACTTTTAAATAGTGCGCGCATCTCAAAATATATGTTCATACCTAATTCTCATACGATAAAGCTGACTTTAATAAAACGATTTTTAATTACAGCTAATCATCCTGAATATGTAACTACTGTAGATGTAGGTATACTGCCACTGGATGACGCAAACAACGACAATAGATTTGAGTTTGTGTGCAACTTTCAGACGTCCACACTACCAATACATAATAACATATGGTATACTGTCACGTGGTATGTAAATAATCAACTAATCAAAACGGTCAGCGCTTTCCAAAATACAGCCAATGTGCAAGTCGTGACCCTGTTGACAGAAACTGACATCATAGCTTCAGGTACACAGACTGTTGGATTTCAGGTAACAGTTATTCATGGTATTTATAAAAAAAACAATGTAAAATTCCAATATTGGTGTGTTCAGCATTAAATAAAATGTGGATTCAAAGGTCAAGTTGCCCATGCCTCCAGCTCCCACACCAACAAAAACGGGCATTTAATCATTGTTGTATATTACATTTCATGTAAATTTATTGTACATTTTATTTGTAATCGTTAACTACCTGGGGAGGGGGGTGACCGAATGGCTAGCGTGCGCGCGCAGTATCATACGGCCTGCCATTGAGTCAACTGGCGTGGTTTCGAATCCCCGGTTGTACGTGGCAAGGAGTAGGGGTCGCCTGTCCAACCTCGGGGTTTCCTCCGGGTACTCCGGTTTCCTCCCACTGCTTAAGACCCCTACGCGCAAGCGAATTATTGAAATAAAATTAAACCATATGTCAGTCCCGAAATTGCCCAGCTTGTGTCGAGTGGACGTTAAACCCAATTTTTATCTCTCTCTCTCTCTCTCTCTCTCCACCCAGTTAATTACCTTCATTTTGCTTTCGACCACCCAGTCACCTTTTTCTTATTCTTCAACTCTACTATATTTGTATAGATACGATGTGGCTATGCAGTTAGCAACACGGCTATATCAACCACCAGCCCAGTCACGTCCAGTAAAGATAGATTCATTGGAATTAAGGTAAGCTTTGTTCGTGAATCATCATTAGGTATCCGGTATGCTACAATGTGTATATTTGACTGGAGCCAAACAGACATCCTCCCATATGAGTCACACGTTTAAGTAATGCCAGAAGGCGTTTTTGGTAATGGCTATGATATTAATGGCCTCGGTGATGTACTGCCGATAGCAATTGATGAGCTCCGGGAGGCGTTGGGAACAGGATCCGGACGTCGTGGACGTCGCAAGCCCCGTTGAACCATCGACAGAACTCTAGAGAACTTCGAAAATGTTCATTGACGCATTGAAATGTTTGTCGATGTGTTTCCGACTGGCGGGTGGGGGTATCCCCAGAGCTTACCAGATCTCGGGCATCCCCAGGTATAACCGATTCAAAACGGAGTGTACTTTATGCCGAATTCAGCCAATTAGCGCAATGGAAAGAATGACTGACCTCAATATATGGTAAGACATGATAGGACAACCACGATTACTAGCACGAATCTTGATAGTGGGAACTTAGCATAACGTATCTTTAAGGAATCACTAAACTTATGTCCTTGTTTGTTTTCAAAAAAGGAATTACGCAATTGTTTAGGAAATTAATTACAGGTTGCTCTTTGTTTTGTTGTATGGTAACGTAACGTATCCGTCATTATGGCTCTATGAATTACCTATAATGCACTAAGGCATTTTTGCCTGTAAATTTTGTTGATTTAAATTTTTGCTATCAACATATCTCAAATGTAATCTTTTTTTAAAACTTTCTTTAGATCTTAACACCTACAGTGTATGTTAGTGATGGAGATGATGCAGCTATCATTGTGAAACCAACAGCCCCAATTGGGTGTAGATTCTTCTTTCCGAATTGTGAATTACATGTAAATTTACTCAAAGTGGTGAATAACGATGATTGCGCTCTATCACCTACTTTTTCGCAGTGTGGATTTCCTATCAATGCTGGAGCGAACTGGAATGGCAATTATGAAATTAGCATTCGGGGTAACCTTCCCAGTTCGTACTCAAATTTAGTTGCTAATTATATTGTGACTTTGAAAACAGTGGCACTGTTCGAACCGCATCAATTTTGGGGGAACTACACCATTGGAGCTGTTACAGTAAGTATGTTTAATCTATCAATAAAATCGCAACAATAAAATCTAAACACCTAAAGTGAGTTCTTTTATACCCCCGTCAGACCGGAGTGGTGTCCATACTGCGCTTCTACGGCGAAGGAAAGTGGTCTCAAAGCTCGTCAAGATCGTCATTAGCGTAGTAAAAACGAAATGGAAACGCCAGATATTGTGATGTGGTCGCCATTGATCGCCAAGTTACGGAGTTTGTTTTGAGCATGTTCAAAACAAAAGCCAAGGTTCTTCGATCTGACCTGGAAAGCCGTAAGAAGGCGACTTTTTTCAAGTTTGTAACTTTAGGGAACATTTTTGCGCGTTGTGTTCACATTAGCCGACTATCTAGTGCAATTTCTGGCCGCCGTACTGTCGCGGCAGCGCAGTAAAGACGCTACCCTGGTTTGACGACCAGGGCTATAGCTTTTACATGTATGGAGACGTAATGAAAAAGCAGCACTTTGAAAAGAGCATGTCAGAATAACGTTTCTCCTGAAGATGTTGCAGAGCATGACGATAACACGCGATAACATGCTTTTACGAAAAAATGAAGTAGACACAAATTTTAAGGGTCAGCATTTTATAGTCTGGAGAATACAATGCGGCTTCTAAAAAGGCTATATGTAAAAGATAAACAACTCTGTTCTTCGATCATTTGTATTGTATTTCTGGGCAGGTTTCTCTATATTGCCATCAATGGCCTATTAAAACACCCGTTGCCTATAAATATGTTTTTATTTATAATTTTGATGTATACGAGGATTCCGCCGTGACTTCACGAAATTAATACCCCGGATCGTCTGATGAAACATGTGGACGCCTCGACCACAACATACTCATTCTGATGATCGTTTTGAGTTAATGGGTCTTTAGAATTACCAATGAATCATTTGGGTGAGGATGTCCAAGATTAATGAAATAGTGCTTCACATCCGTGCCTTATCAATGAATTGTCAATTTTATTTATTGTCATAATTCCTAAATACGAAACATTATTGATATTAAGCTTAGCAGTGTAACTGTTATATACATGGTTGTGCTCGAAAACTCGAATTTCAGTATGGAAGGGTCACAATTATGGTTATTGCAGCATCTATAGGTTCTGTTTTGATTAGCTCAGTCAGCGCAGAACAGTAGGACGTTAAATCCGATTTTATTTTATTTTACTGCTATTACAGGTTGTGGTTTCGCAAAACGCAACATCCATAGCAGGAAAGGTGTGTTATGCTGTATGTGATCCACACATGAGGACGTTCTATGGGAGGTAAGTAGTCAATTGATTTCGGTGCTACAATTCTTGACTTAAACTCGCAGTGACTTTGTAACGTATAACACCGGGCTGGATTAATCCTTATGATTAACTTTTGATAGTCCAAAATTCATGTTAATCAACGTATGGGCCCGGATGAAGATGTAAACATTATGGATATTCGTATATTGTATAGCAAGCGTGTCCGATACGTATCCGGAAAGCCTGCAATCAAACTTGAACAACAGCTAGTTTTCTGTCATCAGAATTTAGCAGTTAGTCAAGAAAAATTGATTTGTTTGTCCATTTATCAGACACATATTCTGCCATATTATTTCCAAAGTGTAATCAGATATTGCGACGCAGTAAAATGGAGAACATGTCTATTATTATTATCAAAAACAACTCATTCTAAACTATTTATTATTATCAACGACAACTCATTCTAAACTGTTTATTTTTATTTATTAACAATCGAATCTAAACGGTTTACTTACAATAACCCATTTATTTAAATATTTTAAAGACTGTATGAACACCAATATGGTGGCATTTACACCTTATATGAAAATGCAGAATGGAAACAAGAGGTAATAAACTGTTATGAGCTAATATTAATGTCAAAGAAAGGAGTTTTTCATAAAAAAAACATTTGTATCATGCACCCATTATTTTAATTACCATCAATCGAATCCCAACTAGACTGATTTTACTTTTATTTTTACCAAATTATCTGTATGATTGTAGTAGAAATTTATTTAACGTTTTAAATTAAGCCTCATTCTCCTTAGTATTTAATTGAAGACGATTGTCTTTGCCGGGGTGATCTATTTTAGGCTTCCGTCGACTTTACCATGGCAAAATGTCATCGTCTCGGATGAATCCCCATTCAACCTAAGTTTTAATGATGGACGTCACCGTATCTATCGTATCTATCGACATGAATGGTTTGCTCGTAACTGCGTGTACTCGAACGGAATCGTTTCGGTGGGGGCGGGGGGTGTCATGGTTTGGGCCGATATCAACGTCAACTAACGGTCCCAGTTAGTGGTGGCTCAAGGCATTCTCAACGCTCAACATTATGTTGACGCCATACTCGATATTGACTTCAGCTGCCCTCGCTTTGTTTCATGGTTCTCTGACGTTTCGTTTTGTGCATTTGTAGTAAATTCGTTCATGACATTATCTGCAGATGCTTATTATGTATATTTGTTAAAAGTTGTAGCAGTAAATGAACTTTGAAATTGGCATTGCGTTTTTAATGACTTTGAGTGATGTCGTTTTTTTCTGATTACAGATACAAATTTATACAATGCCATGTACGAGCAGGATCGGCATTTATTGTGTTTGTGGTGTAGCTATTCGTGTTGGACGTGAAGTGTGGAGAAGGGAGCATTGTACAGACTCATTTTGGAAAACTGGTTATGCCCAATGTGATGGTCCATCTCGTATTAATGTTCAACAGCATGGCAGCAATCAACATAAGGTTGGATTTACAGACCATTATACATGGCTCTACTTTTGATGAAATTTTAAATTTGTGGTTATAATTTTGATTCAATTAAAAAAAAACTTTTAAATATATCACCGTTACACCAAAAATGTTGGAAAAAATGGCCGCTCCTTGTAAAGTCTAAAAGTATGTAATACTAGGGTTGTGGACCTCTAGAATTCACAATTTTTATTTGATTTTGGTGAAATTTGAAATGTATGTTTATAACCCACTGATTTGGTTGTCTTTCGATATTGGCGCATATCGGACAGTAACCTTCTGTATCATGGCCCCTGATTGTACGACAAATCACATTATGTTTCTTAGCTAATTGTCTCTCATCAGAATGTGAGCGAATCTTGCATGGCAACCGCCTATGAAGAAGAATCTACAGTTTTTGTCTATTTCATGTTTTCGTATCTTGAATAATACGTTTCCGGCAAGCAAAGACTTTGTTAACTACTCATGATTTATCCAATTATTTTCAATCATCAAAACTACGATATTTTTACTTCTATGAATTACAGATTCGCCTGCCAAGTTCAACTACTATTAGACTAGAGACATTTGGAAACTTCCTGAATGTTTTCGTGTATCCATCAGTTGCTGACAAGGGTAAAGTCCGAGGATTGTGTGGCCAAATTACTACCGATACGTTTATTGGTCGAGATAATTCAGTCTCGGCTTATTGGAGGTATGGAATGCCACAGTTTTCAGCATCATGGAGGTAGGTACATCCTTTATGGCAATACACATATAGTCAATCAATAGACACGAATGGGATAACGTTGAGAATAACATAGCATTTGTGTATAATTTGTGGATTAAAAGATATCGTGGTCCTCTCGTATAAAGAGACAGGGGGCAGGTAACGTCCACTCGACACAAACTTGGTCATTTCAGGACTATCACATGGTTCAATTTTATTTCAATAATTCGCTTGCGCGGAAGTATGGATCTTAAGCCGTGGGGAGGGGGACCCGGGGAAACCTACGAGGGTGGACAGGCAATCCTACTCCTTGTTACGTACAAACCTAGAATTGAAGCACGCACTAACCATTCAGCCACCCACCCACCCCTCATCCCCTATAGACGTTATCGTCAACTGAATTCAAAAAGTCATATTGTCAGAACAATATCTGACCCCAGGAAATGCAGCCGTAGCCACAAATTAATAAAGAACTAGCACCATTGCTGAAATGAGGTTAAAACCAACACCAATCGTTAAATGTTTTCTGTCACACTCGAAATATTAATCATAAACAGGCATTTACCGAGTTTAAATCAAACGGACAATCGACGAACATTAGATTTTGCAAACTTGTCGTTTTCACACACACTTGAATTTTAAGGACAAGGGGGACCGGAAGCGGCACCGGAAATATGTAAATCATTCCAGTTCGTTTTGCTGTCATAAGTGAAAGCTTTTCATACAAAGTAATAACGCACAAAACAAATGAAATCCACTTGAAAAATAAACCAATGTACAAATAATTCGAGAGACACGTTATGCTATGAATCCTATTTGCAGGGTATACGGCTCGCTGCTAAACCTGTTTTCCGACACACACATCGCAAGTCTAATGGGAGCTGGAAGCAATCTGTTTTTATGCAAGTGCGATCAAACTACTCCTGATAGTATTTTATGTACAGAATCAGACGAATGCCAACCACAGGAGATCTACACGTATACACCTATAACGGGTTGCCAGGCGAATTTCATGAAAAAACGGTCGGTCGGAAACCGTTACCGTGTACCAAGATCTTCAGGACCAGAACATGTACACATCAGCAAGCGACAGGTATTTAAAGCATTTCTAGATTGTAATTACGGTGAGCTTTAAGCAACTCCTGGTCCTCCAGAGTTAAGGTCAGTTCATCTAAGGTTTACACCGGCTGCCATTTGAAACATAATACCCCAAATATGTGTCTCCTGCATTGGCAGAGAGGCCAGTCGAGCCAGTAAGACATTTTGTCGTCTCAACTTTTGGGTTTATGGGATACTGTGTCCATTGGTACTGATGAGGGGCATATTAATATCTATTAGGTGCCCATTTCAGTGATTCCAGATAAATGGGTTACAACCACAGCAGCGTTGCCGTAACAAGGGGCTCAATATCGTCGACATTTTCATTAAACAAATAAAGGTCGTGATTGTCTATTAATTTTGATTTCAGGTTGCTGTATGGAGAAATGGGTGGACAGAGAGCTTGGCCGAAGATTACTGCACTAGTTTATTTAAAAATTCTTCAGCTGTTCAGATCTGTGTGAATAGCGTCGGAATCGATATACAGGGACCACTTGACAACTGTATTCTCGATATCAAGGTGGGGAATGTTCTTCCAGATGCTTGATCTAAACCGGTCGATGAACGCTTTGACATGAATAGGCAAATTGTTTTAGTAACGCGATTTGGGCAGCCCGTACTATGATCCCCGTCTTATAACAACAGACTGTAGATTGCCTATTTGTTGTGTCTCGAGGCGTTATTACCTCTTAGAAACGGAAATCAGCCATGAGCTTAAAGGGACAATAACACTCTTGCTGGCTTGGCAGCTCTACAAAATAAATAATAGTCTTATTCTAAGTACCATATGTTTATGTGTCCTACCTGTTGTGTAAATTATCCATTACATCATATTTTACTTGTCAAGAGGGTTCGAAAATATTTTAAAATCCAAGTCACATTTGAAAAGGTTTACGTTAACCTTTTCAAATCATGCAGTTGAATTTTTCCAATTTGTTAAATTAGGTGTGTTACGATGAAATTTGTATTATCAATTTATTTGAATATTGTAAAATAATACAAATGCTGACCAGAATAAAGATTGGGACATATTATTCAATTACAACAAGAGTGTTATTGGGGCTTTAAGTGGTAAGGAGTACCAATAAAATGAAATGTTTCCTTATCACGTCAAATAACCATGATATCCATTAAGTGGTTAACATGTTTTGTTGGAGCAAAACATCCCGACGTTAAACAATATTTCATTCCCTTTTCATGTATACGCATCGGTATACTTTCTATTCAGCAAGTTTCGACGTTTGTCATTCGGTGTTCGTTTTATTATAGCGCGTTACGGAATGAATAGTGTAACATGATAACCTAACTTATTAGATCCGTATATTTGTAGCAGATACTGAAACTCACAAGGACCCCCCCCCCCCCTTCATGGACGATCAATTGGTTGTTATATTTCTAGCTTATTCGAATCTCATATCGTACTACGGACCAGAACTAAATCGATGTACAATTGTTCTTGAATTGACGGTGCCTTAGGCTTTTTCGAAGATAAATAGCGCTTGGGGACCAGTTGCCGGTCTAGAAATCACCAGTCTTCTTGGATGAAGTATGGCTAGACAATACATTCTGAAGGACGGAACTAGACCGCATGGGTTTAATATGACTATAGATCTCTGGTCTTAAATATGACTGTAGATCCACTGGGTTAAATCTAACTGTAGACCTCTTGGGTTAAATATGACTATAGATCCCTTGGGTTAAATATTTAACCACTTCACGGTAACCATGAATTGTTATGCTTTTAGCTGTTGGGAGACACAAGCTTTGCGCTGGTTGCCGTGGAAACTGTAAAAACCTTATGTTTTCATGAAGTAAGTTACAATCCCAGATTTCAACAATCAACAACAAACCAATCATCCGTCTTTGATCAGCTTAAAGAAGTGGCCTGTCCTTCAGAATGTTCGTATAATGGTACCTGTAAGAAAGGTGAGATTATATGAATGTTTCCAATACAAAATACTGATAATATAAAGGTTATGGTTTTGTTCGTCCAAAGTGTCATATTATCACCATGCCCGTCAGTTGATCCAAAGGTTGGGAGTTTTATGGCCGAATGGTTAGCGTGCGCTCACTGTATCATACGGCCTGCCATTGAGCCAACTGGCGTGGTGTTTAATCCCCGGTTGCACATGGCAAGGAGTGGGGTCGCCTGTCCAACCTCGTGGGTTTTCTCCGGGTATTCCGGTTTCCTCCCACTGCTAAAGACCCCTACGCGCAAGCGAATGATTGAAATAAAATTTAAAAAAAACATGTTAGTCCCGAAATGACCTACTTTGTATCGAGTGGACGTCTCTCTCCTTTTAGCTGTGTTTATTTTAGCCACATAAAGACATGGCCCGATTAAATTTTAACATGGCGGAATTGTGTATTGAATAATAATGCACATATATTGCGTTATTGACATGAATTGTAAACCTCTCGCGTTCAGTATTGATGCAGGTGACCCCAATCTAGCCACGCATCAATGAATTGACCACTCTGTATTTAAGATGTGCGAATGTACTGGGGAAAGTTTTATGGGAAGGAATTTGTCGACATTCGGAGCTACGGGGGCTCAGTGAGTAAGACGTTGACTCACTCAGCTGGAGTTCTCGTGTTCGATCCCGGTTTACTTGTCTTTACTACACTAGGATCTGGAAGAGTTGATATCATTGATTTGTTCTGGGTGGTGTAAGGAATTAGCCAAAGAAACGATCTGTTACGACGAGCCTTAGGTGTGTTTTGCATGGAACTGTGGGTAATCCACTAGAAACATCAATGCGGATTGGGTAATCAAATGGCTGACGTCATAGAGTCAAAAGCCTCTCGTGTGACCTCTGACACGACCTATCTTCATGTAGTGTAGGCCATAAAAAACGAAACGAAATATAGATCTGTATAATATGTAATATGTATTTGATTATTAGGAGTGTGTATCTGTGATGAAGGATATGGAGGTCTGGACTGTTCAGTATCCCTAAATACCCCACCGACGATAGTTTACCATCCAGATGATAACTTATGTCACTCTACAAATGGCACCTGTAACCAGGTTTCCCTTTTGGGGGGCGAATTTGTGGATTCAACGAAACTTTGCTGCAGAATTAGAATTTATTTAGTAAGTTATTCAGTTCTTAAAAAGGTAAATCCAAAAGGCTTTCTCTAAGCGACAGCTTGGTTTATTCGTTGAGTACCCGTCAACCATGTGAATCAAGTGCTTCTTAGTAAACATACATTATGCAAGAGCTAAATCTGCCTATTGTAGGTCTTTCTTTAGGCGTGAAATGTTATAAAAAACTATTAATTAGACATTTATTAACTCGAAAAGAACTTAATCAACTCTCGATGGCAACCTATGTGTTGGATTTTCACTGGATTTGATCAGATCCCCTGCTCAACGCTCATTGATGATTAAAACCAAACATTGATAACCGAGACTATGTTTTCTAACGTTCACTCGACACAAACTAGGTCATATCGGGACTAAGATATGTTTTAATTTTAGTTCAAGGATTTGCTTGCACGTAGGGGTCTTTAGGAGTGGGAAGAAACCGGAGGCCCCAAGGAAAACCCACGAGGTTGGAAAGGTGACCCTGCTCCTTGTCACATAAAACAGGGGATTCGAAACCACGCAAGTTGACTCAATGACAGACTTTATGATACAGCCCTCACGTGCTAACCATTCCGACATCTCCCCCACCGATATCCCTGTCGGGATGAAGTACAGTTATTTTGAAGTCGATGGTGTTAATGTCTGGAAATTGCTATCACATCTTTATCTTTTACGTGCACATCTCGGTGTTTTTCCCATCCGAACGACTATACGTTGTCCCTGCACCACGGACTAAATAAAACGACGACGGAAAACCACGATGAACATTCCGGTTCAACACGGTGCCCGAAAGTCATCGAACCAACATTTTGCTAAATGAGCCCAGGCCTCACGGGGGACCATAAGAATCTATGGGTCAATAATTATCAAAGTTCAAAATTGAAATAATCAATTGTACATGAATTTATTTTTATTGTTCCTTTGAAGCTACAAATATTTTCGCGTTATCTGATAGTAAATAATCTATATTTGATTAGTGTTGAGAATAAGAGGCAGCAAAGGTCTCGCCCCAGCACATTTTGCACCTCTCGAGGGCCCTGACCGAGCCACTGTGGCCCCTGCTAATCCGTTTAAGGTGTTAGTATATTATTATGTTCATGCAAACATTTATTTTCCATACAGATAAGAGGCGGAAGAGTAATTCTTATTATCGAGATACGTGTCAAGGCCATATTTGTGAAATCTGGTGAAATTATGTGTCCTAGGGATTTAGAGAAAGAAAGCGGATATATTGAACCTGGATTGAACTATTCATATGCTGTTAGTGTTAGTAATAATGGCAAAGTCTTCAGTAAAGAGATAATATTTGACCAGAGCAACACAACGGTAAGCTACATAAACTGGGACCGATACAATCAGGTCAATTGACATATGGTTCAATTTTATTTAAACAGTTCCTTGGTTTGCAGAAATATTAAGCAGCGAGAAGAAATCGCGGGGGACTGGGGAAAACCACGACCCTGTCTCTTGTCATGTACAAACAGGCAGTCGAAACCACGCCCCCCCACATACAAGGTGACATAAAATGAAATCATGTGAAATGAGGTTTAACGTCCTACTGTTTTTCTTCTATACTGGGCTAATGAAGACGGACATGTGCCCCAGGTGACAAGAACTAGTCAATTTAGTTTATAATGTGTCAATGATGGTCATGATATTAACATCAAATGATTAATGTGGTCACATTTTATTAACTGGGGCAATAGAAATAGGTCAATTAAAATCAATGTGTCTCATCACCCATTTAGTCAATCAGTGACGAAAGATCCCAATAACCTATATAAGGCATAACCCTTATAGGTCAAATTTAAAAATAGATTTGATTAAACATGCATTATGTAAGAGCTAAATCTGATTATTGCAAGTCTTTATTTAGGCTTCAGATGTCATAGAAATTATAAATTAGATCTTTAATTACACAACAAGCACAAAATCAACTCTGTAGACCCACTGGTGGCATAGATTCAGCTTGGATTTAAACATGATTTCGTTGACTGATTTAATTAGAAATGGCGTCGTGGGCGGAGATTGACTGTTACGTTGACGTCATACTCTCGAAAAGTTTAGATCGAGGCTAAATAATGATAGAGTGTACGAAGCGAGGTCGCTGTTGAGCGAGGCCTTAACAAATGACATCTAACTAAACTTTTTAAAGTGCAATAAACTAAACACAGATAATGACAAAAAATACAATTCCTGGAGACCGTGTGATGACTAATACAGACGGACAGATCTTCTGTCTTAATAATATCAATAAAAATATTTTTATTTCCCCAATAGGCACGACGCTACATATGTACACCTATAGATTTATCATAATTGTATTATAATATTATGTCATATATCCAATTGATTTAATGCATGCCCAAAATACAAGTAGAAATGAAAATTTACCCTCTCACTCATTTTGTCTCATTGTTATAAAAATCCAAAAAGGTAAAACACAAATTCGGATATGATAACAGCAGACAGCAGAGATTATGTAGGTGGGGTTAACGCCTGTCAATCAAACGATCGGCCATACTGAGAATCGGCGAAGATGGAGTTACATACCATTTCTAGTCAAAATTATAGTGGTGATAACTATGTTCAGAATAAAGTAATTTGACTGAAATTTACAATATATTTTTCTTTTGTCATCTATTTTTAAACTGTTATAGTAAGAATGGCTAACTCCTTATAATAATCTCCCATAGTGTATCTTTAATTGATAATTTACATCCTCCTGATTAAAACACGTTTTGTTATTGTTCAAAATTTCGTTTTACTTGCCTTCACAACACTAGGATCTGGAGGAATTGTCATTTAACCAGCGTCGTGGTTGATTTCAGGATTATCCAATGAAATGGTCTTTGGTAAAGACAAAGCAAAAGTTGTATTTCCAAATACCCACTTGAAACATGAAAGCTGATTGGTTAATCAGTGTCTGACGTAATAGGGTCAAAGGCCGCCCGTGTGACCCCTGACGTGACCTCCTACCGCAACCGGTTAGATCTTCATTAGCTGAAGGCCATCGAATGTGAGAGAGAGAGAGAAATGGGGTTTAACGTCCACTCAACACAACCAGTTCATTTCGGGACTAACATATGGTTTCAATTTTATTTCAATAATTCGCTTGCGCGTAGGGGTCTTTAGCCGTGGGAGGAAACCGGAGTGCCCGGAGGAAACCCACGAGGTTGAGAAGGCGCCCCTATCTTCATGCCACATACGCTCACACCAGGGCTCGAAACCACAGCCGCAAGCCAGAGGTGACCGGTCAGCTAGAGGTTGAAGCGCGGCACTCTAGAACACTAGGCCATCCAAACCCCCCACCATCGAATGTATAACAAAAATAATCGAAATATAGGTCTAAATTTTAGGGCACCAGGCTATGTCTATTTGGAAAGTCGATTGACTACCAGTAACGCATAAGACGTTAAAAACAGAAATAAGTTGGTGGCAACTATTGATGGTTAGTGTCAGAGGAGTTAAGACGGCTCCGAGCCAAGAGACACGTTGATTTTAATTGACCTATTTCTCGTGTTCCAGTTAAAAAAATTAGATAGTTTTTAGATGAGGTATTTATCTGTTGTGATTTCAAAATAATCTTTAAATTGCAGGTACCGCCAGCTACTACTACCACTACTAGTGTTCCCCGGATTACAGGGTATGTAAGGCCCAGAAAATGGGTGAACAAAAACAACATGTAAGCGCGGAAATACGAACAGTGACCTATTATGTTTTTTTTAGTCTTAGCTTTTGTAATTGATCGTCTATTTAGCCTTGTTTGTGTTTTGTCTTTCTGTGTTGCTTTGATCTTCTATCACGCGTGGTGCTTTTTCTCCAAAACCTCTATGCTTTAATTATCTCTGGTTTTTTTTTATCTAATCAGTCGATGTTTTCACTAAAAACTTTAGTCCCGAAATGACCTAGTTTGTGTCGACTGGACGTTAAACTAAAATCTCCCTGTCACAACTACTACTGGGCGGGGGTGATTACACTACAAAAATGTTTAAAGCGAGAATTTTATATTTTTAAGTTATTTTTGTATATTAATCCTATAATTCACTATTGGCAAAATATCATTTTCAACTTCAAATCAAACGTTTGAAAATAGCTATTCTATTGGAGGGGGGGGGGATAAAAACAAGGGAGGTAATTGTGTTATTATTTCCGGTGTGAAGGATTTTTAAGTGTGGGTGGCAAATATTGCCTATGATCGTATAGTGGTGAGTTGACAACCTATTGGGCAAAAGACATAGAAATAATTATGCTTTGACTTTCTTAGAAAATATGACATTCTCGCTTTAAATGCCCCTGTATTGTTACTTCATTGTTATGGAATTACGCTTGTTGCATAGATATTGTCTCTCTTTTCATTTGTTAATCATTGAATTGATACTATTACCTGTACGTAGTGTGCAAATAAATTGAGTTTAGTTTACGCATACACTTGTGTTAATATTATTACTGGGGTGTTGGATGGCCGACTAGTTATGACTTGCGCGCTATATCATAAAGCCTGTCATTGAGTCAACTAGTGTGATTTCGAATCACCGGTTGTATGTGACAAGGAGTAGGGTCGCCTGTCCAACCTCGTGGGTTTTCTCCGGGTCCTCCAGTTTCCCCCCACTACTAAAGACTCCTAGTCCCGAAATGACTTAGTTTGTGTCGAGTGGACGTTAAACCCCTTTCTCTCTGTATACATATTTTATTACATATTTATATCAAAGGTCAACTTGACTCCCAGTTTGATATACCGCGCTACTGCAGAGGTCAACTGGACGTACACCTACAATGTCCCCAGCCTGCAATCCACTGACAAGGGCAAACTATACTCCCGCAACCGAGACTCCATGCGTTTAAATCCAATTTATATGAACTAGTGATCAACGATATTCGCCCAGTCGAAGCAGAACAGTGGGACGTTAAACTCCGTCATTTCGTTAACGTTTTGTGGGATACAACCTGCCCATTACTGATGAATGGAAACAACCATGGAAATGCCCTCATCCAAAAAAGACCCACAACCTGGATGCTTTAACCGATTGAGTACTGAATTTCGACTGATCTGGAGCCAGATGTACCAACCTCGAACTTATTCAAAATGTTTGGGATCCGTATCCGACTAATTCACCCTCTATATTAGAGGTATTCGAGATCATTAGGACGTGATTACCTATGTACTTATGGTGCACGATCTCAAGGTCGGTCAAGTTTAAAACCTCGGAAAGTTCAAGGTCTCTTTATACTGATTATACAGTGTACTCTGTAACTTCCGGCTTCTGATCATTCCGCCACTCGCCTAGATCCGCCCAAATCCTCTGGTCCCGATTTCTTTCCTTCTTGATTGCTTGTAAAACGTTTTGTTCTAACCGCCATTTTGTCACTTCCGCCTTTCGCCATCGACTCGAGGTCCGATGAGTGATTATCCATTGTTATTTAATCCTATAATCCGCCACTGTTAACTCCCCAATCACAAAAACACCACAGTTTATCAGACACTAATAATTAAAGTATAAACAAACAGTACTCGACAAATCTTTTAAGGGTTCGTTGATTGGCAATCATTTTCAATAACTAACGTTAACACGTGACCGTGTCGGTGTCTTTATACTCCCAAATTGGTCGTGTCGGTTTCTTGAATTCCCGAACAAAGCATTTGAATTTGAGTTTATTTATATGATAAGTATAAATAGCGGTGTTAAATTAAAAATGGGTATCAGTTATTTGATATCTTATTCTTATGCGCTATTCTCTTTTGTGATTTATTTTGTGATATATTTTGTGAATTATTATGTCTGAACGTCCTGCTAAACGTGCCCGTACTGACTTAACTCTGGATGTAAAGCGTCAACTTATTGCCGATTCAGAAAAATTACCGCGACCAACACAAAAGGACTTAGCAAGCAAATATGGAATAGGCCGTACTACAGTGGGTGATATTTTGAGAAATAAAGAAGATTTTAAAACCAAATTTGCTGACAATCTTGGTGGAGAAAAAAAGCGTTTTCATACAAACTCAAAAATCGAATCAATAAACACAATGACACATCAGTGGTTTGTTAAAGCTCGGAGTAAATCAATTCCTATATCTGGACCAATTCTAAAGGCAAAGGCTTTGTCGTATGCTAAAGAGCTTGATATTTTTGATTTCAAAGCTTCGGACGGTTGGTTAACTTCGTGGAAGGAACGCCACAACATCAAAGCATTTAAAGTTAGTGGAGAAAGTGCCGGTGTAGATTTGGATGTTGTTGACGACTATAAGTCGCGTATTTCAAATATAGTTGAGGGCTACGCGCCGGAGGATATTTTTAATTGTGATGAAACTGGTTTGTTTTTCCGTGCCCTTCCCGACAAAACGTTAGCAGAGAAGACCGCCAGTGCGAAAGGTGGTAAAGTTGCAAAGGACCGTCTAACAGTTTTGTTCTGCTGCAGTGCTACCGGCGAAAAATTAAAACCAATGGTTATTGGAAAATCAGAAAATCCGAGATGCTTTAAGAACATAAACAAGATGCACCTGCCAGTCCGATATGCAAACAACAAGAAGTCATGGATGACAGGTTTTTTATATTCCGAATGGTTAGCTCAGTTGAATCGGCAGATGCGAGCTCAACGCCGCCACATTATTTTATTCATGGATAATGCCCCATCACACCAGACCGCTACCTACTCCAATGTGAAAGTGCAGTTTATGCCACCCAATACAACATCGGTTCTACAGCCACTAGACCAGGGAATCACCAGGGCATTTAAAGCTCGTTACAGGCATCACATGATGACTAGACTCATTTCCAGAATAGAAGAATGCAATAAAACGTTATCGCATGTTGCATATAACGTAATTACACATGGTGTATTGTAACATATTTGCGGATAATGTTATCACAGGTCTAAAGCCTATTGGAGTTTTGCGTATCATGTTTACCTAAATGGTAAACTAAATGTTGTATATATATTATATTATGGCATTGTTTGATTTGGAAGTTAAAGAGAGAGAGAGAGAGAGAGAGAGAGAGAGAGATGGGGTTTAACATCCACACGACACAAACTAACATATGGTATAACTTTATTTCAATAATTCGCTAGCAGTTGGGGGAAACCGGAGTGCCCGGAGGAAACCTACGAGGTTGAGAAGGCGACATTATCTCCATGCCACTTAAGTCCACACCAGGGATCGAAACCACAGCCGAAAGCCAGAGGTGACCGGCCAGCTAGAGGTCGAAGCGCGGCACTCTAGACCACTAGGCCTTCCCTACCCCAAGTGAAGTTAAAGGCTTACGAAACGTTAAAACGTATAATGTTGAACACAAAACAATACTTAAGGTAAACCAAAACCCAAATGAATCGCCTTTAGTTTGAAATAGACATCTGTATAAGGGGAATCTCCAAAGATTTAAATAACCAGACACGACATGAAATCTGATTATCAGCTATAATTTTATATTTTTGTTTTATTTTTTGCACCCGCTATGACAGCTAAATTGTTACTAGACCAATGAGAGGGTAGTGTCATCAACAGAGAGACAAGAAAAGCGATATTTATTCTTTTAAAAAGAACGATTCGCGTGGATAGGGACAGTATTCATTTATCACATACGTTCACGCTATATAAATCTGTGCACATCATATATAACATTATCAACAATAATCCTTCATTAAAAATGGGCGGGGGTGTGGATGGCCGAATGGTTAGCGTGCGCGCGCTGCATCATACACACCCGCTATTGATCCAACTATTAGGGGAATTCCCAGAGCTGAAAACATCCAATCAGATTCGACATGAATAATATTATATAACTTATATTATGCTTTACAAACTAGCCGAATCATCAGTCTATTGTACGCCACTGAGTACTAAGAACAATGTATCAAGTATACTGAAAATGGAGCTTTCTAAAACATTGTTTGTAATAATCTTAACGTCTACAACAAGATGTTTAAATGGTAAGCTAAATTTTAATTCTTTCTCTAAACACGACACTGTCGGATTAGCCATGTTATGTCTATATCCCCATCAACTTCCCATTTCCTTAATTTGAAAGAGGGAAATGGGGTTTACGTTCAACACTAACTAGACCCACTCGGGACTAACATGTAAATCTCTATCTGGATAATTCACCGAACCATGACACCCCAAAGTTGTTCTATATCATGGGAGCGGTGTCTGTAAAAAAATAAAATTAATAAAAAGCGATAATTGGTGATCGAGATTCCTTTATTTTCCGCCTATTTTGTATTATGCAGTAAAAATTAAAACTACACAAAAAAAAATATTCATAACGAAACGTATAAATGCGATGTGCAGTTAATACAATAATACGACATTTTTATTTGCCAGTTAACGACATGTCTTCTATCCACTTAATTCATTAAATATTTGCTACAATACTATATACCGGAAAACACCAGAAAACTACCGGAAACACCATTTTATACTGAATGCCGGTAAACGCTAAATACCGGAAACGTACTAAACACCGGAAAATACCCTAAAGGGTAGGATTATGTTCCGATACATAGTATAGCCCGACTCCGGGTTACCTATTTAGGGTGTTTTCCGATATATAGTGTGTTTTCCGGTATAGAATGTGTTTTCCAGTATATAGTGTGTTATCTGGCAGCTTTCTGGTGTCGATTATTTTAATTGCCACTGAACGGCATGTCTTCTACTCACTTAATTCATCAAATATTTGCTACAATACTATATACCGGAAAACACCAGAAAACTACCAGAAATCTACCGGAAAACACTATTTTATACTGAATACCGGAAAACGCCAAATACCGGAAACATACTACATACCGGAAAACACCATAAAGGTTAGGGTTATTTTCCGATAAATAGTATAGCCCGGCTCCGGGTTACCTATTTAGGGTGTTTTCCGGTATATAGTGTGTTTTCCGGTATATAGTGGGTTTTCTGGTAGCTTTCTGGTGTTGACTATTTTAATTGCCACTTAACGACATGTCTTCTACTCACTTGATTCATTAAATATTCCCTACAATACTATATACCGGAAAACTCCAGAAAACTATCGCAAATACCAGAAATATAGTGTGTATTCCGATATATAGTGTGTTTTCCGGTATATAGTGTGTTTTCTGGTAGCCTTCTGGTGTCGACTATTTTAATTGCCCCTTAACGACATGTCTTCTAGTCACTTGATTCATTAAATATTCCCTACAATACTATATACCGGAAAACTCCAGAAAACTACCGCAAATACCAGAAATATAGTGTGTATTCCGATATATAGTGTGTTTTCCGGTATATAGTGTGTTTTCCGGTAGCTTTCTGGTGTCGACTATTTTAATTGTCACTTAACGACATGTCTTCTACTCACTTGATTCATTAAATATTCCCTACAATACTATATACCGGAAAACTCCAGAAAACTACCGCAAATACCAGAAATATAGTGTGTATTCCGATATATAGTGTGTTTTCCGCTATATTGTGTGTTTTCCCGTAATTTTCTGTCGTTTTCTGGTAGCTTTCCGGTATATAGTAGAGCCCACTAAAAGTTGCATCGAAAAATGTATTGTAAAGGTACTAATGTACATGTAGCATAAGTATAAATTAACTTTTATTTTTTGTGGTTGAATCGCCCCTTTAAACTATGATATGTTTATAATAGCTAGCGTGCGTTGCCTTCAGCCAATCCGTGAAGTCGATCAGCTTACCGCACGTGCGCGAGATGTTAGGTGTTGTTCACCTGTAATCTTGTATCGAAGCGCTTCCTTACCTGTAGTATACTGGGGCGGGTGTGACTGGCTGGCGACTACCTTATATAGGGTGCCCCACGTGCCTACTGAAAAGTTGTACTAGACACGTTGAATATGCACGCTTTACTTGGTTCACTACTACTAATTTTCTGACAGTCTCGCACACTAGTTGAGTCTATAAATAGCAACAGCCCGTGGAAATTCTAAACACACTGGTAACTATTACAGTCGTAAAAAATCTATTGTTGACGATTCTGAGTAGCAGTAATATTTATCGTTTTGGTTATTACGGCATCTTTAGAAATTACGTTCGTTTTATTTTTTAAATTGCTTTATCCTTCGCATAACCGTTAGAAGCGACATATTTTGGTTTAGTACAAATAATATCTATGAATAACTTGGGTTGGAGAGAATCATGATACCAGCAGCAGTTTCGTTTTACTTTTACAAGGTTAGAAAAAACAATTGTTGAGTCAACACTGTGTGTTATTTATAAATTCGATTTCTTGTTCCAGCTTTCAGTCACGTTTCGTAAAAAGTAGTCTGGATTATCCCGGCCTGTCAATCAGACGGAGAATGGTCGGTAGGCTGGTGAAGTGAGACTAGTTTCAAAACAAGGGCACGTAACCTATTTTTTACTCGAAAGTGTCTGGATGTTATGGACGACGCTCCGAACCATTTTTCAGTGTATTATTTATGATGTTTAAATGGTCATAGCTTATTAAGTTTAACATGACCGTTTATTTAGTGACTATAAATGTGTGAAATAGTTTTAAGACATGTTATATATATAAATATTGTGGTGTAATTGTTTAGCTATTTGGAGATATTTATATATGGTGGGGCACCCTACCTTATAATAGCAGCCTTTTTATATGGTTAGTTTTGATCAGCATACCCCCAAAACGTAAAGCCAATCGAAAACAGAGGAATGCATCAGCGAATGGAGAAGAGATGGATCGACAACCTATTATATAATCACGATGACCAATATCAGACAGATTTCGAAACTTTAAAGGTATTTGCTAAATCTCATAATTTAAGTCCAGAGACAGTGTCGATCTTATGTGAGGAAGGATTCACATCCACCGAAGCTCTTTGTTTGCTAGAAGAGGCTGATTTAGCCCACACCGAAATCAAACGGGGCAGTTAAAGTTATGTCTTCATGCCGTTATAACAAGATTTCCTGATCGGGTTCCGACGGCGTCTACCAATAACTCCGATTGTAATGATTTCCACCACGGGTCTGATATCCAGCCGTCTGCTTATAAATATTCTACAGTCAAAAATATAATAGAAGGATTGGCGGCCCATAAAGCAGCACTCCGATATTCTCAACAATCAAGTGATCCAGGCTGTGAAGTTTCCTGGCAAGACCCACACATCCATCTCAAGTCACGTCCACTCGGTAAGAAATCATCGCATCTCGATATTGTAGATTATATACCTAGATCTAATACATGTATATACGACACCGAAGAGCACGTGGTATTGAAGTCAAATGGTGGACAGGATATAGTGTTCAGATCGGGGGTTTCAAAACCGAAGTTGGAGTCAATATCCCTCGTACAGTGGTCCCTCGCCAATATCGCAATACTTAACTGTCTTCTTGAGAAAGGACAGATGACGATTAGTGAGATCAGAGATTATTTGGCCTATACAACTCGCACACTGGAACTTTTCACGCGATACGAACATGTGTCTGTACTCTATTATGACAGAGAATACCGCATGCCGCAGACGTAGTGGATATTTTACCGAATTCGGCAAAGTATCTACTTTCGCTGTTTTACCGTACATCGTTTCTGATTGGTTTAATATCCACTTCCGTCACTTCCGTTCGACATGCGCAGTTGTGCGATTCTTGATATATTCCACCATTTTGATTACTCTGTATATCAAGTTTGGCGCAAAGCACGATTTTACCGGAAAAACACCACTGACAGTCTTAGTACTTAAATTAAAAACCAAAATCTGCAGAAATGCGACCTCGACCAAAATAGAGTAAAATTCTAAATGTTTTTTCTACAATTTACATTTATTATCTAATTTTTTTAAAAAAATAATTCTATCAAATTCTACCATAGAAATTCAAGTAGGCTATTTTCGTCTCTTTATAATAAAAGGAGAAAGAAGTATTGTTAGTCACAGGACGGATAGAACTGTTGGGTTAGGGTGAGGGCTTGGTTTGGTGTAGATTTTGGGTTAGGGTTAGGGTTTGTGTTATGGGTAAATGTCAGACGGTAAAATAGCCGGCATCATTACCTTAGCGAAAACGGCCAAGTCCAGGAAACAGGGAACTGCGCATGTCAAACGGAAGGTACGGCAAAATAGCGAATCAGAGTAAAGTGCCGAATTCGGTAAAATATCCACTGCCTTCTGCAGAGCCAGTTCGGGTTTCGTTGGGGCATGTCTGTGCCTAAATACAATCGACAAGGACATTTCACTCAATCAACGTATAGGAACTCAACTCAACCATCGACGCCGTACCCGGCAGCGAATTTTTTTTTCCAAACCAACATAGCCATTGCACTTCCTAATCGGCCTGTGATTGGCTGAAAGTTTGACGTCATATTCATATTGACGTCATACGCTGAGCATAATTTACATAATGACATCCCAGTCAAACACTGCCATTTTCACCATTTCGCTTTAATGTCACTTGAATTTCTCCCCCTAAATGATGGTTACCGACTGAAAAATGTTGTAAACAGACTGACGGTAACAGACGGTCATAATAAAAACAAACACTGTCAGTTCACTCAACGACGTTCTGATACGGTATCTACAATGTACATGGCATGACGATTCTCTGAAGAATCACGACAACGTAAATTTGGCTAGTTTTGTACTAGTATGCGTTGACAATAAAAGTTCTTACTGAAATTCCATCTTAATATTATAGCTTTGTCTAGTTCTTTAAGGCCTAATTTGATTTGGACTTCAGTTGAAATTTAGCTTACTGAGTACTCAGTTAAATGCGATCTATTTTCACGGTAATGTCGTTGTTGTTGCATTTGTTTGTTGGTACTGTAAATCACGAGGCTGGGGTTATGGTGGAGAAAGAAAAGCTGAAAAACTAACCGAAAAAAAAAGAAAAAAACGAGGCCGACAGCCCGGGATTTTTATGTGGAGGTGTTTTTCTGAAGTCTATCTTCCCCAGCATATACTATATAATAAAAGTTGAGGACTTGATCTTGCTTATAAACCGCCTATTTAATGTTTCCATTTTCGCAACATGAGAATATCCCTTATTATAAACCTATAACGGTAAATCTCTTTGATCTTTGGGGTAAATTCTACGCTCGGTATAACTTGCAATCTTAAAGTCGGGGGCGGCTTAGAATATATAGGGTGTAAATTGGGGTTATTCTTCTGAAAGTGTTTCTTTAACCTGTACCGGGTTATCATTGCGCTGTAGGTTTTTATTTCCCATAAGAAAACACGGAATAGGGTTTTTCTTGCGGGAATTCTGGGATATACTCTCGATCAATATAATGGGTAAAATTTGACATTAAAGATACCCTACTTTCAATTAGAAATGAAACGGGGGTTTAACTTCCTACTAGTGCTGTTCTGTCCTACTGTGTGGAGGAGACAGGGTTTAACGCCAAGAAACAAAACCAGGTCCTTTCGGGACTAACACGTAGTTCAATTTTATTTCAATAATTCACTTGCGCGTGGGGTCTTGAGCCGTGGGTCGAAACCGAGGAAAACCCACGAGGTTTGACAGGCGACCCTAATTCCAAGTCCTTGTCACGTACATCTGGGGAATCGAAACAATCCAGTTGCAGCAAGGGTAAATAAACAACACAAATTATATACTTTATTTTATATTTATATTGAAGGTTATTGTATTTTTTGCATTTTGGACTTCCAGGGGTTGATCAAGTTATACTTGAAGTCGGTCGTCGAGATAGGCAAGAATAACCCTGAATTCCCCTGTTATATCCAAAGCCGCCCCTGACTTTTAGACCGCAAGTTATTCAGGGCAATGACTATGCCCCATAAGCAGTGGCGGCGCCAGCCGTCGGTGGTTGAAGGGGCAAAGCTGGGGCAAAGTCCAAGATTAAGGGGGCAAAGGCACGAGTATCAACTAAGGGGGGGGGGGTTCCCCCAGAAAATTTTGAAAAACAGGCTGCCAGAAATGCAGCCTGGCAGTATTTCAGGCAATGACCGTTGAGGTAAAGTGTCAAACGAACGGACTCGACGAATCCCACTCTCGAGCGCCAATGTCGGGAGTATTTATGGAGGGACCTCCCCCAGAAAATTTTGAAAAATAGACTCTCGGAAATGCTCTCTGACAGCGTATTCAGTCAGGCACCGATCGTTGAGATAAATAAATCTGACCACATACTGTCCGTAGCCTGATCACTTATACGATCAGAGACCAAAATGGCAAACGAACGGACTTGCGAACCTCAACGAAATACCTTTGTGTGCGCTAAAGTAGCGAGTCCTTGTGGGGGTTTTGGGGACCTCCCCAAGAAAATTTTGAAAAATAGACTGTTGGAAATGCTGCCTGACAGTATTCAGGCACCGATCGTAGAGATAAATAGAGCTGATCGGATGTCACCTCTGGCCTGATCACTAGTCTTTCCGACCCTAGAAAGGAAAGTGGCACATGAAACTCAATGAAAGTCCCTAATAATTTGAAAAGTAAACTGCCCGAAATGCAGTCTGGCAGTATTTCAGGCATTGATCGTCGAGATAAAGATACCGCCAAATTACTAGTTTATCCGACCAGAGAAGAAAGTGACAAACGGGCAGAGTGAGTGACTCAAAGTGAATGAATATTTTCGCCACTATATTCTGTGAAGTAAACGGACTTGCGAACCTCAACGAAAATTTGAAAAGTAGACGGCCCGAAATGCAGTCTGGCAGTATTTCAGGCATTGATCGTCGAGATAAATAGAGCTTAACAGATACCGCCTGTCGCCAAATCACTAGTTTATCCGATCAGCGAAGAAAGTGTCGAGCGGGCGGAGTAAGAGTGACTCAAAGTGAATGAATATTTTCGCCACTATATTTTGTAAAATAGAATGCAGCCAGGTAGCATTTCAGACATTTTTTTTCCCGAAAATTATTGGGGGGGCAAACAGAGGGCAGGCAAGATTTTTGGGGGGGCAAATGCCCCCCCTTGCCCCCCCTTGGCGCCGCCACTGCCCATAAGATCAAAGAGATTTACCGTTAAAGGTTCTTAATACAGTCATATAGAGCATAAAACTAACAAGGGCGGTCGAAGGAAAGGACACATCTGTTTTTTTTATGATGGCTTAATGTGGGTAATAGCTGACTACTATACTACTACGCCCTACGCAAGTATTTAAAGGGTCAATCCCGATAATATTTTGGAGATTATAACTGCTTAATTTTGTGTTAAAATCCCTTAGCAATTAACTCAATATGGAAATTGAGACCGATTTCCTAAGCTGTCTAAGTGGTGTCTAGATAAAAATAAAACCAGACTTTTACTTTATAAAAATAACATGTAGGTGAAATTTACCGTCCGTTATCAAGTACTGCACATCAGAAATTTTATGTAAAGACGGGAATCGATTATCAGGCCCCGAGTTTACAAAGCATTCTCAGATTTAAGTTGCGAATTTTCTCAAAATTTTTTGTCTTATTTTAACTAAAATATAGCCCTTCATAAAACTTATGTTTATTTTAATGTATCAAACACATCAATTAGAGACAATTTGCAAAGTTTTGTGTTTCTGGATCAAAGATATTTCTCATAAACAGTGATTGAAAGTTGAGTAAATTCTTAACTTAAGTCTGAGAATGCTTTGCTAGGGGCCAGGGGCCTATTTCACGAAATTTTAACTAAGATAAGATCCCAATTTTAGTAATTTGATTGGATAATATTAGATTGATTTTAGTGCTTAGCCAATAAAAATTGAAGTATCTACTAAAATTGGATTTTATCTTAAGTTAAAATTTCGTGAAACAGGGCCCTGGTCATCCAACGTAAAAACTGACCGAAATCTAAAAAGGGTTACGTGTCCGGATAAGCATTTTGACGTTCACGTAGAAACGACAAAATATTTTAGACAAGATAAATACAGGGTATTTTCCTCTATATTTTGGCGATAAAATGTTCCACGTACTAGGACTATTATTTTTGAGACTGTGTTCAAATTCGAATAGTCCCTTTAAGTTAATCAAGCATAACGTTGTCAAAGATTCACACAGTGACTAGAACTATACAATATATAGCCTACACGGGACCAAATAGCTATAATGCCAAAAAATGCTTGGCTGCAGTAAAGGTCCCGTAGCATAATGTAAACTATAACAGAAATACGCCTACTGTGTGCAAGCCTATAGCCTAGTTGGTCTTTATGTATCGCATAGTACAATTGGGCCTAGTGGCGTGTGAGAGTGGCGTATAGTAGACTAGCTATAATAGTGTAGGCCTTGTACTACAATCACGGAAAATGTATCAAATGGGTCTTGGAGCGGTTGAATCGACAAAATAACTTGTCAAATTGCATAAAACTGAAGAACAAAGGCGGGGAACTATTCCATTTTGAATATGACACCAGTTGTATGTAAATATAGAAATATAAATAATTATGGTAAGCTGTATGCTCAAAGCCGTATACAGGGCTTTGTGTATGCTCAAAGCCGTATATAGATAAAGTTGCGACAACTGTGAAGCCAGAAAATTCACATGACGTCATGAAAATATGACGTTATGTGTAAAAAGACGCCATCTTGGGTCCCAAGTACCTATGCACTATCTATTTATGATATGCCCTATTTTATTGTTGTGTCGCAAGTGGCTGCCCAAACATACAGGGTGTGGATAGATATGTCATAGATTTCTGCGAAAAAGATTCTATTGAAGATAAAACATATATTTTTAAAACGAAAAGTAGCCTATAGCTGAACATACTATCATTATTATTATACAACTCAAAGAGTATATTATTGTTTTATAACTTACTCATAAGAAAATAAAATAGAAGATCACCAGATAAGAGCACTATGTTTTAAATAAATTTAAAAATCAGATTCATCTGAACAATTCTGAATAGGCTAAATAGGGCAAGTTCACCTTGATGTTGACAAATACGTAAGACTATATGAAATAAGACATTTTTATGATATGATTCAACTATACAAATGGTATGCAACAAGATGGCATTGTACATGTAGGCCTACGTCTTATGTTGAGCTGAATAAATTATGATTTTTACAATCTATTTACAATCTGTTTCACAGAGAATTACTTACGAATTAACTCTGTAACAGACGAGTGTAAACAACACGTGCGTTGACTGCACACGGCCCTAGTCATTGGCTCAACGGCTCGTGCAATGTTTACGTAACACCTAACTGCTTCGGGCAAAATGATGCATTTTACTCATTTTAATACCCATTTACACTAAATAGGAAATATTTTTTAACTTCAAATACTTCAAACGTCTTTATTTATTTTTCTTTTACCTCAAAAAAATGTTTGAGAATTTAATTTGTCGGGATAAAAAAGTTAATATGCCGTACTTATTAAGCCTCGTCGATGTTATGCTTATCAGTGATTGTAGCGGCCAAGCGAATATTCACTGCGGGATCAGTTTGGTCTATTTACTGTCTTGTCCGCAGATTTATCTTTAAGATTTTCTTGGGTTTGCGTGTAGTGCGATCCTGCTTTACTTACCATTTTTGTCATTAAAACATCTATGGGTGGTTAACAGTGTGTACCTAGAATTTTCTACACCAAGTCTATTGCATCCAGATATTTAAAGCGCGTTAACAATATATTCATATAAGAGTAACTATATATATCATTTCTGGGTAAACATATCGTAGGCTACATTTCATATTTACAAAACTATGGTTTATCCCAACTACAGGGTACATCATGTTTTGGAGACTACCTGGTAGATCATGGCTTAGAGACCGTCCTAACTACAGGATAGGCAGGCCTACATCATGGTTTAGAGTCTCAGTGTCATGGTTTAGAGACTCTACCCGAACTACAGTTTAGGTTCCCACGACCCCAATCCGTCCTGGTAGCTGTGTTTGAGGAATTACGAGATATCGCTCTCCGATAATCTCCGGAGAAAGCGACGCCGTATTGAATTATGTTAATTACGTCATTTTTTCCTCGGCCGAATTCGGCCGATTTTGAGTATGAATTTGTCTGATATTTTTATCATTGAACCTAACAGCATTGGTTTCTTTTCCAATTAGTTTATCATAAATTGTAGCCCGTAAAACGTAACCCCAAGAAAAAAATAAAACATTTTGTTAAGTAAGGCTATACGGCGCCATGACGTCATAGTTTTTATGGCGTCATAGTTGGGACCCAAAATGGCGCCTGTAAATGAGTTGTCGTAACTTTCCCTATACAGGGCTTTGAGCATACACAAAGCCCTATATAGGGAAAGTTACGACAACTCATTTACAGGCGCCATTTTGGGTCCCAACTATGACGCCATAAAAACTATGGCGTCGTATAGCCTTACTTAACAAAACGTTTTATTTTTTTCTTGGTATATCGTTTTTCGGGATACAATTTATACTAAACAAATTGCAAAAGAATAGTTCGGATAGAGTCTCTAGACCATGATGTATCCTGCGGTTCGGGTAGAGTCCCCCTAAACAATCATGTACCCTGTAGTTCGAATAGACTCTCTAAACCATGATGTACCCTTTAGTTAGATGTATCCTGTAGTTCTGATAGTATCCAATCCATAATCCACCCTGTAGTCCTAGTCTCTAAAACATGATGTACCCTGTAGTTCAGGGTCCGTATTCAAAGGATATCTTAAGTCTAAGACAGTCACTTAACTACTAGGTTTTACTTAAATATACGTAACTTCCTGTATGTTAAGGGCAAACGGTATTCAAAGGCACTGTTCAGTATCAAATTTTCCCTTAAAGTTAAGCCTTAACTTTGAAGTGTTAAGTCTTTAAGTGGTATTCAAAGGTCAGTTTAAGTGAGTAATATCCACTTACCTTTAAGTGACCTATGGGAAGTAAGATTACCTTACCTTAAAGTTAAGTGAGATTATAATGACTTCTTTTAATGTTGTAGAAGCAGTCCCGTAATGGTGATTTTAAAAGATAGGGGATTCAGATTAAAACAAAGACAATGTCGCCGAGCGTAGCTGACCTTTTTTCGTCATCAATTTTGATGTTGTAGTGCCATAATGGAGTATGAGGTTATTACCACCGAGATATGTTAAGGATATCTTTCCCCGATCATTTATCATTTTATGTTTGTATGTTTCCATGACTGTCATATAATAAATTTAAATTCATTTGTGATGACATGGCTTTATAGATTTCTAAAATTATTTATACTACCACTAGAAGCAAGGTATGATCTATTTTTTACAACTCATTGCCATATATACATAATCGGTATTTATTTCGGGAAAATATAATGCAACATGAATATTTCGCACACACAATGTACCGTCAATGTCAGGCCTGTCAAATGGAGGTAGTCACACAATATCTATGAATTCCTCAAACGATAGATTTATATACAACACTGTATAATTTATCCAGTCTAACCGAGGAGGCAAGGGTCATTGAGTATTGCTAATATGTAGTTTTCTAGTCGCGTTATATTGTTAAAAAATTAATGTTTACCATATCCATCATTATACTACCACTATTTATTGTAATCTATTGGAATAGATTCTTTGTTTTTAAAAAAAAAGTCTATGCGAAAACAGCTGTTCCGACAAAGGATGCACACTATCATAATTTATCGTAAATTATAATCATACTATTTTAATGGGTTACAATATAATATTCCCACAAACATTTTCCTGGTGTTGTACACTGGGAATTCAATAGAGTATAGTCTTAAGGGGGCATAACATGCTTGCAATGTCAGAAATTTGTGATTTTTGGCAGTGAAGGGTATTCCATGAATTGAAAATTCATGCTTTTTGGCGAATGTGAGTATTCATTAATATAAGTGTGCAGTTAAGTTTTCACATAGCCAAGTATACGTAAAATACAACCTTTGAATACCGATTTAAGGTAATACGGTCAGTTAAGTGGAAAAATTGAGTATTTTTACTTAACTTTTAGAAAACCTTTGAATACGGACCTAGATAGACTCTCTAAATCATGTTTACACTGGGATAAACCATAGTTTTGTAAAAAGGGGGTCGATCGTCAAATGAACATGAATTTTACGATATGTTAATCCTGAAATGACATATTTTCTCATAAATGAATATTATATTGTCAACACGCTTAAAATAGATGGATGCAATATAATTGGTGTAGAAAATTCTAGGTACATCCTGTGAACCACACATAGATGTTTTATGTCAATAATTCTTATACTTTATTCAGCTCAACGTAAGACTTAAAATGTATTCACAGTTGGTTAAACTTGAATGTAGATATCTATAATCTACGTTGCATATAGACCTACATATATGCACCTTTCGGTTGAATCATATCATAAAAATATCTTATTTCATAAAGTCTTACGTATTTGTCGACATTAAGGTGTACTTGTTCTATTGTTCCTTTTAGCCTTTGAATTTTCTTGTTTAACATTTAGTAGGGATGTATGCTTTCATAGATGGAACAAAAAGTCGGTAAATGTTTAGATGGGTGGAACAAACTCCAGACAATTTGTAACAAGTCTGATATATCTTTGATACTGGTTAAGCATGAGAACAACATCATTCTTTTCATTGGAAATGGGGGGGGGGCAAATACCCAAAGGAGTCGGACAAACTCAAATAGAACTGCGTCCCCTTCATTGTCTACCTGTGGAATGACGTCTTTGTATGTCGCATTTGTGTCGTTTATATATAAGACAAATTGATATTATTATTATTGTTATTGACACATAGGCAGGGAGTTATAACGTCTTACCCCAAAAAATTTGCAAAAGAAACTAGTATAATATATGTTGTATCCATCCGTCAATTTAAAGAAATTTCGATTTTCGAAAAATTGATGATACAATTAATGATCGGTGACCGAAAACTGACGCACAATCCGGAATGGCTCCAAACCAAAAAACCGAGCGCATATTTTGCCGGCTAGAAGGAAAAATGGTTTATCTCCCAAATTATTATATATATTTTGATTTTTCACTTTAACCGTCTGCACAAAAAAATCTGATTTTTAAAAGCGTATGCAAGTTAAATATATTTAATAGCGCTTTTATCTGGGAAATCTTTTACTTCATGCTCTTATGAATTCGGCTATAACAATGTACTCTTTGGGTTGTATAATAATTAATAATGATAGTATATGTTCAGCTATACTTTTCGTTTTTAAAAATGTATGTTTTATCGCCTATAGGCTCTTTTTCGCGGAATTCTATATTATATCTATCAACATTCCATATCCCTGTTGGGGCAGACAACTTCGACACAGCAATATAATTGGGCATAAAATAGATAGTGAGTAAGTAACGACTTGGGACCCAAAATGGCTTCTTTTTACATTTGACGTCATAATTTCTTGACGTCATAAGCTGAGCTGTGAAGCCAGAAATTTCATATGACGTCATGAAAATATGACGTCAAATGTAAAAAGACGCCATTTTGGGTCCCAAGTCATTGCTTACTCACTATCTACTTTATGCCCAATTATATTGCTGTGTGGAAGTTGTCTGCCCCAACAGGCATGTGGAATGTTGATAGATATAATATAGAATTCCGCGAAAAAAGAGGCTATAGGCGATAAAACATGCATTTTTAAAACGAAAAGTAAAGCTGGACATACTATCATTATTAATTATTATACAACCCAAAGAGTACATTGTTATATAGCCGAATTAATAAGAGCATGAAGTATAAGATTTCCCAGATAAAAGCGCTATTAAATATATCTAACTTGCATACGCTTTTAAAAATCAGATTTTTTTTTTGTGCAGACGGTTAAAGTGAAAAATCAAAATACATGTATATATAATAATTTGGGAGATAAACCATTCTTCCCTCTAGCCGGCAAAATATGCGCTCGATTTTTTTGTTTAGAGCCATTCCGGATTGTGCGTCAGTTTTCGGTTATCAATCATTAATTGTATCATCAATTTTTCGAAAATCGAAATTTCTTTAAATTGACGGATGGACACAACATTTGAAATTAATATAACTTAAAATCATTGTAATTTAAATTAAAGGTGTCTAGCGCCACTCTGCTATATGTGTATGCGCGACATGTGTTCCGGGCATATGTTTTATGAGTGTCATGCGATACCAGATATCGCTCTCCGAAACTTTATGGTTTCTTTTGCAAATTGTTTGGGGTTAGACGTTATCACTCCCCGCCTATGTGTCAATAATAATATCAATTTGTCTTATATATAAACGACACAAATGCAACATACAAAGACGTCATTCCACAGGTAGACAATGAAGGGGACGCAGTTAGTTTTGAGTTTGTCCGACTCCTTTGGGTATTTGCCCTCCCCCCCATTTCCAATGAAAAGAATGATGTTGTTCTGATGTTTAACCAGTATCAAAAGTATATCAGATTTGCTACAAATTGTCTCGAGTTTGTTCCACCCATCTATACATTTACCGACTTTTTGTTCCATCAAAAGCATACATCCCTACTAAATGTTAAACAAGAAAATTCAAAGACTAAAAAGGAACAATAGAACAAGTACACCTTAATGTCGACAAATAGGTAAGACTTTATGAAATAAGATATTTTTATGATATCTACATTCAAGTTTAACCAACAGTGTATAATTTTCGTCGAGCTGAATAAAGTATATGAATTATTAACATAAGACATCTTTGTGTGGTTAACAGTGTGTAACTAGAATTTTCTACACCAAATCTATTGCATCCATCTATTTTAAGCGTGTTGACAATATAATATTCATTTATGAGAAACTATGTCATTTCAGGATTAACATATCGTAAAATAAATTCATGTTCATTTGACGATCGACCCCCTTTTTTACAAAACTATGATTTATCCCAGTGTAAACATGGTTTAGAGAGTCTATATATGGGTCCGTATTCAAAGGTTTTCTAAAAGTTAAGTAAAAATACTCAATTTTTCCACTTAACTGTTTACTGATCGTATTACCTTAAATCGGTATTCAAAGGTTGTATTTTACATATACTTGGCTATGTGAAAACTTAACTGCACACTTATATTATGGAATACTCACATTCGCCAAAAAGCATGAATTTTCAATTTATGGAATACCCTTCACAGCCAAAAATCACGAATTTCTGACATCGCAAGCATGTTATGCCCCCTTAAGCGCACCACTATACTCTATTAAATTCCTAGTGTACATCACCAGGAAAATACATGTCGAAATATTATATTGTAACCCATTAAAATAGTATGATTATAATTTACGATAAATTATGATAGTGTGCATCCTTTGTCGGAACAGCTGTTTTCATAGACTTTTTTTTAAAAAAAAAAAATCTATTCCAATAGATTACAATAAATAGTGGTAGTATAATGATGGATATTGTAAACTTTAATTTTTTAACAATATAACGCGACTAGAAAACAACATATTATTAGCAATACACAATGACCGCATAAATTATACAGTGTTGTATATAAATCTATCGTTTGACATTGACGGTACATTGTGTGTGCGAAATATTCATATTGCATTATATTTTACCGAAATAAATACCGATTATGTATATATGGCAATGAGTTGTAAAAAAATAGATCATACCATGCTCCTAGTGGTAGTATAAATAATTTCTGGAATCTATAAAGCCATGTCATCACAAATGAATTTAACTTTATTATATGACAGTCATGGAAACATACAAACATAAAATGATAAATGATCGGGGAAAGATATCCTTAACATATCTCGGTGGTAATAACCTCATACTCCATTATGGCACTACACCCAAAGGCGTTTTATAGCTGAGGCGCTGGAGGCGCCAGCCTCCTCGCGAAAAAAATCAAAGAAATTGGAAAAGTAAAACGGGAGAAAAATGCTAAAACTGATGAGAAAATGAAAATGTACCCTAGTTAGGGGGGCCCTGAAGGCAGATAAAAGGGCCCTACGTCTGACAAAAGGGCCCCTCTGGCCAAGTGAAAGGGCCCCCGTGTCCGAGTCAATCGTTTTCTATATACTGTTACTGTCGAATCTACTACTGAATGAGAATGTAGTCATTGCATTGGCATAAAAATCATCAATCACCCCCCCCCCCCCCCCGCGAAAGAGGGCCCTCAAAATAGTGTAGCCTCCGCCATGATAAACCTTAAAACGCCCCTGACTACACCATCAAAATTGACGACGAAAAAATGTCAGCTACGCTCGGCGACATTGTCTTTCTTTTAATCTGAATCCCCCACCTTTTAAAAACACCATTACGCGGCTGCTTCTACTGCATTAAAAGAAGTCATTATAATCTCACTTAACTTTAAGGTACCTCCCATAGGTCACTTAAAGTTAAGTGGGTATTTCTCACCTAAACTGGCCTTTGAATACCACTTAAAGACTAACACTTAAAAGTTAAGGCAGCTTAACTTTAAGGGACAATTTGATACTTAACAGTGCCTTTGAATACCACTTGCCCTATCCGAACTATTCTTTTGCAATTTGTTTAGGATAAATTGTATCCCGAAAAACGATATACCAAAAAAAAAATAAAACATTTTGTTAAGTAAGGCTATACGGCGCCATGACGTCATAGTTTTTATGGCGTCATAGTTGGGACCCAAAATGGCGCCTGTAAATGAGTTGTCGTAACTTTCCCTATACAGGGCTTTGACGTCAATATGATTATGACGTCAAACATTGAGCCAATCAGAGGACGAATAGAAGTGCAATGGCTATGTTGGTTGGGAAAAAAAAATTCGCTACCCGGCAACAAGCACCGGTCAGGCCATCTGTAAATTGTTTAATTCCACGCGCGGTTGTCATTTTTACAACTGTAAATTTAAACACGTTTGTTCATCAGTGGGGTGTGGTGGAAAACATTCTGTGGTAGAGCATGGCTCATATCCCAAAAACTAGTAAAGGGCCCTAACACATCATGGGGCTTAAAATATTCGGCTTGGGATTACATGTACCTTCTAAAAAATGACAAAGACAGAGATTTTATTTTAAATGGCATTTCAAATGGATTTGATATAATTGATTCAAAATCGAGTCCTAAATTTTCCGAAAGTCATAACCATAAATCTGATTGCTTGGGTAGTGAATACTATGAAAAGGCCACCAAAGAAATCACAAACGAAATAATTAATGGGAATTATTGACCAGTTTCTTGTAAACCCCTAATTACTAGTCCCATCGGCATCATACCAAAATCCAACGGTGGCATTAGGCTTATTCACGACTGCAGCTATCCTTCTGGTAAAGCTGTAAACGATTATGTAAGTGATATAGATAAGCATAGTTACCAGACAGTGGATGATGCCGCCAGGCTTGTAAAGATGGGTTACTTCATGTCCAAGGTAGATCTGAAGTCAGCGTATCGGCCTGTACCAATTAGTAAACATAGTCAAACTGTAACTGGTTTAAGATGGAATTTTAACAGTGTATGGAGGCACCTTATTGCCACAAAGCTCCCATTCGGTTCTAAACTCGCACCCGGAATATTCCATCGACTAACTCAGGCCGTTCGCCGGATGATGATGCGCCAATGCTATGGAAATACTGTTGTGTATCTTGATGATTTTTTGCTTTGTTATCCCACCATGGAGCAATGCTCAGCAGCATTACTTAAGCTTATTGAGATTTTACGATATCTAGGATTTGCCATTAACTGGTCTAAGGTAACTGATCCTTGCCATTACATTCCTTGGCATCGAAATAGACTCAAATGTTATGTCGCTATGTTTACCTTCGGAAAAATTAGAATCTTTAAAGTACGAAATTGAGTCGTGTTTAAATAAAAAAACGCTTATCGAAGAAACAATTGCAGTCGCTGGCTGGTATGATAAATTGGGCATCAGGCGTAGTTCGTGGCGGGCGTGAATTTTGAATCGCATTAATAGTATGTCATCTTCGCGTCACAAGGGTTTATTAAATCAAGATATTTTACTGGATTTACAATGGTGGAAACACTGTTTAAGAACATTTAATGGCAGATCCTTGTTACTTGATAATCTTCCAGAAGTGCCCGTCGTTACCGATGCATGTATCATTGGTCGAGGAGGTTACTTCCGGAACGATTGGTTTTATGTAAATTGGGAATATGATTTCCCTGACATTGCTCCCATGTATATAAACTATAAGGAAACGATGGCGGTGATAGCTGGCATATGTCGATGGTGCTATAAGTTGCAAAACATACGGGTTATTATATTTTCGGACAACACGTTTACAGTGGCATGTTTAAATAAGGGCACCTGTAAATATAACGGTATCGTTATGCATGCATTAAGGCACATGTTTTGGCTTTCAGTTATGTTCAACTTTCACCTTTCCGCAAGATATGTAAGAGGTGATCTTAATACTGTAGCAGATAAAATATCTAGGTTACACGAATTCGCTCATGATGAAAGTTTTGTATGAAGTCCAAACCTTGTAAATCGGAGGTCAATTTAAAGAATCCCCTAGATAACCTCACTTCTACAAGGTACTAGGCGTACGTTAGGGGACAAAGTTAAGCCCAAACTGCCTATTACTCCCAAAATCTTGCTTGATATTCTAAATGTCATTAATCTCGCCTTCTGGGCGGCTTGCCTTGTAGCTTTTTTTTCTCATTTTTTCGAAAATCAAACATCTTGGTTCCCGACCGACCAATCATTTCTGAGCATGTATACCTTCTGTGTTCTGATTTTAGTTTTACAGCCAATTTAGGCAAAATAACGGTGCGCTGGTCAAAAACTATCCAATATCAGCAAAGAGTCCTAAGATACCAATACCTTGCAATCTTAATTTACCCCCCCCCCCCCCCTCTGTCCCGTAAGATTCTGCAAACTGGCATTCGAGGTAAATTGTGTCCCCCATAACGGTGCAGTCTTTTCATACCTGCACATGGGTACTGTCACGCTCATGAATTATTCCAAATTTATTAAGCGGCTCAAAACGGTGTTGTCCATTGCAGGATATCCAGCCAGGGAATATTCAGGTCATAGCTTTAGACGTGGTTGAGCGACGTTCGCTTTCAGCTGTAACATTTCGGTAGAAAAATGCAGGGCGACTGGAGGAGTAAATTAAAATGGTTTGGGCGTTTATTGGGAACATTGTAAGATTACCCGCCCAACATTTGATTCTATGTATTAAATATTGAGAGAATTTTATTCGGGAGAGGTAAACAATCTATTTTTACTCGCTTATTTTTAAATTAAAGTCTTATAACGCCCAAACCAGTCTTGTCTTTTTCTTATTTGAGAGAATAGAAATTAAAATAGGTTAGAAAAAAGCCGATAAAGTAAAAAAAAAAACACTTTTGACAGCAATTAAGTCACCCGCTGTTGCCTTTAGGGTTGAGTATTGTACTTGTTTATCATGTAAAGTGATATCTCCTATAGAGATTATGCAGTAGATTATGTAATTTATCACACAAGCAATTGGGTGTAAAATACAACCCTAAAGAAGAATAGTTTCTAGAATAGACTGGCGCTTAATAAATGTATATACTCAGCCAAATTAAAAACTTGACACTCGGGATTTTTGGGACTAGATTTCTAATATTTGGTTTAAGGCAACTATTTTAGTGTTATGTTGTGCACAGACGACCTTGACATCAACAGAAAGCAAGAATACGTCTCGCCAAAAGTCCTTGACGTTCGTGATGTCACAGTACCCCCCAAAATGAAATTCACAGACTTGGAGAACAATCGGAATAAAGTGTTTAGTAACGGTTGTGGCCTCCTCTAGCGCCTCGTACTGCCACACAACGTCTTCTCATGGATCTCAGAACATTACTAAACACTACCCGAGGAAGACGTCGCCACTACTCAGCAAGAGCATGTTGAATGTCCTGCAACGTCCGTGGTGGATTCACTTGCTGAAGAACACGTCGACCCAGTTCGTCCCAGATGTGTTCAATAGGATTATGGTCGGGGCTAAGCGACGGCCAATCCAGGACTTGGACACCGGCATTTCTGGGTAGCAATTGTCGTATGGGGTCTTGTTGAAACGTTAGTCCAGGCCCACGTCTCTGCATAAACAGAAGAAGAACAGGTTGCAAAATCTGATCCCTGTACTGGGCAGCATTTAAGTTCCCTTGGACAACAAGAGGAGAACGTCCATGTACACCAAAAGAACCCCAAACCATGACGCTGCCACCACCAAATCGGTCAACTTCTCTGACGCATACTTGAGCGTAACGTTCACCTCGTCCGCGGTACACTCGGAACCTGCCATCGGCAAATCTCAAAGTGAATCGAGATTCGTCACTAAAGACAACCGAATTCAACTGTCTTTGAGTAAATCTTATGTGTCTTGTGGCCCACACAAGTCGGTTACGGCGATGAAGAGGTGTCAATATTGGTCCATTATAGGGCCTCCGAGCTCGAAGACCAGCAGCCTGCAAGCGATTTGGAACAGTTCGTGCAGTTACCCTTCCACCAAACATCTCTCTACTTGTGGAGGTTGCAGTGACAAATCTGTTTCCTTGATGACGTAATCGTATTACTTGATCTTCCTGGAGTGACGTCACACGTGGCGCTCCCGCCCTTGGGCGGTTGGCAATACTTCCAGTTTGACGCACTCTCATTCTAAGATTAATTATTGTCTGGCGTGAACAATTAAAGGCTCTTGTAACAGTGACCACAGACTGACCAGCATAGAGCCTACCTTTAGCACGTAGGCGTTCTACATTTGAAAGGCGCGGCATTTTCTAACAAAGACGAAAATAACAATTTTAATTTGTTTTTCCAGTTCAAGTTACGTGTGTGTGTTCAGTTTAAGCAAACTTGCATCGATTGACCTCACGAGTTTGTGTTTGCACGTGTTTTTCATCTTTATATGCTCAAAAGTCACGTGATCCACGTGACTTTACAATTTTATGACATTAAAGGCTTCTTACACTTACTATCGTTAGAAACACTTTAAAATTTATTTGACTTACCAGAAAAAAAATTGTTGAAATTCATCAGTGTCAAGTTTTTAATTTGGCTGAGTATATTTTTCTTATGTGGAAGACAATATCTATACATTTTTGAAGTGAAGGGTTTCTTTAACAAAAAAGAATTATAAAACAGTTCTCTTTAATCTTTATTATACTACCCAAAAGAAGTTATAGGTCAACCAATTATTTTTGTTTGACATTTTGTTAGACACAGGGAACATCTAAATCAAAACTTTTAAGCACACTTTTGGTCAGAATGAGTTCAATATGTCTCAATGTTGAGTCTGTTATGCAAAGCATATGCACTTTTTATACACAATTATTCTGGGGATATGATGAAAATTCGCCATTTTGAGCATAATGAGGTCCAACTGTCTCAAATTCGAAAACTTTGTTAATAACGAGCGAAATCACCACGTGCTCGTAAGCAGCCGACACAACGACAAGGGATGCTGTCGAAGAGACGTCTAAAACAATCTGGGGAATGGCCTGCCACTCTGCGGGAAGGCATTGCACCAACTCTTGAAGATTATCAGGTTGCTTATGATTGTCTCTCACACGTCTGCCCAACTCATCACATGCAGGCCAATCCATTCGTGCTCTATGCGTTCTAGCATTGTCATCTTGAAGAACAGAACCTGCTCAGATGTGACGAAGACTTGGGATGACTAAAATCTGTAAAATTTCGTCTATGTACCTGATACCCGTCAAATTTACTTGGACGACTAAGTGAGGAGTCCTGTGATGTACCGAAATTCCAGCCCACACCATTACCGTACCACCTCCAAAGCGATGGCGTTGTCTGCCGTAAACATAAGCAAATCTTTGACCAGTGCACCAGTCACGACGTGCTGCCCTATGACGTTGAAGAAGAGGTGGCGATTCTGAATTGAATTGGTTGCCTGGAAACGCTGCCATAGTCTTCCAATCACACTCTGGTTACAACCGATTCTCTGTGCCACATTCCTCTGTGTAAAACCCTGCTGAAGCCACGCAATGGCTCTTCCCCTGACGTCTGACCATGTTGAAATTTCATATATATACATATATATGCCGTATGGTACTCAGTAGTATATAATGGACAACCAAAAAATTGTATTCATCTTCAAATAACAAATCAGTTCTGGTAATTTAGTCCCACCTCTCCGTTCGCCTGGCACGTTATCTTATACACATCTAAATTTGGATACAGATGCACAGTAATTATGATTTAAGATATATAAAAAAATATTCGTTTTACGATACGACAATGGCGAAAAGGTTGTAATAATTAAATTTTGAATATTAAATGTAAATATACTGATCATTGAAAACTGGGGCAAATCCAAGAGATTCCAGTAAACATTTAATATAAAACCCCCAGTTTAATCCTTTTGAAAAATTTTAGATTGAAGCTCCATACAGTATGTGCATACCAAATAAAAAACATTGTTTACCACCGGCGTGTACATCAACAAAAACATTAAATAATTGATAAAGGGCTTTCGAACTTTTTACAGACACTGCTTTCTGTGCATTATTAAGTCTACCGTTGAAACTCTTATTCATAAATATGTAAAGGTTTTTTCACATCCAAGCAACCCTATTATTATTCTACATCAAATTATAATTGCTACACTTTAAATGTCCTCGTTGAAATATAAGAAATTTAGTCTTTTCTGTGTTAACAGTTAGCTTCCATTTATTACAATAAGAAAGTAATTTATGTAGTAAATTTTGCAATCCTTTTGCTGACGTAGATATTGAGGTAGTGTCGTCAGCATATAAAATAGATTATCTAATATCCACAAATATCGAAATGAACCGAGGTCTTTGGGATATAAACATATATTTCAAGTTTTATCAAAATCTGATACAGAACGTGATTTTTACGAAATTCGAGCTCAACCATCATCACGGTGTTATTATGATATTTGTGAACGATTGTTAAAATTGGATAAAAATTGTGATTTCTAGAAGGTCTACAATCTAAAATCACATTTTTTTTCGAACAATCAAGGACCTTAATCCACGAAGTTACGGTCTGATATCACGAATTTCGAAAATTTAAAGTTTCGCAAATGCGGGATATTTATTAAAACAATATGTTCATTCAAATCCGTGTTGTTAATTATAAATTGGTGGTTTAACCCCAAGCAGCCCATTTCTTATATTTAATTTCCACGTTTGGTTTATGAATAATCATCTTAAAATCTTCAAATTATATTCTTTATCAGCGGGTCCATGCGACTCACCGATGTCATACCCAAACTTCCAGCGACGATTGTCATCAACTATTAGAACCTCTGAAGAAACGCCCCTGTCTGACAGATTTATTACGGAAGGATGGTATGGACAAGCCAATGTTAAACTACTTGAAGTGGTCCCACCGGGAGTTAATCATTGTGGAGCAATATATCCCTTATACTTAAAAGGTAAATATTCAAATTTAAGTAAATAATGTTGACTATTGTTTTTTGTGGAGCAATTTATCCCTTATATTTAAAAGGTAAATATTCAAATTTAAGAAAATAATGTTGACTATTGTTTTTTGTTATACGGTATACAATAAGCGAAATATTATAATAGTAAGAGCAGAAGTATCACACTAAAACTACATGCAAACAAAACCCAACAGACATACCTGGGCAGAGGAAGGATAAAAACTACAAACACATCGCCAATCCATGTCACAGAGGTACTGCGAAAAGTCTTCTTGATTTAAAAAGTATTTATTCAGAATTCTTATATACAATCATGGAGGGAATAATATGAATAAATTGGATACAGTAACAAGCAACTTAATGCTTATATAAAACTGCTTCCAGAATGGAGTGATATGAATATAAATTTAATGATCAACTGGTAATATAATACAGTGAGAATGATTATCAATATTAGGGTTTTAGTTCACGATAAAATGAAAAGGGGTGTATGAATAAAAAATAAAAAGAGAAATAGTCAAAGGAAAAGAGTGAAAATTGGAAAAGGACCGGGGGCGCGTGTACCGATTTGGATAAGAAAGTTGAGAATGCGATGTAGGGTTGGGCACAAATTGGACTTTTTGGAAAGAAACAACAAAACAAATGTTTTTCTATAGCGATTTAGTGTTTTACATACACTAATGAGATCAGTTGTCAGAATTGGGTATTTCGATTAGATCAAGCCATTGTTCCAAGATGTTGGCCAATATACAGATTTCTCAAATTCTACCTCTATAACATATATACGATGGCCTATTTGTGCCATCCACTGAATTATACTTGTTTCTTGAAATTTACGTCATATGAGAAATATTTTCTGCGTGGTGGAAACCTTTTCATACACCGTGGAGAGAAGAGAAAATATTTACACAGTTTTTTACTGCGTTTTCTCATAAAGTATAATTCAATGGATGGCAAAAACAGGCCACCGTATATGTAAAGGATGACTTCTAATACCTCATGTTCTGAACACGATAAAGACATTTCCGTATCGATTAGACAATGATTTATCGACTTTTCATTAAAATGCTTGTCAAAAACCGCCAACAATTGAAGCTTAATTGTAATGTTACAATAAATGGATGTTTCAGCTTCGGCGGGGCTAAAAAGCCGTGGAAATAATTTGACCTTGTATTTCTATATCTGATCGTATATACTAAGCAACAGTAGACTATAGCCTAGAGTAAGGGCGACAGAAATGGTTATAATCATGGTCGACTTTCCATATACATCATGCGAAAATATACATTTTGACACTCAATAACATTTAATAGTCACGGTTTAACATCTTTTTGACATAACACCTACTTACTGACTTTAGACTGGTTACTACCAATTTAACAAACCATTTGCTTGTGAAATGTTATTTGTCGATAAGTCAACTATATCCCTTTTATGCCTGGCTTTCACGTACGAAACGAATATCACGAATTGCCCCGTACACTGCCGAATGGAAATTCGTGGCGATTCAGCAAAACAAAATCAAAAAAATTGTAGAGAATCTGGAGTAGCTATACGAAGCAGTTTCGAATAGTTTACAAATAGAGTTACGCATACCGGGTTTAAAATATGCCTTATATCAAGGTAGAGTTATAATAAAGGTAAGAAATGAAAGAATATTGATTACGAATATGCAGAATGTAGATAGGAATACACTTCGCTTTCTACGAATTATATTGAATGATGCCGAACTACAAACTGTTACGAACAATACGAAGGTGTAAGAACCAAATAAGAATAATTCGCGAACTTCATAACCATCTACGATTTATCTACGAATCGGAAAGCGTGCCAGGAAAGGTTTTGTTTCACAATGTTTGGATTCGGCGTGATTCATTGCATTAAAAGTCTACGTGAAAGCTAGACATTACAGAATAAAACTGTTAAAGCAGTCGTGTGTTTTGTCGACGGTCTCCATATGACGGCGTTTACCACTATTTCCACAATGCAATGCATGTACTTCATTTCAGATGCGGTTTATAGCAATAGCTCGCTTAGTACGGCCATTGTTTGTGCTCAGTCCGAAGATGACACCTGCCTGGAAGTGAAGCAAATTGAAACAAACTATTGTCAGCAGTTGAACATGTTCGTGTATAAACTTCAAGGCGTAGATTTAAGCGAATCTGCATACTGTATTGGTGAGTTTTATTTAAGTCTTTTGGAACTGCGTAAGCTCTAGTTTATAATGTAGGGCAGTGGTCGCTAGATAGCTCTGATCCCCTTGATCAGCTGGTTTACTTGGGCCCCCGATGTGGTGAAAAATGGTTGTAAAATAAGAAAACAAAATTAGCTTAATATGCAAACCTTACCCTTTCATAGATCATTTTTTCTACTCTGATTGTTAATGTTCTTCCAATCTTGGCCGATCCAAATGATCTTCCAATTTCGGTCGATCCATCCTGGCTTTCTCTTCCAGCACCGTATTTGTCATCGCATCCCGACAGCATTTTAAGCATGTAGTGATATGCATTTTGTATGTAGAATAGGCAGGGAAAAGCTAGTATATCTTCATAGCTGATTTTTATCATAGTCGAAATATGATTGACACATTTTCCTTTGTCAAAAACTAAGTTATATTTTTTTTAAAAATTAAAAAAACAAAACAATTATTAGTATGTGTATTTTGTGATTTTAAATAAAACTTCTTTTTTTTCAGTTGAAATCAAAGGTAAAATATTCCTCATTATCAATTTAATTTCTAACATATACCGTTTTCGTTAATTTATTACATTGCTTTTAATTGCTGTCGGAACTGTCGCATGAACACTTCTAATTGTGTCTTCTTGTGGTTCGTCTTACATGAATACGTGGGCAATACATTGCCACCTATAGTTATGCAGTTATCCCATAAATATATATATATATATATATATATCTATGAATTTTGTTGATTTAAGCTTGTTAAGGACTTGTGAAACATCAGCAGTGAAATATACCATAGTAATTGTTATTCCATAAATAGTGTGTTATTTGATTATATTCTAATTACTTAATGTTCCAATTACTAATGCCATACAATGAATATATATGACGTGAAAGCTATATTGTTTGTCACAAAAACGTTATAGTTTTAATGTTGCTTTCCCGGGTACAAACTGGGTGCTTTGATAATATGTAAGGACTAAAAACATATTCAAACTAAGTAACTTATCATAATTTCGCTTCCAATCCTTCTCAAAACACTGTAATTGCCAAGTATACCCTACTATGAAAATCGATCAAAAGATGCCATGTTTGCGTCAGGTGATTACCCTTCTCCGTCCCCATAGCAACCGCGGGCGGAGACGGGTGAGAATTCATTTCATACACAAGACGTTGTTGTCTTTAATCGCTGCCGGTGTCCTTTTCCGTGATTTTTTTTATCTCAGAAAGTGTTGTAGGTCTAACTCTTTATAGAGTTTATCAACATGTACACAAAGCGCTCAATGTGCTCGTGCAGCCTTCGACGTCACGCGTGGGTCTAGCCCTAATCGTCGGGCTGTCGATTAGGTTTAATCTCACTGTGCCAACTAATCAACTGGTGTTATAGGGTAGTGGTGTAAAAATTTAAGTAAACAAGGGATTATAGACTGTTTCTTTATTAGTACTGTTCACCTAGTTATGATTTAATTATCTTAATGATTTAATGATTAAAATATATAAGTTAAGTTCAAGTGTCATCGGTTAACGAGTATCTTAAATATTATTCCGCGCCGCCCTCCCGCTTGTGAGATTATGTTATATAGATAACGTTTGGTTAAATGCCCTAGAAGAAGCTGATCTGGAGGATGATAATATTTTAAAGTTTGCAGATTATGTTACTGAACAATTGGTAGAAAGCGATGGAGGGGGCTATGTGGAATCCCTTCAACATAGAGGGTGCACAGACAACTAATAACGTTGCGGGATGGCACAGTAAAAATGAAATAGACCGGAACAAGCCGTCCAAATATATTTAAATTTATAAACATTGTGTAGAAAAAGCAGACTTTTACTTAAAATACCATAGTTCAATTGGATAACGGGGGACGATTGGCCCCTAAAAGGCGAAAATATAAGAGTAGAAGAATCTATTAATGATCTGAAAATTGAACTGTTAAATGGAGTAAAAAGTGCAATTGAATATACAAACGTCATATCACATTTAGTAGGGTTATGATTCATGTTTGATACATGTATCTGTTGTTATTACTTTTATATAATTTATTGTAAATAAAGTTGTTAATTAGTTTAATACTAGTAGTTTTAAAAAGCGGACTATACTTTTAACACCATTGTATTCGATAATCCCCTTGCTTGATTAATCCCCCCATGAGTACAATAGCGGGTGGCACAGTGAGAAGTGCCCGTCGATTAGGGGAACCCTTACATTTTTGTCTGTATACGATCAATGAGTGTTTTTATACGCCCACATTTTCATGTGGACGTATTATGTCGTCGCCCCTGTCCGTTCGGACGTCCGTCCGTCCACAATTTGTTTGTGGACTCTCTACAGGTCACAATTCTTATCTGATTTTGACGAAACTTGAAATATAGGTTTATCCCCAAAAGATCTCGGCTGCTTTCGATATTGGCATGTATCGGATTAAAACTTCAAGGATTATGGCCCCTGATTGTACGAAAAATCACGTTTTTAGCTTGTGGACCCTATAGAGGTCACAATTTGAACTGATTTTGACGAAACTTGACATGCATGTTTATAATCCAAAGATCTTAGATCTTTTCGATATTTGCGCCTATCGGAATGTAATTTCCTGAATTATAGCCCCTGGTTGTCCGAAAAATCACCCTTTTTAGCTTGTGGTCCATCTGGAGGTCACAATTATTATCCGATTTAAAAAAAACGTTTGATTATATCACCGTTACACCCTAAGGAAGGTTGAGTTCGAATTTCGGGAAAATCGGACGAAAATTGTCATACAAAATGGCCGTCGTGTGTACGCGAATACTGTTAAAAAATGGTATATCAAGGTTGTGGACCCTGTAGAGGTCACAATTTTAATTCGATTTTGAAATTCATGGTTATAACCCAAAGATCTTGGTTCCTTTCGATATTTGCGCATATCGGATCGTAACTTCCTGAATTATGGCCCCTGATTGTACGCAAAATTGCCTTTTTTTAGCTTCTGGTCCGTCTGGAGGTCACAATTATTTTCCGATTTAAAAAAAACGTTTGATTATATCACCGTTACACCTAAAGGTTTGAGTTCGAATTTAGGGAAAATCGGACCAAAATTGCCAGACAAAATGGCCGCTGTTTGTACGCGAATACTGTTAAAGAATGGTATATCATGGTTGTGGACCCTGTATAGGTCACAATTTTAATTCGATTTTGATGAAACTTGAAATGCATGGTTATAACCCAAAGATCTTGGTCCCTTGCGTTATTTGCGCATATCGGATCGTAACTTCCTGAATTATGGCCCCTCATTTTCCGAAAAATCGCCCATGGTCCCTCTGGAGGTCACAGTTATTATCCGATTTAAAAAACGTTTGACTCTATCACCGTTACACCCTACGGAAGGTTGAGTTCGAATTTTTTACCCACTTAGCAACATGATCCCCAGTCGAATTTGAAGCCTACTGAAATGCACCTTTATAACCCAAAGATCTTAATTCATTTCGATATTTGCACATATCAAATTCTAACTTAATGATGTGGGGAAAAATCACTTTCGGTATTGCTCGTTCTCTATCCATCTCTCGAAAATGAGGGCGTATCCAGGGAATCCAATATTTTTCTAGTAGGATTGAATATCTTTACTCTCCATATATACCAAAATTGCCATGCTTTTATTGGCAATAACCACCCGATACAAACTTTGCGGGGAACCCATCTTTAAACCAATATGACCTATTTCGCATGGGGCACATTCAAACACCGAAAAATGATTAGTCGTCATTTGGTCATTGGTGACACGAAAGCTTATCATGCCAGCCCATAAATTCATAAACCTCCATGCTAGAAACTACAGCTGAAATTAATTGTAGTCTGATCCTGCAAAATGATAACACCAGTTACGCCCTTCCCTGTGACGACAAAGTACGATTTTGTAGCAAACACTTTATGATGATACTGTCTGTTTCAGGCGACACTACAACTCGCAAAATGCTTACTATTTCTTCAATTTATAATTAAAATGGTTAAAACTAAACGACCTACCAGGAATTATCACCCCATAACTTTCTTCATCGAGCCATAACGCCTATATTAGTTCGATAACATCCTTTATTCTTTTGTAAATTTCACATTTTTCGACTCTTGCCAATTTGTCAGAACATAAACATTACCGTTGCGTCTGCGTAAGTTGGTTCATTCGTATATCGTGTAGGGGTATCAGGTTATTTCACAAATCGGGTGCATTCGGTTAATAATGCTTTGTGTGTGTGTGTGTGTGTGTTTATTTGGTTATCGGCCATTTTAATATACCCCCCATAACTGTTATTTTCAGCATAAGATGGTATGGTAGGTAACCTTTCTGATACAGTTTAAATATTGTACAATTTTATGGACTTGGAGCTGAACTCCGGTTGCAAGAATACCGAAATAATTTAATTAAAAAATGTTAACTCCCCCAAGCCGCCATACTTGTTTCGAGTTTGTGGAATAAATATGGCGGACATGGAGGCTTATGACCTGGAAAGGTTAGCCGATCTCACTTCCAGTTTGTTTCTTGTTAGCCAGCTGTACACACCCGGCCTTATTCTCTGCACACGCTTCACTGATTACTCTATTTTTCCCAACATTATACCAAATAATTGAAGATTGCAAAATGTGTGATGGGCTAAGCCTGTAAATAAAATATCTCAGGAGCACCCCCTTTTTAACGGGGATAATTGTCATTTAGCGTATTTCCAAAGTATCATGACGTGTCACTACAATATTAGGTCACAGTTCGTATGTAGTTAATATCAATTTCCAAAATCCATCTAAGGTAGTGGAGCAAACAAATGTGGTCTGAACCCTAATAGCAAATTTATATTACCTCCCGTAAATAGCTCTTTAAAACAAGTTATATTCTACTATTTAACCATGCAAGTAGGACAAAACGACCCCAAACATTATCCACACCCCTGTTCGATTTGGTTTATTCCAAATAACTAGGTCACGCATGGCTGTCATCGATATTACGAGTTTTCATGAGAGAAAGTTTATATAGCTTGATCTGAAATTAGTAAATGTGCGGTAGAAAGTAGAGAGATGACAATTTCAGCTAGGTCGTTAAGATTTAACCATATAAATTAAAAATTTTCAAGTCAAAGTGTCGCCTGGAACAGACAGTAACTAAAATAACACACGAGTAATGCTTAAATAACCAAATATAGAACTAATGTTATTTTATAGTCTGTCACCGGTAAAAAGACGAATGTCGTGGAAAATAGCGTTCGTTTTGCACATATTCAGAATATTGCAACACTTTAGTGGATTGAGTTGCAGCCAGTTTCTTCATATATGTCAGACCTACAAAAAGCAGCTACACGCGCTTTTAGATTTTATATGAAATATGAAGTCTTATAGTAAGTGCAGGATGACCGCGGTACAAGCAAAACAAAAACGTACAAGATAAACATGCGTACATGAGAATTCCACACAATTCAATCATTTCCAAACGAATGCACGACCACTAGAACTGACCAATGTCGATCAAAGTGTTTTGAACTGTTGGTAAAAAGTGGTCGAAATATGTCCATAGACCTAGAATGATTGGAAATAGCCGACCAATATTAAAGACATCCATCATGAAATTTAATGTCATGGGATTAAATGTTAATCCTTATTTGCTCTACAAGGAATTAAATGCTGGTCGTTATTGATATACTATATAAAAAGTATATAATAAAACTGAATTTATTGAAGATATGGTGGGAATTGTCCGATGCACTCAATATGTGAGTCATCCAAACGTCTAGAGGGTTTGGCATGTGAATACATTTCTCAATAATAGTCTTACGTCATTTGATGAAAAAGTTACGTCCAGCAAAATATAAATATAGCTCTCGCGTAGTTCTTCTTTAAACATACGATGTTCTTCAGACAGCTGATATACATGAGTACATGTTTACAAATATAGCATAACATTAGAAGTTTTCTAAAAGACTTTCATATTGTGAAGCCATAATTTAGCATCTGCTAAAATACAAAGATGCCGGAATATTTCGAATTATCTCGTAAACGTGAATATTTGTAAATCTGCGAAGGTATCGTCCAATTCTAAGATCTCATTTCATTTAGTTACTGGTACAAACGGGTGTCGTGTGCTAGGCAGTTGGCACTTAATGTTATACTCTTATATGCACTTTATAATTCGTAGATAATTACCCGACGTACAATACCAGTGTAAATGTTGATGTTCTGCCTCTAAGTCAAACCAATAAAAAGTACCAGTTTGTTTGTAATTTTATGCCCTCAACTGAAGCAGAGCATGCTGAAATCTGGTACACAGTCACGTGGTATATTAACAGTAGGTTTGTTAAAAGATTCCCTGCCGTCCAGAAAACAGCCGATATAAAAACAACGACGTTACTAAATGAAGATGACACTGGCCAAACAAGTGTTGGTTTCCAGGTAGTATACTAGATTTCATTAAGATGCATTGGTCATACTAGCTGTAGTTACAAATTGACCTTAAATGGCGATCCACTCGATGTTGTTAAAGAATATGTTTACTTAGGTATCTTATTGTATGATAACAGCAAATTCATAAAAACAGTAACTAGAATAGCAACACAAGGTAGGAAATCTCTGGGTGCCTTATTAAATATAAGTAAATTTGTGCTTACCACATCAGTCAAATATAAACTTTTCCATTCATTGGTTTCCTCTACTTTAACGTATGCTTGCGAGGTTTGGGGGTTTCATATTGGTAAACTCATAGAGCAGGATTATAATGATTTTTTAAGATATGTATTAAGGCTGGGCAGAAACACCCCAATTATGGCCATGCTTCGGAGAAGTTGAGTTATTTCCCCTGATAGTTGTTAGGAAAATAAGAATGCTAAAATATTGGTTGAAAATTATTCGTTCACCAAATTCATTAATTTTTCAAATTTACAATTTATTGTGTACTGACAACGAGATTGGAAAAAATAATTGGGTGGGGGGGGATTAGACACTTATTGAATACTCTTGGATTTCCTGAATTTTGGCAGAACCCTTCTTCCATAAACCAAACGAGTCTACCTCTAATTAAAACCCGCATCCAAGACCAATTTAAACAGGAGTGGTTATCTTCCTTGGAAAATTCGAGCAATTTGCGTTTTTTTAAATTGTTCAAAACTGTGCATGAACATGAAATTTACCTAAATTCATATATTGAACGTAAATATCAAAATATAATATGTCAGTTTCGTTGTGGCATGCTTAAATTGAATGTTGAAACTGGGCGATATACAAAAACAGACGGTGAAAATAGAATTTGTAACACTACAGATAACAGACCATCAGCATAGTTGGTAGATCTTGTATTTAGAACATGGAATAGACATAGATCGGAAGGAGCTCTATTCAAGTCTGACTTACTGTCGGTTAATTCTGGCTTTATAAAGCATACGGCCATTAAGAATAATGATACATGACAGATTAACTTATTTGGAATTGAGAGTATAGTTTCTATAACTGCACTGCATCTTTCCTTTAATGTCGCGAAGTTCTGCCGAGTGTTAAACACATAGATCATGTGTAGGTTATAAATAACATATAAATAAATAAGATATTTAATGAGATCGTGCCTTTTGTCAAAACGAGCAGAGGTCATTCGTGTGTTACCCGTAAATAACATATTGAACACATTAGCAGAAGTTGACAACGTCCAATATAATATAATGTCAAATCTAGCAAAGTTCTATGTAAAAATTACTTTGTCACATTCCTTCATCACCCATGAGTTATGTACCAAAAGGACATAACAAACACAATTGAAAACGTCCAATATAATAGAATGTCAAATCTAGCAAAGTTCTATGTAAATATTACTTTGTCACAAATGTGCACATGTTGCAAATCCAACGCCGTAGAAGACGAATACCACTTTCTCCTCTGTTGCACAGCATATATGAATTTACGTCGCAAGGTCTTTCCGCGCAGATTTTGGTCCTTTCCTTCCATATATAAATTTAAAAAATATTTTAAATAACACCAAACGTGAACATATAATTTAGGTAAATATCTCTATCAAAGTATGAAATTACGAAATCAAATATTAAACTAGGGGCGGTTGCTAAATCAAAAATTTTCTACCTGCTACACGAGGACCTACTCAATTTATGTGGTGTGATGTACTCGTCATGTGTGAAAAAAATTTTGAGGATCAGACCCCTCTAACCCCCCTGTACATACCCCCTGAAGGTTCTTACCCCTATTTTGACCCCAAAATAGCAGTTTTTGGCGTAATAAGCCACAGAAATATGTCAAAGGTGGTTTGTATGTTGTCTTTTTATAAGTTTTTAATGATGCTGAGTCTGATTATTGACTTTATAATTATTTTCGATATTCCAAAATGGCGGAAATTCAAAATGGCGATCAAAATGTATGGCTTGTAATATGCCTTTTTATGGGTTTTCGCTGCTGCAAAGTCTTAATCAGATCTTGAAAAATAGTTTCGACCATCAAATATGCCTGAAATTCAAGCTGATAATACAAACATTGCCGCCATTTTGAACAAAGTTTTTAGTAATTCGAATATATGGCTTGTAATATGTCTTTTTGTAGGTTTTCATTGCTGCAAAGTCTGACTTGGACCTTGAAAAATAGATTTGACCATCCAATGGCGGATATTCAAGATAGTGGATACAAACATGGCCGCAATTTTGTAAAACTCATACTGGTACATAATCTAGTGACAACTTGACCCCCCCCCCCCCGCCTCAAATTAAGTGCTTAAAATGCCATGATGTCCATGTAATGGTAATGTCTGTATATTTGTGTCTATAACTGATGTCTATCATGTAATTAGATTAACTAGATGTACACGTATGCACTGCAGTTGTCTCATCCCATGCACGATTCGCACATTGGCGTAACATTCGTGTAATTTTCAGATTTTGTTATCGTAATGTACTAGTGATGTTGTCCTATGTGTACCTCCAACATGTACAGCTTATCAAACACGCCAACGTGCCTTCAGCAACGAAAGACCTGGCAGACACAAAGTATATGGAAACTGCAGGCTTTTTAAGTGGAACATTGCCAACCAAATTGATGGTCAACATCAATTTGATGTACTTACTTAGACCGACTAGTGCTAGACAAGATCAGCGAAGTAAGGACTCTGCCGAATCTATTCTATAAGAAATTTTACAAGAACATTTTACACGTCTATTTAAAATATTTTGTGAGGAATAAGATGTGGGAATTCCTACAAGATCAGCACAATCAGGAAAACAGTTTTGCGAACGTTTCGTCGACAAACAATAGGCAAAGACAATGGAAAGACGACATCATGATATGCAGTCCTTTGAGAAAATGAGAGCTAAAATAGAAACAAAAAATGTATTTTCATCATGCCATAGTGGCCCATAATCGATATCACTTTGGGGTGCGTTCACATCATCTTCATCTTCATCTCAAAGAGTACTAAAGTCTATTGCTTACTCAAGACTGTTTTTTTTTTGCTTCTATTTTAGCTCTCATTTGACTCAAAGGACTGCATATCATGATGTTGTTTTTCCAAAACTGTTTTTGCTGATTGTGCTGATCTTGTAGGAATTCACATTCGTTTCCGATCATCTTGACACCATACACTACTTCTAAACGCTTTCTAACATCTTCATCCTTACAAAATTCTTGTAAAATTTCTGATAGAATAGATTCGACAGAGTCCTTGCTTCGCTGATCTTGTTTAGCTCAAGTTGTTCTAAGTAGATACATCATTTTCTTGATGACCATCAATTTGGTTGGCAATATTCCACTTAAAAAGCCTGCAGTTTCCATATACTTTCTATCTGCCAGGTCCTTCCTTGCTGAAGATCAAGATGGCGTTTTTGATAAGATGTACATGTTGGAGGGTACACATAGGAAGACATCAATAGTACACTACGATAACAACATCTGAAAGTACACAACTGTTGCGCCAATGTCTGCAAATCGTGCATGGTATGAGACAATTGCAGAGTATACATTTAGCTAATCTAGTTACAGTTAGAGACACAAACATACAGACATTACCATTACATGGAGATCATATGAGCACTTTAAACACTAAATTTGAGCTTTTTTTCAAGTTGTCACCTGATTATGTATGTGTTTGTTCAAAATGGTGGCCATGTTTGTATCCACCATCTTGAATATCCGCCATATTGGATGGTCGAAACTATTTTTCAAGATCCGATTCAGACTTTGCAGCAGCGAAAATCCATAAAAAGACATATTACAAGCCATACTTTAGAAATAAACAAAGATCTCCAGCAAAATGGGGGTCATTTTGATCGCCATTTTGAATTTTCGTCATTTTGAAATATCGAAAATAATTATAATGTCAATAATAAGACTCAGCATCATTACAAACTTGTAAAAAGACAACATACAAACCACCTTTTACACATTTCTGTGGACTATTACGCGAAAAAAATGCTATCTTGGGGTCAAAATAGGGGTAGGAACATTCAGGGGGTATGTACAGGGGGTTAGAGGGTTCCGATCCCCCAATTTTTTTTTGTTGAATAATCAGTATAGTAGGCCTCATGTTTCTAAGGGGTCCTCGATCGAAAGTAAAATTATCAACCCCCCCTAATTAAACAGCTAAAAATGAAACTAAATACCTATTGGGATATTTCTCTCTCTCTCTCTCTCTCTCTCTCTCTCTCTCTCTCTTTCTCACACACACACTTTTCTATTCTTCTCTCACACATTTGTACTATTTTCGTGTCATGTATATATATATATATTGAAACTACTTTATTTACATATATATTATATTTAATATTATATTTATTTTTTTATTTATTTGTGTTTTTTTTGTGTTTTTTTTGGTTTTTTTTTTAAATTATTATTTATCTTCTATAATAATTATGTTCTTTATATTCCTCATTTGTTGTGCAATATGCACTCAATATATTCTATGTATTTATGTTGGCTATAGCAAGTGATTTTCTTTGTCTTGTAATAAGGCAAAATACTACGTCGTACTCTTCTAACACTCGTGGATTACGTTTAACACACCACTGGTAACAAACGTCAATCAACACTGCAGCGCAAATGTTTAGACTATTTGGCTCTCGTCTGCAAGAACCTTCGGGATTGGGCCAATGTTGATGTTTGCTAGAATGAAGCGTGTAATTTGACAATATTATTTATATTGGTTATTTACGTTAACTGTCTTTGATAAGGATTGTATATTCTAAATTATCAAGGCAAAAAGATATTCTTCCCTTTATTTGTACACTTTACTCGAATCACTATTCCTTTTTAGATCCGGTGTGGTTATTCAGTAAGTAACGAGAGTGATTCAGAACAGAGCCCAAGCACAACCAGTGTGGATCGATTCATCGGCATTGAGGTAACATCTACTTTAAATAAAAAAATATTTAAAAGAATACTGGAGTAATGACAATTACATGATACAACGGGTGTCCTACGTGGTGGACTTAGAACAGAGTATGACGTCACCGCAGCCATCTTGGGAGTTTTTAGAAGAGCGTCATCCTTTCGAAGAAAATGAAAAAAATAATAAGATTAATTACCGGGCCGAAAATTAATTGAATGGCAACTTTTGACCTCGATAAGCTGTTAATATTTGTTTTGTTTTTGCAGATATTGACACCAGATCTCTACGTGCAACAGAATAAGATGGTGACTATAGTTTTAAGGCCAACAGTAGAAATTGGTTGTGGAGTTTCGTGTAAGCTCCGTGTCAACTTGATAAAGCCCACTGAACATGATGCTTGTCTCCCTGACACAGCACTGTCTATGTGTTCCATTACATTAGATGACACAGACTCAATAAAAAATTATTCTATGGATGTCACAACCAATTTTCCTGCTTCCTATGGAGAACAGTTTGCCGTAAAGATTTTGAGGTTTAAAACACCCAACTTCTTTTTTGCACATCCACTCTGGGCAAATTATACATTTGGCGATGTTAGAGTAAGTGTCATTACCTTAATATAGGTAGTGAATGAAAAAGTAATATTATATTGGAAATGAAATGAGAAATCCTACTGTTCTGCACCGAACAGGCAAATAAAAAGGCGCTACAGCCTACTCTCATTCGGCCCATGCAGGGGAAACCACGGCTGAAAATCCTGAACTTTTTTGACGCGCGATGTAACAAGGAACCACCAGCTATGCATGGTGCAAACATTTGACATCGTAGATTTCGTTGGTATTCGAAATGCTCTATATCATACAACATAACATATCACCATCACTATTTGCGGTATGGGGCTAAAACTAGGTACTAATAAGGAACACATCAACGACATTGTGATGGATTACGGAAATTATCGAGGTTTTCATATTTTTCGAAAACATTTACAACCGTTTGACCGCCATATTAGATTTTATGACAAAAAGTGTTTCGAATCGATATTCAGTCGCCATCTTCAATCACATTTAATCGTAAAATCAAAAATATTCTTGCAGCTAGACGTAATATCAACAATCACCGGGGGGGGGGGGTGCTAATTTCGATTTTGCCTACTTCCGGTGTCAGTTGAAAATGTTTTCCACTTCCGAAGACTGTAAGTACTTTCTGGTGGACCTATTTTTTTATCATAAATGTTGACCCTGACCTTCACTAACCACTGATATTATAAAGTTCAACCTTGAAGTATAACTTCCTATTTAATTATGAGTTAAACATTGGTCATTTTTCTACTTTAACATGTTTATGATATGATCCGACTCGATATTACATGGTGTATTTGGAATTTTTACGTGACCTGGTGCGAAATGACGCGATATTACATGATGGCATAACACAGTGACTTAGTTTGATATTTACCCATGATACATGACACTTTAAAGATTACAGAACCCATCACCCTCGAGCATTAGCAGTGCTGTTTACGCGACTTTGAGACACGTAATTTCTAGTATTTAACCATTTTAATTACAGGTAAGAGTCACAAATAATGCAGCATCGATAGAGGGTAAAATGTGTTATGCTGTATCTGATCCGCACATGACTACGGTTGACGGCATGTATGTACTCGATTTTTAAATTGCATTTATTTAAACAGTATTCCATTGTGTTTGATGTACGGAGGACCAACAAGAGTCGAATGGGGAGTTGTGAACATAAAAAAAAATTCGATGATAGGATTTAACCAGTTATAGACCATGTACTATGATGTATTTACTTGTCATAATCTAAGTAATACGTGGCCTAATACTATAGATTTTGCAAATACAAATTAAGGTTTCGAGGCCTGTTGTGACCAGGGTTTCCTTCTCCGGGTGTTCCATTTTCATCCTACAGGACAGACCCCCAAGTGTTCTGCGATATCGCCCTCGGTGGAAGCGGATGTTTAATATCAATTATTGGAAATTAATTTGGAGAAATTACTTTCTTAATTTGTAGAAATTACTTTCTTAATTTGGAGAAATTACTTTCTTAATTTGAAGAAATTACTTTCTTAATGTGAAGAAATTATTTTATAATTAATTTAGAGAAATTACTTTTACAATTAATTTGGAGAAATTAATTTGAAGAAATAACAGTTATAATTAGGAGAAATTATTTTTACATTTATGATTTATTTTTATAATATGAGAAGCTACGTTTTATATGATTAGGAGAAATTACCTTTATGCTTTGAAGAATTTACTTTTATGACTTGGAGAAATCATTAAATATTGCCTAGTGAGCAGCATAATATCAATGACATTGTAAATGAATGGAACCGAACCAGTTTGAGTCTGATATTCCTAGCATAGATTCATCTGTCACAATACCGTACTTTCCAAATGATTCCTATTGCCTAAAGATGCGCATTGGGACTTTGAATAAATTATGTTATAATGACAATACTGGGGCATTACCCGGCAACACATTTAAACTCAGATTCCAATAGGTTGTTCTCTCGTCTTTTTAACCTATATCTTAATTAGACTTGCACAAGTTTTTACATCGATTTAGAATTGACTTAAGGGTGCATAATAATTAATTTTAAATAAAAGGAAACTGAAAAGAAATACTACTGTACAGTGTAATTTATCTTTTTTAAAGAAAATATGAACATCCATATGAAGGGAGTTTCACTATGTATCAAAATACAAAATGGAAACAAGAGGTGAGTTTACAAGATAAAACCATTCTTAAGTCTACGTTAAACTTTGAGACACTCTCATTTGTTATGTAGTTTTCAATACAGAGAAGTCCAAGAAAATATTTTATAAGATTTATATTTGATGGAGAGGGGTTGAAGTAATTTATTCAAAATATGTGTTGTTTTTAGGAATGTATCATGATTTTGAATTTGTGAAATTATGTTTTGATTTCATAATTTTGAGAAATAACTTTTACATTTATTTTGAGAAATTACTTTTATATTTATTTTGAGAAATTACTTTTATAATTTTGAGAAATTACTTTTACAATTTTGAGAAATTACTTTTATAATTTTGAGAAATTACTTTTATAATTTTGAGAAATTACTTTTATAATTTCGAGAAATTACTTTTAATAATTTCGAGAAATTACTTTTAATAATTTCGAGAAATTACTTTTAATAATTTCGAGAAATTACTTTTAATAATTTCGAGAAATTACTTTTAATAATTTCGAGAAATTACTTTTAATAATTTCGAGAAATTACTTTTAATAATTTCGAGAAATTACTTTTAATAATTTCGAGAAATTTTTAGAATTTAGAGAAATTTATTTTATGAATTTGGAGAAAATACATTTAAAATTTGCAGAAATTACATTTATAAAATTACTTTTATAATTTGGAGAAATTACTTTTATAATTTAGAGAAATTACATTTAAAATTTGGAGAAATTACATTTATAATTTGGAGAAATTACATTTATAATTACATTTACATTTATAACTTGTAGAAATTACATTTATAATTTGTAGAAATTATTTTCATAATTTGAAGAAATTACAAGTATAATTTAGAGAAATGTATTTTACGAATTGCAGAAATTACTTTTATAAATTGTAAAAGCTACTTTTTTGATATGGAGAAATTACTTTTATGGTTTGAAGAACTTACGTTTATGACTTATTAAAGAAAGCGCCTTGCAATTCCGCCAAACTTATATAAATTGTACCTACCGAAATTCGTCAATTAAACACATCAAACAAGCGGAAAAAACTGTGATCCAAATGACAAAAACACATGTTCGTAAAGTGATCTCGACGATCGCGATACCCAAAGTCAATGTTGCAAAAATGCTCAATTTAGCAAAGGTTTATCAAGAAATCAATACATGAATTATGAAATGTCTACTTCCATTAAAGTTGAAGGAAAACTACATTTTCTTTTCTCATAAACCACATGGTTATTGTTAATAAGGAATTAGAACTATACCCATGTTAATAGTCCAAACCAATTGCCCTTTTGTAAAAAACCTAAAGTGGTGTTCCTTTTTTATTTTCGTAAATCTTTTGGTTTTGGTTTTTACAGTTACAGATACAAACCGAACCATGCTGGACCAACGCTCCAGTGACATGTGTTTGTGGTGTTGCCGTACGTGTAGGTAAGGAAGTTTACCTTATGGAGCACTGTTCATCCACGTACTGGAAAAGTGGATATATTCAATGTGATGAAACTGCTGGTGTGCCTTTACTAGAAGTTAAAAACGTTGGTTCAAGTAAAGTCAAGGTAGCTGATTTACACAGTCTTTAGACGCATTCAACTGATCATTATCTAAAGTAACCGTACATGTTGATTTATTTTGACAATTTTACGTTTGCAAATAAATTCAGTTGGCCGACAATTAAACTGAATTATACTTTTAAGAACTCAATCTTTTCGAGACAAAAATGCTGTCGTATAGAAACTACATATTAATCGAAATAATTTTTCATCAAATCAACCAATTCGATACTTTATTTTTACTAATATCTAATCTCCTTTAATTATGTAATCATGAATTCACCACATTCAATTCAAAAACATATTCAGGTGTAGTTAACTCGCACAGAGACTGGAGATATTCGTTGGTTCTGAATTTCAAATTTCGCTTTTTATTGGTGTTAATTTTGATATATGTATCCACAGTTGAAAGTTTGTCTTTACTAAATGCATTTTTTAAATTTAGAATTAACTGAACGGATATATATATAACACTATAACTGCCAATTTGTTGTATTGATAGATTCGTCTTCCGAGTTCGACAACTATCAGTATCGCTATATATGGCGGACAGATGAATGTGCACTTATTTCCTTCCACTGCTGATGAAATTGACGCTGAGGGCTTGTGTGGTAATTTAAACAACACAGATTTTCGAACCAGAAATGGTACCATTGTGCCATATGACAGATGGGAGATGCCGACATTTTCGGAATCCTGGAGGTAATTATATAACCTTCACAATCATAAAGATTAAATTGTAAGTATATTTGGTTAATTCAATCGGGGTCCCATTGGATCTTCCTGGGATGAATGGCGTGTTACAGAGAGGTATTGGGGGGGTGTATTTTTGAGGACTTCCTCGGGAGTAGTGACCTTATCAGTGGTGTACAATGGTCCAAAGCAACCCAGGCGTGATGCATGGGTATTATTGGCGACAAATAATAGCACTAGTGTAAAGGTGTCGATTCCCTCTTCGGATATAACAGACTTCGATTGATTCTTCAATTCTTAAATATACTGGAACATAAATATATGTCGCCATACAGTACTATGACAGGCCAGATACTGCACTTAGTAAGGGATCCTAACTAGTGACTGCCTTCAATGCGCGAATTTTGTTATATTTAAGCAAAATCCGATGAAAGGATAAAAACAAATGCTGTAATTAGAACTGACATGTCGATAGATGAACAATGATGCATAAAGGGTTAAACAATATAACAAATAAAAAAAACAATAGATGGGATTAATGTCGTTACACGAATGACGGCTTGAAAGGGATGACAAATTAAGGACTTGCTAGCTATTTGATCTTAAGTGGTTAATTTAAGAAACATTGCCAGATTATCACACCATTGTTCCAGTACGGATTGTCTGATCGCCAGCTTCTGGTCTCACGTGATTCAGTCTAGAACATGAATGTAGATATATACATGAGAAGCTTGGGTCTCGAATGCGGGGGGGGGGGGGGTGTGAACAAATGAAAAGGGTTGGGAAATGTTGGCCTAGAGCTTTGTTGTGCAATTTAGTAACTTTGATACATAATCATGACATGTCTAATTCAACCAAATCTATATGTTATAGCGTACAGCAGCCTGGGGTTATCAACCTGTTCTCAAATGACGTCACCAATCTGAACCCTGTTAATACTGGTCTCTTCATTTGCGATTGCGAAAATAATGTATGTAAAAATGACAGGAGGTGTGACCCACCAGAAGTAGAAACATTCACATCAAAAAGTACATGCACTGTATCTCTTGATCTGAGAAAAAGACGCGCAGTTAATATTCACAGGAGGGGTGGCAGTCACACTATTATCAAACGACAGGTACGTTTATTAGTTTCCTACCGGTCGACAATATCTGAAGATTTTATTTTCCCGTTTTTTATCATTTATTAAACTTAGCAGATTGTTGAATATAATAAAATAGCACAGTTTTTACTGAATTTTCTTACTGAATTATGACCCTTTTTTAATCAACCAATCAAATTGCCTATCTCTGCTCACCTTCCATCTCCATCACGGCATTTATCTTATAAACGCCTACGTTAATGAGAAGGAAAGTTATTGTATCCCAAAAAGTGTGACGGACAGACAGACAGACGGACGGGTGGACGGACGAACACTCTTTAATAGTCTCCTGCTTTCTTCGAAAGGCGGGGGACAAAACGCAAAAAGGAACAAACCGGCCCTTGAGACGTACACGAAACGGTGACTCAATGGCATAATTTATACTAACTGCTCTCCCAACCTGACCAAAATTTGAATCAAAAATAGATTTATTTTGCAGGCTGAAACAACATGGAAAAACGGATGGACAGAGAGTTCTGCAACAGATTATTGTAATAGTGTATTTTTAAATTCATCCATAGTTCAGATTTGTAAAGACATCCCTAATGTAAATGTACAGGGTGCCTTGGATAACTGTATTTTAGATATTAAGGTAAGAATTCCCCTTTGTTAATTTGATAGGTGAGATGTAATAGGAGAGAGAGAGAGGGATGTGGTTTAACGTCCGCTCAACACAAACTCGGTCATTTGGGGACTAACACGTGGTCGAAGTTTATTTCAACAATTCGCTTGCGCGTAGGGTCTTTAGCAGGGGGATGACATCGGAGGACTCAGAGAAAACACACGATATTGGAGAGACGACCATAGTTCTTGTCACCTACAACCAGGCAATCGAAACCAAGCCAGGTGACTCAATGGCAGACTGTATGATACAGCGCGCACGTGCTAACCGTTCGGACAGATTCTCTGATCGGACCTCGGCTTGAAGGTGGTTTCTATAAGAATTCGACCCATTGAATCCACTGAGCTTGGTTCCTCCCAAAACTTACGGCTAAATCCGCTAGGGGCCAAATTCAAAATGGGGGCTCATTTTGGCGGGAAATTAATAAAGTTCCCTAAAAGGTATGTAAATATATTATATATATAAGATATGTGTAGATTCAGAATCCGGATGATGCCACCCTTGCTAATTCCGCAAGGGGGCCAAATTCAAAATAGGGGCTTATTTTGGCGGGAAACTCATAAAGTTCCATAAAAACGTGTGTAATATATTGAAATATAGGTTTTAGGTGGATTATATATCTTCGATATGTGTAGATTCAGAACCAGGTTGATGCCACCCTGACACCTTTGAGGAAATTCAAATACTCAAGATGGCCGCCAAGGGGCACCCTTGGGGAAATTCAATTATTCAAGATGACCGCCCAGAGGCATTTTCTGGTTATTTATTGGGGTAAAATTTGTGACAGATTCTCTCGGACATAGGTTTGAAGATGGTTTCTACGAGAATTTGACTCGCTGATTCCAACGAGCTTGGGTATCCCCCCTAAAAGTGACGGCTAATACCAAAATGGTGAATCATTTTGGCGGGAAACTAATAAAGTTCCCTAAAAGGGTGTTTAATTAATATATTGAAATATAGGTGTCAATTACTTCGGATATAAACATAAATAAACATGTTCCATGTTGAGCTCAATATTTGTCGAGACATAGTGGGGTTAGTAATGTGATAGAAAGAGGGAGAGAGAGAAATGGGGTTTAACGTCCACTCAACACAAACTAGGTCATTTCGGGACTAACATATGGTTTAATTTTATTTCAATAATTCGCTTCCGCGTAGGGGTCTTTAGCAGTGGGAGGACACCGGAGTGCCCGGAGGAAACCCACGAGGTTGAGAAGGCGCCCCTATCTCCATGCCACATACGCTCACACCGGGGCTCGAAACCACAGCCGCAAGCCAGAGGTGACCGGCCAGCTAGAGGTCAAAGCGCGGCACTCTAGATGTGATAGTGTAATACGTCAAACTATAGGTTTTCGTCTTTGGCCGAGTTCATATCTGATTGGCGAAATGTGCCATGGCCGAAAGAAATGCCAATATGGCACCCAAATGCGACAAAATAGCTACGTTTAGTGAACGGCGGAAGAAAATAGTAAGATTACTGCAGACTGCAGAATGAGCATTAAACTACCTCGAAGACACTCTACTCCTAGTATTCTGATAAGAACACAAAAACTTCACAGCCAAACACAATCCATCATTGGACCATAGTTGAAAGCAAATGTGCTAACTAGTGCCAACTAGTGCTTAATTACTGCTGAGTGCAGCTAAACGTTCATTTTGGGGCGGGTGAGTTTTTCTTTCTGACTGTCTGGTTATGATTTAAGACTCAACGGGGAAGTTAAAATGTACGAACAGTGCCATTTGACCACGGACATGGGAATACAATGATGCAATATACATGTATACAATAATCTTGGCAGATTCCTGAGCTTCAAAATGGAGTTCTATATGAAACTAATAGGTTTTTCGGTTTACCACAAATTACAGAACCACATGAACAACAGCTACGAAGAGCGAATTGTCAAGCATACGTTACGATCCACTATGACACCCACCTGTGTCTTCTAGAAAACTGAGGGGACTAAGATATAGAAAATGTTTGCTAAAGTCATACGAAACTCCAGCTTTACTCGTGCATATGAGTGATCTAATAACTGTCAGTGAAGCTTCATACGGATTGCGAGTATTCCAGTGATTTAAACGACAAATATGTGAGGTTGTGTTCCCTTAATTATACAGGGGGAAGAATAATGTGCTCGAGTTGGTTGTTCTTGATACAAATCTTTTTACATTACCATATCTTTCGAGGTTCTCCTAAACTTAGCTATAATGTCGAGTTTGAGAATCATATTGTCGTTTATTTCAATCTAAGGATATTCAGCTGTTCAGATAGGAATTCAGAGACAGCGAAAACCTATAATTTGACGTATTACACTGTCACATTACTAACATCAAAATATGGTTGCCATTTTGAATGGCGAATATGGTTGCCATTTTGAATATAAGCGCAGCCTCGAATAAATTTTGATCGGAAAGTGTTTTATATTTATATCTGAAGTATATTTCAATATATTGCGCACCTTTTCAGACAGCTTTATGGGTTTCCCGCCAAAATGATCGTCCATTTTGAATTTGGTCCCCTAGCGGAATTAGCCGTCACCTTTGGAGGATTACATCTCTATATTCTTTTAAAAAACAACTTAAAACACATTTATTTAATCAGGCTTTTAACTGACTCTGTATGCAATTGTTAACATCTTGTTGTTTATTTATGATTACATTGTCACTTTGTAAAGTGCCCCTGAACATGTTATATGAAAGGGTGCACTATAAATATGCTGTAATAATAATAATAATTGTGTTCATTGTACATGGCTTTGAAAAAACCAGTAGGACGTTAAACACCATTTCATTTCATTTCATTTCTTTGTAAAAACAATAAATATATGTTCTTCTAGTTAGCGGGTGACACAAGTTGTTCACCGGTTGCCGTGGAAACCTTAACGACCTCATGTTTTCATGAGGTAAGTTATGATACCAGATATCAACAATCAACAACAAACCAAAAACCCATTTTTGATCAGCTAAAAGAAGTAGCCTGTCCCTTGCAATGTTCTCAACATGGTACCTGTAATCAAGGTATTTGTACCTGTGATGATGGGTTTGGAAGCCTGGATTGTTCAATATCGCTCAGCACCCCTCCTTTGTTAGATCACGTCACCAATGATGGATACTGTGATTCTATAAACAATAACTGTTCAGAGATTTCAGCATTTGGTGGAGATTTCGTTGACACTGATTCAATTCGCTGTAAAATACGATCATTTCAGGTAAGATAAGTCATTATTAAAATTTGTCATTAATTATTGTCTTTACATAACTAATTAACACGTGGCTAAGTGGGTAAGGCGCTGGCTCGCTAGCCTGGAGGTCGGTTGGTCGATCCCTGCATTGGCCAGATTTTCCGGCGTGATTCCCCCTTGTCAGTGATGCAGAACGGAGAGCCTGACAAGGACAGTTGTATAGTCGTTTGGATGGGACGAACAACAGAGGTCCCGTGCACACATTGACGTGCACGTAAAAGATCTCTTGGCAGTTGCAATTCAATATAAGAGTAGGCCGTAGCGCTGCTGCCCTGGCAAAATTCCCTTCATAGTACACTGTATTGTGTATGCCTGTCTTCATTAGCCCAGCTTAGGAGCAGAACAGTAGGACGTTAAACTCCATTTCATTAACTTTCATCCATGAGTAATCACCGAGGCCCCGTGTACATATAGGCGTACACGTAAAAGATCCCATGACAGTTGGAATTCGATATAATAGCAGGCCACAGTGCCGCTGTCTGGGCGCAATTTTCCTCATATCACATTGTATGTATGCCCGTCTTCATTAGCCCAGTTCGGCAAAGAACAGTAGAACGTTTAAAAAAACTCCATTTCATTTACTGTAATGAAAATGACACTTAACTCCCTTTTCAGATGACCGAACAAGGTTCAGTAATACCCCAAGAACAACGGATTGCTTCACCAGTCTTCGAGAGTATTGGGGAAGTTATCTGTCCATTGCTGAAACCTGACTCGACGTCATCTGTAAAACCGGAAGTTGAGTATGGAATATTATATGGTGTATCAGTGAGTAATAGTGGTGACATGTTTAGTAACGAGAGTCTGGTAGTGGTGTACAACTCTAGATGCCAACAATGTAGTATAATTGGAACTCGAGTGCAGTGTTCATACACGGTATGTTCAAATACCCAGCTCGTGTGCTTCGAAGGAGCATGCCTATTTATATGACCGATCCCCTGTTTAATAGCGTATTTCTGTTGCACCGTTTTTATTCGTAAGAGGGGACTAATAATTATATAATTTATTACCAAGCTTATTACAAACAGTAGACAAAATAAATTGGATTCATTTCGCTGTTCCGCTAAATAGAACTGAGCTGAAATGAAACAGGTTCGAACGCGCCCTACTATTCAGCGTTCTAAGGTTGAAAGTGTAACCTCGCAGCAGCGTTGTTGTTTATCCTATTTCGAATTTCAAGTGCCAAGGTTTTTTATCCGTGCACGGGGCTTGTTGTTAGTCCCATCCGAACGACTAAACACTGTTTCTTTTTTACAAGACCCTGGTTCGCACCGCTAAGAAACCACGCTGATAAATCAAAGAGAACCGGAGACCTCAAAGTCAATGGGCTAGTGCCTTACCCTCTGCTGGGCCATCGTGATTCCCCCCCCCCCCCCCAAAAAAAAGAAATTTTCGTACGATTAACTCCAAACCCTTACACACAATATTCGGATCTTCTTTTTGCCTCCATTTACCTGTATTCACTTGTGTTGTACATGATAGGAATATGCTTTCTCATTTCCGAGAAAATTTAAATTATATATTTACACATTTTTGACAATCGTTTTCAGGGTGATTTTTGTATGTCTGAGGGTGAATGTTATGAAAACGATGAAAGACACCCCTTGTATACCTGTTATAGTTGTTCAGTAAATGGTGATTCCAGATCGTGGAAATATAACCAAGGTAACATATTTCAATAAAGTTTCATGATTATATTCAAGAACAATGTTGCGTCCACTAATAAAACATGTGAAGATCGTACTGGCTAAACACATTGCAAATATCATTTTAATACAGGAATCTTTACTACGAGTGATCCTTTGTTAGATCACGTCACCAAAAGTTTTTTTATGGAATCCCGGTATCCATCATTGGTGATCTGATGTAACATGGGGTGGGGGGGGGGGTAAGCGATATTGAACATTATTTTGAAATATCTATCTCCCTTCAACATAAAACCAAGGTAAGATATTTCAATAAAGTTTAGGCTTTCATAATGTACACAGATCCTATTTTTATTTCTTTCGTTTTATATTAGTGGCGGTGACTTCGTGCCCTTTTAATGTACGGAACTGTGGGTAAACCACTAAAAATGTCAACGCTAATTGACGTCATAGTGTCAAAAGCCGCTCGTTTGACCCTTGACATGAGCTCCCAATATACATTGACAGATGTTCATGTAGTGCAGGCCATCAAAAGTATAAAAAAACGAAACGAAATATAGCTCTGTATGTAAAACAGATTGATGTGTAATGTTTTGTGATTATATTAAAGTACGATGTTGTTGTCCACCGATAATGCGTGGTCGTCGCAAACCATCGTGGTGTTTTCGCACAGTGCCGTGGTTCGGACGTTATAATAAGTGCGGGAGGACCTCACAACGCACAAACAATGCTAACAATAATCAACAAAGGAATACATCAAATCAAATGATTGCATGATAACTAATGCAGTGATAATCTGCAGTGCGCATTTAGGTGGTCGCTTCGCAAGGAGGGAGAGAGAGAGAGAGTGAAGGTGATAGAGGAACGCGGTAGATGAAAAGAGATATACAAGCGAGTTTAGAGTGATTGGAGAGAGAGAGAGTTTAGAGTGATTAGAAAGAGAGATGGGTGTGAGAGGGAGAGAGAGAGGGGTTGGTATTACTGTATATCCGCGAGGACGGGTGTACAACATAAGTGCTACACTATTCGGACTGGGTCTCAATACGGTGACATATTAATGTCCATACGGCAACAGTGGTCTAAATCGACCTTACTTTCATTCCCGGTGATTTTCCCAATAACGATCTGTGATAACACATTGTTCGACCAATCCTTCGTCAAGCCGGTGGAGTTTCGGTGTTGTTCGTGATTTGTGCCTGGATAATCTTACTAATGAAGACGTGATTAGTCAACCATTGCTTAGTCGTGGTTGTCCAACATATTAAGCGAATAATTACCGGTATTGATCATGCGATCTTAATCGGCAATATTTTGTCCCGTTTCATGTGGCAAATTCCACACTTCCTGAAAATTTGTTATATTAAGGTAAGTCTTAATTTAATATTTTGAAAGCATTATCACACTTTTATACTGAGGTAAATGGTGTGTACAGAGTACAGAAGTTTGAACTAGGTATTTTAGGTGGAAATCGGTCAAGTTTATCTTGACAACCACTTTATTTTTAAATTGTGTTATTGCTGCTGTTTTGTCTTTAGTTAGTGGAATCCGGGCCCTTAGCCATGACAGGGTGTGGGGGGGGGGTCCTCACCCTAGAAAAATTGGTGCCCTTTCCTCGCATCTGAGTGAATTCCTGGCCTCTTTCTAATCACAAATGCACCCATCGTCTTGTTTTCGTCGCTTTCGAATTCTCAATCTCAAAACGTCCAAAAATGTTCTGCCAGTTTTGCCAGTGTAAAAGTCTACACTGGACAGGCAGTGTGAAGTTAGCTCGATTTTCGTTTTTCGTTTTTCAATATTGGTGAATAACGAAAAACAACTAGCTCGTTATTCGATATTGGCGAATGTTGAAAAACGAGCTACTTGTTTTTCGACATTCAAACTTGAATCTCAAAAAAGTAGATTTGATGGAGGTATATCTGTAGAATGTCTCCAAAACACATTTTATTAAATACGTTTTCTAAAATAAAATAGATATCAAAAATGTGGATGCCTGAGCAGTAGATACACATAAAAAATGCCCTTTCTCCTTGTTTTTTAATATTGGCGAATCTCGAAAAACGGCCATTTTAATATACCCCCCATAACTGTTATTTTCAGCATAAGATGGTATGGTAGGTAACTTTTCTGATACAGTTTAAATATTGTACAATTTTATGGACTTGGAGCTGAACTCCGGTTGCAAGAATACCGAAATAATTTAATTAAAAAAAGTTAACTCCCCCAAGCCGCCATACTTGTTTCGAGTTTGTGGAATAAATATGGCGGACATGGAGGCTTATGACCTGGAAAGGTTAGCCGATCTCACTTCCAGTTTGTTTCTTGTTAGCCAGCTGTACACATCCGGCCTTATTCTCTGCACACGCTTCACTGATTACTCTATTTTTCCCAACAGTATACCAAATAATTAAAGATTGCAAAATGTGTGATGGGCTAAGCCTGTAAATAAAATATCTCAGGAGCACCCCCTTTTTAACGGGGATAATTGTCATTTAGCGTACTTCCAAATTATCATGACGTGTCACTACAATATTAGGTCACAGTTTGTATGTAGTTAATATCAATTTCCAAAATCCATCTAAGGTAGTGGAGCAAACAAATGTGGTCTGAACCTTAATAGCAAATTTATATTACCTCCCGTAAATAACTCTTTAAAACAAGTTATATTCTGCTGGGTCGGAACAACTATTTAACCATGCAAGTAGGACGAAACGACCCCAAACATTATCCACACCCCTGTTCGATTTGGTTTATTCCAAATAACTAGGTCACGCATGGCTGTCATCGAAACCGCGATATTACGAGTTTTCATGAGAGAAAGTTTATATAGCTTGATCTGAAATTAGTAAATGTGCGGTAGAAAGTAGAGAGATGACAATTTCAGCTAGGTCGTTAAGATTTAACCATATAAATTAAAAATTTTCAAGTCAAAGTGTCGCCTGGAACAGACAGTAACTAAAATAACACACGAGTAATGCTTAAATAACCAAATATAGAACTAATGTTATTTTATAGTTTGTCACCGGTAAAAAGACGAATGTCGTGGAAAATAGCGTTCGTTTTGCACATATTCAGAATATTGCAACACTTTAGTGGATTGAGTTGCAGCCAGTTTCTTCATATATGTCAGACCTACAAAAAGCAGCTACACGCATTTTTAGATTTTATATGAAATATGAAGTCTTATAGTAAGTGCAGGATGACCGCGGTACAAGCAAAACAAAAATGTACAAGATAAACATGCGTACAAGACAGAAAAGAGACATTCATTGCAAAAAATAAGAGAATTCCACACAATTCAATCATTTCCAAACGAATGCACGATTTTAAACAGACCACTAGAACTGACCAATGTCGGTCAAAGTGTTTTGAACTGTTGGTAAAAAGTGGTCGAAGTATGTCCATATATAGACCTAGAATGATTGGAAATAGCCGACCAATATTAAAGACATCCATCATGAAATTTAATGTCATGGGATTAAATGTTAATCCTTATTTGCTCTACAGTGGAATTAAATGCTGGTCGTTATTGATATACTATATAAAAAGTATATAATAAAACTGAATTTATTGAAGATATGGTGGGAATTGTCCGATGCACTCAATATGTGAGTCATCCAAACGTCTAGAGGGTTTGGCATGTGAATACATTTCTCAATAATAGTCTTACGTCATTTGATGAAAAAGTTACGTCCAGCAAAATATAAATATAGCTCTCGCGTAGTTCTTCTTTAAACATACGATGTTCTTCAGACGGCTGATATACATGAGTACATGTTTACAAATATAGCATAACATTAGAAGTTTTCTAAAAGTCTTTCATATTGTGAAGCCATAATGTAGCAGCGGGAATATTTCGAATTATCTCATAAACGTGAATATTTTGTAAATCTGCGAAGGTATCGTCCAATTCTAAGATCTCATCTCATTTAGTTACTGGTACAAACGGGTGTCGTGTGCTAGGCAGTTGACACTTAATGTTATACTCTTATATGCACTTTATAATTCGTAGATAATTACCCGACGTACAATACTAGTGTGGATGTTGATGTTCTGCCTCTAAGTGAAACCAATAAAAAGTACCAGTTTGTTTGTGATTTTATGCCCTCAACTGAAGCAGAGCATGCTGAAATCTGGTACACAGTCACGTGGTATATTAACAGTAGGTTTGTTAAAAGATTCCCTGCCGTCCAGAAAACAGCCGATATAAAACAAACGACGTTACTAAATGAAGATGACACTGGCCAAACAAGTGTTGGTTTCCAGGTAGTATACTAGATTTCATTAAGATGCATTTATCATACTAGCTGTAATTACAAATTGACGTTAAATGACGATCCACTAGATGTTGTTAAAGAATATGTTTACTTAGGCAGGCGCGGATCCAGGGGGGGGGGAGGGGCGCACCTGGCGCACGCCCCCTCTATTTTTTGAGGTGGCGAACAAATTTTAGCTCAATATATTCTCACGAGAAAGGAGAACAAAAATAGTTTAGGTTGGAAATCCTAATTTACAGTATTAGTAAAATATAAATCCTTGCGGGCATTTTTCCCACTCAAAAATCACTGTTCCGGGCTTCGCACTCCCAAGTGGGTGCAGTACGCCCCCTCTTTCTGAAAATCCTGGATCCGCCTCTGTTAGGTATCTTATTGTATGATAACGGCAAATTCACAAAAAACACTAACTAGAATAGCGGCACAAGGTAGGAAATCTCTGGATGCCTTATTAAATATAACGAGTAAATTTGTGCTTACTACATCAGTCAAATGTAAACTTTTCCATTCATTGGTTTCCTCTACTTTAACGTATGCTTGCGAGGTTTGGGGGTTTCATATTGGTAAACTCATAGAGCAGGTTTATAATGATTGTTTAAGATATGTATTAAGGCTGGGCAGAAACACCCCAATTATGGCCATGCTTCGGAGAAGTTGATAGTTGTTAGGAAAATAAGAATGCTAAAATATTGGTTGAAAATTATTCGTTCACCAAATTCATTAATTTTTCAAATTTACAATTTATTGTGTACTGACAACGAGAATGGAAAAATAATTGGGTGGGGGGGGGATTAGACACTTATTGAATATTGCATTTCCTGAATTTTGGCAGAACCCTTCTTCCATAAACCAAACGAGTCTACCTCTAATTAAAACCCGCATTCAAGACCAATTTAAACAGGAGTGGTTATCTTCCTTGGAAAATTCGAGCAATTTGCGTTTTTTTAAATTGTTCAAAACTGTGCATGAACATGAAATTTACCTAAATTCATATATTGAACGTAAATATCAAAATATAATATGTCAGTTTCGTTGTGGCATGCTTAAATTGAATGTTGAAACTGGGCGATATACAAAAACAGGCGGTGAAAATAGAATTTGTAACACTACAGATAACAGACCATCAGCATAGTTGGTAGATCTTGTATTTAGAACATGGAATAGACATAGATCGGAAGGAGCTCTATTCAAGTCTGACTTACTGTCGGTTAATTCTGGCTTTATAAAGCATACGGCCATTAAGAATAATGATACATGACAGATTAACTTATTTGGAATTGAGAGTATAGTTTCTATAACTGCACTGCATCTTTCCTTTAATGTCGCGAAGTTCTGCCGAGTGTTAAACACATAGATCATGTGTAGGTTATAAATAACATATAAATAAATAAGATATTTAATGAGATCGTGCCTTTTGTCAAAACGAGCAGAGGTCATTCGTGTGTTACCCGTAAATAACATATTGAACACATTAGCAGAAGTTGTATATAGTTGACAACGTCCAATATAATATAATGTCAAATCTAGCAAAGTTCTATGTAAAAATTACTTTGTCACATTCCTTCATCACCCATGAGTTATGTACCAAAAGGACATAACAAACACAATTGAAAACGTCCAATATAATATAATGTCAAATCTAGCAAAGTTCTATGTAAATATTACTTTGTCACAAATGTGCACATGTTGCAAATCGAACGCCGTAGAAGACGAATACCACTTTCTCCTCTGTTGCACAGCATATATGAATTTACGTCGCAAGGTCTTTCCGCGCAGATTTTGGTCCTTTCCTTCCATATATCAATTTAAAAAATATTTTAACTAACACCAAACGTGAACATATAATCTATTTAGGTAAATATCTCTATCAAAGTATGAAATTACGAAATCAAATATTAAACAGCTAAAAATGAAACTAAATACCTATTGGGATATTTCTCTCTCTCTCTCTCTCTCTCTCTCTCTCTCTCTCTCTCTCTCTCTCTTTCTCTCTCTTTCTCACACACACACTTTTCTTTTCTTCTCTCACACATTTGTACTATTTTCGTGTCATGTATATATATATATTGAAACTACTTTATTTACATATATATTATATTTAATATTATATTTATTTTTTTATTTATTTGTGTTTTTTTTTTGTTTTTTGGGTTTTTTTTTAAATTATTATTTATCTTCTATAGTAATTATGTTCTTTATATTCCTCATTTGTTGTGCAATATGCACTCAATATATTCTGTGCATTTATGTTGGCTATAGCAAGTGATTTTCTTTGTCTTGTAATAAGGTAAAATACTACGTCGTACTCTACTAACACTCGTGGATTAAGTTTAACACACCACTGGTAACAAACGTCAATCAACACTGCAGCGCAAATGTTTAGACTACTTGGCTCTCGACTGCAAGAACCTTCGGGATTGGGCCAATGTTGATGTTTGCTAGAATGAAGCGTGTAATTTGACAATATTATTAATATTGGTTATTTACGTTAACTGTCTTTGATAAGGATTGTATATTCTAAATTATCAAGGCACAAAGATATTCTTCCCTTTATTTGTACACTTTACTCGAATCACTATTCCTTTTTAGATCCGGTGTGGTTATTCAGTAAGTAACGAGAGTGATTCAGAACAGAGCCCAAGCACAACCAGTGTGGATCGATTCATCGGCATTGAGGTAACATCTACTTTAAATAATAAAATATTTAAAAGAATACTGGAGTAATAACAATTACATGATACAACGGGTGTCCTACGTGGTGGACTTAGAACAGAGTATGACGTCACCGCAGCCATCTTGGTAGTTTTTAGAAGAGCGTCATCCTTTCGAAGAAAATGAAAAAAATAATAAGATTAATTACCGGGCCGAAAATTAATTGAATGGCAACTTTTGACCTCGATAAGCTGTTAATACTTGTTTTGTTTTTGCAGATATTGACACCAGATCTCTACGTGCAACAGAATAAGATGGTGACTATAGTTTTAAGGCCAACAGTAGAAATTGGTTGTGGAGTTTCGTGTAAGCTCCGTGTCAACTTGATAAAGCCCACGGAACATGATGCTTGTCTCCCTGACACAGCAGTGTCTATGTGTTCCATTACATTAGATGACACAGACTCAATAAAAAATTATTCTATGGATGTCACAACCAATTTTCCTGCTTCCTATGGAGAACAGTTTGCCGTAAAGATTTTGAGGTTTAAAACACCCAACTTCTTTTTTGCACATCCACTCTGGGCAAATTATACATTTGGCGATGTTAGAGTAAGTGTCATTACCTTAATATAGGTAGTAATTGAAAAAGTAATATTATACATTGGAAATGAAATGAGAAATCCTACTGTTCTGCACCGAACAGGCAAATAAAAAGGCGCTACAGCCTACTCTCATTCGTGCACGCCAATTTGTAAACGGAACCTCGGTTCTTCGGCCCATGCAGGGGAAACCACGGCTGAAAATCCTGAACTTTTTCGACGCGCGATGTAACAAGGAACCACCAGCTATGCATGGTGCAAACATTTGACATCGTAGATTTCGTTGGTATTCGAAATGCTCTATATTATACAACATAACATATCACCATCACTATTTGCGGTATGGGGCTAAAACTAGGTACTAATAAGGAACACATCAACGACATTGTGATGGATTACGGAAATTATCGAGGTTTTCATATTTTTCGAAAACATTTACAACCGTTTGACCGCCATATTAGATTTTATGACAAAAAGTGTTTCAAATCGATATTCAGTCGCCATCTTCAATCACATTTAATGGTAAAATCAAAAATATTCTTGCAGCTAGACGTAATATCAACAATCACCGGGGGGGGGGGGTGCTAATTTCGATTTTGCTTACTTCCGGTGTCAGTTGAAAATGTTTTCCACTTCCGAAGACTGTAAGTACTTTCTGATGGACCTATTTTTTTATCATAAATGTTGACCTTGACCTTCACTAACCACTGATATTATAAAGTTCAACCTTGAAGTATAACTTCCTATTTAATTATGAGTTAAACATTGGTCATTTTTCTACTTTAACATGTTTATGATATGATCCGACTCGATATTGCATGGTGTATTTGGAATTTTTACGTGACCTGGTGCGAAATGACGCGATATTACATGATGACATAACACAGTGACTTAGTTTGATATTTACCCATGATACATGACACTTTAAAGATTACAGAACCCATCACCCTAGAGCATTACCATTGCTGTTTATGCGACTTTGAGACACGTAATTTCTAGTATTTAACCATTTTGATTACAGGTAAGAGTCACAAATAATGCAGCATCGATAGAGGGTAAAATGTGTTATGCTGTATCTGATCCGCACATGACTACGGTTGACGGCATGTATGTACTCGATTTTTAAATTTCATTTATTTAAACAGTATTTCATTGTGTTTGATGTACGGAGGACCAACAAGAGTCGAATGGGGACAGACCCCCAAGTGTGCGCTAAGATAATAAAATAACCTTATGACATCTTTTCTGCGATATCGCCCTCGCTGGAAGCGGATGTTTAATATCAATTATTGGAAATTAATTTGGAGAAATTACTTTCTTTATTTGGAGAAATTATTTTCTTAATTTGAAGAAATTACTTTCTTAATTTGAAGAAATTATTTTATAATTAATTTAGAGAAATTACTTTTACAATTAATTTGGAGAAATTAATTTGAAGAAATAACAGTTATAATTAGGAGAAATTATTTTTACATTTATGATTTATTTTTATAATATGAGAAGCTACGTTTTATATGATTAGGAGAAATTACCTATATGCTTTGAAGAATTTACTTTTATGACTTGGAGAAATCATTAAATATTGCCTAGTGAGCAGCATAATATCAATGACATTGTAAATGAATGGAACCGTATCAGTTTGAGTCTGATATTCCTATCATAGATTCATCTGTCACAATACCGTACTTTCCAAGTGATTCCTATTGCTTAAAGATGCGCATTGGGACTTTGAATAAATTATGTTATAATGACAATACTGGGGCATTACCCAGCAACACATTTAAACTCAGATTCCAATAGGTTGTTCTCTCGTCTTTTTAACCTATATCTTAATTAGACTTACACAAGTTTTTACATCGATTTAGAATTGACTTAAGGGTGCATAATAATTAATTTTTAAATAAAAGGAAACTGAAAAGAAATACTACTGTACAGTGTAATTTATCTTTTTTAAAGAAAATATGAACATCCATATGAAGGGAGTTTCACTATGTATCAAAATACAAAATGGAAACAAGAGGTGAGTTTACAAGATAAAACCATTCTTAAGTCTACGTTAAACTTTGAGACACTCTCATTTTTTATGTAGTTTTCAATACAGAGAAGTCCAAGAAAATATTTTATAAGATTTATATTTGATGGAGAGGGGTTGAGGTAATTTATTCAAAATATGTGTTGTTTTTAGGAATGTATCATGATTTTGAATTTGTGAAATTATGTTTTGATTTTATAATTTTGAGAAATTACTTTTATATTTATTTTGAGAAATTACTTTTATATATATTTTGAGAAATTACTTTTATAATTTTGAGAAATTACTTTTACAATTTTGAGAAATTACTTTTATAATTTTGAGAAATTACTTTTATAATTTTGAGAAATTACTTTTAATAATTTCGAGAAATTACTTTTAATAATTTCGAAAAATTACTTTTAATAATTTCGCGAAATTACTTTTAATAATTTCGAGAAATTTTTATAATTTAAAGAAATTTATTTTATGAATTTGGAGAAAATACATTTAAAATTTGGAGAAAATACATTTAAAATTTGGAGAAATTACATTTATAAAATTACTTTTATAATTTGGAGAAAATACATTTATAATTTGGAGAAATTACGTTTATAATTTAGAGAAATTACATTTAAAATTTGGAGAAATTACATTTATAATTTGGAGAAATTACATTTATAATTACATTTACATTTATAATTTGTAGAAATTACATTTATAATTTGTAGAAATTACTTTCATAATTTGAAGAAATTACAAGTATAATTTAGAGAAATGTATTTTACGAATTGCAGAAATTACTTTTATAAATTGTAAAAGCTACTTTTTTGATATGGAGAAATTACTTTTATGGTTTGAAGAACTTACGTTTATGACTTATTAAAGAAAACGCCTAGCAATTCCGCCAAACTTATATAAATTGTACCTACCGAAATACGTCAATTAAACACATCAAACAAGCGGAAATGACATGTGATCCAAATGACAAAAACACATGTTCGTAAAGTGATCTCGACGATCGCGATACCCAAAGTCAATGTTGCAAAAATGCTCAATTTAGCAAAGTTTTATCAAGAAATCAATACATGAATTATGAAATGTCTACTTCCATTAAAGTTGAAGGAAAACTACATTTTCTTTTCTCATAAACCACATGGTTATTGTTAATAAGGAATTAGAACTATACCCATGTTAATGGTCCAAACCAATTGCCCTTTTGTAAAAAACCTAAACTGGTGTTCCTGTTTTATTTTCGTAAATCTTTTGGTTTTGGTTTTTACAGTTACAGATACAAACCGAACCATGCTGGACCAACGCTCCAGTGACATGTGTTTGTGGTGTTGCCGTACGTGTAGGTAAGGAAGTTTACCTTATGGAGCACTGTTCATCCACGTACTGGAAAAGTGGATATATTCAATGTGATGAAACTGCTGGTGTGCCTTTACTAGAAGTTAAAAACGTTGGTTCAAGTAAAGTCAAGGTAGCTGATTTACACAGTCTTTAGACGCATTCAACTGATCATTATCTGAAGTAACCGTACATGTTGATTTATTTTGACAATTTTACGTTTGCAAATAAATTCAGTTGGCCGACAATTAAACTGAATTATACTTTTAAGAACTCAATCTTTTCGAGACAAAAATGCTGTCGTATAGAAACTACATATTAATCGAAATAATTTTTCATCAAATCAACCAATTCGATACTTTATTTTTACTAATATCTAATCTCCTTTAATTATGTAATCATGAATTCACCACATTCAATTCAAAAACATATTCAGGTGTAGTTAACTCGCACTGAGACTGGAGATATTCGTTGGTTCTGAATTTCAAATTTCGCTTTTTATTGGTGTTAATTTTGATATATGTATCCACAGTTGAAAGTTTGTCTTTACTAAAGGCATTTTTTAAATTTAGAATTAACTGAACGGATATATATATATAACACTATAACTGCCAATTTGTTGTATTGATAGATTCGTCTTCCGAGTTCGACAACTATCAGTATCGCTATATATGGCGGACAGATGAATGTGCACTTATTTCCTTCCACTGCTGATGAAATTGACGCTGAGGGCTTGTGTGGTAATTTAAACAACACAGATTTTCGAACCAGAAATGGTACCATTGTGCCATATGACAGATGGGAGATGCCGACATTTTCGGAATCCTGGAGGTAATTATATAACCTTCACAATCATAAAGATTAAATTGTAAAAAAATATATATTTGGTTAATTCAATCGGGGTCCCATTGGATCTTCCAGGGATGAATGGCGTGTTACAGAGAGGTATTGGGGGGGGGGTATTTTTGAGGACTTCCTCGGGAGTAGTGACCTTATCAGTGGTGTACAATGGTCCAAAGCAACCCAGGCGTGATGCATGGGTATTATTGGCGACAAATAATAGCACTAATGTAAAGGTGTCGATTCCCTCTTCGGATATAACAGACTTCGATTGATTCTTCAATTCTTTAATATACTGGAACATAAATATATGTCGTCATAAAGTACTATGACAGGCCAGTTACTGCACTTAGTAAGGGATCCTAACTAGTGACTGCCTTCAATGCGCGAATTTTGTGAATATTTAAGCAAAATCCGATGAAAGGATAAAAACAAATGCTGTAATTAGAACTGACATGTCGATAGATGAACAATGATGCATAAAGGGTTAAACAATATAACAAATAAAAAAAACAATAGATGGGATTAATGTCGTTACACAAATGACGGCTTGAAAGGGATGACAAATTAAGGACTTGCTAGCCAGTTGATCTTAAGTGGTTAATTTAAGAAACATTGCCAGATTATCACACCATTGTTCCAGTACGGATTGTCTGATCGCCAGCTTCTGGTCTCACGTGATTCAGTCTAGAACATGAATGTAGATATATACATGAGAAGCTTGGGTCTCGAATGCGGGGGGGGGGGGTGTGAACAAATGAAAAGGGTTGGGAAATGTTGGCCTAGAGCTTTGTTGTGCAATTTAGTAACTTTGATACATAATCATGACATGTCTAATTCAACCAAATCTGTATGTTATAGCGTACAGCAGCCTGGGGTTATCAACCTGTTCTCAAATGACGTCACCAATCTGGACCCTGTTAATACTGGTCTCTTCATTTGCGATTGCGAAAATAATGTATGTAAAAATGACAGGAGGTGTGACCCACCAGAAGTAGAAACATTCACATCAAAAAGTACATGCACTGTATCTCTTGATCTGAGAAAAAGACGCGCAGTTAATATTCACAGGAGGGGTGGCAGTCACACTATTATCAAACGACAGGTACGTTTATTAGTTTCCTACCGGTCGACAATATCTGAAGGTTTTATTTTCCCGTTTTTTATCATTTATTAAACTTAGCAGATTGTTGAATATAATAAAATAGCAGAGTTTTTACTGAATTTTCTTACTGAATTATGACCCTTTTTTAATCAACCAATCAAATTGCCTATCTCTGCTCACCTTCCATCTCCATCACGGCATTTATCTTATAAACGCCTACGTTAATGAGAAGGAAAGTTATTGTATCCCAAAAAGTGTGACTGACAGACAGACAGACGGACGCGCAGACGGACGAACACTCTTTAATAGTCTCCTGCTTTCTTCGAAAGGCGGGGACAAAACGCAAAAAGGAACAAACCGGCCCTTGAGACGTACACGAAACGGTGACTCAATGGCATAATTTATACCAACTGCTCTCCCAACCTGACCAAAATTTGAATCAAAAATAGATTTATTTTGCAGGCTGAAACAACATGGAAAAACGGATGGACAGAGAGTTCTGCAACAGATTATTGTAATAGTGTATTTTTAAATTCATCCATAGTTCAGATTTGTAAAGACATCCCTAATGTAAATGTACAGGGTGCCTTGGATAACTGTATTTTAGATATTAAGGTAAGAATTCCCCTTTGTTAATTTGATAGGTGAGATGTAATAGGAGAGAGAGAGAAGGATGTGGTTTAACGTCCGCTCAACACAAACTCGGTCATTTGGGGACTAACACGTGATTGAAGTTTATTTCAATAATTCGCTTGCGCGTAGGGTCTTTAGCAGGGGGATGACATCGAAGGACTCAGAGAAAACACACGATATTGGAGAGACGACCATAGTTCTTGTCACCTACAACCAGGCAACCGTTCGGACAGATTCTCTGATCGGACCTCGGCTTGAAGGTGGTTTCTATAAGAATTAGACCCATTGAATCCACTGAGCTTGGTTCCTCCCAAAATTTACGGCTAAATCCGCTAGGGGCCAAATTCAAAATGGGGGCTCATTTTGGCGGGAAACTAATAAAGTTCCCTAAAAGGTATGTAAATATAGTATATATATAAGATATGTGTAGATTCAGAATCCGGATGATGCCACCCTAGCTAATTCCGCTAGGGGGCCAAATTCAAAATAGGGGCTTATTTTGGCGGGAAACTCATAAAGTTCCATAAAAACGTGTGTAATATATTGAAATATAGGTTTTAGGTGGATTATATATCTTCGATATGTGTAGATTCAGAACCAGGTTGATGCCACCCTGACACCTTTGAGGAAATTCAAATACTCAAGATGGCCGCCATGGGGCACCCTTGGGGAAATTCAATTATTCAAGATGACCGCCCAGAGACATTTTCTGTTTTTTTATTGGGGTAAAATTTGTGACAGATTCTCTCGGACATAGGTTTGAAGATGGTTTCTACGAGAATTTGACTCGCTGATTCCAACGAGCTTGGGTATCCCCCCTAAAAGTGACGGCTAATACCAAAATGGTGACTCATTTTGGCGGGAAACTAATAAAGTTCCCTAAAAGGGTGTTTAATTAATATATTGAAATATAGGTGTCAATTACTTCGGATATAAACATAAAAAAAACATGTTCCATGTTGAGCTCAATATTTGTCGAGACATAGTGGGGTTAGTAATGTGATAGAGAGAGAGAGAGAAATGGGGTTTAACGTCCACTCAACACAAACTAGGTCATTTCGGGACTAACATATGGTTTAATTTTATTTCAATAATTCGCTTCCGCGTAGGGGTCTTTAGCAGTGGGAGGACACCGGAGTGCCCGGAGGAAACCCACGAGGTTGAGAAGGCGCCCCTATCTCCATGCCACATACGCTCACACCGGGGCTCGAAACCACAGCCGCAAGCCAGAGGTGACCGGCCAGCTAGAGGTCAAAGCGCGGCACTCTAGATGTGATAGTGTAATACGTCAAACTATAGGTTTTCGTCTTTGGCCGAGTTCATATCTGATTGGCGAAATGTGCCATGGCCGAAAGAAATGCCAATATGGCACCCAAATGCGACAAAATAGCTACGTTTAGTGAACGGCGGAAGAAAATAGTAAGATTACTGCAGACTGCAGAATGAGCATTAAACTACCTCGAAGACACTCTACTCCTAGTATTCTGATAAGAACACAAAAACTTCACAGCCAAACACAATCCATCATTGGACCATAGTTGAAAGCAAATGTGCTAACTAGTGCCAACTAGTGCTTAATTACTGCTGAGTGCAGCTAAACGTTCATTTTGGGGCGGGTGAGTTTTTCTTTCTGACTGTCTGGTTATGATTTAAGACTCAACGGGGAAGTTAAAATGTACGAACAGTGCCATTTGACCACGGACATGGGAATACAATGATGCAATATACATGTATACAATAATCTTGGCAGATTCCTGAGCTTCAAAATGGAGTTCTATATGAAACTAATAGGTTTTTCGGTTTACCACAAATTACAGAACCACATGAACAACAGCTACGAAGAGCGAATTGTCAAGCATACGTTACGATCCACTATGACACCCACCTGTGTCTTCTAGAAAACTGAGGGGACTAAGATATAGAAAATGTTTGCTAAAGTCATACGAAACTCCAGCTTTACTCGTGCATATGAGTGATCTAATAACTGTCAGTGAAGCTTCATACGGATTGCGAGTATTCCAGTGATTTAAACGACAAATATGTGAGGTTGTGTTCCCTTAATTATACAGGGGGAAGAATAATGTGCTCGAGTTGGTTGTTCTTGATACAAATCTTTTTACATTACCATATCTTTCGAGGTTCTCCTAAACTTAGCTATAATGTCGAGTTTGAGAATCATATTGTCGTTTATTTCAATCTAAGGATATTCAGCTGTTCAGATAGGAATTCAGAGACAGCGAAAACCTATAATTTGACGTATTACACTGTCACATTACTAACATCAAAATATGGTTGCCATTTTGAATGGCGAATATGGTTGCCATTTTGAATATAAGCGCAGCCTCGAATAAATTTTGATCGGAAAGTGTTTTATATTTATATCTGAAGTATATTTCAATATATTGCGCACCTTTTCAGACAGCTTTATGGGTTTCCCGCCAAAATGATCGTCCATTTTGAATTTGGTCCCCTAGCGGAATTAGCCGTCACCTTTGGAGGATTACCCAAGCTCGTGGGATTTATCGGGTAGAAACCACCTTCTAACCAAGGTCTGAGATAATCTGTCACAAAGTTTACCAAATGGCGGCCATCATAAATATTTAAATTTCCTCAAAGGTGCCAGTGTGGCATCATCCGGATTCTGAATCTACACATATTGGAGATACATAATCCACCGAACACCTATATTTAATATATTACACACCTTATTTTAGGGAACTCTCGGAATTTTGTGAGTTTCCCGCCAAAAGGGACTCCATTTTGAATTTGGCCCTCTAGCGGGAATAGACGTCACTTTTTGGAGAATTACTAAGCTCATTGGATTCAGCGGATCGAATTCCTACAGAAACCACTTTCAAACCATGGTCCGAGGGAATCTGTCATGAATTTTACTCCACTAAATAACCAGAAAATGTGCCGGCCATCTTGAATATTTTAATTTCACCAAGGGTGCCAGAGTGGCATCATCCGGATTCCCAATCTACACACATTGAAGATATATAATCCATAAAAAACATTAGGTGGACTATATTTCCCGGTTAAGCCTTGAAATGGGGTTTGGCTGCCGGACTAAAGCTGTTGAGACTGCGAATCAGAAACGTGTCAGATTACCGACGTTCCTTAACAACGCGCGTCGTTTTTGACCAAATTTGGCTCCGCCATCGGACTTTTACCGATTTTAAAAAATGAAAAGGAACTAGCCTGTCGTCATTTTCCTTCCAATCATGGCGTCATGTCGGCTGAGAACGACATTTTTGGTGTGACCAAAGAAAATGTTTTCCTGGCCGGCATCCAAGCGTTGCAACAACGTTGGCAAAAAGTGTGTACACCTAGGAGGGGACGATGCGAAAAATAAATCGAATCCACCCACTTTTGTACAGGCCTTTCACGGATTTTCATCCAGTCCTCTTATCAGATTTTGTTTCGCTCACCACGCAAATTCTAATTATCACAATTTAGTGAAAATAAATCTTTCACGGCGGATAAAAAAACGTGTAGTTTGAAAATTGAAATGAAACTGTCCAACAAAATGGCCACTCTTTGTACGCAAAGTGTGTAAAAGTATGTAATACGAAAGTTGTGAACCCTTTGGAGGTCACAGTTTTGGTCCGATATCGATGAAACTTAACACATATCTTTATATCCCACAGATCTCAACCCATGTTGATATTTTCGCATTTCAAACCACAATTTTCTGGATTACTGTACAAAAAAAATCGCGTTTGTTTTAGCTTGTTATATATCCATCTCTTGCAAAATGTAGGTGTTTCCTGCCTGACAGCCGCTGGTTTTATATAAATAAATATGGCGGAAACTGTCGGATCAAATTTGTACCCTCTAAAACGTACAGAAAGATATATCAGTCGGCAAAATAGCAAATAAATGACATGGTCAGCTTTAAACGGACACAACTCAGTCAATGTTTTTCATTATGAGAATATGAAAATAATAACTTAATTTTCAAAATATATTCTCATTGCGACTCATTATGTTTTCATCTGATTCTGCTCGTAATATTGGCGCAATCTTTGATAGTTCTATGCTTATGGGAGCTCAAGTAAATAATATTTGTAAATTGTGCTATTTTAATATTAGAAATATAGGTAAAATACGTAAATTTGTAACTGAAGAGGCCACTAAGTCACTTGTTAATTCTCTTGTCACTTCTCGATTAGATAACTTTAATTCACTTTTAGTTGGTTTACCGTTAAAGCTTATAGATAAATTACAAAAAGTACAGAATACTGCTGCTAGACTTGTTACTTTAACTAAAAAATGTGACCACATAACTCCTGTTTTATACAATTTACACTGGTTACCTGTTAAATATCGAATTGATTTTAAGATTTTGTTGCTTACTTTTAAATGCTTAAATAATCTAGCTCCTGTTTACCTCTCAGATCTTTTAGAACTTTATACACCCGGCCGAACATTACGTACGTCAGATAAACTACTTTTAAAGCCCAAAACTAGTCAACTAGTCTCTTATGGTCAGCGCTCTTTTAGTTATCAAGCACCTGTTTTATGGAATAATCTACCATTTAGTTTAAGATGTTGTACATCTCTATATTCTTTTAAAAAACAACTTAAAACACATTTATTTAATCAGGCTTTTAACTGACTCTGTATGCAATTGTTAACATCTTGTTGTTTATTTATGATTACATTGTCACTTTGTAAAGTGCCCCTGAACATGTTATATGAAAGGGTGCACTATAAATATGCTGTAATAATAATAATAATAATAATTGTGTTCATTGTACATGGCTTTGAAAAAACCAGTAGGACGTTAAACACCATTTCATTTCATTTCATTTCTTTGTAAAAACAATAGATATATTTTCTTATAGTTAGCGGGTGACACAAGTTGTTCACCGGTTGCCGTGGAAACCTTAACGACCTCATGTTTTCATGAGGTAAGTTATGATACCAGATATCAACAATCAACAACAAACCAAAAACCCATTTTTGATCAGCTAAAAGAAGTAGCCTGTCCCTTGCAATGTTCTCAACATGGTACCTGTAATCAAGGTATTTGTACCTGTGATGATGGGTTTGGAAGCCTGGATTGTTCAATATCGCTCAGCACCCCTCCTTTGTTAGATCACGTCACCAATGATGGATACTGTGATTCTATAAACAATAACTGTTCAGAGATTTCAGCATTTGGTGGAGATTTCGTTGACACTGATTCAATTCGCTGTAAAATACGATCATTTCAGGTAAGATAAGTCATTATTAAAATTTGTCATTAATTATTGTCTTTACATAACTAATTAACACGTGGCTAAGTGGGTAAGGCGCTGGCTCGCTAGCCTGGAGGTCGGTTGGTCGATCCCTGCATTGGCCAGATTTTCCGGCGTGATTCCCCCTTGTCAGTGATGCAGAATGGAGAGCCTGACAAGGACAGTTGTATAGTCGTTTGGATGGGACGAACAACAGAGGTCCCGTGCACACATTGACGTGCACGTAAAAGATCTCTTGGCAGTTGCAATTCAATATAAGAGTAGGCCGTAGCGCTGCTGCCCTGGCAAAATTCCCTTCATAGTACACTGTATTGTGTATGCCTGTCTTCATTAGCCCAGCTTAGGAGCAGAACAGTAGGACGTTAAACTCCATTTCATTAACTTTCATCCATGAGTAATCACCGAGGCCCCGTGTACATATAGGCGTACACGTAAAAGATCCCATGACAGTTGGAATTCGATATAATAGCAGGCCACAGTGCCGCTGTCTGGGCGCAATTTTCCTCATATCACATTGTATGTATGCCCGTCTTCATTAGCCCAGTTCGGCAAAGAACAGTAGGACGTTTAAAAAAACTCCATTTCATTTACTGTAATGAAAATGACACTTAACTCCCTTTTCAGATGACCGAACAAGGTTCAGTAATACCCCAAGAACAACGGATTGCTTCACCAGTCTTCGAGAGTATTGGGGAAGTTATCTGTCCATTGCTGAAACCTGACTCGACGTCATCTGTAAAACCGGAAGTTGAGTATGGAATATTATATGGCGTATCAGTGAGTAATAGTGGTGACATGTTTAGTAACGAGAGTCTGGTAGTGGTGTACAACTCTAGATGCCAACAATGTAGTATAATTGGAACTCGAGTGCAGTGTTCATACACGGTATGTTCAAATACCCAGCTCGTGTGCTTCGAAGGAGCATGCCTATTTATATGACCGATCCCCTGTTTAATAGCGTATTTCTGTTTCACCGTTTTTATTCGTAAGAGGGGACTAATAATTATATAATTTATTACCAAGCTTATTACAAACAGTAGACAAAATAAATTGGATTCATTTCGCTGTTCCGCTAAATAGAACTGAGCTGAAATGAAACAGGTTCGAACGCGCCCTACTATTCAGCGTTCTAAGGTTGAAAGTGTAACCTCGCAGCAGCGTTGTTGTTTATCCTATTTCGAATTTCAATTGCCAAGGTTTTTTATCCGTGCACGGGGCTTGTTGTTAGTCCCATCCGAACGACTAAACACTGTTTCTTTTTTACAAGACCCTGGTTCGCACCGCCAAGAAACCACGCTGATAAATCAAAGAGAACCGGAGACCTCAAAGTCAATGGGCTAGTGCCTTACCCCCTGCTGGGCCATCGTGATTCCCCCCCCCCCCTCAAAAAAAAAGAAATTTTCGTACGATTAACTCCAAACCCTTACACACAATATTCGGATCTTCTCCTTGCCTCCATTTACCTGTATTCACTTGTGTTGTACGTTATAGGAATATGCTTTCTCATTTCCGAGAAAATTTAAATTATATATTTACACATTTTTGACAATCGTTTTCAGGGTGATTTTTGTATGTCTGAGGGTGAATGTTATGAAAACGATGAAAGACACCCCTTGTATACCTGTTATAGTTGTTCAGTAAATGGTGATTCCAGATCGTGGAAATATAACCAAGGTAACATATTTCAATAAAGTTTCATGATTATATTCAAGAACAATGTTGCGTCCACTAATAAAACATGTGTAGGAGCACCCCCGTTTTAACGGGGATAATTGTCATTTAGCGTACTTCCAAATTATCATGACGTGTCACTACAATATTAGGTCACAGTTTGTATGTAGTTAATATCAATTTCCAAAATCCATCTAAGGTAGTGGAGCAAACAAATGTGGTCTGAACCCTAATAGCAAATTTATATTACCTCCCGTAAATAACTCTTTAAAACAAGTTATATTCTACTGGGTCGGAACAACTATTTAACCATGCAATTAGGACGAAACGACCCCAAACATTATCCACACCCCTGTTCGATTTGGTTTATTCCAAATAACTAGGTCACGCATGGCTGTCATCGAAACCGCGATATTACGAGTTTTCATGAGAGAAAGTTTATATAGCTTGATCTGAAATTAGTAAATGTGCGGTAGAAAGTAGAGAGATGACAATTTCAGCTAGGTCGTTAAGATTTAACCATATAAATTAAAAATTTTCAAGTCAAAGTGTCGCCTGGAACAGACAGTAACTAAAATAACACACGAGTAATGCTTAAATAACCAAATATAGAACTAATGTTATTTTATAGTTTGTCACCGGTAAAAAGACGAATGTCGTGGAAAATAGCGTTCGTTTTGCACATATTCAGAATATTGCAACACTTTAGTGGATTGAGTTGCAGCCAGTTTCTTCATATATGTCAGACCTACAAAAAGCAGCTACACGCATTTTTAGATTTTATATGAAATATGAAGTCTTATAGTAAGTGCAGGATGACCGCGGTACAAGCAAAACAAAAATGTACAAGATAAACATGCGTACAAGACAGAAAAGAGACATTCATTGCAAAAAATAAGAGAATTCCACACAATTCAATCATTTCCAAACGAATGCACGATTTTAAACAGACCACTAGAACTGACCAATGTCGGTCAAAGTGTTTTGAACTGTTGGTAAAAAGTGGTCGAAGTATGTCCATATATAGACCTAGAATGATTGGAAATAGCCGACCAATATTAAAGACATCCATCATGAAATTTAATGTCATGGGATTAAATGTTAATCCTTATTTGCTCTACAGTGGAATTAAATGCTGGTCGTTATTGATATACTATATAAAAAGTATATAATAAAACTGAATTTATTGAAGATATGGTGGGAATTGTCCGATGCACTCAATATGTGAGTCATCCAAACGTCTAGAGGGTTTGGCATGTGAATACATTTCTCAATAATAGTCTTACGTCATTTGATGAAAAAGTTACGTCCAGCAAAATATAAATATAGCTCTCGCGTAGTTCTTCTTTAAACATACGATGTTCTTCAGACGGCTGATATACATGAGTACATGTTTACAAATATAGCATAACATTAGAAGTTTTCTAAAAGTCTTTCATATTGTGAAGCCATAATGTAGCAGCGGGAATATTTCGAATTATCTCATAAACGTGAATATTTTGTAAATCTGCGAAGGTATCGTCCAATTCTAAGATCTCATCTCATTTAGTTACTGGTACAAACGGGTGTCGTGTGCTAGGCAGTTGACACTTAATGTTATACTCTTATATGCACTTTATAATTCGTAGATAATTACCCGACGTACAATACTAGTGTGGATGTTGATGTTCTGCCTCTAAGTGAAACCAATAAAAAGTACCAGTTTGTTTGTGATTTTATGCCCTCAACTGAAGCAGAGCATGCTGAAATCTGGTACACAGTCACGTGGTATATTAACAGTAGGTTTGTTAAAAGATTCCCTGCCGTCCAGAAAACAGCCGATATAAAACAAACGACATTACTAAATGAAGATGACACTGGCCAAACAAGTGTTGGTTTCCAGGTAGTATACTAGATTTCATTAAGATGCATTTATCATACTAGCTGTAATTACAAATTGACGTTAAATGACGATCCACTAGATGTTGTTAAAGAATATGTTTACTTAGGCAGGCGCGGATCCAGGGGGGGGGGGGGGGCGCACCTGGCGCACGCCCCCTCTATTTTTTGAGGTGGCGAACAAATTTTAGCTCAATATATTCTCACGAGAAAGGAGAACAAAAATAGTTTAGGTTGGAAATCCTAATTTACAGTATTAGTAAAATATAAATCCTTGCGGGCATTTTTCCCACTCAAAAATCACTGTTCCGGGCTTCGCACTCCCAAGTGGGTGCAGTACGCCCCCTCTTTCTGAAAATCCTGGATCCGCCTCTGTTAGGTATCTTATTGTATGATAACGGCAAATTCACAAAAAACACTAACTAGAATAGCGGCACAAGGTAGGAAATCTCTGGATGCCTTATTAAATATAACGAGTAAATTTGTGCTTACTACATCAGTCAAATGTAAACTTTTCCATTCATTGGTTTCCTCTACTTTAACGTATGCTTGCGAGGTTTGGGGGTTTCATATTGGTAAACTCATAGAGCAGGTTTATAATGATTGTTTAAGATATGTATTAAGGCTGGGCAGAAACACCCCAATTATGGCCATGCTTCGGAGAAGTTGAGTTATTTCCCCTGATAGTTGTTAGGAAAATAAGAATGCTAAAATATTGGTTGAAAATTATTCGTTCACCAAATTCATTAATTTTTCAAATTTACAATTTATTGTGTACTGACAACGAGAATGGAAAAAATAATTGGGTGGGGGGGATTAGACACTTATTGAATACTCTTGGATTTCCTGAATTTTGGCAGAACCCTTCTTCCATAAACCAAACGAGTCTACCTCTAATTAAAACCCGCATCCAAGACCAATTTAAACAAGAGTGGTTATCTTCCTTGGAATATTCGAGCAATTTGCGTTTTTTTTAAATTCTTCAAAACTGTGCATGAACATGAAATTTACCTAAATTCATATATTGAACGTAAATATCAAAATATAATATGTCAGTTTCGTTGTGGCATGCTTAAATTGAATGTTGAAACTGGGCGATATACAAAAACAGACGGTGAAAATAGAATTTGTAACACTACAGATAACAGACCATCAGCATAGATCGGAAGGAGCTCTATTCAAGTCTGACTTACTGTCGGTTAATTCTGGCTTTATAAAGCATACGGCCATTAAGAATAATGATACATGACAGATTAACTTATTTGGAATTGAGAGTATAGTTTCTATAACTGCACTGCATCTTTCCTTTAATGTCGCGAAGTTCTGCCGAGTGTTAAACACATAGATCACGTGTAGGTTATAAATAACATATAAATAAATAAGATATTTAATGAGATCGTGCCTTTTGTCAAAACGAGCAGAGGTCATTCGTGTGTTACCCGTAAATAACATATTGAACACATTAGCAGAAGTTGTATATAGTTGACAACGTCCAATATAATATAATGTCAAATCTAGCAAAGTTCTATGTAAAAATTACTTTGTCACATTCCTTCATCACCCATGAGTTATGTACCAAAAGGACATAACAAACACAATTGAAAACGTCCAATATAATATAATGTCAAATCTAGCAAAGTTCTATGTAAATATTACTTTGTCACAAATGTGCACATGTTGCAAATCGAACGCCGTAGAAGACGAATACCACTTTCTCCTCTGTTGCACAGCATAAATGAATTTACGTCGCAAGGTCTTTCCGCGCAGATTTTGGTCCTTTCCTTCCATATATAAATTTAAAAAATATTTTAACTAACACCAAACGTGAACATATAATCTATTTAGGTAAATATCTCTATCAAAGTATGAAATTACGAAATCAAATATTAAACAGCTAAAAATGAAACTAAATACCTATTGGGATATTTCTCTCTCTCTCTCTCTCTCTTTCTCACACACACGCTTTTCTATTCTTCTCTCACACATATGTACTATTTTCGTGTCATGTATATATATATATATATTGAAACTACTTTATTTACATATATATTATATTTAATATTATATTTATTTTTTTATTTATTTGTGTTTTTTTTTGTTTTTTTGGTTTTTTTTTTAAATTATTATTTATCTTCTATAGTAATTATGTTCTTTATATTCCTCATTTGTTGTGCAATATGCACTCAATATATTCTATGTATTTATGTTGGCTATAGCAAGTGATTTTCTTTGTCTTGTAATAAGGTAAAATACTACGTCGTACTCTACTAACACTCGTGGATTAAGTTTAACACACCACTGGTAACAAACGTCAATCAACACTGCAGCGCAAATGTTTAGACTACTTGGCTCTCGACTGCAAGAACCTTCGGGATTGGGCCAATGTTGATGTTTGCTAGAATGAAGCGTGTAATTTGACAATATTATTAATATTGGTTATTTACGTTAACTGTCTTTGATAAGGATTGTATATTCTAAATTATCAAGGCACAAAGATATCCTTACCTTTATTTGTACACTTTACTCGAATCACTATTCCTTTTTAGATCCGGTGTGGTTATTCAGTAAGTAACGAGAGTGATTCAGAACAGAGCCCAAGCACAACCAGTGTGGATCGATTCATCGGCATTGAGGTAACATCTACTTTAAATAATAAAATATTTAAAAGAATACTGGAGTAATGACAATTACATGATACAACGGGTGTCCTACGTGGTGGACTTAGAACAGAGTATGACGTCACCGCAGCCATCTTGGTAGATTTTAGAAGAGCGTCATCCTTTCGAAGAAAATGAAAAAAATAATAAGATTAATTACCGGGCCGAAAATTAATTGAATGGCAACTTTTGACCTCGATAAGCTGTTAATACTTGTTTTGTTTTTGCAGATATTGACACCAGATCTCTACGTGCAACAGAATAAGATGGTGACTATAGTTTTAAGGCCAACAGTAGAAATTGGTTGTGGAGTTTCGTGTAAGCTCCGTGTCAACTTGATAAAGCCCACGGAACATGATGCTTGTCTCCCTGACACAGCAGTGTCTATGTGTTCCATTACATTAGATGACACAGACTCAATAAAAAATTATTCTATGGATGTCACAACCAATTTTCCTGCTTCCTATGGAGAACAGTTTGCCGTAAAGATTTTGAGGTTTAAAACACCCAACTTCTTTTTTGCACATCCACTCTGGGCAAATTATACATTTGGCGATGTTAGAGTAAGTGTCATTACCTTAATATAGGTAGTAATTGAAAAAGTAATATTATATTGGAAATGAAATGAGAAATCCTACTGTTCTGCACCGAACAGGCAAATAAAAAGGCGCTACAGCCTACTCTCATTCGTGCACGCCAATTTGTAAACGGAACCTCGGTTCTTCGGCCCATGCAGGGGAAACCACGGCTGAAAATCCTGAACTTTTTCGACGCGCGATGTAACAAGGAACCACCAGCTATGCATGGTGCAAACATTTGACATCGTAGATTTCGTTGGTATTCGAAATGCTCTATATTATACAACATAACATATCACCATCACTATTTGCGGTATGGGGCTAAAACTAGGTACTAATAAGGAACACATCAACGACATTGTGATGGATTACGGAAATTATCGAGGTTTTCATATTTTTCGAAAACATTTTTAACCGTTTGACCGCCATATTAGATTTTATGACAAAAAGTGTTTCAAATCGATATTCAGTCGCCATCTTCAATCACATTTAATGGTAAAATCAAAAATATTCTTGCAGCTAGACGTAATATCAACAATCACCGGGGGGGGGGGGTGCTAATTTCGATTTTGCTTACTTCCGGTGTCAGTTGAAAATGTTTTCCACTTCCGAAGACTGTAAGTACTTTCTGATGGACCTATTTTTTTTATCATAAATGTTGACCTTGACCTTCACTAACCACTGATATTATAAAGTTCAACCTTGAAGTATAACTTCCTATCCAATTATGAGTTAAACATTGGTCATTTTTCTACTTTAACATGTTTATGATATGATCCGACTCGATATTGCATGGTGTATTTGGAATTTTTACGTGACCTGGTGCGAAATGACGCGATATTACATGATGCCATAACACAGTGACTTAGTTTGATATTTACCCATGATACATGACACTTTAAAGATTACTGAAACCATCACCCTAGAGCATTACCATTGCTGTTTATGCGACTTTGAGACACGTAATTTCTAGTATTTAATCATTTTAATTACAGGTAAGAGTCACAAATAATGCAGCATCGATAGAGGGTAAAATGTGTTATGCTGTATCTGATCCGCACATGACTACGGTTGACGGCATGTATGTACTCGATTTTTAAATTTCATTTATTTAAACAGTATTTCATTGTGTTTGATGTACGGAGGACCAACAAGAGTCGAATGGGGAGTTGTGAACATAAAAAAAAAAATCGATGATAGGATTTTACCAGTTATAGACCATGTACTATGATGTATTTACTTGTCATAATCTAAGTAATACGTGGCCTAATATACTATAGATTTTGCAAATACAAATTGAGGTTTCGAGGCCTGTTGTGACCAGGGTTTCCTTCTCCGGGTGTTCCATTTTCATCCTACAGGACAGACCCCCAAGTGTGCGCTAAGATAATAAAATAACCTTATGACATCTTTTCTGCGATATCGCCCTCGGTGGAAGCGGATGTTTAATATCAATTATTGGAAATTAATTTGGAGAAATTACTTTCTTAATTTGGAGAAATTACTTTCTTAATTTGAAGAAATTACTTTCTTAATTTGAAGAAATTATTTTATAATTAATTTAGAGAAATTACTTTTACAATTAATTTGGAGAAATTAATTTGAAGAAATAACAGTTATAATTAGGAGAAATTATTTTTACATTTATGATTTATTTTTATAATATGAGAAGCTACGTTTTATATGATTAGGAGAAATTACCTTTATGCTTTGAAGAATTTACTTTTATGACTTGGAGAAATCATTAAATATTGCCTAGTGAGCAGCATAATATCAATGACATTGTAAATGAATGGAACCGGACCAGTTTGAGTCTGATATTCCTATCATAGATTCATCTGTCACAATACCGTACTTTCCAAATGATTCCTATTGCTTAAAGATGCGCATTGGGACTTTGAATAAATTATGTTATAATGACAATACTGGGGCATTACCCGGCAACACATTTAAACTCAGATTCCAATAGGTTGTTCTCTCGTCTTTTTAACCTATATCTTAATTAGACTTACACAAGTTTTTACATCGATTTAGAATTGACTTAAGGGTGCATAATAATTAATTTTAAATAAAAGGAAACTGAAAAGAAATACTACTGTACAGTGTAATTTATCTTTTTTAAAGAAAATATGAACATCCATATGAAGGGAGTTTCACTATGTATCAAAATACAAAATGGAAGCAAGAGGTGAGTTTACAAGATAAAACCATTCTTAAGTCTACGTTAAACTTTGAGACACTCTCATTTTTTTATGTAGTTTTCAATACAGAGAAGTCCAAGAAAATATTTTATAAGATTTATGTTTGATGGAGAGGGGTTGAGGTAATTTATTCAAAATATGTGTTGTTTTTAGGAATGCATCATGATTTTGAATTTGTGAAATTATGTTTTGATTTCATAATTTTGAGAAATTACTTTTATATTTATTTTGAGAAATTACTTTTATATTTATTTTGAAAAATTACTTTTATAATTTTGAGAAATTACTTTTACAATTTTGAGAAATTACATTTATAATTTTGAGAAATTACTTTTATAATTTTGAGAAATTACTTTTATAATTTTGAGAAATTACTTTTAATAATTTCGAGAAATTACTTTTAATAATTTCGAGAAATTACTTTGAATAATTTCGAGAAATTACTTTGAATAATTTCGAGAAATTACTTTCAATAATTTCGAGAAATTACTTTCAATAATTTCGAGAAATTACTTTCAATAATTTCGAGAAATTACTTTCAATAATTTCGAGAAATTACTTTCAATAATTTCGAGAAATTTTTATAATTTCGAGAAATTTATTTTATGAATTTGGAGAAAATACATTTAAAATTTGGAGAAATTACATTTATAAAATTACTTTTATAATTTGGAGAAATTACATTTATAATTTGGAGAAATTACATTTATAATTTGGAGAAATTACATTTATAATTTGGAGAAATTACATTTATAATTTGGAGAAATTACATTTATAATTTGGAGAAATTACATTTATAATTTGGAGAAATTACATTTATAATTTGGAGAAATTACATTTATAATTTGGAGAAATTACATTTATAATTTGGAGAAAAAATTTGGAGAAATTACATTTATAATTTGGAGAAATTACATTTATAATTTGGAGGAATTACATTTATAATTTGGAGAAATTACATTTATAATTTGGAGAAATTACATTTATAATTTGGAGAAATTACATTTATAATTTGTAGAAATTACATTTATAATTTGTAGAAATTACTTTCATAATTTGAAGAAATTACATGTATAATTTAGAGAAATGTATTTTACGAATTGCAGAAATTACTTTTATAAATTGTAAAAGCTACTTTTTTGATATGGAGAAATTACTTTTATGGTTTGAAGAACTTACGTTTATGACTTATTAAAGAAAACGCCTTGCAATTCCGCCAAACTTATATAAATTGTACCTACCGAAATTCGTCAATTAAACACATCGTAAAGTGATCTCGACGATCGCGATACCCAAAGTCAATGTTGCAAAAATGCTCAATTTAGCAAAGTCTTATCAAGAAATCAATACATGAATTATGAAATGTCTACTTCCATTAAAGTTGAAGGAAAACTACATTTTCTTTTCTCATAAACCACATGGTTATTGTTAATAAGGAATTAGAACTATACCCATGTTAATAGTCCAAACCAATTGCCCTTTTGTAAAAAACCTAAACTGGTGTTCCTGTTTTATTTTCGTACATCTTTTGGTTTTGGTTTTTACAGTTACAGATACAAACCGAACCATGCTGGACCAACGCTCCAGTGACATGTGTTTGTGGTGTTGCCGTACGTGTAGGTAAGGAAGTTTACCTTATGGAGCACTGTTCATCCACGTACTGGAAAAGTGGATATATTCAATGTGATGAAACTGCTGGTGTGCCTTTACTAGAAGTTAAAAACGTTGGTTCAAGTAAAGTCAAGGTAGCTGATTTACACAGTCTTTAGACGCATTCCACTGATCATTATCTAAAGTAACCGTACATGTTGATTTATTTTGACAATTTTACGTTTTCAAATAAATTCAGTTGGCCGACAATTAAACTGAATTATACTTTTAAGAACTCAATCTTTTCGAGACAAAAATGCTGTCGTATAGAAACTACATATTAATCGAAATAATTTTTCATCAAATCAACCAATTCGATACTTTATTTTTACTAATATCTAATCTCCTTTAATTATGTAATCATGAATTCACCACATTCAATTCAAAAACATATTCAGGTGTAGTTAACTCGCACAGAGACTGGAGATATTCGTTGGTTCTGAATTTCAAATTTCGCTTTTTATTGGTGTTAATTTTGATATATGTATCCACAGTTGAAAGTTTGTCTTTACTAAATGCATTTTTTAAATTTAGAATTAACTGAACGGATATATATATATATAACACTATAACTGCCAATTTGTTGTATTGATAGATTCGTCTTCCGAGTTCGACAACTATCAGTATCGCTATATATGGCGGACAGATGAATGTGCACTTATTTCCTTCCACTGCTGATGAAATTGACGCTGAGGGCTTGTGTGGTAATTTAAACAACACAGATTTTCGAACCAGAAATGGTACCATTGTGCCATATGACAGATGGGAGATGCCGACATTTTCGGAATCCTGGAGGTAATTATATAACCTTCACAATCATAAAGATTAAATTGTAAATATATTTGGTTAATTCAATCGGGGTCCCATTGGATCTTCCAGGGATTAATGGCGTGTTACAGAGAGGTATTGGGGAGGTGTGTTTTTGAGGACTTCCTCGGGAGTAGTGACCTTATCAGTGGTGTACAATGGTCCAAAGCAACCCAGGCGTGATGCATGGGTATTATTGGCGACAAATAATAGCACTAGTGTAAAGGTGTCGATTCCCTCTTCGGATATAACAGACTTCGATTGATTCTTCAATTCTTTAATATACTGGAACATAAATATATATCGCCATACAGTACTATGACAGGCCAGTTACTGCACTTAGTAAGGGATCCTAACTAGTGACTGCCTTCAATGCGCGAATTTTGTTATATTTAAGCAAAATCCGATGAAAGGATAAAAACAAATGCTGTAATTAGAACTGACATGTCGATAGATGAACAATGATGCATAAAGGGTTAAACAATATAACAAATAAAAAAAACAATAGATGGGATTAATGTCGTTACACAAATGACGGCTTGAAAGGGATGACAAATTAAGGACTTGCTAGCCAGTTGATCTTAAGTTTTTAATTTAAGAAACATTGCCAGATTATCACACCATTGTTCCAGTACGGATTGTCTGATCGCCAGCTTCTGGTCTCACGTGATTCAGTCTAGAACATGAATGTAGATATATACATGAGAAGCTTGGGTCTCGAATGCGGGGGGGGGGGGGTGAACAAATGAAAAGGGTTGGGAAATGTTGGCCTAGAGCTTTGTTGTGCAATTTAGTAACTTTGATACGTAATCATGACATGTCTGATTCAACCAAATCTGTATGTTATAGCGTACAGCAGCCTGGGGTTATCAACCTGTTCTCAAATGACGTCACCAATCTGAACCCTGTTAATACTGGTCTCTTCATTTGCGATTGCGAAAATAATGTATGTAAAAATGACAGGAGGTGTGACCCACCAGAAGTAGAAACATTCACATCAAAAAGTACATGCACTGTATCTCTTGATCTGAGAAAAAGACGCGCAGTTAATATTCACAGGAGGGGTGGCAGTCACACTATTATCAAACGACAGGTACGTTTATTAGTTTCCTACCGGTCGACAATATCTGAAGGTTTTATTTTCCCGTTTTTTATCATTTATTAAACTTAGCAGATTGTTGAATATAATAAAATAGCAGAGTTTTTACTGAATTTTCTTACTGAATTATGACCCTTTTTTAATCAACCAATCAAATTGCCTATCTCTGCTCACCTTCCATCTCCATCACGGCATTTATCTTATAAACGCCTACGTTAATGAGAAGGAAAGTTATTGTATCCCAAAAAGTGTGACGGACAGACAGACAGACGGACGGGCGGACGGACGAACACTCTTTAATAGTCTCCTGCTTTCTTCGAAAGGCGGGGGACAAAACGCAAAAAGGAACAAACCGGCCCTTGAGACGTACACGAAACGGTGACTCAATGGCATAATTTATACCAACTGCTCTCCCAACCTGACCAAAATTTGAATCAAAAATAGATTTATTTTGCAGGCTGAAACAACATGGAAAAACGGATGGACAGAGAGTTCTGCAACAGATTATTGTAATAGTGTATTTTTAAATTCATCCATAGTTCAGATTTGTAAAGACATCCCTAATGTAAATGTACAGGGTGCCTTGGATAACTGTATTTTAGATATTAAGGTAAGAATTCCCCTTTGTTAATTTGATAGGTGAGATGTAATAGGAGAGAGAGAGAGGGATGTGGTTTAACGTCCGCTCAACACAAACTCGGTCATTTGGGGACTAACACGTGGTCGAAGTTTATTTCAATAATTCGCTTGCGCGTAGGGTCTTTAGCAGGGGGATGACATCGGAGGACTCAGAGAAAACACACGATATTGGAGAGACGACCATAGTTCTTGTCACCTACAACCAGGCAATCGAAACCAAGCCAGGTGACTCAATGGCAGACCGTATGATACAGCGCGCACGTGCTAACCGTTCGGACAGATTCTCTGATCGGACCTCGGCTTGAAGGTGGTTTCTATAAGAATTAGACCCATTGAATCCACTGAGCTTGGTTCCTCCCAAAACTTACGGCTAAATCCGCTAGGGGCCAAATTCAAAATGGGGCTCATTTTGGTGGGAAACTAATAAAGTTCCCTAAAAGGTATGTAAATATATTATATAAGATATGTGTAGATTCAGAATCCGGATGATGCCACCCTAGCTAATTCCGCTAGGGGGCCAAATTCAAAATAGGGGCTTATTTTGGCGGGAAACTCATAAAGTTCCATAAAAACGTGTGTAATATATTGAAATATAGGTTTTAGGTGGATTATATATCTTCGATATGTGTAGATTCAGAACCAGGTTGATGCCACCCTGACACCTTTGAGGAAATTCAAATACTCAAGATGGCCGCCATGGGGCACCCTTGGGGAAATTCAATTATTCAAGATGACCGCCCAGAGACATTTTCTGGTTATTTATTGGGGTAAAATTTGTGACAGATTCTCTCGGACATAGGTTTGAAGATGGTTTCTACGAGAATTTGACTCGCTGATTCCAACGAGCTTGGGTATCTCCCCTAAAAGTGACGGCTAATACCAAAATGGTGACTCATTTTGGCGGGAAACTAATAAAGTTCCCTAAAAGGGTGTTTAATTAATATATTGAAATATAGGTGTCAATTACTTCGGATATAAACATAAAAAAACCATGTTCCATGTTGAGCTCAATATTTGTCGAGACATAGTGGGGTTAGTAATGTGATAGAGAGAGAGAGAGAGAGAGAGAGAGAGAGAGAGAGAGAGAGAGAGAATGGGGTTTAACGTCCACTCAACACAAACTAGGTCATTTCGGGACTAACATATGGTTTAATTTTATTTCAATAATTCGCTTCCGCGTAGGGGTCTTTAGCAGTGGGAGGACACCGGAGTGCCCGGAGGAAACCCACGAGGTTGAGAAGGCGCCCCTATCTCCATGCCACATACGCTCACACTGGGGCTCGAAACCACAGCCGCAAGCCAGAGGTGACCGGCCAGCTAGAGGTCAAAGCGCGGCACTCTAGATGTGATAGTGATACGTCAAACTATAGGTTTTCGTGTTTGGCCGAGTTCATATCTGACTGTCTGGTTATGATTTAAGACTCAACGGGGAAGTTAAAATGTACGAACAGTGCAATTTGACCACGGACATGGGAATACAATGATGCAATATACATGTATACAATAATCTTGGCAGATTCCTGAGCTTCAAAATGGAGTTCTATATGAAACTAATAGGTTTTTCGGTTTACCACAAATTACAGAACCACATGAACAACAGCTACGAAGAGCGAATTGTCAAGCATACGTTACGATCCACTATGACACCCACCTGTGTCTTCTAGAAAACTGAGGGGACTAAGATATAGAAAATGTTTGCTAAAGTCATACGAAACTCCAGCTTTACTCGTGCATATGAGTGATCTAATAACTGTCAGTGAAGCTTCATACGGATTGCGAGTATTCCAGTGATTTAAACGACAAATATGTGAGGTTGTGTTCCCTTAATTATACAGGGGGAAGAATAATGTGCTCGAGTTGGTTGTTCTTGATACAAATCTTTTTACATTACCATATCTTTCGAGGTTCTCCTAAACTTAGCTATAATGTCGAGTTTGAGAACCATATTGTCGTTTATTTCAATCTAAGGATATACAGCTGTTCAGATAGGAATTCAGAGACAGCGAAAACCTATAATTTGACGTATTACACTGTCAGATTTACTAACATCAAAATATGGTTGCCATTTTGAATGGCGAATATGGTTGCCATTTTGAATATAAGCGCAGCCTCGAATAAATTTTGATCGGAAAGTGTTTTATATTTATATCTGAAGTATATTTCAATATATTGCGCACCTTTTCAGACAGCTTTATGGGTTTCCCGCCAAAATGATCGTCCATTTTTAATTTGGTCCCCTAGCGGAATTAGCCGTCACCTTTGGAGGATTACCCAAGCTCGTGGGATTTATCGGGTAGAAACCACCTTCTAACCAAGGTCTGAGATAATCTGTCACAAAGTTTACCAAATGGCGGCCATCATAAATATTTGAATTTCCTCAAAGGTGCCAGTGTGGCATCATCCGGATTCTGAATCTACACATATTGGAGATACATAATCCACCGAAAACCTATATTTAATATATTACACACCTTATTTTAGGGAACTCCCGGAATTTTGTGAGTTTCCCGCCAAAAGGGACTCCATTTTGAATTTGGCCCTCTAGCGGGAATAGACGAGTGGCATCATCCGGATTCCCAATCTACACACATCGAAGATATATAATCCATAAAAAACATTAGGTGGACTATATTTCCCGGTTAAGCCTTGAAATGGGGTTTGGCTGCCGGACGAAAGCTGTTGAGACTGCGATTCAGAAACGTAAGATTACCGACGTTCCTTAACAACGCGCGTCGTTTTTGACCAAATTTGGCTCCGCCATCGGACTTTTACCGATTTTAAAAAATGAAAAGGAACTAGCCTGTCGTCATTTTCCTTCCAATCATTGTACGCAAAGTGTGTAAAAGTATGTAATACGAAAGTTGTGAACCCTTTGGAGGTCACAGTTTTGGTCCGATATCGATGAAACTTAAAACATATCTTTATATCACACAGATCTCAACCCATGTTGATATTTTCGCATTTCAAACCACAATTTTCTGGATTACTGTACAAAAAAATCGCGTTTGTTTTAGCTTGTTATATATCCATCTCTTGCAAAATGTAGGTGTATCCTGCCTGACAGCCGCTGGTTTTATATAAATAAATATGGCGGAAACTGTCGGATCAAATTTGTACCCTCTAAAACGTACAGAAAGATATATCAGTCGGCAAAATAGCAAATAAATGACATGGTCAGCTTTAAACGGACACAACTCAGTCAATGTTTTCATTATGAAGAATATGAAAATAATAACTTAATTTTCAAAATATATTCTCATTGCGACTCATTTTGCCCACACGTGCCATAATTGTGTTCATTGTACATGGCTTTGAAAAAACCAGTAGGACGTTAAACACCATTTCATTTCATTTCATTTCATTTCTTTGTAAAAACAATAGATATATGTTCTTCTAGTTAGCGGGTGACACAAGTTGTTCACCGGTTGCCGTGGAAACCTTAACGACCTCATGTTTTCATGAGGTAAGTTATGATACCAGATATCAACAATCAACAACAAACCAAAAACCCATTTTTGATCAGCTAAAAGAAGTAGCCTGTCCCTTGCAATGTTCTCAACATGGTACCTGTAATCAAGGTATTTGTACCTGTGATGATGGGTTTGGAAGCCTGGATTGTTCAATATCGCTCAGCACCCCTCCTTTGTTAGATCACGTCACCAATGATGGATACTGTGATTCTATAAACAATAACTGTTCAGAGATTTCAGCATTTGGTGGAGATTTCGTTGACACTGATTCAATTCGCTGTAAAATACGATCATTTCAGGTAAGATAAGTCATTATTAAAATTTGTCATTAATTATTGTCTTTACATAACTAATTAACACGTGGCTAAGTGGGTAAGGCGCTGGCTCGCTAGCCTGGAGGTCGGTTGGTCGATCCCTGCATTGGCCAGATTTTCCGGCGTGATTCCCCCTTGTCAGTGATGCAGAATGGAGAGCCTGACAAGGACAGTTGTATAGTCGTTTGGATGGGACGAACAACAGAGGTCCCGTGCACACATTGACGTGCACGTAAAAGATCTCTTGGCAGTTGCAATTCAATATAAGAGTAGGCCGTAGCGCTGCTGCCCTGGCAAAATTCCCTTCATAGTACACTGTATTGTGTATGCCTGTCTTCATTAGCCCAGCTTAGGAGCAGAACAGTAGGACGTTAAACTCCATTTCATTAACTTTCATCCATGAGTAATCACCGAGGCCCCGTGTACATATAGGCGTACACGTAAAAGATCCCATGACAGTTGGAATTCGATATAATAGCAGGCCACAGTGCCGCTGTCTGGGCGCAATTTTCCTCATATCACATTGTATGTATGCCCGTCTTCATTAGCCCAGTTCGGCAAAGAACAGTAGGACGTTTAAAAAAACTCCATTTCATTTACTGTAATGAAAATGACACTTAACTCCCTTTTCAGATGACCGAACAAGGTTCAGTAATACCCCAAGAACAACGGATTGCTTCACCAGTCTTCGAGAGTATTGGGGAAGTTATCTGTCCATTGCTGAAACCTGACTCGACGTCATCTGTAAAACCGGAAGTTGAGTATGGAATATTATATGGTGTATCAGTGAGTAATAGTGGTGACATGTTTAGTAACGAGAGTCTGGTAGTGGTGTACAACTCTAGATGCCAACAATGTAGTATAATTGGAACTCGAGTGCAGTGTTCATACACGGTATGTTCAAATACCCAGCTCGTGTGCTTCGAAGGAGCATGCCTATTTATATGACCGATCCCCTGTTTAATAGCGTATTTCTGTTGCACCGTTTTTATTCGTAAGAGGGGACTAATAATTATATAATTTATTACCAAGCTTATTACAAACAGTAGACAAAATAAATTGGATTCATTTCGCTGTTCCGCTAAATAGAACTGAGCTGAAATGAAACAGGTTCGAACGCGCCCTACTATTCAGCGTTCTAAGGTTGAAAGTGTAACCTCGCAGCAGCGTTGTTGTTTATCCTATTTCGAATTTCAAGTGCCAAGGTTTTTTATCCGTGCACGGGGCTTGTTGTTAGTCCCATCCGAACGACTAAACACTGATTCTTTTTTACAAGACCCTGGTTCGCACCGCTAAGAAACCACGCTGATAAATCAAAGAGAACCGGAGACCTCAAAGTCAATGGGCTAGTGCCTTACCCCCTGCTGGGCCATCGTGATTCCCCCCCCCCAAAAAAGAAATTTTCGTACGATTAACTCCAAACCCTTACACACAATATTCGGATCTTCTCTTTGCCTCCATTTACCTGTATTCACTTGTTTTGTACATTATAGGAATATGCTTTCTCATTTCCCAGAAAATTTAAATTATATATTTACACATTTTTGACAATCGTTTTCAGGGTGATTTTTGTATGTCTGAGGGTGAATGTTATGAAAACGATGAAAGACACCCCTTGTATACCTGTTATAGTTGTTCAGTAAATGGTGATTCCAGATCGTGGAAATATAACCAAGGTAACATATTTCAATAAAGTTTCATGATTATATTCAAGAACAATGTTGCGTCCACTAATAAAACATGTGTAGATCGCACTGGCTAAACACATTGCAAATATCATTTTAATACAGGAATCTTTACTACGAGTGATCCTTTGTTAGATCACGTCACCAATTTTTTTTTTATGGAATCCCGGTATCCATCATTGGTGATCTGATGTAACATGGGGTGGGTGGGTGGCGGGGTAAGCGATATTGAACATTATTTTGAAATATCTATCTCCCTTCAACATAAAACCAAGGTAAGATATTTCAATAAAGTTTAGGCTTTCATAATGTACACAGATCCTATTTTTATTTCTTTCGTTTTATATTAGTGGCGGTAACTTCGTGCCCTTTTAGGGTACGGAACTGTGGGTAAACCACTAAAAATGTCAACGCTGATTGACGTCATAGTGTCAAAAGCCGCTCGTTTGACCCCTGACATGAGCTCCCAATATACATTGACAGATGTTCATGTAGTGCAGGCCATCAAAAGTATAAAAAAACGAAACGAAATATAGATCTGTATGTACAACAGATAGATGTGTAATGTTTTGTGATTATATTAAAGTACGATGTTGTTGTCCACCGATAATGCGTGGTCGTCGCAAACCATCGTGGTGTTTTCGCACAGTGCCGTGGTTCGGACGTTATAATAAGTGCGGGAGGACCTCACAACGCACAAACAATGCTAATAATAAACAACAAAGGAATACATCAAATCAAATGATTGCATGATAACTAATGCAGTGATAATCTGCAGTGCGCATTTAGATGGTCGCTTCGCAAGGAGGGAGAGAGAGAGAGAGAGTGAAGGTGAGAGAGGAACGCGGTAGATGAAAAGAGATATACAAGAGAGTTTAGAGTGATTAGAAAGAGAGATGGGTGTGAGAGGGAGAGAGAGAGGGGTTGGTATTACTGTATATCCGCGAGGACGAGTGTACAACATAAGTGCTACACTATTCGGACTGGGTCTCAATACGGTGACATATTAATGTCCATACGGCAACAGTGGTCTAAATCGACCTTACTTTCATTCCCGGTGATTTTCCCAATAACGATCTGTGATAACACATTGTTCGACCAATCCGTCGTCAAGCCGGTTGAGTGTTCGGTGTTGTTCGTGATTTGTGCCTGGATAATCTTACTAATGAAGACGTGATTAGTCAACCATTGCTTAGTCGTGGCCTGAGTGAATTCCTGGCCTCTTTCTAATCACAATGCACCCATCGTCTTGTTTTCGTCGCTTTCGAATTCTCAATCTCAAAACGTCCAAAAATGTTCTGCCAGTTTTGCCAGTGTAAAAGTCAACACTGGACAGGCAGTGTGAAGTTAGCTCGATTTTCGTTTTTCGTTTTTCAATATTGGTGAATAACGAAAAACAACTAGCTCGTTATTCGATATTGGCGAATGTTGAAAAACGAGCTACTTGTTTTTCGACATTCAAACTTGAATCTCAAAAAAGTAGATTTGATGGAGGTATATCTGTAGAATGTCTCCAAAACACATTTTATTAAATACGTTTTCTAAAATAAAATAGATATCAAAAATGTGGATGCCTGAGCAGTAGATACACATAAAAAATGCCCTTTCTCCTTGTTTTTTAATATTGGCGAATCTCGAAAAACGGCCATTTTAATATACCCCCCATAACTGTTATTTTCAGCATAAGATGGTATGGTAGGTAACCTTTCTGATACAGTTTAAATATTGTACAATTTTATGGACTTGGAGCTGAACTCCGGTTGCAAGAATACCGAAATAATTTAATTAAAAAATGTTAACTCCCCCAAGCCGCCATACTTGTTTCGAGTTTGTGGAATAAATATGGCGGACATGGAGGCTTATGACCTGGAAAGGTTAGCCGATCTCACTTCCAGTTTGTTTCTTGTTAGCCAGCTGTACACATCCGGCCTTATTCTCTGCACACGTTTCACTGATTACTCTATTTTTCCCAACAGTATACCAAATAATTGAAGATTGCAAAATGTGTGATGGGCTAAGCCTGTAAATAAAATATCTCAGGAGCACCCCCTTTTTAACGGGGATAATTGTCATTTAGCGTACTTCCAAATTATCATGACGTGTCACTACAATATTAGGTCACAGTTTGTATGTAGTTAATATCAATTTCCAAAATCCATCTAAGGTAGTGGAGCAAACAAATGTGGTCTGAACCCTAATAGCAAATTTATATTACCTCCCGTAAATAACTCTTTAAAACAAGTTATATTCTACTGGGTCGGAACAACTATTTAACCATGCAAGTAGGACGAAACGACCCCAAACATTATCCACACCCCTGTTCGATTTGGTTTATTCCAAATAACTAGGTCACGCATGGCTGTCATTGAAACCGCGATATTACGAGTTTTCATGAGAGAAAGTTTATGTTTATATAGTTTGATCTGAAATTAGTAAATGTGCGGTAGAAAGTAGAGAGATGACAATTTCAGCTAGGTCGTTAAGATTTAACCATATAAATTAAAAATTTTCAAGTCAAAGTGTCGCCTGGAACAGACAGTAACTAAAATAACACACGAGTAATGCTTAAATAACCAAATATAGAACTAATGTTATTTTATAGTCTGTCACCGGTAAAAAGACGAATGTCGTGGAAAATAGCGTTCGTTTTGCACATATTCAGAATATTGCAACACTTTAGTGGATTGAGTTGCAGCCAGTTTCTTCATATATGTCAGACCTACAAAAAGCAGCTACACGCGCTTTTAGATTTTATATGAAATATGAAGTCTTATAGCAAGTGCAGGATGACCGCGGTACAAGCAAAACAAAAACGTACAAGATAAACATGCGTACAAGACAGAAAAGAGACATTCATTGCAAAAAATAAGAGAATTCCACACAATTCAATCATTTCCAAACGAATGCACGATTTTAAACAGACCACTAGAACTGACCAATGTCGGTCAAAGTGTTTTGAACTGTTGGTAAAAAGTGGTCGAAATATGTCCATAGACCTAGAATGATTGGAAATAGCCGACCGATATTAAAGACATCCATCATGAAATTTAATGTCATGGGATTAAATGTTAATCCTTATTTGCTCTACAGTGGAATTAAAAGCTGGTCGTTATTGATATACTATATAAAAAGTATATAATAAAACTGAATTTATTGAAGATATGGTGGGAATTGTCCGATGCACTCAATATGTGAGTGACCCAAAGGTCTAGAGGGTTTGGGCAATTGGCATGTGAATACATTTCTCAATAATAGTCTTACGTCATTTGATGAAAAAGTTACGTCCAGCAAAATATAAATATAGCTCTCGCGTAGTTCTTCTTTAAACATACGATGTTCTTCAGACGGCTGATATACATGAGTACATGTTTACAAATATAGCATAACATTAGAAGTTTTCTAAAAGACTTTCATATTGTGAAGCCATAATTTAGCAGCTGCTAAAATACAAAGATGCCGGAATATTTCGAATTATCTCGTAAACGTGAATATTTGTAAATCTACGAAGGTATCGTCCAATTCTAAGATCTCATTTCATTTAGTTACTGGTACAAACGGGTGTCGTGTGCTAGGCAGTTGGCACTTAATGTTATACTCTTATATGCACTTTATAATTCGTAGATAATTATCCGACGTACAATACCAGTGTGAATGTTGATGTTCTGCCTCTAAGTCAAACCAATAAAAAGTACCAGTTTGTTTGTGATTTTATGCCCTCAACTGAAGCAGAGCATGCTGAAATCTGGTACACAGTCACGTGGTATATTAACAGTAGGTTTGTTAAAAGATTCCCTGCCGTCCAGAAAACAGCCGATATAAAAACAACGACGTTACTAAATGAAGATGACACTGGCCAAACAAGTGTTGGTTTCCAGGTAGTATACTAGATTTCATTAAGATGCATTTATCATACTAGCTGTACTTACAAATTGACGTTAAATGACGATCCACTAGATGTTGTTAAAGAATATGTTTACTTAGGCAGGCGCGGATCCGGGGGGGGGGGGCGCACCTGGCGCACGCCCCCTCTATTTTTTGATTTGGCGAACAAATTTTAGCTCAATATATTCTCACGAGAAAGGAGAACAAAAATAGTTTACGTTGGAAATCCTAATTTACAGTATTAGTAAAATCCTAATTTACAGTATTAGTAAAATATAAATCCTTGTGGGCATTTTTTCCACTCAAAAATCACTGTTCCGGGCTTCGCACTCCCAAGTGGGTGCAGTACGCCCCCTCTTTCTGAAAATCCTGGATCCGCCTCTGTTAGGTATCTTATTGTATGATAACGGCAAATTCACAAAAAACACTAACTAGAATAGCGGCACAAGGTAGGAAATCTCTGGATGCCTTATTAAATATAACGAGTAAATTTGTGCTTACTACATCAGTCAAATGTAAACTTTTCCATTCATTGGTTTTCTCTACTTTAACGTATGCTTGCGAGGTTTGGGGGTTTCATATTGGTAAACTCATAGAGCAGGTTTATAATGATTTTTTAAGATATGTATTAAGGCTGGGCAGAAACACCCCAATTATGGCCATGCTTCGGAGAAGTTGAGTTATTTACCCTGATAGTTGTTAGGAAAATAAGAATGCTAAAATATTGGTTGAAAATTATTCGTTCACCAAATTCATTAATTTTTCAAATTTACAATTTATTGTGTACTGACAACGAGAATGGAAAAAATAATTGGGTGGGGGGGATTAGACACTTATTGAATACTCTTTGATTTCCTGAATTTTGGCAGAACCCTTCTTCCATAAACCAAACGAGCCTAACTCTAATTAAAACCCGCATCCAAGACCAATTTAAACAGGAGTGGTTATCTTCCTTGGAAAATTCGAGCAATTTGCGTTTTTTTAAATTGTTCAAAACTGTGCATGAACATGAAATTTACCAAAATTCATATATTGAACGTATTATAAATATCAAAAAATAATATGCCAGTTTCGTTGTGGCATGCTTAAATTGAATGTTGAAACTGGGCGATATACAAAAACAGACCGTGAAAATAGAATTTGCACATGTTGCTAAAAATGAAACTAAATACCTATTGGGATATTTCTCTCTCTCTCTCTCTCTTTCTCACACACACACTTTTCTATTCTTCTCTCACACATTTGTAATATTTTCGTGTCATGTATATATATATATTGAAACTACTTTATTTACATATATATTATATTTAATATTATATTTATTTTTTTATTTATTTGTGTTTTTTTTTTTGGGGGGGGGGGTAGGGTTTTTTTTAAATTATTATTTATCTTCTATAGTAATTATGTTCTTTATATTCCTCATTTGTTGTGCAATATGCACTCAATATATTCTATGTATTTATGTTGGCTATAGCAAGTGATTTTCTTTTTCTCGTAATAAGGTAAAATACTACGTCGTACTCTACTAACACCACTGGTAACAAACGTCAATCAACACGGCAGCGCAAATGTTTAGACTACTTGGCTCTCGACTGCAAGAACCTTCGGGCTTGGGCCAATGTTGATGTTTGCTAGAATGAAGCGTGTAATTTGACAATATTATTAATATTGGTTAGTTACGTTAACTGTCTTTGATAAGGATTGTATATTCTAAATTATCAAGGCACAAAGATATCCTTCCCTTTATTTGTACACTTTACTCGAATCACTATTCCTTTTTAGATCCGGTGTGGTTATTCAGTAAGTAACGAGAGTGATTCAGAACAGAGCCCAAGCACAACCAGTGTGGATCGATTCATCGGCATTGAGGTAACATCTACTTTAAATAATAAAATATTTAAAAGAATACTGGAGTAATGACAATTACATGATATAACGGGTGTCCTACGTGGTGGACTTAGAACAGAGTATGACGTCACCGCAGCCATCTTGGGAGTTTTTAGAAGAGCGTCATCCTTTCGAAGAAAATGAAAAAAATAATACGATTAATTACCTAGCCGAAAATTAATTGAATGGCAACTTTTGACCTCGATAAGCTGTTATTACTTGTTTTGTTTTTGCAGATATTGACACCAGATCTATACGTGCAACAGAATAAGATGGTGACTATAGTTTTAAGGCCAACAGTAGAAATTGGTTGTGGAGTTTCGTGTAAGCTCCGTGTCAACTTGATAAAGCCCACGGAACATGATGCTTGTCTCCCTGACACAGCAGTGTCTATGTGTTCCATTACATTAGATGACACAGACTCAATAAAAAATTATTCTATGGATGTCACAACCAATTTTCCTGCTTCCTATGGAGAACAGTTTGCCGTAAAGATTTTGAGGTTTAAAACACCCAACTTCTTTTTTGCACATCCACTCTGGGCAAATTATACATTTGGCGATGTTAGAGTAAGTGTCATTACCTTAATATAGGTAGTAATTGAAAAAGTAATATTATATTGGAAATGAAATGAGAAATCCTACTGTTCGGCACCGAACAGGCAAATAAAAAGGCGCTACAGCCTACTCTCATTCGTGCACGCCAATTTGTAAACGGAACCTCGGTTCTTCGGCCCATGCAGGGGAAACCACGGCTGAAAATCCTGAACTTTTTCGACGCGCGATGTAACAAGGAACCACCAGCTATGCATGGTGCAAACATTTGACATCGTAGATTTCGTTGGTATTCGAAATGCTCTATATTATACAACATAACATATCACAATCACTATTTGCGGTATGGGGCTAAAACTAGGTACTAATAAGGAACACATCAACGACATTGTGATGGATTACGGAAATTATCGAGGTTTTCATATTTTTTAGAAAACATTTACAACCGTTTGACCGCCATATTAGATTTTATGACAAAAAGTGTTTCAAATCGATATTCAGTCGCCATCTTCAATCACATTTAATCGTAAAATCAAAAATATTCTTGCAGCTAGACGTAATATCAACAATCACCGGGGGGGGGGGTGCTAATTTCGATTTTGCTTACTTCCGGTGTCAGTTGAAAATGTTTTCCACTTCCGAAGACTGTAAGTACTTTCTGGTGGACCTATTTTTTTATCATAAATGTTGACTCTGACCTTCACTAACCACTGATATTATAAAGTTCAACCTTGAAGTATAACTTCCTATTCAATTATGAGTTAAACATTGGTCATTTTTCTACTTTAACATGTTTATGATATGATCCGACTCGATATTGCATGGTGTATTTGGAATTTTTACGTGACCTGGTGCGAAATGACGCGATATTACATGATGGCATAACACAGTGACTTAGTTTGATATTTACCCATGATACATGACACTTTAAAGATTACAGAACCCATCACCCTAGAGCATTACCATTGCTGTTTATGCGACTTTGAGACATGTAATTTCTAGTATTTAACCATTTTAATTACAGGTAAGAGTCACAAATAATGCAGCATCGATAGAGGGTAAAATGTGTTATGCTGTATCTGATCCACACATGACTACGGTTGACGGCATGTATGTACTCGATTTTTAAATTTCATTTATTTAAACAGTATTTCATTGTGTTTGATGTACGGAGGACCAACAAGAGTCGAATGGGGAGTTGTGAACATAAAAAAAAATTCGATGATAGGATTTAACCAGTTATAGACCATGTACTATGATGTATTTACTTGTCATAATCTAAGTAATACGTGGCCTAATACTATAGATTTTGCAAATACAAATTAAGGTGTCGAGGCCTGTTGTGACCAGGGTTTCCTTTTCCGGGTGTTCCATTTTCATCCTACAGGACAGACCCCCAAGTGTGCGCTAAGATAATAAAATAACCTTATGACATCTTTTCTGCGATATCGCCCTCGCTGGAAGCGGATGTTTAATATCAATTATTGGAAATTAATTTGGAGAAATTACTTTCTTTATTTGGAGAAATTATTTTCTTAATTTGAAGAAATTACTTTCTTAATTTGAAGAAATTATTTTATAATTAATTTAGAGAAATTACTTTTACAATTAATTTGGAGAAATTAATTTGAAGAAATAACAGTTATAATTAGGAGAAATTATTTTTACATTTATGATTTATTTTTATAATATGAGAAGCTACGTTTTATATGATTAGGAGAAATTACCTATATGCTTTGAAGAATTTACTTTTATGACTTGGAGAAATCATTAAATATTGCCTAGTGAGCAGCATAATATCAATGACATTGTAAATGAATGGAACCGAATCAGTTTGAGTCTGATATTCCTATCATAGATTCATCTGTCACAATACCGTACTTTCCAAATGATTCCTATTGCTTAAAGATGCGCATTGGGACTTTGAATAAATTATGTTATAATGACAATACTGGGGCATTACCCAGCAACACATTTAAACTCAGATTCCAATAGGTTGTTCTCTCGTCTTTTTAACCTATATCTTAATTAGACTTACACAAGTTTTTACATCGATTTAGAATTGACTTAAGGGTGCATAATAATTAATTTTTAAATAAAAGGAAACTGAAAAGAAATACTACTGTACAGTGTAATTTATCTTTTTTAAAGAAAATATGAACATCCATATGAAGGGAGTTTCACTATGTATCAAAATACAAAATGGAAACAAGAGGTGAGTTTACAAGATAAAACCATTCTTAAGTCTACGTTAAACTTTGAGACACTCTCATTTTTTATGTAGTTTTCAATACAGAGAAGTCCAAGAAAATATTTTATAAGATTTATATTTGATGGAGAGGGGTTGAGGTAATTTATTCAAAATATGTGTTGTTTTTAGGAATGTATCATGATTTTGAATTTGTGAAATTATGTTTTGATTTTATAATTTTGAGAAATTACTTTTATATTTATTTTGAGAAATTACTTTTATATATATTTTGAGAAATTACTTTTATAATTTTGAGAAATTACTTTTACAATTTTGAGAAATTACTTTTATAATTTTGAGAAATTACTTTTATAATTTTGAGAAATTACTTTTAATAATTTCGAGAAATTACTTTTAATAATTTCGAAAAATTACTTTTAATAATTTCGAGAAATTACTTTTAATAATTTCGAGAAATTTTTATAATTTAAAGAAATTTATTTTATGAATTTGGAGAAAATACATTTAAAATTTGGAGAAAATACATTTAAAATTTGGAGAAATTACATTTATAAAATTACTTTTATAATTTGGAGAAAATACATTTATAATTTGGAGAAATTACGTTTATAATTTAGAGAAATTACATTTAAAATTTGGAGAAATTACATTTATAATTTGGAGAAATTACATTTATAATTACATTTACATTTATAATTTGTAGAAATTACATTTATAATTTGTAGAAATTACTTTCATAATTTGAAGAAATTACAAGTATAATTTAGAGAAATGTATTTTACGAATTGCAGAAATTACTTTTATAAATTGTAAAAGCTACTTTTTTGATATGGAGAAATTACTTTTATGGTTTGAAGAACTTACGTTTATGACTTATTAAAGAAAACGCCTAGCAATTCCGCCAAACTTATATAATATAAATTGTACCTACCGAAATACGTCAATTAAACACATCAAACAAGCGGAAATGACATGTGATCCAAATGACAAAAACACATGTTCGTAAAGTGATCTCGACGATCGCGATACCCAAAGTCAATGTTGCAAAAATGCTCAATTTAGCAAAGTTTTATCAAGAAATCTATACATGAATTATGAAATGTCTACTTCCATTAAAGTTGAAGGAAAACTACATTTTCTTTTCTCATAAACCACATGGTTATTGTTAATAAGGAATTAGAACTATACCCATGTTAATGGTCCAAACCAATTGCCCTTTTGTAAAAAACCTAAACTGGTGTTCCTGTTTTATTTTCGTAAATCTTTTGGTTTTGGTTTTTACAGTTACAGATACAAACCGAACCATGCTGGACCAACGCTCCAGTGACATGTGTTTGTGGTGTTGCCGTACGTGTAGGTAAGGAAGTTTACCTTATGGAGCACTGTTCATCCACGTACTGGAAAAGTGGATATATTCAATGTGATGAAACTGCTGGTGTGCCTTTACTAGAAGTTAAAAACGTTGGTTCAAGTAAAGTCAAGGTAGCTGATTTACACAGTCTTTAGACGCATTCAACTGATCATTATCTGAAGTAACCGTACATGTTGATTTATTTTGACAATTTTACGTTTGCAAATAAATTCAGTTGGCCGACAATTAAACTGAATTATACTTTTAAGAACTCAATCTTTTCGAGACAAAAATGCTGTCGTATAGAAACTACATATTAATCGAAATAATTTTTCATCAAATCAACCAATTCGATACTTTATTTTTACTAATATCTAATCTCCTTTAATTATGTAATCATGAATTCACCACATTCAATTCAAAAACATATTCAGGTGTAGTTAACTCGCACTGAGACTGGAGATATTCGTTGGTTCTGAATTTCAAATTTCGCTTTTTATTGGTGTTAATTTTGATATATGTATCCACAGTTGAAAGTTTGTCTTTACTAAATGCATTTTTTAAATTTAGAATTAACTGAACGGATATATATATATAACACTATAACTGCCAATTTGTTGTATTGATAGATTCGTCTTCCGAGTTCGACAACTATCAGTATCGCTATATATGGCGGACAGATGAATGTGCACTTGTTTCCTTCCACTGCTGATGAAATTGACGCTGAGGGCTTGTGTGGTAATTTAAACAACACAGATTTTCGAACCAGAAATGGTACCATTGTGCCATATGACAGATGGGAGATGCCGACATTTTCGGAATCCTGGAGGTAATTATATAACCTTCACAATCATAAAGATTAAATTGTAAAAAAATATATATTTGGTTAATTCAATCGGGGTCCCATTGGATCTTCCAGGGATGAATGGCGTGTTACAGAGAGGTATTGGGGGGGGTGTATTTTTGAGGACTTCCTCGGGAGTAGTGACCTTATCAGTGGTGTACAATGGTCCAAAGCAACCCAGGCGTGATGCATGGGTATTATTGGCGACAAATAATAGCACTAATGTAAAGGTGTCGATTCCCTCTTCGGATATAACAGACTTCGACTGATTCTTCAATTCTTTAATATACTGGAACATAAATATATGTCGTCATAAAGTACTATGACAGGCCAGTTACTGCACTTAGTAAGGGATCCTAACTAGTGACTGCCTTCAATGCGCGAATTTTGTGAATATTTAAGCAAAATCCGATGAAAGGATAAAAACAAATGCTGTAATTAGAACTGACATGTCGATAGATGAACAATGATGCATAAAGGGTTAAACAATATAACAAATAAAAAAAACAATAGATGGGATTAATGTCGTTACACAAATGACGGCTTGAAAGGGATGACAAATTAAGGATTTGCTAGCCAGTTGATCTTAAGTGGTTAATTTAAGAAACATTGCCAGATTATCACACCATTGTTCCAGTACGGATTGTCTGATCGCCAGCTTCTGGTCTCACGTGATTCAGTCTAGAACATGAATGTAGATATATACATGAGAAGCTTGGGTCTCGAATGCGGGGGGGGGGGGGGGTGTGTGTGAACAAATGAAAAGGGTTGGGAAATGTTGGCCTAGAGCTTTGTTGTGCAATTTAGTAACTTTGATACATAATCATGACATGTCTAATTCAACCAAATCTGTATGTTATAGCGTACAGCAGCCTGGGGTTATCAACCTGTTCTCAAATGACGTCACCAATCTGGACCCTGTTAATACTGGTCTCTTCGGGGTATTCTCACTGTGCCACCCGCTATTGTTCTCATGGGGGGATTAATCAAACAAGGGGATTATCGAATACAATGGTGTTAAAAGTATAGTCCGTTTTTTAAAACCACTAGGTTTAAACTAATTAACAACTTTATTCACAATAAATAACATAAACGTAACAACAAATACATGTATCAAACATAAATCATAACCCTACTAAATGAGATATGGCGTCCGTATATTCAATTGCACTTTTTACCCCATTTAATAAGTCGATTTTCAGATCGTTAATAGTTTCTTCTACTCTTTCATATTTTCGCCTTTTAGGGGGCAATCGTCCACCGTTATCCAACTGAACAATGGTATTTTCAACACAAGTTTGCTCTTTCAACACAATGTTAATAAATTTAAATATATTTGGGTGTCTTGTTCCGGTCTTCTTCATTGACCTCCTTGAGAATTAGGAATAAACCGTACACGCACTTGAGCCATTTTAAAAAATATAATTGAATTGGGGGTGACAACTATCCTTATAAAATGATAGTGAGTTTCTGATCATATATTTGATTTATTTATGAGTACTGTCTGAATGAAAGATGGGTGAGTAATATTTAAGATACTCGATAACCGATGACACGTGAACTTAACTTATATATTTTAATCATTAAAATAATTAAATCTTAACTAGGTGAACAGTACTAATAAGGATACAGTCTATAATCCTTTGTTTATTTAACTTTTCACACCACTACCCCATAACACCAGTTGATTGGGTGGCACAGTGAGATTAAACCGTCTCTTCATTTGCGATTGCGAAAATAATGTATGTAAAAATGACAGGAGGTGTGACCCACCAGAAGTAGAAACATTCACATCAAAAAGTACATGCACTGTATCTCTTGATCTGAGAAAAAGACGCGCAGTTAATATTCACAGGAGGGGTGGCAGTCACACTATTATCAAACGACAGGTACGTTTATTAGTTTCCTACCGGTCGACAATATCTGAAGGTTTTATTTTCCCGTTTTTTATCATTTATTAAACTTAGCAGATTGTTGAATATAATAAAATAGCAGAGTTTTTACTGAATTTTCTTACTGAATTATGACCCTTTTTTAATCAACCAATCAAATTGCCTATCTCTGCTCACCTTCCATCTCCATCACGGCATTTATCTTATAAACGCCTACGTTAATGAGAAGGAAAGTTATTGTATCCCAAAAAGTGTGACTGACAGACAGACAGACGGACGCGCAGACGGACGAACACTCTTTAATAGTCTCCTGCTTTCTTCGAAAGGCGGGGACAAAACGCAAAAAGGAACAAACCGGCCCTTGAGACGTACACGAAACGGTGACTCAATGGCATAATTTATACCAACTGCTCTCCCAACCTGACCAAAATTTGAATCAAAAATAGATTTATTTTGCAGGCTGAAACAACATGGAAAAACGGATGGACAGAGAGTTCTGCAACAGATTATTGTAATAGTGTATTTTTAAATTCATCCATAGTTCAGATTTGTAAAGACATCCCTAATGTAAATGTACAGGGTGCCTTGGATAACTGTATTTTAGATATTAAGGTAAGAATTCCCCTTTGTTAATTTGATAAGTGAGATGTAATAGGAGAGAGAGAGAAGGATGTGGTTTAACGTCCGCTCAACACAAACTCGGTCATTTGGGGACTAACACGTGATCGAAGTTTATTTCAATAATTCGCTTGCGCGTAGGGTCTTTAGCAGGGGGATGACATCGAAGGACTCAGAGAAAACACACGATATTGGAGAGACGACCATAGTTCTTGTCACCTACAACCAGGCAACCGTTCGGACAGATTCTCTGATCGGACCTCGGCTTGAAGGTGGTTTCTATAAGAATTAGACCCATTGAATCCACTGAGCTTGGTTCCTCCCAAAATTTACGGCTAAATCCGCTAGGGGCCAAATTCAAAATGGGGGCTCATTTTGGCGGGAAACTAATAAAGTTCCCTAAAAGGTATGTAAATATATTATATATATAAGATATGTGTAGATTCAGAATCCGGATGATGCCACCCTAGCTAATTCCGCTAGGGGGCCAAATTCAAAATAGGGGCTTATTTTGGCGGGAAACTCATAAAGTTCCATAAAAACGTGTGTAATATATTGAAATATAGGTTTTAGGTGGATTATATATCTTCGATATGTGTAGATTCAGAACCAGGTTGATGCCACCCTGACACCTTTGAGGAAATTCAAATACTCAAGATGGCCGCCATGGGGCACCCTTGGGGAAATTCAATTATTCAAGATGACCGCCCAGAGACATTTTCTGTTTTTTTATTGGGGTAAAATTTGTGACAGATTCTCTCGGACATAGGTTTGAAGATGGTTTCTACGAGAATTTGACTCGCTGATTCCAACGAGCTTGGGTATCCCCCCTAAAAGTGACGGCTAATACCAAAATGGTGACTCATTTTGGCGGGAAACTAATAAAGTTCCCTAAAAGGGTGTTTAATTAATATATTGAAATATAGGTGTCAATTACTTCGGATATAAACATAAAAAAAACATGTTCCATGTTGAGCTCAATATTTGTCGAGACATAGTGGGGTTAGTAATGTGATAGAGAGAGAGAGAGAAATGGGGTTTAACGTCCACTCAACACAAACTAGGTCATTTCGGGACTAACATATGGTTTAATTTTATTTCAATAATTCGCTTCCGCGTAGGGGTCTTTAGCAGTGGGAGGACACCGGAGTGCCCGGAGGAAACCCACGAGGTTGAGAAGGCGCCCCTATCTCCATGCCACATACGCTCACACCGGGGCTCGAAACCACAGCCGCAAGCCAGAGGTGACCGGCCAGCTAGAGGTCAAAGCGCGGCACTCTAGATGTGATAGTGTAATACGTCAAACTATAGGTTTTCGTCTTTGGCCGAGTTCATATCTGATTGGCGAAATGTGCCATGGCCGAAAGAAATGCCAATATGGCACCCAAATGCGACAAAATAGCTACGTTTAGTGAACCGCGGAAGAAAATAGTAAGATTACTGCAGAATGAGCATTAAACTACCTCGAAGACACTCTACTCCTAGTATTCTGATAAGAACACAAAAACTTCACAGCCAAACACAATCCATCATTGGACCATAGTTGAAAGCAAATGTGCTAACTAGTGCCAACTAGTGCTTAATTACTGCTGATTGCAGCTAAACGTTCATTTTGGGGCGGGTGAGTGTTTCTTTCTGACTGTCTGGTTATGATTTAAGACTCAACGGGGAAGTTAAAATGTACGAACAGTGCCATTTGACCACGGACATGGGAATACAATGATGCAATATACATGTATACAATAATCTTGGCAGGTTCCTGAGCTTCAAAATGGAGTTCTGTATGAAACTAATAGGTTTTTCGGTTTACCACAAATTACAGAACCACATGAACAACAGCTACGAAAAGCGAATTGTCAAGCATACGTTACGATCCACTATGACACCCACCTGTGTCTTCTAGAAAACTGAGTGGACTAAGATATAGAAAATGTTTGCTAAAGTCATACGAAACTCCAGCTTTACTCGTGCATATGAGTGATCTAATAACTGTCAGTGAAGCTTCATACGGATTGCGAGTATTCCAGTGATTTAAACGACAAATATGTGAGGTTGTGTTCCCTTAATTATACAGGGGGAAGAATAATGTGCTCGAGTTGGTTGTTCTTGATACAAATCTTTTTACATTACCATATCTTTCGAGGTTCTCCTAAACTTAGCTATAATGTCGAGTTTGAGAACCATACTGTCGTTTATTTCAATCTAAGGATATTCAGCTGTTCAGATAGGAATTCAGAGACAGCGAAAACCTATAATTTGACGTATTACACTGTCACATTACTAACATCAAAATATGGTTGCCATTTTGAATGGCGAATATGGTTGCCATTTTGAATATAAGCGCAGCCTCGAATAAATTTTGATCGGAAAGTGTTTTATATTTATATCTGAAGTATATTTCAATATATTGCGCACCTTTTCAGACAGCTTTATGGGTTTCCCGCCAAAATGATCGTCAATTTTGAATTTGGTCCCCTAGCGGAATTAGCCGTCACCTTTGGAGGATTACCCAAGCTCGTGGGATTTATCGGGTAGAAACCACCTTCTAACCAAGGTCTGGGATAATCTGTCACAAAATTTACCAAATGGCGGCCATCATAAATATTTGAATTTCCTCAAAGGTGCCAGTGTGGCATCATCCGGATTCTGAATCTACACATATTGGAGATACATAATCCACCGAAAACCTATATTTAATATATTACACACCTTATTTTAGGGAACTCCCGGAATTTTGTGAGTTTCCCGCCAAAAGGGACTCCATTTTGAATTTGGCCCTCTAGCGGGAATAGACGTCACCTTTTGGAGAATTACTAAGCTCATTGGATTCAGCGGATCGAATTCCTACAGAAATGAATTTTACTCCACTAAATAACCAGAAAATGTGGCGGCCATCTTGAATATTTTAATTTCACCAAGGGTGCCAGAGTGGCATCATCCGGATTCCCAATCTACACACATTGAAGATATATAATCCATAAAAAACATTAGGTGGACTATATTTCCCGGTTAAGCCTTGAAATGGGGTTTGGCTGCCGGACTAAAGCTGTTGAGACTGCGAATCAGAAACGTGTCAGATTACCGACGTTCCTTAACAACGCGCGTCGTTTTTGACTCCGTCTGCTGACTTTTACCGATTTTAAAAAATGAAAAGGAACTAGCCTGTCGTCATTTTCCTTCCAATCATGGCGTCATGTCGGCTGAGAACGACATTTTTGGTGTGACAAAAGAAAATGTTTTCCTGGCCCGCATCCAAGCGTTGCAACAACGTTGGCAAAAAGTGTGTACACCTAGGAGGGGACGATGCGAAAAATAAATCGAATCCACCCACTTTTGTACAGGCCTTTCACGGACTTTCATCCAGTCCTCGTATCAGATTTTGTTTCGCTCACCACGCAAATTCTAATTATCACAATTTAGTGAAAATAAATCTTTTACGGCGGATAAAAAAACGTGTAGTTTGAAAATTGAAATGAAACTGTCCAACAAAATGGCCACTCTTTGTACGCAAAGTGTGTAAAAGTATGTAATACGAAAGTTGTGAACCCTTTGGAGGTCACAGTTTTGGTCCGATATCGATGAAACTTAACACATATTTTTATATCCCACAGATCTCAACCCATGTTGATATTTTCGCATTTCAAACCACAATTTTCTGGATTACTGTACAAAAAAATCGCGTTTGTTTTAGCACGTTATATATCCATCTCTTGCAAAATGTAGGTGTATCCTGCCTGACAGCCGCTGGTTTTATATAAATAAATATGGCGGAAACTGTCGGATCAAATTTGTACCCTCTAAAACGTACAGAAAGATATATCAGTCGGCAAAATAGCAAATAAATGACATGGTCAGCTTTAAACGGACACAACTCAGTCAATGTTTTCATTATGAAGAATATAAAAATAATAACTTAATTTTCAAAATATATTCTCATTGCGACTCATTATGCCCACACGTGCCATAATTGTGTTCATTGTACATGGCTTTGAAAAAACCAGTAGGACGTTAAACACCATTTCATTTCATTTCATTTCTTTGTAAAAACAATAGATATATTTTCTTATAGTTAGCGGGTGACACAAGTTGTTCACCGGTTGCCGTGGAAACCTTAACGACCTCATGTTTTCATGAGGTAAGTTATGATACCAGATATCAACAATCAACAACAAACCAAAAACCCATTTTTGATCAGCTAAAAGAAGTAGCCTGTCCCTTGCAATGTTCTCAACATGGTACCTGTAATCAAGGTATTTGTACCTGTGATGATGGGTTTGGAAGCCTGGATTGTTCAATATCGCTCAGCACCCCTCCTTTGTTAGATCACGTCACCAATGATGGATACTGTGATTCTATAAACAATAACTGTTCAGAGATTTCAGCATTTGGTGGAGATTTCGTTGACACTGATTCAATTCGCTGTAAAATACGATCATTTCAGGTAAGATAAGTCATTATTAAAATTTGTAATTAATTATTGTCTTTACATAACTAATTAACACGTGGCTAAGTGGGTAAGGCGCTGGCTCGCTAGCCTGGAGGTCGGTTGGTCGATCCCTGCATTGGCCAGATTTTCCGGCGTGATTCCCCCTTGTCAGTGATGCAGAACGGAGAGCCTGACAAGGACAGTTGTATAGTCGTTTGGATGGGACGAACAACAGAGGTCCCGTGCACACATTGACGTGCACGTAAAAGATCTCTTGGCAGTTGCAATTCAATATAAGAGTAGGCCGTAGCGCTGCTGCCCTGGCAAAATTCCCTTCATAGTACACTGTATTGTGTATGCCTGTCTTCATTAGCCCAGCTTAGGAGCAGAACAGTAGGACGTTAAACTCCATTTCATTAACTTTCATCCATGAGTAATCACCGAGGCCCCGTGTACATATAGGCGTACACGTAAAAGATCCCATGACAGTTGGAATTCGATATAATAGCAGGCCACAGTGCCGCTGTCTGGGCGCAATTTTCCTCATATCACATTGTATGTATGCCCGTCTTCATTAGCCCAGTTCGGCAAAGAACAGTAGGACGATTAAAAAACTCCATTTCATTTACTGTAATGAAAATGACACTTAACTCCCTTTTCAGATGACCGAACAAGGTTCAGTAATACCCCAAGAACAACGGATTGCTTCACCAGTCTTCGAGAGTATTGGGGAAGTTATCTGTCCATTGCTGAAACCTGACTCGACGTCATCTGTAAAACCAGAAGTTGAGTATGGAATAGTATATGGTGTATCAGTGAGTAATAGTGGTGACATGTTTAGTAACGAGAGTCTGGTAGTGGTGTACAACTCTAGATGCCAACAATGTAGTATAATTGGAACTCGAGTGCAGTGTTCATACACGGTATGTTCAAATACCCAGCTCGTGTGCTTCGAAGGAGCATGCCTATTTATGACCGATCCCCTGTTTAATAGCGTATTTCTGTTGCACCGTTTTTATTCGTAAGAGGGGACTAATAATTATATAATTTATTACCAAGCTTATTAGAAACAGTAGACAAAATAAATTGGATTCATTTCGCTGTTCCGCTAAATAGAACTGAGCTGAAATGAAACAGGTTCGAACGCGCCCTACTATTCAGCGTTCTAAGGTTGAAAGTGTAACCTCGCAGCAGCGTTGTTGTTTATCCTATTTCGAATTTCAAGCGCCAAGGTTTTTTATCCGTGCACGGGGCTTGTTGTTAGTCCCATCCGAACGACTAAACACTGATTCTTTTTTACAAGACCCTGGTTCGCACCGCTAAGAAACCACGCTGATAAATCAAAGAGAACCGGAGACCTCAAAGTCAATGGGCTAGTGCCTTACCCCCTGCTGGGCCATCGTGATTCCCCCCCTCCCCCCCTCGTACGATTAACTCCAAACCCTTACACACAATATTCGGATCTTCTCTTTGCCTCCATTTACCTGTATTCACTTGTGTTGTACATGATAGGAATATGCTTTCTCATTTCCGAGAAAATTTAAATTATATATTTACACATTTTTGACAATCGCAGGGTTCCCGCGGTCCTTGAAAATCCTTGAATATCCTTAAATTTAAAATTTCATTTTCAAGGTCTTGAATATCCTTGAATTTCGCGGAAATATTAAAATATCCTTGAATTTCAGTTGAGATCCTTAATTTTGTTACAAATTGGTAATACTAGTAAGTTGATCTGAAAATCCCGTTTAGATTAGAAGTAATGCTGGTTATACTAAAGAATAACTCTGACGTATACCTGTCAATCAACTGATCTAAATAAACAGCTGTGTTTTGTCACGTAATAACAAGATAAGCCAATGACATTTACCGTTAGGCAACCAAATACTCTCACGTGACCCCATTGTCCAATTAACATACAAGAAGCCACTACACTGACTAATCAAAATCGGTATTAGTAACTAAACAATGCATAATAACGAAGGCAAGCCTGCATGACATTGCAAATAAAATATGTCTTGCAAATTTCACACTTCGTGGCTTGATTGCTATAACTGGCTAAGTCGCGATTAAACAAACATTCATCAAGCGAAATGCTGCATATGCAAGAAGAGTTTCAGTATCAATAAATTGGGTATATCCGCTGTACGTTCACACGAAAAGAGTGAAAAACACATCAAATTAACGAAAGCTACGTCATCAAATATGACTATTAGTTTCACATCGGCATCAGGCTGCAAGTCGACAGCTGCTGCTAGTGCTACAGAAAGGAAAACCTCTCTCCCTCCCCGCGACAGCGCAACCACAAATAGGGCGTACTCGATTGAACGTTCCGAAATTAAATTCTCTCAATTCCGAAAATAGTGTCAATCGAGTGAAAAGTAGGATTTCGGAGTACAACGCATGTGCCGACTGCATAAAAAATATTTCAACCAATCATGGCAGTTGAAACATATTTGTTACTTAAAATACGTCACGATTCCACTCACACCACCTCAGCTATCGGGACTGGCAGAACTGTGACAGGACTCAATTCCGTGTCACTCGATTGTAATTCTGTCAATTCGGGACGTTCTGGACTGTGAATCGAGCATCCCCATATGGCGTACTCGATTGAACGTTCCGGAATTAAATTCTCTCAATTCCAAAAATAGTGTCAATCAAGTGAAAAGGAGAATTTCGGAGTACAACGCATGTGCCGACTGCATAAAAAATATCTCAACCGATCATGGCAGCTGATACATATTTGTTACTTAAAATACGTCACGATTCCACTCACACCACCTCAGCTGTCGGGACTGGCAGAACTGTGACAAGACTCAATTCCGTGTCACTCGATTGCAATTCTGTCAATTCGGGACGTTCTGGACTGTGAATCGAGCATCCCCTTAGATACTGTCTTAACACGGCCTCCTGAAACCGGCCAAGCGGGTACACAAATATCTGTCACTAGCAATGCCGTTTTAACTGCTGAAATTTTATGGGCATTAAAATGTATTACGTGACATTGTAGTATTACGGAAATAGACGAACAAATAGCTAAACCTATTGAAACAATAATATATGTCAATAAACTGTACTACTTTAGTTTAATCAGTTAACTGTGGTCTGAGTCGAAAAGGGAAATAACTCTGTTTTAAAAATGGCGGGAATTTTCCACGCTGTGCCGAAAGTCGATCTGTAATAATAAAAAAACAGTTTATGTCTTCAATTCCTTTTAAATATGAGCTTATAACGATAGTTGGTAATGTTTTGGTTGTTTTTAAGATGAAAAATTGTAACTTTAGGCTAAAAATGTCCTTGAAAATCCTGGAATTTGACGTATATTTATCCTTGAATATCCTTGAAAAAATGTTTGACGAAGCCGCGGGAACCCTGAATCGTTTTCAGGGTGATTTTTGTATGTCTGAGGGTGAATGTTATGAAAACGATGAAAGACACCCCTTGTATACCTGTTATAGTTGTTCAGTAAATGGTGATTCCAGATCGTGGAAATATAACCAAGGTAACATATTTCAATAAAGTTTCATGATTATATTCAAGAACAATGTTGCGTCCACTAATAAAACATATGTAGATCGTACTGGCTAAACACATTGCAAATATCATTTTAATACAGGAATCTTTACTACGAGTGATCCTTTGTTAGATCACGTCACCAATTTTTTTTTATGGAATCCCGGTATCCGATATTGAACATTATTTTGAAATATCTATCTCCCTTCAACATAAAACCAAGGTAAGATATTTCAATAAAGTTTAGGCTTTCATAATGTACACAGAACCTATTTTTATTTCTTTCGTTTTATATTAGTGGCGGTAACTTCGTGCCCTTTTAGGGTACGGAACTGTGGGTAAACCACTAAAAATGTCAACGCTGATTGACGTCATAGTGTCAAAAGCCGCTCGTTTGACCCCTGACATGAGCTCCCAATATACATTGACAGATGTTCATGTAGTGCAGGCCATCAAAAGTATAAAAAAACGAAACGAAATATAAATCTGTATGTAAAACAGATTGATGTGTAATGTTTTGTGATTATATTAAAGTACGATGTTGTTGTCCACCGATAATGCGTGGTCGTCGCAAACCATCGTGGTGTTTTCGCACAGTGCCGTGGTTCGGACGTTATAATAAGTGCGGGAGGACCTCACAACGCACAAACAATGCTAATAATAAACAACAAAGGAATACATCAAATCAAATGATTGCATGATAACTAATGCAGTGATAATCTGCAGTGCGCATTTAGATGGTCGCTTCGCAAGGAGAGAGAGAGAGAGTGAAGGTGAGAGAGGAACGCGGTAGATGAAAAGAGATATACAAGAGAGTTTAGAGTGATTGGAGAGAGAGAGTTTAGAGTGATTAGAAAGAGAGATGGGTGTGAGAGGGAGAGAGAGAGGGGTTGGTATTACTGTATATCCGCGAGGACGGGTGTACAACATAAGTGCTACACTATTCGGACTGGGTCTCAATACGGTGACATATTAATGTCCATACGGCAACAGTGGTCTAAATCGACCTTACTTTCATTCCCGGTGATTTTCCCAATAACGATCTGTGATAACACATTGTTCGACCAATCCTTCGTCAAGCCGGTTGAGTGTTCGGTGTTGTTCGTGATTTGTGCCTGGATAATCTTACTAATGAAGACGTGATTAGTCAACCATTGCTTAGTCGTGGTTGTCCAACATATTAAGCGAATAATTACCGGTATTGATCATGCGATCTTAATCGGCAATATTTTGTCCCGTTTCATGCGGCAAATTCCACACTTCCTGAAAATTTGTTATATTAAGGTAAGTCTTAATTTCATATTTTGAAAGCATTATCACACTTTTATACTGAGGTAAATGGTGTGTACAGAGTACAGAAGTTTGAACTAGGTATTTTAGGTGGAAATCGGTCAAGTTTATCTTGACAACCACTTTATTTTTAAATTGTGTTATTGATCAGTATACCAGCAAGTTGCTGCTGTTTTGTCTTTAGTTAGTGGAATCCGGGCCCTTAGCCATGACAGGGTGTGGGGGGGTCCTCACCCTAGAAAAATTGGTGCCCTTTCCTCGCATCTGAGTGAATTCCTGGCCTCTTTCTAATCACAAATGCACCCATCGTCTTGTCTTCGTCGCTTTCGAATTCTCAATCTCAAAACGTCCAAAAATGTTCTGCCAGTTTTGCCAGTGTAAAAGGCAACACTGGACAAGAGTCGGATGGTAAGACTACGCGAGCCGCGAGTACGTGAGTGTGATGAGCGACAGCAGACCAACGCGCCTCAAAGTAGTTATGTACAACGCACGTATTACTATGGTATCAACCCAAGAGGATCAGCATGGGATGATGACAGACAGGCCTCGGTGGATCTAGTCCAGCTCTGAACGTAGGTCCCATTACACTCACCTGTACGTCCAGGGATTGTGTTATTGAATCCTTGGCGAAGAAAATGGCGTCCCAGTCAATTTTACTGTGCAACTTTTTACTGCCAAAACTGTCGCGTGTCAATCACTGTGAACGCCTGACCAATATAAATGAACATTTAATAGCCCGTGGAGACGCTTATTTTTAAACCAGTTCATAATCTCCGGGGTTTTTAAGACAGCATCATGTAGCGTTCACACGTACTATAGGCCAAACCAGTTTAACTATTTTGACCTCTTCCGTCGGGGTTAGAGTTAATTATGCAGGGGTAGCTTCATGTTCGTTATTCGGTTCTCGCACGCTTTCGATAACATTGGCACTGTCTGACCCCTATAGTGTTACTGCGCATGCCCAAAGCAAGCTGGAGCTGGCTTTTGTAGGCCAACCCCTTCAGACAGTTTAAAATGAAAAGCCTTCTCGAAGACAGGTCGCGAGCTGGGGTGTTTAAACTGGTTTATTTGCTCCACATGTGCGTTCAGACGCTTAAGTTAAGCTGGTTTAACGCTTCATGGTTTTTTTTAAACCAATTCAACTTAAGCGTCTGAACGGACTATTAGTCTAGTCAATTAACCACGTGGGCTTGCACTTATGGCCACAGTCTCAGAATTCGATTCCTCGAGATAAAGATAATGTTGCCGTGAAAGAGAAGCTGTATAATTTGAAATCTATCATTAAACGGGTGCAAGGTCGTAACCGATAAAACTTTACGGTTAACCAAACATCCACAACGCCATGGCGCCCGTCGGACAGTTAGAAATTTTTGTATTGTGGTCCAACCCCACGACGTACGTTTCAAGGATGCCTGACGCTGAGCGTAGAAATTTAACGCAAGTGCCGAATAACAGATAAAACAAACGTTACTGTTGAATTTATATACGGTGCTATTTTTCAAAAATTATATTTTTGCTACATAAATCAAATCCGATATGTAGGTAATTCGGTTGAATTTAGTATCGAATCCTTTATTACATATTTTGATGAAAAATATTCCTGCACATTTACAAACAGGCTTCCATTTCTTAAATGTTCGTAAACTACAGTAACAATAATTATCAGAAAGCAAAAGTTCCATATTGGTCAAGATTTGTACCGTCATCAACATTTAATAACTGATATCTAAATCATACTTTTTAAATTAATAATGTAACAAACAAATAACTTCCCTAAAGATGGTCGTATTTTTAAGCCTAAACGAAAAGGCCGGGAATTGTCGTGCGATAAGCCAACATTGTCAAAGACAGGGAGCTATGATCGCTTGAAATGAAGATTTAGTAACCTATAATCTCTATTATACTTGTTTGTATTAATCACGCAACAACTAAGTAAAATTCTCAATATGGGGTAGAAAGCGTGACCCAACTATTCCTTCAATAAACATCGCGTTTCATTCCCGAAATAAAATAGTATCCCCCCCCCCCACACACACACTTCCCTGTGCGTAATTGCACCTACAGGTATCGTGATTGGTTAAATAAAGTCATTGTACTGTCCTGATATATATGTACTGCCCCGATGAAACCTATTGGGCTTTAATTTGGCTTTAAGCCCCATTCATTCATTCATTCTTTTAGTCAGTCATTCATGGAATAAAAAGTTCAGGTAGGTTTGTGGGAAAGTATCTTTTAACCGATGAATATATTTTCCACCCTCGATAAACTCACAGTCTGTAAAAAAATATGTTGTTTAATTAACCTACCATGTTGACCCAGTAAGGGCTTGTGTCGTGCTCCTTTTAGGGTGGGGGCCCCATTATTTGTAGAATAAGCCTAAGATAGGTGTTTTCCTATTGAAGTGCATATCCTTTTAATACATTAGAAATCTGTGAACTTATTCATCAATTAACAATTTGTGTATTTCCAAGAAAACTATAGAGTGAAGTTGGTTGTGACGGACCAGTGGGAAATGTAATGAAATGGGGTTTAACGTCCTACTCTTTTGCACCTAACCTGGGCTAATGGAAGACGGGCATACGCCATACAGTGTGCTATGAGGGAAATTTTGCCCCAGGCAGCGGCGCTACGGCCTACTCTTATATCGAATTCCAACTGCCAAGAGATCTTTTACGTGCACTCCAATGTGTACACGGGACCTCGGTTTTTCGTACCATCCGAACGACTAGGTAGCTGCCCTTGTCAGACCCTCCTTCTGCATCACTGACAAGGGGACATCACGCCCGAAAATCGAGATGAACTTTCTCGGCCAATGCAGGGATCCAACACCCGACCTCCAGGCTAGCCAACAAGCACCTTATCCACTTAGCCACCGTGATCCCCCAGGGACCAGTGGGACGTCCAACCCCATTTCATTTTACTCTTCTATTATTGATTGGGAGGTTGGGATGGCCTAGTGGTCTAGAGTGCCGCGCTTCGATCTCTAGCTGGCCGGTCACCTCTGGCTTGCGGCTGTGGTTTCGAGCCCTGGTGTGAGCGTATGTGGCACGGAGATAGGGGCGCCTTCTCAACCTCGTGGGTTTCCTACGGGCACCCCGGTTTCCTCCCACGTCTAAAGATCCATACGCGCAAGCGAATTATTGAAATAGAATTGAAACAATATGTTAGTCCCAAATTGGCCTAGTTTGTGTCGAGTGTACGTCCAACCCCATTTCATTTTACTTTTCTGTTGTTCTATTATTGATGACTTTGGCTGATATGTCATGCATCTATATTATTTACCCTCTTCTCGTTGCAGCAGAAACGAATACCACGTCATGGTCAGAAGACGAAAATAAATCACTTGAATAAATGTAAAGATACAGTTACAAAGATGCGGAAAATTAATGATTAATAAAATGTTATATTATTCACAGAATTCTTCTATGCGGCCTAGCTGCTAACTACATATTAAATAACTTTTGTCAGAGTCAAGGATACTCCAACACTACACATGTCTGTTAATTACATAGCTCTGTCAGGGGTACCCACCACTAGAAATTTCCGTCAAAGTGTTTTTGTGATACCTGAAGATGTACGGTACACTGCTGTGCGAATTTCATGTAGTACACTTTTGCGCTAATCTAGACTAGTTGAGGGGTATCAACTTTTGGGCGTGGAATACAACACCCACCTCCAGAAACCCGATAGACTTAGCGTTGCTATGTCCAATTAGTATCGAATGGAGTAAGAATGCGAAACCGAATTTATGTCATTTATATAATACAGGTGCTGACTGTCCAGAGGTATCTACAACAGAATCAACTGGTCTTGGATAATCATTGGTGTATCGACGGCTGTTGTTGTCCTGCTGGTGGTCGCAATCGTTGTTTATATAAAATATAAAAAGTAAATTATATTAAAAATATAATATTATATTTATAGTTTCGGAGTACTAAGCCCTATATCTGAATATTAGGGCAATCAAAGAGATTACCCTGGACATCATCAAAACTGTACACCACTAACAAAGCTGTATATATATATGGTCGGGCCGCTTCAGACAATAGCAATGTTCTTACATACAGTTAATTAATTTTGAGGATAACATATAACTCAGCATTGATCTAACACCCTGAAATAAATGAATATCTTTGTATAAGAGTAGAATGGAGTCATCCTCCACCTTGGGCTATTTTCTGTTTTATTTACTAGCATCTTATATCTGAATATCCAACAACTCTACAGTAGAGGTAAAATATTATGAAATGTTATATTTCAGACGACATCTACCAAGGTGAATACCGGAACCACCCAAGCTGTATCAATTACTGAGGTCAAATCATGATGGCTCCATAATACAAGTATATCGTTTATTCATGAAGACTCACGACTTAATAATGTCCCCTTTTTATACTCAATAATGTCCCATTTTTATACTTAATAATGTCCCATTTTTATACTTAATAATGTCCCATTTTTATACTTAATAATGTCCCATTTTTATACTTAATAATGTCCCATTTTTATACTCAATAATCATGTGGACGTATATTGTCGTCGCCCCTGTCCGTCCGTCCGTCCACACTTTTTTGTGAACACTCTACAGGTCACAATTTTTATCCGATTTCAATGAAACTTAAAAAATAGGTATATCACCACAAGATCCGGGTTCCTGTCAATAATGGCATGTATCGGATCGTAACTTCCTGAATTATGACCCCTGATTGTACTCAAAATCGCCTATTTTAGCTTGTTGTCCCTCTTGAGGTCACAATTATATTCTGATATAAAAAAAACACGTTTGATTATGTCACCGTTCCACCGTAATGAAGGTTGAGTTTGAATTTCATGATATATTATCATGGTTGTGGACCCGAGGTCACAATTATATTCCGATATAAAAAAAACACGTTTGATTATGTCACCGTTCCACCGTAATGAAGGTTGAGTTTGAATTTCATGATATATTATCATGGTTGTGGACCCTGCAGAGGTCACAATTTTAATCTTGGTTCCTTTCGATATTTGCGCATATCGAATTGTAACTTCATGAATTATGGCCCTTGATTGTAGAAAACATCACTTTCTTTGTAGCTTGTTTTCTATCCATGTCTCGAAAATGTGGGCGTATCCTGCCTGGCAGCCGCTGGTTATACTAATAATGACCCATGTTCACACTCAATAATAGCCCATTTTTATACTAATAATGACCCATTTTTATACTCAATAAAACCAATTTTTATATTCCATAATGGCAAATTTCTATACTCAATCATATCCCAGTTTTATCCTTAATAATGGCTAATTTCTATACCCAATAATGTCCCATTTTCGTCCACATTACTACCAGTGTTCTGATATTATATGCTAATAAAATGTTAACCTTGCTACCAAATTGTGTCTCGTGTTACCTTGGTCCTTCGTCCATTGTCTAATACCCATGTGTTTTATAGTTCACTTTGTCAAACGTAGGCACCGTGGAATTATAATATAAGGCCTTTTTCCAATGCAAGTCAGGGATTCAATCGTCTGATTCAACTCATGGGCTTTCTCGGGTTAATTTAGTCGTCCGTGCGTTATAAATGCCAACTATGCACTGTTAGAAGTAAATCTGTAATTTTACAGTAAATTTACTGGCAGCTCCAGTTGCCAGTAGATTTACTGTATTCGAACAAAATTTTGTATTTCTACAGTAACACTGTTTTTTTTTTAAATAGGTATGTAAAAACACATTTTGTTGTTAATTTTGTTTACAACAAAATGTGTTTGTACATACCTATGTAAAAAAAAAAATTACTGTAGAAATACAAAATGTGTTTTTACATACCTATGTAAAAAAGAAACAGTGTTACTGTAGAAATACAAAATTTTTTTGGAATACATTTATTCTACTGGCAACTGGAGCTGCTAGTAAAGTTACTTTAAAATTACAGGTTTCAAGTATCTGTGCTTCATTGTAAAATTACACATTTAAAGTATCTGTGGTCATTATGCTGAACTGTACTCAAATCAATTATTTAGCATTGAATTACGAAAGAATACAGATAATCTCCCAGCTGCAATTCTCTGGTCAAAAGGCAATACCTAGTAACTCATGTTTTTCCTATTTTGAGAAAACAAGGAAAATGTAATGAATGAATATTAAACCCCAGCTTATCCATTGCTTTTGACTATTGAGTTAATAGGTTTTTTCTGTCTCATGCTAGGCAAATGAAGGAATTTGTTAGGTTGTGTCATGGATGTGACTGCTTAGAAAACCAAAAGATTGGCATACAGGAAGCATATACCCTAGTAACAACAAATTTGGTCCTAAACTCAATTTTGATAAAAAAAAAGTGAGTTACTTGGTTTTGACTTTTGACTGGAGATTTCAATTGGTGTAAAGAGGTCCATCACAAGATTTTGGTGACATTTTTGTTCGCGTGTAGTGCAGTCCTCCTGCACTTTACTATTCATAGGGGGCACTGACTTGTGTTGACAACATAACATCTGCAGTGGATGCCAAAAGTTGACAACATTTCAATTCATCATATTTTGTCAACAGTGAAAAGCATTGAACCATATTTAGACAAATATTCGTTTTAGAGATTCAACAATTTTGTAGTTTGCAAGGGATCAACAATCCCTCAAATGAAGTTCAATTACTGAAATTCAAAGTAGAGGCTTAAAGAAACAAACAAAAGAAGAATTAGAAACTGTTTATCTTCTAGTATTAAAATTGTAAATACAGTTCTCACTCATACTGGTTTTCAATTAATTAAATTAAATAAGATGTCAAATCAAATGTTAAAATTATTCCAATTACATGTTTGTGAAATTTTAAATACAAATCATTAAGATGTTAACTCACAACATGAGGAGATTATCACCCTGTGTGGGCTATTAACTACTTTATTACCAGCATTGAAACTGACATTTGTCTTAAAAATTAAAGTCGAAATGAAAAAAGAAAAAAGAAAAATGATGGTAGTAATGAATATCAATAACAAAATATATAAGCACACCATTAAAAAAGCCCTACAGTGTGGAAATACACCCACCCAACAGCTATGTCTTGAAGAAAAGACAGTCTTAAAATTAAAATATGTTCATTTTGTCTTGGCCCCAATTCAATGCTTAACCTCAAATTATATAAAATAATCTCTCAAAACTGTAGCATCTGTAAGGTTTTGGAAAACAGGGTGTAACTACTAATAGAAGGTTGCAGAATTTTGAAAAGAGGTTTCTTCCTCTCATAACCACAATGCTTCCTCTCAAGGCCCAAAATGTTACACACCAAATTAGAAAAAAAGATCTGTTAATAACTGTAGTGTTCAGAGATCAGTTGTTGACGGACTGACGGTGACGACAGAATAAATCCATAATATATCTTAACACTTATTGGTTATGAAAGCCTTCAACCTACATGTAATTATTAAAACATATTGCAATAATCATATGACATCTAAAAACGTGGAGATCTTAGCTAATTTTCAAATGATAATGTGAACATTATTATAATTGGTCTCTTAGAAATAATAAAGAGGCCATCAGTTTTATAACATACCAATTTTTGTTAACAATCATACATCATGGAATCATAAGGATAACCATAACTCTTGTATTACCTAATTGGAAATGTGAGAGGGGAAGAATGGATCTAGAATATCTATGAAATGTAATAAAGTAATTGAAACATTTTCTTTGTTAATTTCGTAAAGACCCAAACCGGATCTTTTAGAACAGTACTTTCTACAAATGAAGTATGGTTCCTCATTAAACAATAAACATAAATCAACTTGACCAAAATTTAGAAAACCTGATCCAATACTAATAACTATAAACATTCCTTTTTTGATTACAATCCTATTGACTTGTAAAACATCAGTCACTTGTAGGTTACTAATATTTGAAAACTTTTCATTGATACAATCTTGTATGTTGTTTCCTAACATATTTATTTTCATTTCCACTACAGATTCATACACTAAATCGGGACAAAAGAAATTTCCAGCGTGATAATATGCTTGCAATAGCTGATGTTTCTCAGCAAGGCTCTTTGTCACATTAATGAAATTCTTAGAACTCCGTATACATCGTTTGAAATATGTTTGCTCTCAAATCACATCGTCCAAACATGAAGAAGAGGACCAAATTGTGTAATTAGCCATGGAAAGTGTTGCAAATAATGATGTTTTGGTCTTAAAGATACATTTGGAGAGAGGCTTGTCCTTAATTCAATATACTCACCAATGATATTTTTAAAAACTGCTATTTGATTATTGGATATCAAATATGAACAAACATATTCTGTCAAATGCCCCAAAAGAAGAATAGCCTGTCAAACATCATCTTCTATATCAAGCACATATTCCCTAATAAGTATAGGTAACAGTCGCAAAAAAGTCCAATTCTGAACCGCATGCCCTTTTAAACTGGACATGTCTTGTTTCACCATTGCGGGTCTATTTCCACAATCACTACCCTTCAGTTTCAAAGATTGAATCTTGCATTTGACAGTATTAACATCAAACCATTTCCGTCTGATTACTAATTCCTTCAGAAATAATGCTAAATCATATTTCACAACCCCGTCAAATAAATCATGTCCTAGACACGCAGGTAATCCAGGATTACAAACATGGTATCCTTCTAATGAATGAAATATACAATCAGATTTGATGCCCATATTGTGGATAACATCATTATTATTAACAAAAGATACAGAGGCATCAAAATCTTATTATCTCTGAGTGTTGAATTATTTATAGATAATGGATCTTTATGAAATTTTTTTCGGGACATCACACAATATCTACAGAAAAACTAGGCAGTTCCGAAGTTTTCTACAAAGCCACCTAATATATGACTCCCAAGATTATCTCCTAAAATGCATAAAATATTAGCTTTTACATGTATTCCATGACTTAACTGCACTCCTTGTGAAAGCTCTTGGACATCTTTCAACGATGGTTCTATAATTTTATTACCAAAATAATTGAAGTGGGTTTCCCTACAAAGAATAGCTAACTGAAACAAATCAACCTTGCTTCTATTGTGTGGGTAAATATCGGCTAGCGTAAAATAAAATGCCAGTATTTTGAACGTCTTTTTGGCAGAACCCAAGGGATTTACAATTTCAAAAGCATCTTGATACAGTATAAGCTTAATAGCAGTGGGGTTATTTTTAAAGTAAATATTCTTTTTAAAAGATTCCCCATCCATAATATCAACATATACACCATCATCAGCAAATTTAAATGGATTATTTAGCTGATACTTAACACTACTGTTACATAACAGAACCTCAAGACTTTTTTTAATAGGGATATAATGAAAGGAGCTATTTTAATTACTTTCATTCAGTCCCAAATTGACTTCAATGGGTTCAACATATTTAAAGTTCTGCTTAAAATATTTCTTCCTTTTAAAATTTGAATTAAATATACTATCTGTTCCCGAAGACACAAGATTGTGAAGTGCATCACTTTGAAATGCTGAATTAATCATATCTAAACCACTATTTTCACAAATTGGAGAATTTACAAATAGTTTATTCAATTTGTCTTTGAGATAAGGAATGTAAATGAGAAATCTCAGACATAAAGGTATCAATTGTACTTACAGGTACTAAATGGACAGTTTCCAGCTTCAGAAAAAACAGTGCTAAAGCATTTGTAAAAATCGGTAAATTTATTACTGGGGCAGCATCACCCACGTTTACAACACTATTCAGATCAAAACAATCATTAATTGCATCTTCTGATAAATTGTTTAAAACAGATAAACTATTTTCAGTTCAGTCAAAGATTTATACTTTCTCGAAACATGTACAGTAAACTTGACTTTAAATGTCCCTGAACAGTCAGAAAAGGGACATGATACTGCTACAAGACCATTAATGTGTCCTTTAACATGAGAAACAACATCTTTTCTGTCTGAGAATACCATATTACAATCAGAAACACTGCAACCATATTTGTAACAGTTTGTTTCACCTAAATTCAATGAGTCAACAGGTGAGGAAATCCCTTTCCATATATGGTTACGGGTAATATAACTTTTCAGAGAATTAAACCTAACAAATTCTCCATTGCATTTATCATAGCAGCATGGATAAATCACATTTTTTTATGTTCCCATGCAGTTTATAATGCAGCAGGTAGCTGCGAATACTTGAGAGTTTAAAACTACAATACTTGCATTCAAAAGACATAATCAGAGTACATTGTGATTTTAGCTGACTGTTTCAAAAGACTTCACTTAAATATTTAAATTGCATAAATTTTAATCTTTAAGTCTACCAAGTTCAAACATACGGAGTTCACCAACAAGATGAAGAACCTTTGGACTAACTGATCTATTCTTTGATCCTATCTTAGCCGTTTCTCGCGCCAAGATCGACCGCGTCCGCATTCAATACAAACGGATTCATTCAAATATTTGTTGATCGCCGCGTTCGCAGTAAGTATAAATGGGTCTGCAGAGATATTAGTTGAAATGTCGACTTTATGTAGTGCAGCCTCGGTGAGTTTGGTACCATATCATGAAGGCATTTTATTACCAGGCGCGGATCCAGCCCCAGTGACATAGTTGATTTTCATTTTCGTTTGCCTTGTTACTGTTGTAGTTCACATATCTGCTCTATAAACATCATCTATAAGATGATATAAACATGATTTACGCATTGTCTCCGCCCAAACAATCCAAGGTTGTAACGTATTACCCTTCAATCCAATGTGTGCCCCCCCCCCCACGACAAAATCCTGGATCCGGGCCTGATTACCTCAGCGGTCTACGTGTCTAGTACATTGTAAATTGCCTTTTTATTAGACGGATGCATTTATAATATTAAATATCAAAAGAATATTTAACAATAAAATGTTCAAAATAAATAACACTATGGATACGAAAAACTAACAGAATGCATTGGCCGGTAGGGGGTGTTTTATAATTCGTATTGAATATCAAAATTTTAAGGGGAATCCCCACTAATTTTAGCAACCTGTGATCAGATATTCAAATTACATGCATTCAGTACATACCATTGAAATGTTATCTCTGCATCAATTAACGTTTTTGCTTCAGTTTAATTTATGTCATTTCGACGTCTATTTTCAAATATCACAATTAATAGGGGAATTCCCAGAGATGACAACATCCAATCAGATTCGACATGAATAATATTATATAACTTATATTATGCTTAACAAACTACATGAATCATCAGTGTATCCTACGCTACCGAGTACTAAGAACAATGTATTGAGTGTACTGAAAATGGATCTTTCTAAAACATTATTTGTAATAATCTTAATAACATCTACAACAAGATGTTTAAATGGTAAGCTAAATTTTAATTGTTTTTCTAACCTCGACACTGTCGGATTAGCCATATTATACGTCTGTATCCCCATCAACTTCCCAATTGCTTAATTTGAAAGAGGGAAATGGAGTTTAACACTAACTAGACCCGTTCGGTTCAGGTACAAAACTCGGAAAATATTTTCCGACTTTTCTCCTCTCCGAGTTTTATGAATTGACTCGATTGAAAACACAAAACTCGGAAAACTCGGAAAAAATTGTTCGACTTTTTGTTTCATACTGAAAAGTCGGAAAATATTTTCCGAGTTTTCTATTCAAACAAAAAAGTCGGACAATTATCAAAAATATTTTTGTTTTAAATTGACGAAAGCAGTTGTAGTAATACATCTATTTAATAAGTTGGACATAATCTGTAACTTTTCAGTTATATTTTAACCAAAATAATGCAATATGGCAGTTATAATCCAATATCCGATTTTTCCGAGTTTTGTATTTTGGCCTATACGACAGTGGTCAAAAGGTATCAAAATAAAATATTTTTCATTGGACATGGTGTGTAACGGGGATAACATGGGTGAGATCGAAAACTCGGACATCCAAAAGATGAAATGATTAAAACGAGGTGTGTATATAATTTCATTTTGACACATGGCCCCAAGGCCGAACCTGCCCCGTTCTCCCATACTATATACGTCGTGTCGATAATAGGCCAACCTAACTTTTAGAAATAAAATTGGCGAAAGGAGTGACAGTAACACATCTATTTAATAAGTTGGACATGATCTATAACATTTTCAGTTAGATTTTAACCAAAATAATGCAATATGGCAGTTATAAATAAATATCCGAGTTTTCCGAGTTTTGTATTTTGGCCTATACGAACATACAAAACTCGGAAAACTCGGAAAGTGGCAAAAAGATATCAAAATAAACTATTTTTCATTGGATAATTATGATTATTATACAGCGGATTTCTCCTTAGCGGGAATAACTTGATATTTATTTTTCCGAGTTTTGTATTTTGGCCTATACGAAAATACAAAACTCGGAAAACTCGGAAAGTGGCCAAAAGATATCAAAATTACTGTCTGTTCCAGGTGATACTCCAACTCGAAAAATCCTTGCCATGCTTTTATTGTTTGATAAAAATGGCTAAAACTTTGTGACATACCTGCATTTGTCCTCCCTTTGATTTCTCCCCTAATAATAAATGACTAGAAGTCCGATCAAATCAAGTATTCTCTTGTAAATTTCATATTATTTCGACATTGTCACTTTCTCAGAACATCAACATTACGATTGCGCGTGCGTTAAATGGGGCACATGCATATCGCATTAGGGTAGACAGGTACTTTATAAATTTGGTGCATTCGGTTAGAAATGTCTAGTGAAGGAGAATTCGCCCGTTTGTTTCGCGACAATAATACTTATTAGGGTTTCAAACTCTAAAGGGTGTGTGAAACAATATTGTTTTTGTTCAGATTGATATGTTTTTTTCTCTTTTCACCTTGCTTATTTCGCATAAAAATTCTCACTGGATAATATGGAGTGACTTAAAGATTAAAGCTATTTTGAAAAGTCGGTACATGTCAGAACCATGCAACTCTCCGAAATAAGTAAATGTGTGTAAAAGGTTGGCCCTTATTTGAATCTGAATACATATGTCGGGTAAAATGATTCCGAATTTTGTTTTCTGGGACATCGTAGCTCTGTTTGAGAGCAACGTGCATTTTAGGGCTTAAACTTTAGATGCTATTATAAATAAGGACGGTTAAAAACTGTTTACGAAAATTAGATAAATTTGACCTGACCAGTTAGCGACCATCCACATTCTACATGGTAATGACTAGTAATTAGTATGTGAGTGAATTTATTTTCAAGATGCATTATGTAAGTCCTATATTTGCCTGTTGTAGGTCTTCCTTTTTAAGCCCTAAATGCTATTTAAATTTATTAATTCGACATTTATTCTCATGACCCGTTAGGCCTACATAATCAACTATCTAAAGTATCGGATGTTTGTTTTTTTTTAATGGAGTGAAATGGATAATCGAGAATATTTTTTATTATCGTAAAAATGATAGCAATGGAAATCGAGACAGCGCTTTTCTTATCAAAACTCCCATCATTTATAGCTTCGCTCAAAATTATTGACTGAACTGTCAATATATTCCTTTTTCATTATCTATTTTCAAACTAGCTTATATCGATATCAAAAACTTACATCCCTCGGAAGGAGGACAGTTAAATATTTAAGTTAGTGGGACAAACAACCGTGGTCTCGGATTCAGTAAATAACTTTTTCAAAGGAGTTATATATTCTACTCGACCGAAACATCCGCCTATCCATCCAATTAGGGTGAAACGACTTAAAGCATAGGCCCTACCCAGCACCCTTGTCCACTTAGGCTCGTCCAGAAAACTAGGCCAAACATGGCTGTTTCCCGTAGTAAGATATCAACAAACCACAGTTTTTCACGGGAGAAAGGCTATAAAGCTTGACCTGAACTTAGTTCTCACAAGACAGAAAGCAATGGGATGACCATTCCAGGTATTTCCTGAAGTTTTAGCCATTTTAATTAAAATTTGAAGAAATGACAAGCCATTTTCGAGTTGTAGTATTACCTGGAACAGACAGTAACTATTTTTCATTGGATAATTATATGACAGTAACACATCTATTTAATAATTTTGACATGATCTATAACCTTTTCAGTTAGATTTTAACCACAATAATGCAATGTGGCAGTTATAATTAAATATCCGAGTTTTCCTAGTTTTGTATTTTGGCCTATGCGAAAATACAAAACTCGGAAAGTGGCAAAAAGATATCAAAATAAACTATTTTTCATTAGATAATTATGATTATGACAGTAACACATCTATTTAATAAGTTGGACATGATCTATAACCTTTTTAGTTAGATTTTAACAAAAATAATGCAATATGGCAGTTATAATACAAAATACAAAACTCGGAAAACTCGGATATTTAATTATAGGCCAAAATACAAAACTCGGATATTTAATTATAATATAATATGATAAAAATATTCACAACGAAACGAATCAATATGCTGGTAATAGAATGATACGACTATTTTAATTGCCACTTAACGGCATGTCTTCTACTCACTTAATTCATTAAATATTCGCTACAATACCATATACCGTAAAACACCAGAAAAGTACCGGAAAACACAATTTTATACCGAATACCGGAAAACGCTAAAATACCAGAAACACACTAAATACCGGAAACACACAAAAGGTTAGGGTTATTTTCCGATACATAGTATAGTCCGGCTCCGGGTTACCTATTTAGGATGTTTTCTGATATATATATATAGTGTGTTTTCCGGCATATAGTGTGTTCCCGGCATATAGTGTGTTTTCTGGTAGTCTAGCTGGCCTGTCACCTCTGGCTTGCGGCTGTGGTTTCGATCCCTGGTGTGAGCGTATGTGGCATGGAGATAGGGGCGCCTTCTCAACCTTGTGAGTTTCTCCGGGCACTCCGGTATCCTCCCACTGCTAAAGACCCTACGCGCAAGCGAATTATTGAATTAAAAAATTAAAACCATATGTTAGTCCCGAAATGACCTAGTTTGTGTCGAGTGGACGTTAAACACCATTTCTCTCTCTCTGTTTTCTGCTAGCTTTCCGGTGTCGACTACTTTAATTGCCACTTAACGGCATGTCTTCTACTCACTTAATTCATTAAATATTCGCTACAATACCATATACCGGAAAACAAAAGAAAACTACCGGAAACACCATTTTATACTGAATACCGGAAAATGCGAAATACCGTAATCATACTAAATGCCGGAAAACACTCTAAAGGTTCGGGTTATTTTCCGATATATAGTGTGTTTTCCGGTATATAGTGTGTTTTCCGGTAGCTTTTCGGTGTTTTTCGGTATATAGCCCACTAAAAGTTGCATCGATAAAAATGTAATGTAAAGGTGCTAATGTACATGTAGTATAAAATAGGTTAGAAAAAGCCGATAAAGTATAAAAAAATAGGTTGCCAGGCAACGAAACATACGCCCACACAGCAGCCAAATCGTCCGGGCAGTCAACAAGAGTTGTTGCATTTTAAGTAATCATCAGAAAATCATGATTCAAACTCACCCATAACTACGGTGTAACTGTGATATAATCAAACGTTTTTTTAAATCAGATAATAATTGTGACCTCCAGAGGGACCACAAGCTAAAAAGAGTGATTTTTCGTACAATCAGGGGCCATGATTCAGGAAGTTACGATCCGTTATGGGCAAATATGCAATGGAACCAAGATCATTAGGTTATAACCATGTATTTCAAGTTACAACAAAATCGGTTCAAAATTGTGACCTCTATAAGGTCCACAACCTTAATATAACATATTTTCACACCATTCGCGTACAAACGGCGGCCATTTTGTCCGTCAATTTTGGTCCGATTTTCACGAAATTCAAATTCTCTCTCCATTACCACGAAACCGTGATATAATCAAACGGTTTTTGAAATCGGATAACAATTTTGACCTCCAGAGGGACCACAAGCTAAAAAGGGCGATTTTTCGGACAATCAGGGGAGATAATTCAGGAAGTTACGATTCGATTGGCGCAAATATCGAAAGGAACCACGATCTTTGGGTTATAAACATACATGTCAAGTTTAATCAAAATCGGTTCAAAATTGTGACCTCTATAAGGTCCACAACCTTGATATAACATATTTTCACACCATTCGCGTACAAACGGCGGCCATTTTGTCCGTCAATTTTGGTCCGATTTTCACGAAATTTGAACTCAACCTTTATAACCCTGGAACGGTGATATAATCAAACGGTTTTTTAAATCGGATAACAATTGTGACCTCCAGAGGGACCACAAGCTAAAAATGGCGATTTTTCAGACAATCAGGGGCCATAATTCAGAAAGTTACGATGCGACTGGCGCAAATATCGAAAGGAACCAAGATCTTTGGGTTATAAACATGCATTTCAAGTTTCATTCGAATCGGTTCAAAATTGTGACCTGTACACTGTTCACAATCTAAAAAACGTGATTTTTCGTACAATCAGGGGCCATAACCCATGAAGTTACCGTCCGATACATGCCAATATCGAAAGGAACTGAGATCTTCGGGTGATAAACCTATATTTTAAGTTTCATTAAAATCAGATACAAATTGTGACCTGTAGACTGTTCACAAACAATTCTGGACGGGCGGACGGACGAACAGGAGAAACGACAATATACGTCCACATGAAAATGTGGGCGTATAAAAAGCTATTGACAGCAATTAAGTCACCCGATGTTGCCTTTAAGGCTGAGTGTTGTACTTGTTTATCATGTAAAGCGATATCTCCTAAGGAGATTATGCAGTAGATTATGTAATTTATCACACAAGCAATGTGTTATTGGGTGATAAATACAACCCTAGAGAAGAATAGCTTCTAGAATCGACTGGCGCTTAATAAATGATAAATGTATATATTTTTCTTATGTGAAAGACAATATCTATACATTTTTTGAAGTGAAGCGTTTCTATAACAAACAAGAATAAAGCAGTTCTCTTTAATCTTTATATACTACTCAAAAGAAGTTAAGGGTCAACCAATTATTTTTGTTTGACATTTTGTTAGACACAGGGAACATCTAAATCAAAACTTTTTAGCACACCTTTGGTCAGAATGAGTTCATTATGACTCATTGTTGAGTCTGTTATACAAAGCATATGCACTTTTTATACACAACTATTCTGAGGATATGATGAGATTCGCCATTTTGAGCATACTGAGGTCCAACAAAACTGTCTCAAATTTGATAACTTTGTTAATAACGAGTGAAACCACCACGTGCTCGTAAGCAGTCGACACAACGACGAGGCATGCTGTCGATCAGACGTCTAAAAGAAAATCTGAGGAATGGCCTGCCAATCTGCCTGCACCAATTCTTTAAGATTATCAGGTTGCCTATGATTGTCTCTCACACGTCTGCCCAACTATTCCCATGCATTCCCAATCGTCTTTTCCGTGTTAACAGTTAGATTCCATTTATAATAATAAGAAAGTAATTAATCTAGTAAATTTTGCAATCCCTTTGCTGACCTAGATAATAAAGTAGTGTCGTCGGCATACATAATATATTATCTAAAAAACAGGATCCACAAATATCGAAAGGAACCGAGGTCTTTGGGATATAAACATATATTTTAAGTTTTATCAAAATCTGATAAAGAACGTGACTTAGGGTCCACAACCTTTGTATTACATCAACTGCGTCCAATGCGTGGCCATTTTGTTGAACTATTTCGGCCCGCTTTTTACGAAATTCGAGCTCAGCCATCATCACGGTGTTAGTATATTTGTGAACGATTAATAAAATCGGATAACAATTGTGATTTCTAGGAGGTCTTCAATCTGAAATCACAATTTTTTTTTCGAACAATCAGGGACCTTAATTCAAGAAGTTACGGTCTGATATGCGCGAATTTCGAAAATTTAAAGTTTCGCAAATGCGGATAACAATTGTAGCCTCTTATAATAGTATCCACAACTACAAATTGTTGTAATTTTTCGTGTAATCAATGGCCATATTCCACTATTCCACGAAGTTGCGATCCCATGTATGCCAATATTGACAGGAACTGAGATCTTTTGGATATAAACGTAAATTCAAGTTTCCTCAAAATCGGATAAAAACTGTAACCTGTAGAGTGTCCACAAACAAATATGAACGGACGGGCGCACTAACGCACGGACGGACAGGAGCGACGACAATAATCGTCCACATCAAAAATTTGGGCGTATGAAAATAGAAGTTAGAGATTATCACTCAAGAAAACGCTGAGAAATAATCTGTATATTTACTTTACATTTAAACACATATATTTACAATATCATACATTGATTTTATACATCTGAGTAAGTTTGGGCTTACACCAGGAAATTTGAGTTTATCTAATAGAATCTTTCTGTCGATTTTATCAAAGGCTTTTGAATAATCCATAAAAGCACATTATAACTTATTGTCCGATGACAGATATTTGTTTAATATCATTTGTAAAACAAAAATACAACCAACTGTGCTTTTATGAGGTTTGTGAGGTTATATTAGTTTGCTTAATACACGGGTTATTCCTCTGTAATTATTGACAGCATTTGTTGTTATCTTTTTTAGGGCAGGCTATATTACAATTTAACCATTCTGAAGGATACACACCAATTTCATACACAATACACAGCGGTACACACAAAATATCAACAAATATTATTTCTCGAAAAATACCATCTCATCCAGCGCTTTTGACAGCCGTAAGCTCAGAAATTACTATTTGTATTTCTGAAACTGTGAATTCATTATCAAGGCAGGAGACATAATCATATACTCTATTAAACATACATTATGGGAGAGCAAAAACAGACTTTTGTCGGTCTTCCTTTGGGCCTCAGAAGTCATAGAAATTATAAATTAGATCTTTATTTAAACAACAAGCCTAAAATGAACTATGTAGACCCACGGATGGCTTGGATTGGGCTCGGATTAAAACAGGATTTCGTTGACTGATTTAATCACTATGGCGTCGTGGGCGGGGCTTCTCCGCGACGTTGACGTCATCATACTTCCGGACTGTTTTCAATTCGTCTGCTTAGGGAGTCGCTTAGGCCTACCTGAAGTACAAAAGAATACACGCAGGCAACGCAAGAAGTCGGCTATTTATTATAATTTATTTACAATACTGTCTCGTTGATTTGGCCCATTCCTTTCAAACTTTAATATCCTATCGCAGACTTTCTCTTCTTATCTATATATTAAAATCTTAATTCTAATTTATAGTAAAAAATAAATGTATACGAATTGAATTGCAGTCCTGTCTCAAACCGAATACGCTATATCAGTACTAGTCATTGTAAACATTACTTGATAATCGAGAATATATAGGTGGAGTTAACGCCTGTCAATCAACAATCGGCCATAATGGGAAAAGGGTGTCGATGAATTTAACCCCCATTTCTAGTAAAAAATTATAGTGGTAACAACTTTGTTCAGGATAAAGTAATTTGACTGAAATTTTCAATATATTCTTGTTTCAGCATCTATTTTTGAACTGTTATAGCAAGAATGGCTAACTCCATGTAAAAATCTCCCATAATGTATCTTTAATATCGGATAGTTCATTTATGAGATGAGTACCATGAGATTGACAGACATTCTAAAAATGGTCATGAAAATCAAACAAATTCAGCTGGGGGAAATGCTGTGGTGTATCTTTACCATTTGTATAAATGAAATGAAATGGGGTTTAACGTCCTACTCTTCTGCACCTAACCTGGGCTAATGGAAGACGGGCATACGCCATACAGTGTGCTATGAGGGAAATTTTACCCGGGCAGCGGCACTACGGCCTACTCTAGCTTACATTGAATTCCAAAAGCAACTGGATCTTTTACGGGCACGCCAATATGTACATGGGATCTCGATTTTTCGTCCCATCCGAACGACTAGACAGCTGTCCTTGTCAGGCCCTCCTTTCTGCATCACTGACAAGGGGAAACCACGCCAGAAAATCGAGATGAACTTTCTCGGCCAATGCAGGGATCGAACACCCGATCTCCAGGCTAGTGAGTCAGTGCCTTACCCACTTAGCCACGTGATCCCCCTTACCATTTGTATAAAGTTAAATGTCTATCCAGAATCCTTTAAACATAATTGTTGACTATATTTGTACAATATGTTAGCATGTTTTTTAACATTATTATATTTTGTTCATCTTTTAATCAAATTAACTCTGCCCATTAAATATATTTCTATTCTTTATAAAGTCATTTCTAACACAAACACAGTTATTATTAAGTCATGTAATTTTATACTTAACAATGAGGTTTGCGATAAGTATTACTCTGATTTTTTTTTGTGGGACCTATAACTTCATACCACAAATCAAGCAACTTTGAACAAAGACTTTTGTTTATATTATTGATAATATCTTGGTTCAGAATAAAACTTTCTTTGTTTAATACCTTATTAAATACATTTGAAGTAGTTAAGTTTTTAACGCAATATCATCCAAAATTTTCAACATTGAAAACACGAATCATTTGTCAATTTAAATAAACATTGATGCTGTGATCTTACGGGAAAAGATTGGCTTCTGATATCCAATATTTAAGACAAAATAAACATTTTACCATTGGTACAGGAATCGTGTACATAATGCGTTTCAGCCCCAGTTCTAGCAAGAGACTCGAGGTACGAGGCTAGAAACATTGCACCAAATCAAACGGTGTATGAAGGCTGGAATAACCAGACGCTAGAAATTTGCATTCGATTGAGGCTGCTGGCTTTTTTCGCCGAACATAACTAATTTGAAATTAGAATAAAACCGGAAAGCATTGAATGTAAATCAGTTTATATACATTCATATTACAGTATTATATGCGTTGCGACCCACTTGTGTCTATTTCTAGGTCCCAAATGTTAGCGATTTAGCTCCTTTAAATATAGTGTTAAGGACCCACTAATTTAATTGTGTCATGGACTAACGTTGGTGTTAATTTCCTCTCCAAACACGGAATACAAATCCATCATATTTCAGACGTTATATTTTGAAATATACACTTTATTTTTTGTCTTATTTTCGCGTTTGAACAAGGGGCATTAGGTCTTCCGTTTTGAAGCGACATCCTGTGGGAATTGTTGGCCTATATGCTGAAATCAGTGCCCTTCGACGCTCTTATTTCTTACTTCTTGTCGATCAGGATAGAAGTTGAACTTTACTACTATGCGTCTATCGTTTCTCTTACTTCCTCCATAAGAGTTAAACGAAGTTGGCCACTATTGTTTACCAATACGATCAACTCTATCAAGTTTTATTCGACTTCTGGTATAGGTCATATCGAGTTTCTTAATCTCTCAAACGGATTTTTAATCTGTAAAAGGATAAGATTAATCTTCATACTTTGACATTTAGGTTGGTACGTGAGGGGTGTAACTGTGTCATGGTTAATTTGAAGCATAGTGAAAAGGTCAATGTTTGAACCCTGTGATTTAAGAAGTCGGGGATAGTGGATATAATATAAACATGAAGGAGGCTTTTATATAAAAGTAAAACGAATTAGACAATCCTAATTTTCGACAGTGCCCTTTTTTACTGCTGAACGTTCCTTTTTTCAGACCCAAATATGTCCTCTCCGAACGTTTACTTAGACGAAAATATCAGCCAAATAGCTCTTGGAATGTCTACAGATGCAAGGAAATGACGGATAATTGTCTTGGGGGACCCCCCCCCCTCGCTGTGGCGTGCCCCGTCTCGCCAGTAAGTGCCCTCATTTTGCGGTGCCCCCACCCCCTTTTCAAAATTCCTAGATCAGCCCCTGATTAAAACAATATTTTCATTCAAATGCGGATTGTTAATTATAAATTGGTGGTTTAACCCCAAGCAGCGCATTTCTTATATTTAATTTCAACGTTTGGTTTATGAATAATCATCTTAAAATCTTCAAATTTTAATGAGTGATATTATTCTTTATCAGCGGATCCGTGCGACTCACCGATGTCATACGCAAACTTCCAGCGACGATTGTCATCAAATATTAGAACCTCTGAAGAAACGCCCTTATCTGACAGATTTATTACAGAAGGATGGTATGGACAAGCCAATGTTAAACTACTTGAAGTGGACCCACCTGGAGTTAATCATTGTGGAGCAATATATCCTCTATACTTAAAAGGTAAATATTCAGATTTGAGTAAATAATGTTGACTATTGTTTTAGTTATACGATATACAATAAACGAAATACTATAAAAGTAAGAGCAGAAGTATCACACTACAACTACACGCAAACAAAACCCAAAATACATACCTGGACAGAGGAAAGATAAAAACTACAAAGACGTTGTCAATTTGTTTCACCGAGGTACTTCGAAAAGTCTTCTTGTCGTGTTGGGCACAAATTGGACTTTTTGGAAAGAAACAACTAGGGAAATATTTTTCGATGGCGATTTAGTGGGTATTTCGATTAGATCACGCCATTGTTCCAAGATGGTGGCCAAAATACAGATTTCTCGAAATTCTACCTCTATTTGTGCCATCCACTGAATTATACTTTTTTCTTGAAATTTACGTCATATGAGAAATCTTTTCTCCGCGGTAGAAACCTTTTTATACACCGTGGAGAAAAGAGAAAATATTTACACCGTGGAGAAAATATTTACACAGTTTTTACTGCGTTTTCTCATAAAGTATAATTCAGTGGATTGCAAAAACAGGCCACCGTATATATAAAGGATCACTTCTAATACCTCTTGTTCTGAACACGATAAAGATATTTCCGTATCGATTGGACAATGATTTATCGACTTTTCATTAAAGTGCTTATCAAAAAATTGAAGCTTAATGGTAATAATGTTACAATAAATGGTATTTTGCAGGATGTTTCAGCTTCGGCGGGGCTAAAAAGCCGTGGAAATAATTTGACCTTGTATTTCCATATCTGATCGTATTTACTAAGCAACAGTAGACCATGGCCTAGAGCGACATAAATGGTTATAATCATGGTCGACTTTCCATATGCATCATGCGAAAATATACATTTTGACACTCAATAACATTTAATAGTCACGGTTTAACACCTTTTTAACATAACACCTACTTACTGACTTTAGACTGGTTACTACCAATTTAACTAACAATTCGCTTGTGAAATGTTATTTGTCGATAAGTCAACTATATCCCCTTTATGCCTGGCTTTCACGAGCGAAACGAATGTCATGAATTGCCCCGAACATTGCCGAATGGAAATTCGTGGCGATTCGGCAAAACAAAATCAAAAAGATTGTAGAGAATCTGGAGTAGCGATACGAAGCAGTTTCGAATAGCTTACGAATAGAGTTACGATAATCGGGTTTAAAATATGCCTAATATCAAGGTAGAGTTACAATAAAGGTACGAAATGAAAGAATATTGATTACGAATTTGCAGAATATAGATAGGAATACACTTCGCTTTCTACGAATGATGCCGAATTCGTGGCGATTCGGCAAAACAAAATCAAAAAGATTGTAGAGAATCTGGAGTAGCGATACGAAGCAGTTTCGAATAGTTTACGAATAGAGTTACGATAATCGGGTTTAAAATATGCCTAATATCAAGGTAGAGTTACAATAAAGGTACGAAATGAAAGAATATTGATTACGAATATGCAGAATATAGATAGGAATACACTTCGCTTTCTACGAATGATGCCGAACTACAAACTGTTACGAACAATACGAATGTGTAAGAACCAAATAAGAATCACTCACGAACTTCAGAACCATCTACGATTTATCTACGAATCGGAAAGCGGGTCAGAAAAGGTTTTGTTTCACAAATCATTTACGAACGCCAAGAACTGTATACGATACAACTACAAATTTTAAAGTGTTTGGATTCGGGGTGATTCGTGGCATTTATAGTCTACATGAAAGCTAGACATTACAGAATAAAACTGATAAAGCAGCCGTTTGCTTTGTCACGGTCAGATCTCCATATGACGGCGTTTACCACTATTTCCACAGTGCAATGCATGTACTTCGTTTCAGATGCGGTCTATAGCAATAGCTCGCTTAGTACGGCCATAGTTTGTGCTCAGTCCGAAGATGACACCTGCCTGGAAGTGACGCAAATCGAAACAAACTATTGTCAGCAGTTGAACATGTTCGTGTATAAACTTAAACGCGTAGATTTAAGTGGATCTGCATACTGTATTGGTGAGTTTTAATTTAAAGCTTTTCGAACTGTGCTAGCCCTAGTTTATAATGTAGGGCAGTGGCCGCTGGATAGCTCTGATCCCCTTGATCAGCTGGTGTCCTTGGGCCCCCAATGTGGTGAAGAATGATTGTAAAATAAGAAATCAAAATTAGGGCCTGTTCCAGGCAACACTACAACTCGAAAATTACTTGCTATTTCTTTAGTTTTTAAATAAAATGGTTAAAACTTAACGACCTACCTGGAATGGTCACCCCATTACTTTCTTCGTCGAACCTTATATCCAATAAGTTCCATAAAATCATCTATTCTCTTGTAAATTTCACATTTTCGACACTAGTCAATCTCTCAGAAGATAAACATTACCAAATGCGCATGCGTATATTGGGTCACTCGTATATCACGTAGGGGTATGAGGTATTCCACAAATCGGGTGTATGAGGTTAATAATACTTTGGGTGGGAGGTTTCGCACCGTCATTTTGCGGCAGTGATACTTATTTTCGATTATTTTCAGAGCTTTTTCTAAACGTTTCATGCCAAATAAATCCATTCATTGTTACAATGTCGACAATTAGTGTGTGCGCTTGTTTTGGTTTGTTTCATTTGGTTACCGGTATTTTAATATTCCTTAGAGACATTCATAGTATTGCATGCCTTCTTAAATTCCTAAAATATTCCTCACAGAACACTTATTTTCAGCATTAGATAGCATGGTAACCTGTCGGATAAAGTTTACATATTGTACAATATCTTATCATTTTATGGACTAGTATCGATTACCGGTATCCATTTTTATTTATTTTCCCATTCGATAGGCACACACGGTTTGTTTAAGATATTTTCGTGGAATAGATAACAAAAAAACAAATCGTAGAAAATATAACCCAATGAATAATGGATCATTCTTTCATCACATGCATTTGCATGCGCACGATGGTGTGTATATCGTTCCCCCTTTCAGTAAGATTAAAACATTTCTTTTTAAAAAAAAAAACCCAAGAAAACTCTAACAATATATTGCCAATTATGGTGGTCCACGAAGGTAGATATTTTTCTAAAATGTCATACAAGACTACGATTTGGCGGTCTGAAAATACTAGCACAATGACAAAGAAAACCCAAGAGTTATAAATCTATTATCCTAAAGCTAGATAGACAATTCGTTTTAATTGCCATTTAGCCTACTTCCAAATTTCCATGACGTGACACTACAATATGAGGTTCCACTTTGTATGTAGTTTATATCAATATCTAAAAGCGATCGGTCTTGAGTAGCCAATTTAATATCTAAGGTAATGGAACAAACAACTGTGGTCTGAAACCAAATAGCAAATTTATATTACTTCCCGTAAATAGCTCTTTTAAGCAAGTTATATTATACTAGGTTGAAACAACTATCTAAACATTCGGGTAGGACGAAACGACTCAAAGTCAAATTCACACCCCTGATCGATTTGGTTTACCCCAAATAATTAGGTCAAGCATGGCAGACTTCAATACCGCGAAGTAAATAAAGAAGGATTTTTCAAGAGAGAAAGGTAACATAGCTTGATCTGAAATTGGTTAACGTGCGATAGAAAGTAACGGGATGACAATTTCAGGTAGGTCGTTAAGTTTTAACCATTTTAATTAAAACTTGAAGAAATAGCAAGCTATTTCGAGTTGTAGTGTTGCCTGGAACAGACAGTAGCTTAATATGCAAACCTTACCCTTTCATAGATCATTTTTCTACTCGGATTGTTAATGTTCTTCCAATCTTGGCCGATCCAAGTCATCTTCCAATTTCGGTCGATCCATCCTGGCTTTCTCTTCCAGCACCGTATTTGTCATCGCGTCCCGAAAGCATTTTAAGCATGTAGTGATATGTATTTTGTATGTAGAATAGGCAGGGAAAAGCTAGTACATGTATATCTTCATAGTTGATTTTTATCATAGTTGAAATATGTTTGACGCATTTTCCTTTGTCAAAGATTAATTTAAGTTATAATTTAAAAAAAAAACCAAACAATTATTAGTATGTATATTTTGTGATTTTAGATAAAACTTTTTTTTTTCAGTTGAAATCACAGGTAAAATATTCTTCATTATCAATTTAATTTCTAACATATACCGTTTTCGTTAATTTATTACATTGTTTTAAATTGCTGCCGGAACTGTCGCATGAACACATCTAATTGTGTCTTCTTGTGGTTCGTCTTACATGAATACGGGGGCAATACATTGTCACCTATAGTTATGCAGTTATCCCATAAATATATATATATACGATTATCGACTTCCCCATTACCGATCTTAGTAGCCGTGATCTTGTCTATTTTACGCGACGTATGAACCAATGAAACACTATTATGCAAGGTGTAACAAGTCGTTATCAAGCATGATTTTATTAAATAGACAATATAGAATCTATGAATTGTGTTGATGTCGGCTTGTTAAGGACTTGTGAAACATCAGCAGTGAAATATACCATGGTAATTGTTATTCTATAAATAGTGTGTTATTTGATTATATTCCAATTACTAAATGTTCCAATTACTAAATGCCATTCAACGAATATATATGACGTAAAACTCTTATAGTTTTAAAGTTGCTTTCCCGGGTACAAACTGGGTGATTTGATAATATGTAAGGACTAAAAACATATTCAAACTAATTAATTTATCATAATTTTGCTTCAAATCCTTCTCAAAACACTGTAATTGCCAAGGATACCCCACTATGAAAATCGACCAAAAGAGGCCATGTTTGCGTCTGGGGATTACCCTTCTCCGTCCCCATGGCAACCGCGGGCGGAGACGGGTGAGAATTCATTGCATACACAAGACGTTGTTGTCTGTAATCGCTGACTATTTATTACAAATATCGAATCCTAATTAAATTCTCGGATTATCCACTGCCTGTGTCTTTTTCCGTGATTTTTTTTATCTCAGAAAGTGTTGTAGGTCTAACTCTTTATAGAGTTTATCAACATGTACACAAAGCGCTCAATGTGCTCGTGCAACCTTCGACGTCACGTGTGGGTCTAGCCCTAATCGTCGGGCTGTCGATTAGGGGAACCCTTACATTTTTGTCCTGTATACGCTCAATGAGTGTTTTTCAGGGAATCCAATATTTTTCTAGTAGGATTGGATATCTCTACTCTCCATATACACCAAAATTGCCATACTTTTATTGGCAATAACCACCCGATACAAACTTTGCGAGGAACCCATCTTTATGACCTGGAAAGGTTAGCCGATCTCTCTTCCAGTTTGTTTCTTGTTAGCCAGCTGTACACATCCGGCCTTATTCTCTACACACGCTTCACTGATTACTCTTTTTAACGGGGATAATTGTCATTTAGCGTACTTTCAAATTTTCATGACGTGTCACTACAATATTAGGTCACACTTTGTATGTAGTTTATATCAATTTCCAAAATCCATCTAAGGCAGTGGAGCAAACAGATGTGGTCTGAAACCTAATAGCAAATTTATATTACCTCCCGTAAATAGCTCTTTAAAACAAGTTATATTCTACTGGGTCGGAACAACTATTTAACCATGCAAGTAGGACGAAACGACCCCAAACATTATCCACACCCCTGTTTGACGATTTGTTTATTCCAAATAACTAGGTCACACATTGCTGTCATCGAAACCGCGAAGTAAAGAAATTACGAGTTTTCATGAGAGAAAGTTTATATAGCTTGATCTGAAATTAGTAAATGTGCGGTAGAAAGTAAAGGGATGACTTAAATAATGCTTAAATAACCAAATATAGAACTAATGTTATTTTATAGTCGGTCACCGGTAAAAAGACGAATCTCGTGGAAAATAGCATTCGTTTTGCACATATTCAGAATATTGCGACACTTTAGTGGGTTGAGTTGCGGCCAGTTTCTTCATATATGTCAGACCTACTAAAAGCAGCTACACGCGTAGATTTTATATGAAATATGAAGTCTTATAGCAAGTGCGGGATGACCGCGGTACAGGCAAAACAAAATTACAAGATAAACCTGCGTACAAGACAGAAAAGAGAGACATTCATTGCAAAAAATAAGAGAATTCCACACAATTCAATCATTTCCAAACGAATGCACGATTTTAAATTGACCACTAGAACTGACCAATATCGGTCAAAGTGTTTTGAAGTGTTGGTAAATAGACCTAGAATGGTTGGAAATAGCCGACCAATATTAAAGACATCCGTCATGAAATTTAATGTCATGCAAAGGCGTGTTATAGCTGAGGCGCTGAAGGCGTCAGCCTCCTCGCGAAAAAAAATCAAAGAAATTGGAAAGGTAAAACGGGAGAAAAATGCTAAAACCGACGAGAAAATGAACATGTACCCTAGTTAGCGGGCCCTAAAAGCGGACAAAAGGGCCCCTCTGGCCAAGGGAAAGGGTCCCGAGTCCGAGTCAATCGTTTTATATACACTGTTACTGTCGAATGCAGTCATTGCATTGGCATAATAATCACCAATCAAGACGCCCCCCACCCCCCCGCGAAAGAGGGCCCTCAAAATAGTGTAGCCTCTGCCATGATAAACATTAAAACGCCCCTGATGTCATGAGATTAAATATTTTGTCAGGTCAGCCCATCGTTAATCCTTATTTGCTCTACAGTGGATTTAAAAGCTGGCCGTTATTGATATACTATATAAAAAGTATATAATAAAACTTGGATATATTGAAGATATGGTGGGAATTGTCCGATGCACTCAATATGCGAGTCATCCAAACGTCTAGAGGGTTTGGCATGTGAATACCTTTCTCAATAATAGTCTTACGTCATTTGATGAAAAAGTAACGTCCAGCAAAATAAAAATATAGCTCTCGCGTAGTTCTTCTTTAAACATACGATGTTCTTCAGACGGCTGATATACATGAGTACATGTTTACAAATATAGCATAACATTAGAAGTTTTCTAAAAGACTTTCATATTGTGAAGCCATAATGTAGCAGCGGGAATATTTCGAATTATCTCATAAACGTGAATATTTGTAAATCTACGAAGGTATCGTCCAATTCTAAGATCTCATTTCATTTAGTTACTGGTACAAACGGGTGTCGTGTGCTAGGCAGTTGGCACTTAATGTTATACTCTTATATGCACTTTATAATTCGTAGATAATTATCCGACGTACAATACCAGTGTGAATGTTGATGTTCTGCCTCTAAGTCAAACCAATAAAAAGTACCAGTTTGTTTGTGATTTTATGCCCTCAACTGAAGCAGAGCATGCTGAAATCTGGTACACAGTCACGTGGTATATTAACAGTAGGTTTGTTAAAAGATTCCCTGCCGTCCAGAAAACAGCCGATATAAAAACAACGACGTTACTAAATGAAGATGACACTGGCCAAACAAGTGTTGGTTTCCAGGTAGTATACTAGATTTCATTAAGATGCATTTATCATACTAGCTGTACTTACAAATTGACGTTAAATGACGATCCACTAGATGTTGTTAAAGAATATGTTTACTTAGGCAGGCGCGGATCCGGGGGGGGGGGGCGCACCTGGCGCACGCCCCCTCTATTTTTTGATTTGGCGAACAAATTTTAGCTCAATATATTCTCACGAGAAAGGAGAACAAAAATAGTTTAGGTTGGAAATCCTAATTTACAGTATTAGTAAAATCCTAATTTACAGTATTAGTAAAATATAAATCCTTGTGGGCATTTTTTCCACTCAAAAATCACTGTTCCGGGCTTCGCACTCCCAAGTGGGTGCAGTACGCCCCCTCTTTCTGAAAATCCTGGATCCGCCTCTGTTAGGTAATTTATTGTATGATAACGGCAAATTCACAAAAAACACTAACTAGAATAGCGGCACAAGGTAGGAAATCTCTGGATGCCTTATTAAATATAACGAGTAAATTTGTGCTTACTACATCAGTCAAATGTAAACTTTTCCATTCATTGGTTTCCTCTACTTTAAAGTATGCTTGCGAGGTTTGGGGGTTTCATATTGGTAAACTCATAGAGCAGGTTTATAATGATTTTTTAAGATATGTATTAAGGCTGGGCAGAAACACCCCAATTATGGCCATGCTTCGGAGAAGTTGAGTTATTTCCCCTGATAGTTGTTAGGAAAATAAGAATGCTAAAATATTGGTTGAAAATTATTCGTTCACCAAATTCATTAATTTTTCAAATTTACAATTTATTGTGTACTGACAACGAGAATGGAAAAATAATTGGGTGGGGGGGATTAGACACTTATTGAATATTGCATTTCCTGAATTTTGGCAGAACCCTTCTTCCATAAACCAAACGAGTCTACCTCTAATTAAAACCCGCATTCAAGACCAATTTAAACAGGAGTGGTTATCTTCCTTGGAAAATTCGAGCAATTTGCGTTTTTTTAAATTGTTCAAAACTGTGCATGAACATGAAATTTACCTAAATTCATATATTGAACGTAAATATCAAAATATAATATGTCAGTTTCGTTGTGGCATGCTTAAATTGAATGTTGAAACTGGGCGATATACAAAAACAGGCGGTGAAAATAGAATTTGTAACACTACAGATAACAGACCATCAGCATAGTTGGTAGATCTTGTATTTAGAACATGGAATAGACATAGATCGGAAGGAGCTCTATTCAAGTCTGACTTACTGTCGGTTAATTCTGGCTTTATAAAGCATACGGCCATTAAGAATAATGATACATGACAGATTAACTTATTTGGAATTGAGAGTATAGTTTCTATAACTGCACTGCATCTTTCCTTTAATGTCGCGAAGTTCTGCCGAGTGTTAAACACATAGATCATGTGTAGGTTATAAATAACATATAAATAAATAAGATATTTAATGAGATCGTGCCTTTTGTCAAAACGAGCAGAGGTCATTCGTGTGTTACCCGTAAATAACATATTGAACACATTAGCAGAAGTTGTATATAGTTGACAACGTCCAATATAATATAATGTCAAATCTAGCAAAGTTCTATGTAAAAATTACTTTGTCACATTCCTTCATCACCCATGAGTTATGTACCAAAAGGACATAACAAACACAATTGAAAACGTCCAATATAATATAATGTCAAATCTAGCAAAGTTCTATGTAAATATTACTTTGTCACAAATGTGCACATGTTGCAAATCGAACGCCGTAGAAGACGAATACCACTTTCTCCTCTGTTGCACAGCATATATGAATTTACGTCGCAAGGTCTTTCCGCGCAGATTTTGGTCCTTTCCTTCCATATATCAATTTAAAAAATATTTTAACTAACACCAAACGTGAACATATAATCTATTTAGGTAAATATCTCTATCAAAGTATGAAATTACGAAATCAAATATTAAACAGCTAAAAATGAAACTAAATACCTATTGGGATATTTCTCTCTTTCTCTCTCTTTCTCACACACACACTTTTCTTTTCTTCTCTCACACATTTGTACTATTTTCGTGTCATGTATATATATATATTGAAACTACTTTATTTACATATATATTATATTTAATATTATATTTATTTTTTTATTTATTTGTGTTTTTTTTTTGTTTTTTGGGTTTTTTTTTAAATTATTATTTATCTTCTATAGTAATTATGTTCTTTATATTCCTCATTTGTTGTGCAATATGCACTCAATATATTCTGTGCATTTATGTTGGCTATAGCAAGTGATTTTCTTTGTCTTGTAATAAGGTAAAATACTACGTCGTACTCTACTAACACTCGTGGATTAAGTTTAACACACCACTGGTAACAAACGTCAATCAACACTGCAGCGCAAATGTTTAGACTACTTGGCTCTCGACTGCAAGAACCTTCGGGATTGGGCCAATGTTGATGTTTGCTAGAATGAAGCGTGTAATTTGACAATATTATTAATATTGGTTATTTACGTTAACTGTCTTTGATAAGGATTGTATATTCTAAATTATCAAGGCACAAAGATATTCTTCCCTTTATTTGTACACTTTACTCGAATCACTATTCCTTTTTAGATCCGGTGTGGTTATTCAGTAAGTAACGAGAGTGATTCAGAACAGAGCCCAAGCACAACCAGTGTGGATCGATTCATCGGCATTGAGGTAACATCTACTTTAAATAATAAAATATTTAAAAGAATACTGGAGTAATAACAATTACATGATACAACGGGTGTCCTACGTGGTGGACTTAGAACAGAGTATGACGTCACCGCAGCCATCTTGGTAGTTTTTAGAAGAGCGTCATCCTTTCGAAGAAAATGAAAAAAATAATAAGATTAATTACCGGGCCGAAAATTAATTGAATGGCAACTTTTGACCTCGATAAGCTGTTAATACTTGTTTTGTTTTTGCAGATATTGACACCAGATCTCTACGTGCAACAGAATAAGATGGTGACTATAGTTTTAAGGCCAACAGTAGAAATTGGTTGTGGAGTTTCGTGTAAGCTCCGTGTCAACTTGATAAAGCCCACGGAACATGATGCTTGTCTCCCTGACACAGCAGTGTCTATGTGTTCCATTACATTAGATGACACAGACTCAATAAAAAATTATTCTATGGATGTCACAACCAATTTTCCTGCTTCCTATGGAGAACAGTTTGCCGTAAAGATTTTGAGGTTTAAAACACCCAACTTCTTTTTTGCACATCCACTCTGGGCAAATTATACATTTGGCGATGTTAGAGTAAGTGTCATTACCTTAATATAGGTAGTAATTGAAAAAGTAATATTATACATTGGAAATGAAATGAGAAATCCTACTGTTCTGCACCGAACAGGCAAATAAAAAGGCGCTACAGCCTACTCTCATTCGTGCACGCCAATTTGTAAACGGAACCTCGGTTCTTCGGCCCATGCAGGGGAAACCACGGCTGAAAATCCTGAACTTTTTCGACGCGCGATGTAACAAGGAACCACCAGCTATGCATGGTGCAAACATTTGACATCGTAGATTTCGTTGGTATTCGAAATGCTCTATATTATACAACATAACATATCACCATCACTATTTGCGGTATGGGGCTAAAACTAGGTACTAATAAGGAACACATCAACGACATTGTGATGGATTACGGAAATTATCGAGGTTTTCATATTTTTCGAAAACATTTACAACCGTTTGACCGCCATATTAGATTTTATGACAAAAAGTGTTTCAAATCGATATTCAGTCGCCATCTTCAATCACATTTAATGGTAAAATCAAAAATATTCTTGCAGCTAGACGTAATATCAACAATCACCGGGGGGGGGGGGTGCTAATTTCGATTTTGCTTACTTCCGGTGTCAGTTGAAAATGTTTTCCACTTCCGAAGACTGTAAGTACTTTCTGATGGACCTATTTTTTTTATCATAAATGTTGACCTTGACCTTCACTAACCACTGATATTATAAAGTTCAACCTTGAAGTATAACTTCCTATTTAATTATGAGTTAAACATTGGTCATTTTTCTACTTTAACATGTTTATGATATGATCCGACTCGATATTGCATGGTGTATTTGGAATTTTTACGTGACCTGGTGCGAAATGACGCGATATTACATGATGACATAACACAGTGACTTAGTTTGATATTTACCCATGATACATGACACTTTAAAGATTACAGAACCCATCACCCTAGAGCATTACCATTGCTGTTTCTGCGACTTTGAGACACGTAATTTCTAGTATTTAACCATTTTAATTACAGGTAAGAGTCACAAATATGCAGCATCGATAGAGGGTAAAATGTGTTATGCTGTATCTGATCCGCACATGACTACGGTTGACGGCATGTATGTACTCGATTTTTAAATTGCATTTATTTAAACAGTATTTCATTGTGTTTGATGTACGGAGGACCAACAAGAGTCGAATGGGGAGTTGTGAACATAAAAAAAAATCGATGATAGGATTTAACCAGTTATAGACCATGTACTATGATGTATTTACTTGTCATAATCTAAGTAATGCGTGGCCTAATACTATAGATTTTGCAAATACAAATTAAGGTTTCGAGGCCTGTTGTCACCAGGGTTTCCTTCTCCGGGTATTCCATTTTCATCCTACAGGACAGACCCCCAAGTGTGCGCTAAGATAATAAAATAACCTTATGACATCTTTTCTGCGATATCGCCCTCGGTGGAAGCGGATGTTTAATATCAATTATTGGAAATTAATTTGGAGAAATTACTTTCTTAATTTGGAGAAATTACTTTCTTAATTTGGAGAAATTACTTTCTTAATTTGGAGAAATTACTTTCTTAATTTGAAGAAATTACTTTCTTAATTTGAAGAAATTATTTTTTTACAATTAATTTGGAGAAAATAATTTGAAGAAATAACAGTTATAATTAGGAGAAATTATTTTTACATTTATGATTTATTTTTATAATATGAGAAGCTACGTTTTATATGATTAGGAGAAATTACCTTTATGCTTTGAAGAATTTACTTTTATGACTTGGAGAAATCATTAAATATTGCCTAGTGAGCAGCATAATATCAATGACATTGTAAATGAATGGAACCGAACCAGTTTGAGTCTGATATTCCTATCATAGATTCATCTGTCACAATACCGTACTTTCCAAATGATTCCTATTGCTTAAAGATGCGCATTGGGACTTTGAATAAATTATGTTATAATGACAATACTGGGGCATTACCCGGCAACACATTTAAACTCAGATTCCAATAGGTTGTTCTCTCGTCTTTTTAACCTATATCTTAATTAGACTTACACAAGTTTTTACATCGATTTAGAATTGACTTAAGGGTGCATAATAATTAATTTTAAATAAAAGGAAACTGAAAAGAAATACTACTGTACAGTGTAATTTATCTTTTTTAAAGAAAATATGAACATCCATATGAAGGGAGTTTCACTATGTATCAAAATACAAAATGGAAACAAGAGGTGAGTTTACAAGATAAAACCATTCTTAAGTCTACGTTAAACTTTGAGACACTCTCATTTTTTATGTAGTTTTCAATACAGAGAAGTCCAAAAAATATTTTATAAGATTTATATTTGATGGAGAGGGGTTGAGGTAATTTATTCAAAATATGTGTTGTTTTTAGGAATGTATCATGATTTTGAATTTGTGAAATTATGTTTTGAATTTATAATTTTGAGAAATTACTTTTATATTTATTTTGAGAAATTACTTTTATATATATTTTGAGAAATTACTTTTATAATTTTGAGAAATTACTTTTACAATTTTGAGAAATTACTTTTATAATTTTGAGAAATTACTTTTATAATTTTGAGAAATTACTTTTAATAATTTCGAGAAATTACTTTTAATAATTTCGAAAAATTACTTTTAATAATTTCGCGAAATTACTTTTAATAATTTCGAGAAATTTTTATAATTTAAAGAAAATACATTTAAAATTTGGAGAAAATACATTTAAAATTTGGAGAAATTACATTTATAAAATTACTTTTATAATTTGGAGAAAATACATTTATAATTTGGAGAAATTACGTTTATAATTTAGAGAAATTACATTTAAAATTTGGAGAAATTACATTTATAATTTGGAGAAATTACATTTATAATTACATTTACATTTATAATTTGTAGAAATTACATTTATAATTTGTAGAAATTACTTTCATAATTTGAAGAAATTACAAGTATAATTTAGAGAAATGTATTTTACGAATTGCAGAAATTACTTTTATAAATTGTAAAAGCTACTTTTTTGATATGGAGAAATTACTTTTATGGTTTGAAGAACTTACGTTTATGACTTATTAAAGAAAACGCCTAGCAATTCCGCCAAACTTATATAAATTGTACCTACCGAAATACGTCAATTAAACACATCAAACAAGCGGAAATGACATGTGATCCAAATGACAAAAACACATGTTCGTAAAGTGATCTCGACGATCGCGATACCCAAAGTCAATGTTGCAAAAATGCTCAATTTAGCAAAGTTTTATCAAGAAATCAATACATGAATTATGAAATGTCTACTTCCATTAAAGTTGAAGGAAAACTACATTTTCTTTTCTCATAAACCACATGGTTATTGTTAATAAGGAATTAGAACTATACCCATGTTAATGGTCCAAACCAATTGCCCTTTTGTAAAAAACCTAAACTGGTGTTCCTGTTTTATTTTCGTAAATCTTTTGGTTTTGGTTTTTACAGTTACAGATACAAACCGAACCATGCTGGACCAACGCTCCAGTGACATGTGTTTGTGGTGTTGCCGTACGTGTAGGTAAGGAAGTTTACCTTATGGAGCACTGTTCATCCACGTACTGGAAAAGTGGATATATTCAATGTGATGAAACTGCTGGTGTGCCTTTACTAGAAGTTAAAAACGTTGGTTCAAGTAAAGTCAAGGTAGCTGATTTACACAGTCTTTAGACGCATTCAACTGATCATTATCTGAAGTAACCGTACATGTTGATTTATTTTGACAATTTTACGTTTGCAAATAAATTCAGTTGGCCGACAATTAAACTGAATTATACTTTTAAGAACTCAATCTTTTCGAGACAAAAATGCTGTCGTATAGAAACTACATATTAATCGAAATAATTTTTCATCAAATCAACCAATTCGATACTTTATTTTTACTAATATCTAATCTCCTTTAATTATGTAATCATGAATTCACCACATTCAATTCAAAAACATATTCAGGTGTAGTTAACTCGCACTGAGACTGGAGATATTCGTTGGTTCTGAATTTCAAATTTCGCTTTTTATTGGTGTTAATTTTGATATATGTATCCACAGTTGAAAGTTTGTCTTTACTAAATGCATTTTTTAAATTTAGAATTAACTGAACGGATATATATATATAACACTATAACTGCCAATTTGTTGTATTGATAGATTCGTCTTCCGAGTTCGACAACTATCAGTATCGCTATATATGGCGGACAGATGAATGTGCACTTATTTCCTTCCACTGCTGATGAAATTGACGCTGAGGGCTTGTGTGGTAATTTAAACAACACAGATTTTCGAACCAGAAATGGTACCATTGTGCCATATGACAGATGGGAGATGCCGACATTTTCGGAATCCTGGAGGTAATTATATAACCTTCACAATCATAAAGATTAAATTGTAAAAAAATATATATTTGGTTAATTCAATCGGGGTCCCATTGGATCTTCCAGGGATGAATGGCGTGTTACAGAGAGGTATTGGGGGGGTGTATTTTTGAGGACTTCCTCGGGAGTAGTGACCTTATCAGTGGTGTACAATGGTCCAAAGCAACCTAGGCGTGATGCATGGGTATTATTGGCGACAAATAATAGCACTAATGTAAAGGTGTCGATTCCCTCTTCGGATATAACAGACTTCGATTGATTCTTCAATTCTTTAATATACTGGAACATAAATATATGTCGTCATAAAGTACTATGACAGGCCAGTTACTGCACTTAGTAAGGGATCCTAACTAGTGACTGCCTTCAATGCGCGAATTTTGTGAATATTTAAGCAAAATCCGATGAAAGGATAAAAACAAATGCTGTAATTAGAACTGACATGTCGATAGATGAACAATGATGCATAAAGGGTTAAACAATATAACAAATAAAAAAAACAATAGATGGGATTAATGTCGTTACACAAATGACGGCTTGAAAGGGATGACAAATTAAGGACTTGCTAGCCAGTTGATCTTAAGTGGTTAATTTAAGAAACATTGCCAGATTATCACACCATTGTTCCAGTACGGATTGTCTGATCGCCAGCTTCTGGTCTCACGTGATTCAGTCTAGAACATGAATGTAGATATATACATGAGAAGCTTGGGTCTCGAATGCGGGGGGGGGGGTGAACAAATGAAAAGGGTTGGGAAATGTTGGCCTAGAGCTTTGTTGTGCAATTTAGTAACTTTGATACATAATCATGACATGTCTAATTCAACCAAATCTGTATGTTATAGCGTACAGCAGCCTGGGGTTATCAACCTGTTCTCAAATGACGTCACCAATCTGGACCCTGTTAATACTGGTCTCTTCATTTGCGATTGCGAAAATAATGTATGTAAAAATGACAGGAGGTGTGACCCACCAGAAGTAGAAACATTCACATCAAAAAGTACATGCACTGTATCTCTTGATCTGAGAAAAAGACGCGCAGTTAATATTCACAGGAGGGGTGGCAGTCACACTATTATCAAACGACAGGTACGTTTATTAGTTTCCTACCGGTCGACAATATCTGAAGGTTTTATTTTCCCGTTTTTTATCATTTATTAAACTTAGCAGATTGTTGAATATAATAAAATAGCAGAGTTTTTACTGAATTTTCTTACTGAATTATGACCCTTTTTTAATCAACCAATCAAATTGCCTATCTCTGCTCACCTTCCATCTCCATCACGGCATTTATCTTATAAACGCCTACGTTAATGAGAAGGAAAGTTATTGTATCCCAAAAAGTGTGACTGACAGACAGACGACGGACGCGCAGACGGACGAACACTCTTTAATAGTCTCCTGCTTTCTTCGAAAGGCGGGGACAAAACGCAAAAAGGAACAAACCGGCCCTTGAGACGTACACGAAACGGTGACTCAATGGCATAATTTATACCAACTGCTCTCCCAACCTGACCAAAATTTGAATCAAAAATAGATTTATTTTGCAGGCTGAAACAACATGGAAAAACGGATGGACAGAGAGTTCTGCAACAGATTATTGTAATAGTGTATTTTTAAATTCATCCATAGTTCAGATTTGTAAAGACATCCCTAATGTAAATGTACAGGGTGCCTTGGATAACTGTATTTTAGATATTAAGGTAAGAATTCCCCTTTGTTAATTTGATAGGTGAGATGTAATAGGAGAGAGAGAGAAGGATGTGGTTTAACGTCCGCTCAACACAAACTCGGTCATTTGGGGACTAACACGTGATCGAAGTTTATTTCAATAATTCGCTTGCGCGTAGGGTCTTTAGCAGGGGGATGACATCGAAGGACTCAGAGAAAACACACGATATTGGAGAGACGACCATAGTTCTTGTCACCTACAACCAGGCAACCGTTCGGACAGATTCTCTGATCGGACCTCGGCTTGAAGGTGGTTTCTATAAGAATTAGACCCATTGAATCCACTGAGCTTGGTTCCTCCCAAAATTTACGGCTAAATCCGCTAGGGGCCAAATTCAAAATGGGGGCTCATTTTGGCGGGAAACTAATAAAGTTCCCTAAAAGGTATGTAAATATATTATATATATAAGATATGTGTAGATTCAGAATCCGGATGATGCCACCCTAGCTAATTCCGCTAGGGGGCCAAATTCAAAATAGGGGCTTATTTTGGCGGGAAACTCATAAAGTTCCATAAAAACGTGTGTAATATATTGAAATATAGGTTTTAGGTGGATTATATATCTTCGATATGTGTAGATTCAGAACCAGGTTGATGCCACCCTGACACCTTTGAGGAAATTCAAATACTCAAGATGGCCGCCATGGGGCACCCTTGGGGAAATTCAATTATTCAAGATGACCGCCCAGAGACATTTTCTGTTTTTTTATTGGGGTAAAATTTGTGACAGATTCTCTCGGACATAGGTTTGAAGATGGTTTCTACGAGAATTTGACTCGCTGATTCCAACGAGCTTGGGTATCCCCCCTAAAAGTGACGGCTAATACCAAAATGGTGACTCATTTTGGCGGGAAACTAATAAAGTTCCCTAAAAGGGTGTTTAATTAATATATTGAAATATAGGTGTCAATTACTTCGGATATAAACATAAAAAAACCATGTTCCATGTTGAGCTCAATATTTGTCGAGACATAGTGGGGTTAGTAATGTGATAGAGAGAGAGAGAGAAATGGGGTTTAACGTCCACTCAACACAAACTAGGTCATTTCGGGACTAACATATGGTTTAATTTTATTTCAATAATTCGCTTCCGCGTAGGGGTCTTTAGCAGTGGGAGGACACCGGAGTGCCCGGAGGAAACCCACGAGGTTGAGAAGGCGCCCCTATCTCCATGCCACATACGCTCACACCGGGGCTCGAAACCACAGCCGCAAGCCAGAGGTGACCGGCCAGCTAGAGGTCAAAGCGCGGCACTCTAGATGTGATAGTGTAATACGTCAAACTATAGGTTTTCGTCTTTGGCCGAGTTCATATCTGATTGGCGAAATGTGCCATGGCCGAAAGAAATGCCAAAATGGCACCCAAATGCGACAAAATAGCTACGTTTAGTGAACCGCGGAAGAAAATAGTAAGATTACTGCAGAATGAGCATTAAACTACCTCGAAGACACTCTACTCCTAGTATTCTGATAAGAACACAAAAACTTCACAGCCAAACACAATCCATCATTGGACCATAGTTGAAAGCAAATGTGCTAACTAGTGCCAACTAGTGCTTAATTACTGCTGATTGCAGCTAAACGTTCATTTTGGGGCGGGTGAGTGTTTCTTTCTGACTGTCTGGTTATGATTTAAGACTCAACGGGGAAGTTAAAATGTACGAACAGTGCCATTTGACCACGGACATGGGAATACAATGATGCAATATACATGTATACAATAATCTTGGCAGGTTCCTGAGCTTCAAAATGGAGTTCTGTATGAAACTAATAGGTTTTTCGGTTTACCACAAATTACAGAACCACATGAACAACAGCTACGAAAAGCGAATTGTCAAGCATACGTTACGATCCACTATGACACCCACCTGTGTCTTCTAGAAAACTGAGTGGACTAAGATATAGAAAATGTTTGCTAAAGTCATACGAAACTCCAGCTTTACTCGTGCATATGAGTGATCTAATAACTGTCAGTGAAGCTTCATACGGATTGCGAGTATTCCAGTGATTTAAACGACAAATATGTGAGGTTGTGTTCCCTTAATTATACAGGGGGAAGAATAATGTGCTCGAGTTGGTTGTTCTTGATACAAATCTTTTTACATTACCATATCTTTCGAGGTTCTCCTAAACTTAGCTATAATGTCGAGTTTGAGAACCATACTGTCGTTTATTTCAATCTAAGGATATTCAGCTGTTCAGATAGGAATTCAGAGACAGCGAAAACCTATAATTTGACGTATTACACTGTCACATTACTAACATCAAAATATGGTTGCCATTTTGAATGGCGAATATGGTTGCCATTTTGAATATAAGCGCAGCCTCGAATAAATTTTGATCGGAAAGTGTTTTATATTTATATCTGAAGTATATTTCAATATATTGCGCACCTTTTCAGACAGCTTTATGGGTTTCCCGCCAAAATGATCGTCAATTTTGAATTTGGTCCCCTAGCGGAATTAGCCGTCACCTTTGGAGGATTACCCAAGCTCGTGGGATTTATCGGGTAGAAACCACCTTCTAACCAAGGTCTGAGATAATCTGTCACAAAATACCAAATGGCGGCCATCATAAATATTTGAATTTCCTCAAAGGTGCCAGTGTGGCATCATCCGGATTCTGAATCTACACATATTGGAGATACATAATCCACCGAAAACCTATATTTAATATATTACACACCTTATTTTAGGGAACTCCCGGAATTTTGTGAGTTTCCCGCCAAAAGGGACTCCATTTTGAATTTGGCCCTCTAGCGGGAATAGACGTCACCTTTTGGAGAATTACTAAGCTCATTGGATTCAGCGGATCGAATTCCTACAGAAATGAATTTTACTCCACTAAATAACCAGAAAATGTGGCGGCCATCTTGAATATTTTAATTTCACCAAGGGTGCCAGAGTGGCATCATCCGGATTCCCAATCTACACACATTGAAGATATATAATCCATAAAAAACATTAGGTGGACTATATTTCCCGGTTAAGCCTTGAAATGGGGTTTGGCTGCCGGACTAAAGCTGTTGAGACTGCGAATCAGAAACGTGTCAGATTACCGACGTTCCTTAACAACGCGCGTCGTTTTTGACTCCGTCTGCTGACTTTTACCGATTTTAAAAAATGAAAAGGAACTAGCCTGTCGTCATTTTCCTTCCAATCATGGCGTCATGTCGGCTGAGAACGACATTTTTGGTGTGACAAAAGAAAATGTTTTCCTGGCCGGCATCCAAGCGTTGCAACAACGTTGGCAAAAAGTGTGTACACCTAGGAGGGGACGATGCGAAAAATAAATCGAATCCACCCACTTTTGTACAGGCCTTTCACGGACTTTCATCCAGTCCTCGTATCAGATTTTGTTTCGCTCACCACGCAAATTCTAATTATCACAATTTAGTGAAAATAAATCTTTTACGGCGGATAAAAAAACGTGTAGTTTGAAAATTGAAATGAAACTGTCCAACAAAATGGCCACTCTTTGTACGCAAAGTGTGTAAAAGTATGTAATACGAAAGTTGTGAACCCTTTGGAGGTCACAGTTTTGGTCCGATATCGATGAAACTTAACACATATCTTTATATCCCACAGATCTCAACCCATGTTGATATTTTCGCATTTCAAACCACAATTTTCTGGATTACTGTACAAAAAAATCGCGTTTGTTTTAGCACGTTATATATCCATCTCTTGCAAAATGTAGGTGTATCCTGCCTGACAGCCGCTGGTTTTATATAAATAAATATGGCGGAAACTGTCGGATCAAATTTGTACCCTCTAAAACGTACAGAAAGATATATCAGTCGGCAAAATAGCAAATAAATGACATGGTCAGCTTTAAACGGACACAACTCAGTCAATGTTTTCATTATGAAGAATATAAAAATAATAACTTAATTTTCAAAATATATTCTCATTGCGACTCATTATGCCCACACGTGCCATAATTGTGTTCATTGTACATGGCTTTGAAAAAACCAGTAGGATGTTAAACACCATTTCATTTCATTTCATTTCTTTGTAAAAACAATAGATATATTTTCTTCTAGTTAGCGGGTGACACAAGTTGTTCACCGGTTGCCGTGGAAACCTTAACGACCTCATGTTTTCATGAGGTAAGTTATGATACCAGATATCAACAATCAACAACAAACCAAAAACCCATTTTTGATCAGCTAAAAGAAGTAGCCTGTCCCTTGCAATGTTCTCAACATGGTACCTGTAATCAAGGTATTTGTACCTGTGATGATGGGTTTGGAAGCCTGGATTGTTCAATATCGCTCAGCACCCCTCCTTTGTTAGATCACGTCACCAATGATGGATACTGTGATTCTATAAACAATAACTGTTCAGAGATTTCAGCATTTGGTGGAGATTTCGTTGACACTGATTCAATTCGCTGTAAAATACGATCATTTCAGGTAAGATAAGTCATTATTAAAATTTGTAATTAATTATTGTCTTTACATAACTAATTAACACGTGGCTAAGTGGGTAAGGCGCTGGCTCGCTAGCCTGGAGGTCGGTTGGTCGATCCCTGCATTGGCCAGATTTTCCGGCGTGATTCCCCCTTGTCAGTGATGCAGAACGGAGAGCCTGACAAGGACAGTTGTATAGTCGTTTGGATGGGACGAACAACAGAGGTCCCGTGCACACATTGACGTGCACGTAAAAGATCTCTTGGCAGTTGCAATTCAATATAAGAGTAGGCCGTAGCGCTGCTGCCCTGGCAAAATTCCCTTCATAGTACACTGTATTGTGTATGCCTGTCTTCATTAGCCCAGCTTAGGAGCAGAACAGTAGGACGTTAAACTCCATTTCATTAACTTTCATCCATGAGTAATCACCGAGGCCCCGTGTACATATAGGCGTACACGTAAAAGATCCCATGACAGTTGGAATTCGATATAATAGCAGGCCACAGTGCCGCTGTCTGGGCGCAATTTTCCTCATATCACATTGTATGTATGCCCGTCTTCATTAGCCCAGTTCGGCAAAGAACAGTAGGACGTTTAAAAAACTCCATTTCATTTACTGTGATGAAAATGACACTTAACTCCCTTTTCAGATGACCGAACAAGGTTCAGTAATACCCCAAGAACAACGGATTGCTTCACCAGTCTTCGAGAGTATTGGGGAAGTTATCTGTCCATTGCTGAAACCTGACTCGACGTCATCTGTAAAACCGGAAGTTGAGTATGGAATATTATATGGTGTATCAGTGAGTAATAGTGGTGACATGTTTAGTAACGAGAGTCTGGTAGTGGTGTACAACTCTAGATGCCAACAATGTAGTATAATTGGAACTCGAGTGCAGTGTTCATACACGGTATGTTCAAATACCCAGCTCGTGTGCTTCGAAGGAGCATGCCTATTTATATGACCGATCCCCTGTTTAATAGCGTATTTCTGTTGCACCGTTTTTATTCGTAAGAGGGGACTAATAATTATATAATTTATTACCAAGCTTATTACAAACAGTAGACAAAATAAATTGGATTCATTTCGCTGTTCCGCTAAATAGAACTGAGCTGAAATGAAACAGGTTCGAACGCGCCCTACTATTCAGCGTTCTAAGGTTGAAAGTGTAACCTCGCAGCAGCGTTGTTGTTTATCCTATTTCGAATTTCAAGTGCCAAGGTTTTTTATCCGTGCACGGGGCTTGTTGTTAGTCCCATCCGAACGACTAAACACTGATTCTTTTTTACAAGACCCTGGTTCGCACCGCTAAGAAACCACGCTGATAAATCAAAGAGAACCGGAGACCTCAAAGTCAATGGGCTAGTGCCTTACCCCCTGCTGGGCCATCGTGATCCCCCCCCCCCCAAAAAAAAGAAATTTTCGTACGATTAACTCCAAACCCTTACACACAATATTCGGATCTTCTCTTTGCCTCCATTTACCTGTATTCACTTGTGTTGTACATGATAGGAATATGCTTTCTCATTTCCGAGAAAATTTAAATTATACATGTACACATTTTTGACAATCGTTTTCAGGGTGATTTTTGTATGTCTGAGGGTGAATGTTATGAAAACGATGAAAGACACCCCTTGTATACCTGTTATAGTTGTTCAGTAAATGGTGATTCCAGATCGTGGAAATATAACCAAGGTAACATATTTCAATAAAGTTTCATGATTATATTCAAGAACAATGTTGCGTCCACTAATAAAACATGTGTAGGAGCACCCCCGTTTTAACGGGGATAATTGTCATTTAGCGTACTTCCAAATTATCATGACGTGTCACTACAATATTAGGTCACAGTTTGTATGTAGTTAATATCAATTTCCAAAATCCATCTAAGGTAGTGGAGCAAACAAATGTGGTCTGAACCCTAATAGCAAATTTATATTACCTCCCGTAAATAACTCTTTAAAACAAGTTATATTCTACTGGGTCGGAACAACTATTTAACCATGCAATTAGGACGAAACGACCCCAAACATTATCCACACCCCTGTTCGATTTGGTTTATTCCAAATAACTAGGTCACGCATGGCTGTCATCGAAACCGCGATATTACGAGTTTTCATGAGAGAAAGTTTATATAGCTTGATCTGAAATTAGTAAATGTGCGGTGGAAAGTAGAGAGATGACAATTTCAGCTAGGTCGTTAAGATTTAACCATATAAATTAAAAATTTTCAAGTCAAAGTGTCGCCTGGAACAGACAGTAACTAAAATAACACACGATTAATGCTTAAATAACCAAATATAGAACTAATGTTATTTTATAGTTTGTCACCGGTAAAAAGACGAATGTCGTGGAAAATAGCGTTCGTTTTGCACATATTCAGAATATTGCAACACTTTAGTGGATTGAGTTGCAGCCAGTTTCTTTATATATGTCAGACCTACAAAAAGCAGCTACACGCATTTTTAGATTTTATATGAAATATGAAGTCTTATAGTAAGTGCAGGATGACCGCGGTACAAGCAAAACAAAAATGTACAAGATAAACGTGCGTACAAGACAGAAAAGAGACATTACATTCATTGCAAAAAATAAGAGAATTCCACACAATTCAATCATTTCCAAACGAATGCACGATTTTAAACAGACCACTAGAACTGACCAATGTCGGTCAAAGTGTTTTGAACTGTTGGTAAAAAGTGGTCGAAATATGTCCATAGACCTAGAATGATTGGAAATAGCCGACCAATATTAAAGACATCCATCATGAAATTTAATGTCATGGGATTAAATGTTAATCCTTATTTGCTCTACAGTGGAATTAAATGCTGGCCGTTATTGATATACTATATAAAAAGTATATAATAAAACATGGATATATTGAAGATATGGTGGGAATTGTCCGATGCACTCAATATGTGAGTCACCCAAACGTCTAGAGGGTTTGGCATGTGAATACATTTCTCAATAATAGTCTTACGTCATTTGATGAAAAAGTTACGTCCAGCAAAATATAAATATAGCTCTCGCGTAGTTCTTCTTTAAACATACGATGTTCTTCAGACGGCTGATATACATGAGTACATGTTTACAAATATAGCATAACATTAGAAGTTTTCTAAAAGTCTTTCATATTGTGAAGCCATAATGTAGCAGCGGGAATATTTCGAATTATCTCGTAAACGTGAATTTTGTAAATCTGCGAAGGTATCGTCCAATTCTAAGATCTCATCTCATTTAGTTACTGGTACAAACGGGTGTCGTGTGCTAGGCAGTTGGCACTTAATGTTATACTCTTATATGCACTTTATAATTCGTAGATAATTACCCGACGTACAATACCAGTGTGGATGTTGATGTTCTGCCTCTAAGTCAAACCAATAAAAAGTATCAGTTTGTTTGTGATTTTATGCCCTCAACTGAAGCAGAGCATGCTGAAATCTGGTACACAGTCACGTGGTATATTAACAGTAGGTTTGTTAAAAGATTCCCTGCCGTCCAGAAAACAGCCGATATAAAAACAACGACGTTACTAAATGAAGATGACACTGGCCAAACAAGTGTTGGTTTCCAGGTAGTATACAAGATTTCATTAAGATGCATTGGTCATACTAGCTGTAATTACAAATTGACCTTAAATGACGATCCACTAGATGTTGTTAAAGAATATGTTTACTTAGGCAGGCGCGGATCCAGGGGGGGGGGGCGCACCTGGCGCACGCCCCCTCTATTTTTGGAGGTGGGGAACAAATTTTAGCTCAATATATTCTCACGAGAAAGGAGAACAAAAATAGTTTAGGTTGTAAATCCTAATTTACAGTATTAGTAAAATCCTAATTTACAGTATTAGTAAAATATAAATCCTTGTGGGCATTTTTTCCACACAAAAATCACTGTTCCGGGCTTCGCACTCCCAAGTGGGTGCAGTACGCCCCCTCTTTCTGAAAATCCTGGATCCGCCTCTGTTAGGTAATTTATTGTATGATAACGGCAAATTCACAAAAAACACTAACTAGAATAGCGGCACAAGGTAGGAAATCTCTGGATGCCTTATTAAATATAACGAGTAAATTTGTGCTTACTACATCAGTCAAATGTAAACTTTTCCATTCATTGGTTTCCTCTACTTTAACGTATGCTTGCGAGGTTTGGGGGTTTCATATTGGTAAACTCATAGAGCAGGTTTATAATGATTTTTTAAGATATGTATTAAGGCTGGGCAGAAACACCCCAATTATGGCCATGCTTCGGAGAAGTTGAGTTATTTCCCCTGATAGTTGTTAGGAAAATAAGAATGCTAAAATATTGGTTGAAAATTATTCGTTCACCAAATTCATTAATTTTTCAAATTTACAATTTATTGTGTACTGACAACGAGAATGGAAAAATAATTGGGTGGGGGGGATTAGACACTTATTGAATATTGCATTTCCTGAATTTTGGCAGAACTCTTCTTCCATAAACCAAACGAGTCTACCTCTAATTAAAACCCGCATTCAAGACCAATTTAAACAGGAGTGGTTATCTTCCTTGGAAAATTCGAGCAATTTGCGTTTTTTTAAATTGTTCAAAACTGTGCATGAACATGAAATTTACCTAAATTCATATATTGAACGTAAATATCAAAATATGATATGTCAGTTTCGTTGTGGCATGCTTAAATTGAATGTTGAAACTGGGCGATATACAAAAACAGGCGGTGAAAATAGAATTTGTAACACTACAGATAACAGACCATCAGCATAGTTGGTAGATCTTGTATTTAGAACATGGAATAGACATAGATCGGAAGGAGCTCTATTCAAGTCTGACTTACTGTCGGTTAATTCTGGCTTTATAAAGCATACGGCCATTAAGAATAATGATACATGACAGATTAACTTATTTGGAATTGAGAGTATAGTTTCTATAACTGCACTGCATCTTTCCTTTAATGTCGCGAAGTTCTGCCGATATAAATCCTTGTGGGCATTTTTTCCACACAAAAATCACTGTTCCGGGCTTCGCACTCCCAAGTGGGTGCAGTACGCCCCCTCTTTCTGAAAATCCTGGATCCGCCTCTGTTAGGTAATTTATTGTATGATAACGGCAAATTCACAAAAAACACTAACTAGAATAGCGGCACATTCCTTCATCACCCATGAGTTATGTACCAAAAGGACATAACAAACACAATTGAAAACGTCCAATATAATATAATGTCAAATCTAGCAAAGTTCTATGTAAATATTACTTTGTCACAAATGTGCACATGTTGCAAATCGAACGCCGTAGAAGACGAATACCACTTTCTCCTCTGTTGCACAGCATATATGAATTTACGTCGCAAGGTCTTTCCGCGCAGATTTTGGTCCTTTCCTTCCATATATCAATTTAAAAAATATTTTAACTAACACCAAACGTGAACATATAATCTATTTAGGTAAATATCTCTATCAAAGTATGAAATTACGAAATCAAATATTAAACAGCTAAAAATGAAACTAAATACCTATTGGGATATTTCTCTCTTTCTCTCTCTTTCTCACACACACACTTTTCTTTTCTTCTCTCACACATTTGTACTATTTTCGTGTCATGTATATATATATATTGAAACTACTTTATTTACATATATATTATATTTAATATTATATTTATTTTTTTATTTATTTTTGTTTTTTTTTTGTTTTTTGGGTTTTTTTTTAAATTATTATTTATCTTCTATAGTAATTATGTTCTTTATATTCCTCATTTGTTGTGCAATATGCACTCAATATATTCTGTGCATTTATGTTGGCTATAGCAAGTGATTTTCTTTGTCTTGTAATAAGGTAAAATACTACGTCGTACTCTACTAACACTCGTGGATTAAGTTTAACACACCACTGGTAACAAACGTCAATCAACACTGCAGCGCAAATGTTTAGACTACTTGGCTCTCGACTGCAAGAACCTTCGGGATTGGGCCAATGTTGATGTTTGCTAGAATGAAGCGTGTAATTTGACAATATTATTAATATTGGTTATTTACGTTAACTGTCTTTGATAAGGATTGTATATTCTAAATTATCAAGGCACAAAGATATTCTTCCCTTTATTTGTACACTTTACTCGAATCACTATTCCTTTTTAGATCCGGTGTGGTTATTCAGTAAGTAACGAGAGTGATTCAGAACAGAGCCCAAGCACAACCAGTGTGGATCGATTCATCGGCATTGAGGTAACATCTACTTTAAATAATAAAATATTTAAAAGAATACTGGAGTAATAACAATTACATGATACAACGGGTGTCCTACGTGGTGGACTTAGAACAGAGTATGACGTCACCGCAGCCATCTTGGTAGTTTTTAGAAGAGCGTCATCCTTTCGAAGAAAATGAAAAAAATAATAAGATTAATTACCGGGCCGAAAATTAATTGAATGGCAACTTTTGACCTCGATAAGCTGTTAATACTTGTTTTGTTTTTGCAGATATTGACACCAGATCTCTACGTGCAACAGAATAAGATGGTGACTATAGTTTTAAGGCCAACAGTAGAAATTGGTTGTGGAGTTTCGTGTAAGCTCCGTGTCAACTTGATAAAGCCCACGGAACATGATGCTTGTCTCCCTGACACAGCAGTGTCTATGTGTTCCATTACATTAGATGACACAGACTCAATAAAAAATTATTCTATGGATGTCACAACCAATTTTCCTGCTTCCTATGGAGAACAGTTTGCCGTAAAGATTTTGAGGTTTAAAACACCCAACTTCTTTTTTGCACATCCACTCTGGGCAAATTATACATTTGGCGATGTTAGAGTAAGTGTCATTACCTTAATATAGGTAGTAATTGAAAAAGTAATATTATACATTGGAAATGAAATGAGAAATCCTACTGTTCTGCACCGAACAGGCAAATAAAAAGGCGCTACAGCCTACTCTCATTCGTGCACGCCAATTTGTAAACGGAACCTCGGTTCTTCGGCCCATGCAGGGGAAACCACGGCTGAAAATCCTGAACTTTTTCGACGCGCGATGTAACAAGGAACCACCAGCTATGCATGGTGCAAACATTTGACATCGTAGATTTCGTTGGTATTCGAAATGCTCTATATTATACAACATAACATATCACCATCACTATTTGCGGTATGGGGCTAAAACTAGGTACTAATAAGGAACACATCAACGACATTGTGATGGATTACGGAAATTATCGAGGTTTTCATATTTTTCGAAAACATTTACAACCGTTTGACCGCCATATTAGATTTTATGACAAAAAGTGTTTCAAATCGATATTCAGTCGCCATCTTCAATCACATTTAATGGTAAAATCAAAAATATTCTTGCAGCTAGACGTAATATCAACAATCACCGGGGGGGGGGGTGCTAATTTCGATTTTGCTTACTTCCGGTGTCAGTTGAAAATGTTTTCCACTTCCGAAGACTGTAAGTACTTTCTGATGGACCTATTTTTTTTATCATAAATGTTGACCTTGACCTTCACTAACCACTGATATTATAAAGTTCAACCTTGAAGTATAACTTCCTATTTAATTATGAGTTAAACATTGGTCATTTTTCTACTTTAACATGTTTATGATATGATCCGACTCGATATTGCATGGTGTATTTGGAATTTTTACGTGACCTGGTGCGAAATGACGCGATATTACATGATGACATAACACAGTGACTTAGTTTGATATTTACCCATGATACATGACACTTTAAAGATTACTGAAACCATCACCCTAGAGCATTACCATTGCTGTTTATGCGACTTTGAGACATGTAATTTCTAGTATTTAACCATTTTAATTACAGGTAAGAGTCACAAATAATGCAGCATCGATAGAGGGTAAAATGTGTTATGCTGTATCTGATCCGCACATGACTACGGTTGACGGCATGTATGTACTCGATTTTTAAATTTCATTTATTTAAACAGTATTCCATTGTGTTTGATGTACGGAGGACCAACAAGAGTCGAATGGGGAGTTGTGAACATAAAAAAAAATTCGATGATAGGATTTAACCAGTTATAGACCATGTACTATGATGTATTTACTTGTCATAATCTAAGTAATACGTGGCCTAATACTATAGATTTTGCAAATACAAATTAAGGTGTCGAGGCCTGTTGTGACCAGGGTTTCCTTTTCCGGGTGTTCCATTTTCATCCTACAGGACAGACCCCCAAGTGTGCGCTAAGATAATATCTTATGACATCTTTTCTGCGATATCGCCCTCGGTGGAAGCGGATGTTTAATATCAATTATTGGAAATTAATTTGGAGAAATTACTTTCTTAATTTGGAGAAATTACTTTCTTAATTTGAAGAAATTACTTTCTTAATTTGAAGAAATTATTTTATAATTAATTTAGAGAAATTACTTTTACAATTAATTTGGAGAAATTAATTTGAAGAAATAACAGTTATAATTAGGAGAAATTATTTTTACATTTATGATTTATTTTTATAATATGAGAAGCTACGTTTTATATGATTAGGAGAAATTACCTTTATGCTTTGAAGAATTTACTTTTATGACTTGGAGAAATCATTAAATATTGCCTAGTGAGCAGCATAATATCATTGACATTGTAAATGAATGGAACCGGACCAGTTTGAGTCTGACATTCCTATCATAGATTCATCTGTCACAATACCGTACTTTCCAAATGATTCCTATTGCTTAAAGATGCGCATTGGGACTTTGAATAAATTATGTTATAATGACAATACTGGGGCATTACCCGGCAACACATTTAAACTCAGATTCCAATAGGTTGTTCTCTCGTCTTTTTAACCTATATCTTAATTAGACTTACACAAGTTTTTACATCGATTTAGGGTGCATAATAATTAATTTTAAATAAAAGGAAACTGAAAAGAAATACTACTGTACAGTGTAATTTATCTTTTTTAAAGAAAATATGAACATCCATATGAAGGGAGTTTCACTATGTATCAAAATACAAAATGGAAGCAAGAGGTGAGTTTACAAGATAAAACCATTCTTAAGTCTACGTTAAACTTTGAGACACTCTCATTTTTTTATGTAGTTTTCAATACAGAGAAGTCCAAGAAAATATTTTATAAGATTTATGTTTGATGGAGAGGGGTTGAGGTAATTTATTCAAAATATGTGTTGTTTTTAGGAATGTATCATGATTTTGAATTTGTGAAATTATGTTTTGATTTCATAATTTTGAGAAATTACTTTTATATTTATTTTGAGAAATTACTTTTATATTTATTTTGAGAAATTACTTTTATAATTTTGAGAAATTACTTTTACAATTTTGAGAAATTACATTTATAATTTTGAGAAATTACTTTTATAATTTTGAGAAATTACTTTTAATAATTTCGAGAAATTACTTTTAATAATTTCGAGAAATTACTTTTAATAATTTCGAGAAATTACTTTTAATAATTTCGAGAAATTACTTTTAATAATTTCGAGAAATTACTTTTAATAATTTCGAGAAATTACTTTCAATAATTTCGAGAAATTACTTTCAATAATTTCGAGAAATTACTTTCAATAATTTCGAGAAATTACTTTCAATAATTTCGAGAAATTTTTATAATTTCGAGAAATTTATTTTATGAATTTGGAGAAAATACATTTAAAATTTGGAGAAATTACATTTATAAAATTACTTTTATAATTTGGAGAAATTACATTTATAATTTGGAGAAATTACATTTATAATTTGGAGAAATTACATTTATAATTTGGAGAAATTACATTTATAATTTGGAGAAATTACATTTATAATTTGGAGAAATTACATTTATAATTTGGAGAAATTACATTTATAATTTGGAGAAATTACATTTATAATTTGGAGAAATTACATTTATAATTTGGAGAAATTACATTTATAATTTGGAGAAATTACATTTATAATTTGGAGGAATTACATTTATAATTTGGAGAAATTACATTTATAATTTGTAGAAATTACATTTATAATTTGTAGAAATTACATTTATAATTTGTAGAAATTACTTTCATAATTTGAAGAAATTACATGTATAATTTAGAGAAATGTATTTTACGAATTGCAGAAATTACTTTTTATAAATTGTAAAAGCTACTTTTTTGATATGGAGAAATTACTTTTATGGTTTGAAGAACTTACGTTTATGACTTATTAAAGAAAACGCCTTGCAATTCCGCCAAACTTATATAAATTGTACCTACCGAAATTCGTCAATTAAACACATCGTAAAGTGATCTCGACGATCGCGATACCCAAAGTCAATGTTGCAAAAATGCTCAATTTAGCAAAGTCTTATCAAGAAATCAATACATGAATTATGAAATGTCTACTTCCATTAAAGTTGAAGGAAAACTACATTTTCTTTTCTCATAAACCACATGGTTATTGTTAATAAGGAATTAGAACTATACCCATGTTAATAGTCCAAACCAATTGCCCTTTTGTAAAAAACCTAAACTGGTGTTCCTGTTTTATTTTCGTACATCTTTTGGTTTTGGTTTTTACAGTTACAGATACAAACCGAACCATGCTGGACCAACGCTCCAGTGACATGTGTTTGTGGTGTTGCCGTACGTGTAGGTAAGGAAGTTTACCTTATGGAGCACTGTTCATCCACGTACTGGAAAAGTGGATATATTCAATGTGATGAAACTGCTGGTGTGCCTTTACTAGAAGTTAAAAACGTTGGTTCAAGTAAAGTCAAGGTAGCTGATTTACACAGTCTTTAGACGCATTCCACTGATCATTATCTAAAGTAACCGTACATGTTGATTTATTTTGACAATTTTACGTTTTCAAATAAATTCAGTTGGCCGACAATTAAACTGAATTATACTTTTAAGAACTCAATCTTTTCGAGACAAAAATGCTGTCGTATAGAAACTACATATTAATCGAAATAATTTTTCATCAAATCAACCAATTCGATACTTTATTTTTACTAATATCTAATCTCCTTTAATTATGTAATCATGAATTCACCACATTCAATTCAAAAACATATTCAGGTGTAGTTAACTCGCACAGAGACTGGAGATATTCGTTGGTTCTGAATTTCAAATTTCGCTTTTTATTGGTGTTAATTTTGATATATGTATCCACAGTTGAAAGTTTGTCTTTACTAAATGCATTTTTTAAATTTAGAATTAACTGAACGGATATATATATATATAACACTATAACTGCCAATTTGTTGTATTGATAGATTCGTCTTCCGAGTTCGACAACTATCAGTATCGCTATATATGGCGGACAGATGAATGTGCACTTATTTCCTTCCACTGCTGATGAAATTGACGCTGAGGGCTTGTGTGGTAATTTAAACAACACAGATTTTCGAACCAGAAATGGTACCATTGTGCCATATGACAGATGGGAGATGCCGACATTTTCGGAATCCTGGAGGTAATTATATAACCTTCACAATCATAAAGATTAAATTGTAAATATATTTGGTTAATTCAATCGGGGTCCCATTGGATCTTCCAGGGATTAATGGCGTGTTACAGAGAGGTATTGGGGAGGTGTGTTTTTGAGGACTTCCTCGGGAGTAGTGACCTTATCAGTGGTGTACAATGGTCCAAAGCAACCCAGGCGTGATGCATGGGTATTATTGGCGACAAATAATAGCACTAGTGTAAAGGTGTCGATTCCCTCTTCGGATATAACAGACTTCGATTGATTCTTCAATTCTTTAATATACTGGAACATAAATATATATCGCCATACAGTACTATGACAGGCCAGTTACTGCACTTAGTAAGGGATCCTAACTAGTGACTGCCTTCAATGCGCGAATTTTGTTATATTTAAGCAAAATCCGATGAAAGGATAAAAACAAATGCTGTAATTAGAACTGACATGTCGATAGATGAACAATGATGCATAAAGGGTTAAACAATATAACAAATAAAAAAAACAATAGATGGGATTAATGTCGTTACACAAATGACGGCTTGAAAGGGATGACAAATTAAGGACTTGCTAGCCAGTTGATCTTAAGTTTTTAATTTAAGAAACATTGCCAGATTATCACACCATTGTTCCAGTACGGATTGTCTGATCGCCAGCTTCTGGTCTCACGTGATTCAGTCTAGAACATGAATGTAGATATATACATGAGAAGCTTGGGTCTCGAATGCGGGGGGGGGGGTGTGAACAAATGAAAAGGGTTGGGAAATGTTGGCCTAGAGCTTTGTTGTGCAATTTAGTAACTTTGATACGTAATCATGACATGTCTGATTCAACCAAATCTGTATGTTATAGCGTACAGCAGCCTGGGGTTATCAACCTGTTCTCAAATGACGTCACCAATCTGAACCCTGTTAATACTGGTCTCTTCATTTGCGATTGCGAAAATAATGTATGTAAAAATGACAGGAGGTGTGACCCACCAGAAGTAGAAACATTCACATCAAAAAGTACATGCACTGTATCTCTTGATCTGAGAAAAAGACGAGCAGTTAATATTCACAGGAGGGGTGGCAGTCACACTATTATCAAACGACAGGTACGTTTATTAGTTTCCTACCGGTCGACAATATCTGAAGGTTTTATTTTCCCGTTTTTAATCATTTATTAAACTTAGCAGATTGTTGAATATAATAAAATAGCAGAGTTTTTACTGAATTTTCTTACTGAATTATGACCCTTTTTTAATCAACCAATCAAATTGCCTATCTCTGCTCACCTTCCATCTCCATCACGGCATTTATCTTATAAACGCCTACGTTAATGAGAAGGAAAGTTATTGTATCCCAAAAAGTGTGACGGACAGACAGACAGACGGACGGGCGGACGGACGAACACTCTTTAATAGTCTCCTGCTTTCTTCGAAAGGCGGGGGACAAAACGCAAAAAGGAACAAACCGGCCCTTGAGACGTACACGAAACGGTGACTCAATGGCATAATTTATACCAACTGCTCTCCCAACCTGACCAAAATTTGAATCAAAAATAGATTTATTTTGCAGGCTGAAACAACATGGAAAAACGGATGGACAGAGAGTTCTGCAACAGATTATTGTAATAGTGTATTTTTAAATTCATCCATAGTTCAGATTTGTAAAGACATCCCTAATGTAAATGTACAGGGTGCCTTGGATAACTGTATTTTAGATATTAAGGTAAGAATTCCCCTTTGTTAATTTGATAGGTGAGATGTAATAGGAGAGAGAGAGAGGGATGTGGTTTAACGTCCGCTCAACACAAACTCGGTCATTTGGGGACTAACACGTGGTCGAAGTTTATTTCAATAATTCGCTTGCGCGTAGGGTCTTTAGCAGGGGGATGACATCGGAGGACTCAGAGAAAACACACGATATTGGAGAGACGACCATAGTTCTTGTCACCTACAACCAGGCAATCGAAACCAAGCCAGGTGACTCAATGGCAGACCGTATGATACAGCGCGCACGTGCTAACCGTTCGGACAGATTCACTGATCGGACCTCGGCTTGAAGGTGGTTTCTATAAGAATTAGACCCATTGAATCCACTGAGCTAAATCCGCTAGGGGCCAAATTCAAAATGGGGCTCATTTTGGTGGGAAACTAATAAAGTTCCCTAAAAGGTATGTAAATATATTATATATATAAGATATGTGTAGATTCAGAATCCGGATGATGCCACCCTAGCTAATTCCGCTAGGGGGCCAAATTCAAAATAGGGGCTTATTTTGGCGGGAAACTCATAAAGTTCCATAAAAACGTGTGTAATATATTGAAATATAGGTTTTAGGTGGATTATATATCTTCGATATGTGTTGATTCAGAACCAGGTTGATGCCACCCTGACACCTTTGAGGAAATTCAAATACTCAAGATGGCCGCCATGGGGCACCCTTGGGGAAATTCAATTATTCAAGATGACCGCCCAGAGACATTTTCTGGTTATTTATTGGGGTAAAATTTGTGACAGATTCTCTCGGACATAGGTTTGAAGATGGTTTCTACGAGAATTTGACTCGCTGATTCCAACGAGCTTGGGTATCTCCCCTAAAAGTGACGGCTAATACCAAAATGGTGACTCATTTTGGCGGGAAACTAATAAAGTTCCCTAAAAGGGTGTTTAATTAATATATTGAAATATAGGTGTCAATTACTTCGGATATAAACATAAAAAAACCATGTTCCATGTTGAGCTCAATATTTGTCGAGACATAGTGGGGTTAGTAATGTGTGAGAGAGAGAGAGAGAGAGAGAGAGAGAGGGAGAGGGAGAGGGAGAGAGAGAGAGAGAGAGAGAGAGAGAGAGAGAGAGAGGGTTTAACGTCCACTCAACACAAACTAGGTCATTTCGGGACTAACATATGGTTTAATTTTATTTCAATAATTCGCTTCCGCGTAGGGGTCTTTAGCAGTGGGAGGACACCGGAGTGCCCGGAGGAAACCCACGAGGTTGAGAAGGCGCCCCTATCTCCATGCCACATACGCTCACACTGGGGCTCGAAACCACAGCCGCAAGCCAGAGGTGACCGGCCAGCTAGAGGTCAAAGCGCGGCACTCTAGATGTGATAGTGATACGTCAAACTATAGGTTTTCGTGTTTGGCCGAGTTCATATCTTACTGTCTGGTTATGATTTAAGACTCAACGGGGAAGTTAAAATGTACGAACAGTGCAATTTGACCACGGACATGGGAATACAATGATGCAATATACATGTATACAATAATCTTGGCAGATTCCTGAGCTTCAAAATGGAGTTCTATATGAAACTAATAGGTTTTTCGGTTTACCACAAATTACAGAACCACATGAACAACAGCTACGAAGAGCGAATTGTCAAGCATACGTTACGATCCACTATGACACCCACCTGTGTCTTCTAGAAAACTGAGGGGACTAAGATATAGAAAATGTTTGCTAAAGTCATACGAAACTCCAGCTTTACTCGTGCATATGAGTGATCTAATAACTGTCAGTGAAGCTTCATACGGATTGCGAGTATTCCAGTGATTTAAACGACAAATATGTGAGGTTATGTTCCCTTAATTATACAGGGGGAAGAATAATGTGCTCGAGTTGGTTGTTCTTGATACAAATCTTTTTACATTACCATATCTTTCGAGGTTCTCCTAAACTTAGCTATAATGTCGAGTTTGAGAACCATATTGTCGTTTATTTCAATCTAAGGATATACAGCTGTTCAGATAGGAATTCAGAGACAGCGAAAACCTATAATTTGACGTATTACACTGTCAGATTTACTAACATCAAAATATGGTTGCCATTTTGAATGGCGAATATGGTTGCCATTTTGAATATAAGCGCAGCCTCGAATAAATTTTGATCGGAAAGTGTTTTATATTTATATCTGAAGTATATTTCAATATATTGCGCACCTTTTCAGACAGCTTTATGGGTTTCCCGCCAAAATGATCGTCCATTTTGAATTTGGTCCCCTAGCGGAATTAGCCGTCACCTTTGGAGGATTACCCAAGCTCGTGGGATTTATCGGGTAGAAACCACCTTCTAACCAAGGTCTGAGATAATCTGTCACAAAGTTTACCAAATGGCGGCCATCATAAATATTTGAATTTCCTCAAAGGTGCCAGTGTGGCATCATCCGGATTCTGAATCTACACATATTGGAGATACATAATCCACCGAAAACCTATATTTAATATATTACACACCTTATTTTAGGGAACTCCCGGAATTTTGTGAGTTTCCCGCCAAAAGGGACTCCATTTTGAATTTGGCCCTCTAGCGGGAATAGACGTCACTTTTTGGAGAATTACTAAGCTCATTGGATTCAGCGGATCGAATTCCTACAGAAACCACTTTCAAACCATGGTCCGAGGGAATCTGTCATGAATTTTACTCCACTAAATAACCAGAAAATGTGGCGGCCATCTTGAATATTTTAATTTCACCAAGGGTGCCAGAGTGGCATCATCCGGATTCCCAATCTACACACATTGAAGATATATAATCCATAAAAAACATTAGGTGGACTATATTTCCCGGTTAAGCCTTGAAATGGGGTTTGGCTGCCGGACGAAAGCTGTTGAGACTGCGATTCAGAAACGTAAGATTACCGACGTTCCTTAACAACGCGCGTCGTTTTTGACCAAATTTGGCTCCGCCATCGGACTTTTACCGATTTTAAAAAATGAAAAGGAACTAGCCTGTCGTCATTTTCCTTCCAATCATTGTACGCAAAGTGTGTAAAAGTATGTAATACGAAAGTTGTGAACCCTTTGGAGGTCACAGTTTTGGTCCGATATCGATGAAACTTAAAACATATCTTTATATCACACAGATCTCAACCCATGTTGATATTTTCGCATTTCAAACCACAATTTTCTGGATTACTGTACAAAAAAATCGCGTTTGTTTTAGCTTGTTATATATCCATCTCTTGCAAAATGTAGGTGTATCCTGCCTGACAGCCGCTGGTTTTATATAAATAAATATGGCGGAAACTGTCGGATCAAATTTGTACCCTCTAAAACGTACAGAAAGATATATCAGTCGGCAAAATAGCAAATAAATGACATGGTCAGCTTTAAACGGACACATCTCAGTCAATGTTTTCATTATGAAGAATATGAAAATAATAACTTAATTTTCAAAATATATTCTCATTGCGACTCATTTTGCCCACACGTGCCATAATTGTGTTCATTGTACATGGCTTTGAAAAAACCAGTAGGACGTTAAACACCATTTCATTTCATTTCATTTCATTTCATTTCTTTGTAAAAACAATAGATATATTTTCTTCTAGTTAGCGGGTGACACAAGTTGTTCACCGGTTGCCGTGGAAACCTTAACGACCTCATGTTTTCATGAGGTAAGTTATGATACCAGATATCAACAATCAACAACAAACCAAAAACCCATTTTTGATCAGCTAAAAGAAGTAGCCTGTCCCTTGCAATGTTCTCAACATGGTACCTGTAATCAAGGTATTTGTACCTGTGATGATGGGTTTGGAAGCCTGGATTGTTCAATATCGCTCAGCACCCCTCCTTTGTTAGATCACGTCACCAATGATGGATACTGTGATTCTATAAACAATAACTGTTCAGAGATTTCAGCATTTGGTGGAGATTTCGTTGACACTGATTCAATTCGCTGTAAAATACGATCATTTCAGGTAAGATAAGTCATTATTAAAATTTGTCATTAATTATTGTCTTTACATAACTAATTAACACGTGGCTAAGTGGGTAAGGCGCTGGCTCGCTAGCCTGGAGGTCGGTTGGTCGATCCCTGCATTGGCCAGATTTTCCGGCGTGATTCCCCCTTGTCAGTGATGCAGAACGGAGAGCCTGACAAGGACAGTTGTATAGTCGTTTGGATGGGACGAACAACAGAGGTCCCGTGCACACATTGACGTGCACGTAAAAGATCTCTTGGCAGTTGCAATTCAATATAAGAGTAGGCCGTAGCGCTGCTGCCCTGGCAAAATTCCCTTCATAGTACACTGTATTGTGTATGCCTGTCTTCATTAGCCCAGCTTAGGAGCAGAACAGTAGGACGTTAAACTCCATTTCATTAACTTTCATCCATGAGTAATCACCGAGGCCCCGTGTACATATAGGCGTACACGTAAAAGATCCCATGACAGTTGGAATTCGATATAATAGCAGGCCACAGTGCCGCTGTCTGGGCGCAATTTTCCTCATATCACATTGTATGTATGCCCGTCTTCATTAGCCCAGTTCGGCAAAGAACAGTAGGACGTTTAAAAAACTCCATTTCATTTACTGTGATGAAAATGACACTTAACTCCCTTTTCAGATGACCGAACAAGGTTCAGTAATACCCCAAGAACAACGGATTGCTTCACCAGTCTTCGAGAGTATTGGGGAAGTTATCTGTCCATTGCTGAAACCTGACTCGACGTCATCTGTAAAACCGGAAGTTGAGTATGGAATATTATATGGTGTATCAGTGAGTAATAGTGGTGACATGTTTAGTAACGAGAGTCTGGTAGTGGTGTACAACTCTAGATGCCAACAATGTAGTATAATTGGAACTCGAGTGCAGTGTTCATACACGGTATGTTCAAGTACCCAGCTCGTGTGCTTCGAAGGAGCATGCCTATTTATATGACCGATCCCCTGTTTAATAGCGTATTTCTGTTGCACCGTTTTTATTCGTAAGAGGGGACTAATAATTATATAATTTATTACCAAGCTTATTACAAACAGTAGACAAAATAAATTGGATTCATTTCGCTGTTCCGCTAAATAGAACTGAGCTGAAATGAAACAGGTTCGAACGCGCCCTACTATTCAGCGTTCTAAGGTTGAAAGTGTAACCTCGCAGCAGCGTTGTTGTTTATCCTATTTCGAATTTCAAGTGCCAAGGTTTTTTATCCGTGCACGGGGCTTGTTGTTAGTCCCATCCGAACGACTAAACACTGATTCTTTTTTACAAGACCCTGGTTCGCACCGCTAAGAAACCACGCTGATAAATCAAAGAGAACCGGAGACCTCAAAGTCAATGGGCTAGTGCCTTACCCCCTGCTGGGCCATCGTGATTCCCCCCCCCCCAAAAAAAAAGAAATTTTCGTACGATTAACTCCAAACCCTTACACACAATATTCGGATCTTCTCTTTGCCTCCATTTACCTGTATTCACTTGTTTTGTACATGATAGGAATATGCTTTCTCATTTCCCAGAAAATTTAAATTATATATTTACACATTTTTGACAATCGTTTTCAGGGTGATTTTTGTATGTCTGAGGGTGAATGTTATGAAAACGATGAAAGACACCCCTTGTATACCTGTTATAGTTGTTCAGTAAATGGTGATTCCAGATCGTGGAAATATAACCAAGGTAACATATTTCAATAAAGTTTCATGATTATATTCAAGAACAATGTTGCGTCCACTAATAAAACATGTGTAGGAGCACCCCCGTTTTAACGGGGATAATTGTCATTTAGCGTACTTCCAAATTATCATGACGTGTCACTACAATATTAGGTCACAGTTTGTATGTAGTTAATATCAATTTCCAAAATCCATCTAAGGTAGTGGAGCAAACAAATGTGGTCTGAACCCTAATAGCAAATTTATATTACCTCCCGTAAATAACTCTTTAAAACAAGTTATATTCTACTGGGTCGGAACAACTATTTAACCATGCAATTAGGACGAAACGACCCCAAACATTATCCACACCCCTGTTCGATTTGGTTTATTCCAAATAACTAGGTCACGCATGGCTGTCATCGAAACCGCGATATTACGAGTTTTCATGAGAGAAAGTTTATATAGCTTGATCTGAAATTAGTAAATGTGCGGTGGAAAGTAGAGAGATGACAATTTCAGCTAGGTCGTTAAGATTTAACCATATAAATTAAAAATTTTCAAGTCAAAGTGTCGTCTGGAACAGACAGTAACTAAAATAACACACGAGTAATGCTTAAATAACCAAATATAGAACTAATGTTATTTTATAGTTTGTCACCGGTAAAAAGACGAATGTCGTGGAAAATAGCGTTCGTTTTGCACATATTCAGAATATTGCAACACTTTAGTGGATTGAGTTGCAGCCAGTTTCTTTATATATGTCAGACCTACAAAAAGCAGCTACACGCATTTTTAGATTTTATATGAAATATGAAGTCTTATAGTAAGTGCAGGATGACCGCGGTACAAGCAAAACAAAAATGTACAAGATAAACGTGCGTACAAGACAGAAAAGAGACATTACATTCATTGCAAAAAATAAGAGAATTCCACACAATTCAATCATTTCCAAACGAATGCACGATTTTAAACAGACCACTAGAACTGACCAATGTCGGTCAAAGTGTTTTGAACTGTTGGTAAAAAGTGGTCGAAATATGTCCATAGACCTAGAATGATTGGAAATAGCCGACCAATATTAAAGACATCCATCATGAAATTTAATGTCATGGGATTAAATGTTAATCCTTATTTGCTCTACAGTGGAATTAAATGCTGGCCGTTATTGATATACTATATAAAAAGTATATAATAAAACATGGATATATTGAAGATATGGTGGGAATTGTCCATGCACTCAATATGTGAGTCACCCAAACGTCTAGAGGGTTTGGCATGTGAATACATTTCTCAATAATAGTCTTACGTCATTTGATGAAAAAGTTACGTCCAGCAAAATATAAATATAGCTCTCGCGTAGTTCTTCTTTAAACATACGATGTTCTTCAGACGGCTGATATACATGAGTACATGTTTACAAATATAGCATAACATTAGAAGTTTTCTAAAAGTCTTTCATATTGTGAAGCCATAATGTAGCAGCGGGAATATTTCGAATTATCTCGTAAACGTGAATTTTGTAAATCTGCGAAGGTATCGCCCAATTCTAAGATCTCATCTCATTTAGTTACTGGTACAAACGGGTGTCGTGTGCTAGGCAGTTGGCACTTAATGTTATACTCTTATATGCACTTTATAATTCGTAGATAATTACCCGACGTACAATACCAGTGTGGATGTTGATGTTCTGCCTCTAAGTCAAACCAATAAAAAGTATCAGTTTGTTTGTGATTTTATGCCCTCAACTGAAGCAGAGCATGCTGAAATCTGGTACACAGTCACGTGGTATATTAACAGTAGGTTTGTTAAAAGATTCCCTGCCGTCCAGAAAACAGCCGATATAAAAACAACGACGTTACTAAATGAAGATGACACTGGCCAAACAAGTGTTGGTTTCCAGGTAGTATACAAGATTTCATTAAGATGCATTGGTCATACTAGCTGTAATTACAAATTGACCTTAAATGACGATCCACTAGATGTTGTTAAAGAATATGTTTACTTAGGCAGGCGCGGATCCAGGGGGGGGGGGGCGCACCTGGCGCACGCCCCCTCTATTTTTGGAGGTGGGGAACAAATTTTAGCTCAATATATTCTCACGAGAAAGGAGAACAAAAATAGTTTAGGTTGTAAATCCTAATTTACAGTATTAGTAAAATCCTAATTTACAGTATTAGTAAAATATAAATCCTTGTGGGCATTTTTTCCACACAAAAATCACTGTTCCGGGCTTCGCACTCCCAAGTGGGTGCAGTACGCCCCCTCTTTCTGAAAATCCTGGATCCGCCTCTGTTAGGTAATTTATTGTATGATAACGGCAAATTCACAAAAAACACTAACTAGAATAGCGGCACAAGGTAGGAAATCTCTGGATGCCTTATTAAATATAACGAGTAAATTTGTGCTTACTACATCAGTCAAATGTAAACTTTTCCATTCATTGGTTTCCTCTACTTTAACGTATGCTTGCGAGGTTTGGGGGTTTCATATTGGTAAACTCATAGAGCAGGTTTATAATGATTTTTTAAGATATGTATTAAGGCTGGGCAGAAACACCCCAATTATGGTCATGCTTCGGAGAAGTTGAGTTATTTCCCCTGATAGTTGTTAGGAAAATAAGAATGCTAAAATATTGGTTGAAAATTATTCGTTCACCAAATTCATTAATTTTTCAAATTTACAATTTATTGTGTACTGACAACGAGAATGGAAAAATAATTGGGTGGGGGGGGGGATTAGACACTTATTGAATATTGCATTTCCTGAATTTTGGCAGAACCCTTCTTCCATAAACCAAACGAGTCTACCTCTAATTAAAACCCGCATTCAAGACCAATTTAAACAGGAGTGGTTATCTTCCTTGGAAAATTCGAGCAATTTGCGTTTTTTTAAATTGTTCAAAACTGTGCATGAACATGAAATTTACCTAAATTCATATATTGAACGTAAATATCAAAATATAATATGTCAGTTTCGTTGTGGCATGCTTAAATTGAATGTTGAAACTGGGCGATATACAAAAACAGGCGGTGAAAATAGAATTTGTAACACTACAGATAACAGACCATCAGCATAGTTGGTAGATCTTGTATTTAGAACATGGAATAGACATAGATCGGAAGGAGCTCTATTCAAGTCTGACTTACTGTCGGTTAATTCTGGCTTTATAAAGCATACGGCCATTAAGAATAATGATACATGACAGATTAACTTATTTGGAATTGAGAGTATAGTTTCTATAACTGCACTGCATCTTTCCTTTAATGTCGCGAAGTTCTGCCGAGTGTTAAACACATAGATCATGTGTAGGTTATAAATAACATATAAATAAATAAGATATTTAATGAGATCGTGCCTTTTGTCAAAACGAGCAGAGGTCATTCGTGTGTTACCCGTAAATAACATATTGAACACATTAGCAGAAGTTGTATATAGTTGACAACGTCCAATATAATATAATGTCAAATCTAGCAAAGTTCTATGTAAAAATTACTTTGTCACATTCCTTCATCACCCATGAGTTATGTACCAAAAGGACATAACAAACACAATTGAAAACGTCCAATATAATATAATGTCAAATCTAGCAAAGTTCTATGTAAATATTACTTTGTCACAAATGTGCACATGTTGCAAATCGAACGCCGTAGAAGACGAATACCACTTTCTCCTCTGTTGCACAGCATATATGAATTTACGTCGCAAGGTCTTTCCGCGCAGATTTTGGTCCTTTCCTTCCATATATCAATTTAAAAAATATTTTAACTAACACCAAACGTGAACATATAATCTATTTAGGTAAATATCTCTATCAAAGTATGAAATTACGAAATCAAATATTAAACAGCTAAAAATGAAACTAAATACCTATTGGGATATTTCTCTCTTTCTCTCTCTTTCTCACACACACACTTTTCTTTTCTTCTCTCACACATTTGTACTATTTTCGTGTCATGTATATATATATATTGAAACTACTTTATTTACATATATATTATATTTAATATTATATTTATTTTTTTATTTATTTGTGTTTTTTTTTTGTTTTTTGGGTTTTTTTTAAAATTATTATTTATCTTCTATAGTAATTATGTTCTTTATATTCCTCATTTGTTGTGCAATATGCACTCAATATATTCTGTGCATTTATGTTGGCTATAGCAAGTGATTTTCTTTGTCTTGTAATAAGGTAAAATACTACGTCGTACTCTACTAACACTCGTGGATTAAGTTTAACACACCACTGGTAACAAACGTCAATCAACACTGCAGCGCAAATGTTTAGACTACTTGGCTCTCGACTGCAAGAACCTTCGGGATTGGGCCAATGTTGATGTTTGCTAGAATGAAGCGTGTAATTTGACAATATTATTAATATTGGTTATTTACGTTAACTGTCTTTGATAAGGATTGTATATTCTAAATTATCAAGGCACAAAGATATTCGTCCCTTTATTTGTACACTTTACTCGAATCACTATTCCTTTTTAGATCCGGTGTGGTTATTCAGTAAGTAACGAGAGTGATTCAGAACAGAGCCCAAGCACAACCAGTGTGGATCGATTCATCGGCATTGAGGTAACATCTACTTTAAATAATAAAATATTTAAAAGAATACTGGAGTAATAACAATTACATGATACAACGGGTGTCCTACGTGGTGGACTTAGAACAGAGTATGACGTCACCGCAGCCATCTTGGTAGTTTTTAGAAGAGCGTCATCCTTTCGAAGAAAATGAAAAAAATAATAAGATTAATTACCGGGCCGAAAATTAATTGAATGGCAACTTTTGACCTCGATAAGCTGTTAATACTTGTTTTGTTTTTGCAGATATTGACACCAGATCTCTACGTGCAACAGAATAAGATGGTGACTATAGTTTTAAGGCCAACAGTAGAAATTGGTTGTGGAGTTTCGTGTAAGCTCCGTGTCAACTTGATAAAGCCCACGGAACATGATGCTTGTCTCCCTGACACAGCAGTGTCTATGTGTTCCATTACATTAGATGACACAGACTCAATAAAAAATTATTCTATGGATGTCACAACCAATTTTCCTGCTTCCTATGGAGAACAGTTTGCCGTAAAGATTTTGAGGTTTAAAACACCCAACTTCTTTTTTGCACATCCACTCTGGGCAAATTATACATTTGGCGATGTTAGAGTAAGTGTCATTACCTTAATATAGGTAGTAATTGAAAAAGTAATATTATACATTGGAAATGAAATGAGAAATCCTACTGTTCTGCACCGAACAGGCAAATAAAAAGGCGCTACAGCCTACTCTCATTCGTGCACGCCAATTTGTAAACGGAACCTCGGTTCTTCGGCCCATGCAGGGGAAACCACGGCTGAAAATCCTGAACTTTTTCGACGCGCGATGTAACAAGGAACCACCAGCTATGCATGGTGCAAACATTTGACATCGTAGATTTCGTTGGTATTCGAAATGCTCTATATTATACAACATAACATATCACCATCACTATTTGCGGTATGGGGCTAAAACTAGGTACTAATAAGGAACACATCAACGACATTGTGATGGATTACGGAAATTATCGAGGTTTTCATATTTTTCGAAAACATTTACAACCGTTTGACCGCCATATTAGATTTTATGACAAAAAGTGTTTCAAATCGATATTCAGTCGCCATCTTCAATCACATTTAATGGTAAAATCAAAAATATTCTTGCAGCTAGACGTAATATCAACAATCACCGGGGGGGGGGGTGCTAATTTCGATTTTGCTTACTTCCGGTGTCAGTTGAAAATGTTTTCCACTTCCGAAGACTGTAAGTACTTTCTGATGGACCTATTTTTTTTATCATAAATGTTGACCTTGACCTTCACTAACCACTGATATTATAAAGTTCAACCTTGAAGTATAACTTCCTATTTAATTATGAGTTAAACATTGGTCATTTTTCTACTTTAACATGTTTATGATATGATCCGACTCGATATTGCATGGTGTATTTGGAATTTTTACGTGACCTGGTGCGAAATGACGCGATATTACATGATGACATAACACAGTGACTTAGTTTGATATTTACCCATGATACATGACACTTTAAAGATTACTGAAACCATCACCCTAGAGCATTACCATTGCTGTTTATGCGACTTTGAGACATGTAATTTCTAGTATTTAACCATTTTAATTACAGGTAAGAGTCACAAATAATGCAGCATCGATAGAGGGTAAAATGTGTTATGCTGTATCTGATCCGCACATGACTACGGTTGACGGCATGTATGTACTCGATTTTTAAATTTCATTTATTTAAACAGTATTCCATTGTGTTTGATGTACGGAGGACCAACAAGAGTCGAATGGGGAGTTGTGAACATAAAAAAAAATTCGATGATAGGATTTAACCAGTTATAGACCATGTACTATGATGTATTTACTTGTCATAATCTAAGTAATACGTGGCCTAATACTATAGATTTTGCAAATACAAATTAAGGTGTCGAGGCCTGTTGTGACCAGGGTTTCCTTTTCCGGGTGTTCCATTTTCATCCTACAGGACAGACCCCCAAGTATGCGCTAAGATAATAAAATAACCTTATGACATCTTTTCTGCGATATCGCCCTCGCTGGAAGCGGATGTTTAATATCAATTATTGGAAATTAATTTGGAGAAATTACTTTCTTTATTTGGAGAAATTATTTTCTTAATTTGAAGAAATTACTTTCTTAATTTGAAGAAATTATTTTATAATTAATTTAGAGAAATTACTTTTACAATTAATTTGGAGAAATTAATTTGAAGAAATAACAGTTATAATTAGGAGAAATTATTTTTACATTTATGATTTATTTTTATAATATGAGAAGCTACGTTTTATATGATTAGGAGAAATTACCTATATGCTTTGAAGAATTTACTTTTATGACTTGGAGAAATCATTAAATATTGCCTAGTGAGCAGCATAATATCAATGACATTGTAAATGAATGGAACCGAATCAGTTTGAGTCTGATATTCCTATCATAGATTCATCTGTCACAATACCGTACTTTCCAAATGATTCCTATTGCTTAAAGATGCGCATTGGGACTTTGAATAAATTATGTTATAATGACAATACTGGGGCATTACCCAGCAACACATTTAAACTCAGATTCCAATAGGTTGTTCTCTCGTCTTTTTAACCTATATCTTAATTAGACTTACACAAGTTTTTACATCGATTTAGAATTGACTTAAGGGTGCATAATAATTAATTTTTAAATAAAAGGAAACTGAAAAGAAATACTACTGTACAGTGTAATTTATCTTTTTTAAAGAAAATATGAACATCCATATGAAGGGAGTTTCACTATGTATCAAAATACAAAATGGAAACAAGAGGTGAGTTTACAAGATAAAACCATTCTTAAGTCTACGTTAAACTTTGAGACACTCTCATTTTTTATGTAGTTTTCAATACAGAGAAGTCCAAGAAAATATTTTATAAGATTTATATTTGATGGAGAGGGGTTGAGGTAATTTATTCAAAATATGTGTTGTTTTTAGGAATGTATCATGATTTTGAATTTGTGAAATTATGTTTTGATTTTATAATTTTGAGAAATTACTTTTATATTTATTTTGAGAAATTACTTTTATATATATTTTGAGAAATTACTTTTATAATTTTGAGAAATTACTTTTACAATTTTGAGAAATTACTTTTATAATTTTGAGAAATTACTTTTATAATTTTGAGAAATTACTTTTAATAATTTCGAGAAATTACTTTTAATAATTTCGAAAAATTACTTTTAATAATTTCGCGAAATTACTTTTAATAATTTCGCGAAATTACTTTTAATAATTTCGAGAAATTTTTATAATTTAAAGAAATTTATTTTATGAATTTGGAGAAAATACATTTAAAATTTGGAGAAAATACATTTAAAATTTGGAGAAATTACATTTATAAAATTACTTTTATAATTTGGAGAAAATACATTTATAATTTGGAGAAATTACGTTTATAATTTAGAGAAATTACATTTAAAATTTGGAGAAATTACATTTATAATTTGGAGAAATTACATTTATAATTTGGAGAAATTACATTTATAATTACATTTACATTTATAATTTGTAGAAATTACATTTATAATTTGTAGAAATTACTTTCATAATTTGAAGAAATTACAAGTATAATTTAGAGAAATGTATTTTACGAATTGCAGAAATTACTTTTATAAATTGTAAAAGCTACTTTTTTGATATGGAGAAATTACTTTTATGGTTTGAAGAACTTACGTTTATGACTTATTAAAGAAAACGCCTAGCAATTCCGCCAAACTTATATAAATTGTACCTACCGAAATACGTCAATTAAACACATCAAACAAGCGGAAATGACATGTGATCCAAATGACAAAAACACATGTTCGTAAAGTGATCTCGACGATCGCGATACCCAAAGTCAATGTTGCAAAAATGCTCAATTTAGCAAAGTTTTATCAAGAAATCAATACATGAATTATGAAATGTCTACTTCCATTAAAGTTGAAGGAAAACTACATTTTCTTTTCTCATAAACCACATGGTTATTGTTAATAAGGAATTAGAACTATACCCATGTTAATGGTCCAAACCAATTGCCCTTTTGTAAAAAACCTAAACTGGTGTTCCTGTTTTATTTTCGTAAATCTTTTGGTTTTGGTTTTTACAGTTACAGATACAAACCGAACCATGCTGGACCAACGCTCCAGTGACATGTGTTTGTGGTGTTGCCGTACGTGTAGGTAAGGAAGTTTACCTTATGGAGCACTGTTCATCCACGTACTGGAAAAGTGGATATATTCAATGTGATGAAACTGCTGGTGTGCCTTTACTAGAAGTTAAAAACGTTGGTTCAAGTAAAGTCAAGGTAGCTGATTTACACAGTCTTTAGACGCATTCAACTGATCATTATCTGAAGTAACCGTACATGTTGATTTATTTTGACAATTTTACGTTTGCAAATAAATTCAGTTGGCCGACAATTAAACTGAATTATACTTTTAAGAACTCAATCTTTTCGAGACAAAAATGCTGTCGTATAGAAACTACATATTAATCGAAATAATTTTTCATCAAATCAACCAATTCGATACTTTATTTTTACTAATATCTAATCTCCTTTAATTATGTAATCATGAATTCACCACATTCAATTCAAAAACATATTCAGGTGTAGTTAACTCGCACTGAGACTGGAGATATTCGTTGGTTCTGAATTTCAAATTTCGCTTTTTATTGGTGTTAATTTTGATATATGTATCCACAGTTGAAAGTTTGTCTTTACTAAATGCATTTTTTAAATTTAGAATTAACTGAACGGATATATATATATAACACTATAACTGCCAATTTGTTGTATTGATAGATTCGTCTTCCGAGTTCGACAACTATCAGTATCGCTATATATGGCGGACAGATGAATGTGCACTTATTTCCTTCCACTGCTGATGAAATTGACGCTGAGGGCTTGTGTGGTAATTTAAACAACACAGATTTTCGAACCAGAAATGGTACCATTGTGCCATATGACAGATGGGAGATGCCGACATTTTCGGAATCCTGGAGGTAATTATATAACCTTCACAATCATAAAGATTAAATTGTAAAAAAATATATATTTGGTTAATTCAATCGGGGTCCCATTGGATCTTCCAGGGATGAATGGCGTGTTACAGAGAGGTATTGGGGGGGTGTATTTTTGAGGACTTCCTCGGGAGTAGTGACCTTATCAGTGGTGTACAATGGTCCAAAGCAACCCAGGCGTGATGCATGGGTATTATTGGCGACAAATAATAGCACTAATGTAAAGGTGTCGATTCCCTCTTCGGATATAACAGACTTCGATTGATTCTTCAATTCTTTAATATACTGGAACATAAATATATGTCGTCATAAAGTACTATGACAGGCCAGTTACTGCACTTAGTAAGGGATCCTAACTAGTGACTGCCTTCAATGCGCGAATTTTGTGAATATTTAAGCAAAATCCGATGAAAGGATAAAAACAAATGCTGTAATTAGAACTGACATGTCGATAGATGAACAATGATGCATAAAGGGTTAAACAATATAACAAATAAAAAAAACAATAGATGGGATTAATGTCGTTACACAAATGACGGCTTGAAAGGGATGACAAATTAAGGACTTGCTAGCCAGTTGATCTTAAGTGGTTAATTTAAGAAACATTGCCAGATTATCACACCATTGTTCCAGTACGGATTGTCTGATCGCCAGCTTCTGGTCTCACGTGATTCAGTCTAGAACATGAATGTAGATATATACATGAGAAGCTTGGGTCTCGAATGCGGGGGGGGGGGGGGTGAACAAATGAAAAGGGTTGGGAAATGTTGGCCTAGAGCTTTGTTGTGCAATTTAGTAACTTTGATACATAATCATGACATGTCTAATTCAACCAAATCTGTATGTTATAGCGTACAGCAGCCAGGGGTTATCAACCTGTTCTCAAATGACGTCACCAATCTGGACCCTGTTAATACTGGTCTCTTCATTTGCGATTGCGAAAATAATGTATGTAAAAATGACAGGAGGTGTGACCCACCAGAAGTAGAAACATTCACATCAAAAAGTACATGCACTGTATCTCTTGATCTGAGAAAAAGACGCGCAGTTAATATTCACAGGAGGGGTGGCAGTCACACTATTATCAAACGACAGGTACGTTTATTAGTTTCCTACCGGTCGACAATATCTGAAGGTTTTATTTTCCCGTTTTTTATCATTTATTAAACTTAGCAGATTGTTGAATATAATAAAATAGCAGAGTTTTTACTGAATTTTCTTACTGAATTATGACCCTTTTTTAATCAACCAATCAAATTGCCTATCTCTGCTCACCTTCCATCTCCATCACGGCATTTATCTTATAAACGCCTACGTTAATGAGAAGGAAAGTTATTGTATCCCAAAAAGTGTGACTGACAGACAGACAGACGGACGCGCAGACGGACGAACACTCTTTAATAGTCTCCTGCTTTCTTCGAAAGGCGGGGACAAAACGCAAAAAGGAACAAACCGGCCCTTGAGACGTACACGAAACGGTGACTCAATGGCATAATTTATACCAACTGCTCTCCCAACCTGACCAAAATTTGAATCAAAAATAGATTTATTTTGCAGGCTGAAACAACATGGAAAAACGGATGGACAGAGAGTTCTGCAACAGATTATTGTAATAGTGTATTTTTAAATTCATCCATAGTTCAGATTTGTAAAGACATCCCTAATGTAAATGTACAGGGTGCCTTGGATAACTGTATTTTAGATATTAAGGTAAGAATTCCCCTTTGTTAATTTGATAGGTGAGATGTAATAGGAGAGAGAGAGAAGGATGTGGTTTAACGTCCGCTCAACACAAACTCGGTCATTTGGGGACTAACACGTGATCGAAGTTTATTTCAATAATTCGCTTGCGCGTAGGGTCTTTAGCAGGGGGATGACATCGAAGGACTCAGAGAAAACACACGATATTGGAGAGACGACCATAGTTCTTGTCACCTACAACCAGGCAACCGTTCGGACAGATTCTCTGATCGGACCTCGGCTTGAAGGTGGTTTCTATAAGAATTAGACCCATTGAATCCACTGAGCTTGGTTCCTCCCAAAATTTACGGCTAAATCCGCTAGGGGCCAAATTCAAAATGGGGGCTCATTTTGGCGGGAAACTAATAAAGTTCCCTAAAAGGTATGTAAATATATTATATATATAAGATATGTGTAGATTCAGAATCCGGATGATGCCACCCTAGCTAATTCCGCTAGGGGGCCAAATTCAAAATAGGGGCTTATTTTGGCGGGAAACTCATAAAGTTCCATAAAAACGTGTGTAATATATTGAAATATAGGTTTTAGGTGGATTATATATCTTCGATATGTGTAGATTCAGAACCAGGTTGATGCCACCCTGACACCTTTGAGGAAATTCAAATACTCAAGATGGCCGCCATGGGGCACCCTTGGGGAAATTCAATTATTCAAGATGACCGCCCAGAGACATTTTCTGTTTTTTTATTGGGGTAAAATTTGTGACAGATTCTCTCGGACATAGGTTTGAAGATGGTTTCTACGAGAATTTGACTCGCTGATTCCAACGAGCTTGGGTATCCCCCCTAAAAGTGACGGCTAATACCAAAATGGTGACTCATTTTGGCGGGAAACTAATAAAGTTCCCTAAAAGGGTGTTTAATTAATATATTGAAATATAGGTGTCAATTACTTCGGATATAAACATAAAAAAAACATGTTCCATGTTGAGCTCAATATTTGTCGAGACATAGTGGGGTTAGTAATGTGATAGAGAGAGAGAGAGAAATGGGGTTTAACGTCCACTCAACACAAACTAGGTCATTTCGGGACTAACATATGGTTTAATTTTATTTCAATAATTCGCTTCCGCGTAGGGGTCTTTAGCAGTGGGAGGACACCGGAGTGCCCGGAGGAAACCCACTAGGTTGAGAAGGCGCCCCTATCTCCATGCCACATACGCTCACACCGGGGCTCGAAACCACAGCCGCAAGCCAGAGGTGACCGGCCAGCTAGAGGTCAAAGCGCGGCACTCTAGATGTGATAGTGTAATACGTCAAACTATAGGTTTTCGTCTTTGGCCGAGTTCATATCTGATTGGCGAAATGTGCCATGGCCGAAAGAAATGCCAATATGGCACCCAAATGCGACAAAATAGCTACGTTTAGTGAACCGCGGAACAAAATAGTAAGATTACTGCAGAATGAGCATTAAACTACCTCGAAGACACTCTACTCCTAGTATTCTGATAAGAACACAAAAACTTCACAGCCAAACACAATCCATCATTGGACCATAGTTGAAAGCAAATGTGCTAACTAGTGCCAACTAGTGCTTAATTACTGCTGATTGCAGCTAAACGTTCATTTTGGGGCGGGTGAGTGTTTCTTTCTGACTGTCTGGTTATGATTTAAGACTCAACGGGGAAGTTAAAATGTACGAACAGTGCCATTTGACCACGGACATGGGAATACAATGATGCAATATACATGTATACAATAATCTTGGCAGGTTCCTGAGCTTCAAAATGGAGTTCTGTATGAAACTAATAGGTTTTTCGGTTTACCACAAATTACAGAACCACATGAACAACAGCTACGAAAAGCGAATTGTCAAGCATACGTTACGATCCACTATGACACCCACCTGTGTCTTCTAGAAAACTGAGTGGACTAAGATATAGAAAATGTTTGCTAAAGTCATACGAAACTCCAGCTTTACTCGTGCATATGAGTGATCTAATAACTGTCAGTGAAGCTTCATACGGATTGCGAGTATTCCAGTGATTTAAACGACAAATATGTGAGGTTGTGTTCCCTTAATTATACAGGGGGAAGAATAATGTGCTCGAGTTGGTTGTTCTTGATACAAATCTTTTTACATTACCATATCTTTCGAGGTTCTCCTAAACTTAGCTATAATGTCGAGTTTGAGAACCATACTGTCGTTTATTTCAATCTAAGGATATTCAGCTGTTCAGATAGGAATTCAGAGACAGCGAAAACCTATAATTTGACGTATTACACTGTCACATTACTAACATCAAAATATGGTTGCCATTTTGAATGGCGAATATGGTTGCCATTTTGAATATAAGCGCAGCCTCGAATAAATTTTGATCGGAAAGTGTTTTATATTTATATCTGAAGTATATTTCAATATATTGCGCACCTTTTCAGACAGCTTTATGGGTTTCCCGCCAAAATGATCGTCAATTTTGAATTTGGTCCCCTAGCGGAATTAGCCGTCACCTTTGGAGGATTACCCAAGCTCGTGGGATTTATCGGGTAGAAACCACCTTCTAACCAAGGTCTGAGATAATCTGTCACAAAATTTACCAAATGGCGGCCATCATAAATATTTGAATTTCCTCAAAGGTGCCAGTGTGGCATCATCCGGATTCTGAATCTACACATATTGGAGATACATAATCCACCGAAAACCTATATTTAATATATTACACACCTTATTTTAGGGAACTCCCGGAATTTTGTGAGTTTCCCGCCAAAAGGGACTCCATTTTGAATTTGGCCCTCTGTGACACTACGGGTAGGATGATGTCGTGACTATCCCGGTCACAGACTCCCAAATAGCAGGCCTGTGACACTACGGTGTCACAGATGGGACAATGATCGTCTAGGGCTTTTCTTCAGACTTCACGTTGTGGGACCGGTACCAAATCGACGACTGTGACACTCTAGAGACACGTACTGTGTGTCCGTACTGCTAAATCTTCTGTGTCACACTGTCGTTTGTCTAGGTAGGACTTGACGTTGTGATCAATAAGAATTCAACTCTTTTCTGTACTCTTGAGATATTCTTTATATGTTACAATAATATATTCTACAGCACATACACTACTATTGTTCTTTAGATATAAAACGTTAACCACTATAATGTCTTGTACATTGCTTCATCAGGACGGCTGCGTCCGGCCAGTAAGCCAGGCCAGCTCCCGGGGGGAACTTCCCCTTGGCTCTCTCGAATGCTGTCTGCTTCCAGCCTGGAAGCCGTGGCAGCTCCCGGTTTGTACTTCCCCGTAGATCTCTCAAATGTTGTCTGCGTCCAGCCTGGAAGCCGGGGCAGCTCCCAGGGTGAACTTGCCCGTTGATCTCTCAAATGTTGTCTGAGCGTAAATCAAACAAACTCTCTCCTATATAGAATGTATAATGCGTCATCTATAATTAGGGCGGGACAATTACCATTTATGGGTAAGTGTTTCGTAAAGGCACCGTTTTACGTCAACACTATTCTAGTTAATTGTACTAATCTGTGCACGTGAGGACTGGACGATAGTACCCTACTTTCCAGAAATGGATACTGACATAACTGTCTGTGAGTTAGTCTAAGATAGTAGTAGAATAATGCAAGCTACTTCATTACCCTAGTTTCCGTCATACATCATGTAGGTAAAGAATTCTATATTAAACAGAACACTAAGTCTATAGTGTTACAATTCGTCCCCTTGCAACGCGTTAAATAAGCAATGTTGCTTAATTAACGTTATTGTCTAACATGCATTAAATACAATATAATATAATATTAATACTTTAAAAGCGCTGAATATATATGTCCATTAAAATTTCAAGTCTAAAATACCATACCGATAAACATGCTACCATAATATAAGTTCACTGATTAACTGTCATATAAATACTTGGTTTAAGTTCTAACACAATAAAAGACTGTTTTTAATTTTAAAGAAGTTCACTATTTCAATGTCAATATGTTCACTGTTTATAACACTGCAAAACCACATTTTCTATTCAAAATTATTCTGTTTCTTGCACTGTAAATATGGTGATCCGCTAAGTTAACACTTCTGCAAACTCCGCTTCAGAACCATATCTTCTTGCATACTGGAATTATCTCAACTGGTTCGTCTTTGTTAGGTTAACACGTCTTCTATTTCCTCTTTAAAACCATATCTGCTTAGATTCCGGGATTCCCTCAACTGGTTTGTCTTTGCCGGGCGTTAAGATAAAGTACAATACATCCCGTAAACAACCGGTGTACTTGCTTAATCAGACCACTAATAATTCAATTACTTTACCCTTAATTAATAACATTCACTTTGATATTAAATGGATTCGATTGTATCTTACTTAATCATATTCTTACTATTAAGCTTATTTAAAATTAAACTTGTATTTACTTCATTGGGAATACGCCTGTAGTAATCCTTAATTCTGTTTACTTTTAACTGAGTAAATTATTAACAAAAGAACTTAACCTGTCTCATTAATAAATATTAGCAGTATTAATTACTACTTATCACCTACAGTAATTAATAACATTGAAACTCATTAGTATTCCTCTTGACTTACTAAAGACTTTTACTCATTAGTATTACCTGTTAACAGTGAACAGTTCCAACTCATTAACAAATCATCTCAAATTAATCACCCTAACCGTATCTGGTTTTCAATACCAGTGATAACGTTTCTTTCTAAATAACATAAATTGTACCTATTACAATGACCAGACTTGGTACTGGGATTCCCCTGTACCTCTTTTGCGTTAAGACGTTCTCCTAGCACGCGCTACAACATTAAGTATATAGGATGAAAAGGTGTACCTTTTTAACATTGGTACTATATGGAACTATAGTATAGGTCTACCTGTTCAAGATACCCTACAACTGACGAGAAGTTCTAGCAACGATAATAAATCAAATTAAGACAAGTAGTCTACGCCTTTTTTCTAATTTCCATATAGTTACTCCCACAAACCATCCTAAACCTTTTCGTGAATTCACTTCTGTCTGAATTCAAACGAAACAGCATCTCGAAACAAATGTGGCCAAAATTTATTTCAAAACCCAATTTTATTATATTTCTGGTTGTAATAACAAACCACCACTGACCGAAAGTTATTATATTCCTTACGTTTTTTAAAACACACATAACGATTTACAAATAAGTTCATGACGTTTTCGCTGTCATTAAGTATGGTCTAGTATACACTACGCATGACATATCAGGGAATTCAAAATTTATTCGACAGCTAACCGCACATTCGAATCCAACTTTAAATTACCCATTTACCATGGTGTGCTTACCACTTTTAAAAACACATACTTTTAACATATTATCTCTGTACATTTTTAACAAAACAACACGAAAATACAGAAACAGTTTATACCACTTGCATAATCTAAGCTATCCGCTATTGCAAGGTACACTGTTTCATTTTAAACGTTTTATTTAAAACCTTATCCCGACCCACACGCTATCCTGCGATTTACAAAGGGCCATTCAGTTTTAAAATTTCCTGGGCATTTCCTTTACCCTAAAACCTAAACGCTATCTTGCGATTTACACAGGTTTACATTATAACCTTATACTTGGTTCATATACATGTACATTACTTAACAAAACAATACATTACATTAATTTACAAAAAGCAAGTCTTCTATTCCCCTAAAAATTTACGAAACGATGTAATTACGATCTACGCATCCGAATAATTCTTTTGGAGTTTTACGTAAACCGCGCAAACCCTCCATTTCCGAACTATCTTCTGCGAAGACCGGAGACAATCATTTATTTTCTTTTACCTTATAGCTTTCAATTTTACTAATCTTTTGTTTCATTTTGTTTTCTTGTCAATTTCCCTACATTAATAGACAAATACGTACATAATCTAACCCTTGTTTACATAACAATGTGACGCATACTCTCTTCCCTGCTACATATTTTAATACTTTTTTTCCTTTATTTCCGTAACTGAATTATTTTACTAGTTTACTATTTTGACATTCTTTTTAAAACTTTAGCAAATTCCTAACCTTTAAAATTTGTTTAATCTACCCCTTGGTCTTTTTGGCTTTCCATGGTCAATTTACTAGGAAATATGTACTTACCTAAAAACGACTGGAAACTTCTTCTTCCAAGGGTTTCTTCCAGGGTCGATCCTGGTCACGGCACCAAAAAGCGAACTGTGACACTACGGGTAGGATGATGTCGTGACTATCCCGGTCACAGACTCCCAAATAGCAGGCCTGTGACACTACGGTGTCACAGATGGGACAATGATCGTCTAGGGCTTTTCTTCAGACTTCACGTTGTGGGACCGGTACCAAATCGACGACTGTGACACTCTAGAGACACGTACTGTGTGTCCGTACTGCTAAATCTTCTGTGTCACACTGTCGTTTGTCTAGGTAGGACTTGACGTTGTGATCAATAAGAATTCAACTCTTTTCTGTACTCTTGAGATATTCTTTATATGTTACAATAATATATTCTACAGCACATACACTACTATTGTTCTTTAGATATAAAACGTTAACCACTATAATGTCTTGTACATTGCTTCATCAGGACGGCTGCGTCCGGCCAGTAAGCCAGGCCAGCTCCCGGGGGGAACTTCCCCTTGGCTCTCTCGAATGCTGTCTGCTTCCAGCCTGGAAGCCGTGGCAGCTCCCGGTTTGTACTTCCCCGTAGATCTCTCAAATGTTGTCTGCGTCCAGCCTGGAAGCCGGGGCAGCTCCCAGGGTGAACTTGCCCGTTGATCTCTCAAATGTTGTCTGAGCGTAAATCAAACAAACTCTCTCCTATATAGAATGTATAATGCGTCATCTATAATTAGGGCGGGACAATTACCATTTATGGGTAAGTGTTTCGTAAAGGCACCGTTTTACGTCAACACTATTCTAGTTAATTGTACTAATCTGTGCACGTGAGGACTGGACGATAGTACCCTACTTTCCAGAAATGGATACTGACATAACTGTCTGTGAGTTAGTCTAAGATAGTAGTAGAATAATGCAAGCTACTTCATTACCCTAGTTTCCGTCATACATCATGTAGGTAAAGAATTCTATATTAAACAGAACACTAAGTCTATAGTGTTACACCTCTAGCGGGAATAGACGTCACCTTTTGGAGAATTACTAAGCTCATTGGATTCAGCGGATCGAATTCCTACAGAAATGAATTTTACTCCACTAAATAACCAGAAAATGTGGCGGCCATCTTGAATATTTTAATTTCACCAAGGGTGCCAGAGTGGCATCATCCGGATTCCCAATCTACACACATTGAAGATATATAATCCATAAAAAACATTAGGTGGACTATATTTCCCGGTTAAGCCTTGAAATGGGGTTTGGCTGCCGGACTAAAGCTGTTGAGACTGCGAATCAGAAACGTGTCAGATTACCGACGTTCCTTAACAACGCGCGTCGTTTTTGACTCCGTCTGCTGACTTTTACCGATTTTAAAAAATGAAAAGGAACTAGCCTGTCGTCATCTTCCTTCCAATCATGGCGTCATGTCGGCTGAGAACGACATTTTTGGTGTGACAAAAGAAAATGTTTTCCTGGCCGGCATCCAAGCGTTGCAACAACGTTGGCAAAAAGTGTGTACACCTAGGAGGGGACGATGCGAAAAATAAATCGAATCCACCCACTTTTGTACAGGCCTTTCACGGACTTTCATCCAGTCCTCGTATCAGATTTTGTTTCGCTCACCACGCAAATTCTAATTATCACAATTTAGTGAAAATAAATCTTTTACGGCGGATAAAAAAACGTGTAGTTTGAAAATTGAAATGAAACTGTCCAACAAAATGGCCACTCTTTGTACGCAAAGTGTGTAAAAGTATGTAATACGAAAGTTGTGAACCCTTTGGAGGTCACAGTTTTGGTCCGATATCGATGAAACTTAACACATATCTTTATATCCCACAGATCTCAACCCATGTTGATATTTTCGCATTTCAAACCACAATTTTCTGGATTACTGTACAAAAAAATCGCGTTTGTTTTAGCACGTTATATATCCATCTCTTGCAAAATGTAGGTGTATCCTGCCTGACAGCCGCTGGTTTTATATAAATAAATATGGCGGAAACTGTCGGATCAAATTTGTACCCTCTAAAACGTACAGAAAGATATATCAGTCGGCAAAATAGCAAATAAATGACATGGTCAGCTTTAAACGGACACAACTCAGTCAATGTTTTCATTATGAAGAATATAAAAATAATAACTTAATTTTCAAAATATATTCTCATTGCGACTCATTATGCCCACACGTGCCATAATTGTGTTCATTGTACATGGCTTTGAAAAAACCAGTAGGACGTTAAACACCATTTCATTTCATTTCATTTCTTTGTAAAAACAATAGATATATTTTCTTATAGTTAGCGGGTGACACAAGTTGTTCACCGGTTGCCGTGGAAACCTTAACGACCTCATGTTTTCATGAGGTAAGTTATGATACCAGATATCAACAATCAACAACAAACCAAAAACCCATTTTTGATCAGCTAAAAGAAGTAGCCTGTCCCTTGCAATGTTCTCAACATGGTACCTGTAATCAAGGTATTTGTACCTGTGATGATGGGTTTGGAAGCCTGGATTGTTCAATATCGCTCAGCACCCCTCCTTTGTTAGATCACGTCACCAATGATGGACACTGTGATTCTATAAACAATAACTGTTCAGAGATTTCAGCATTTGGTGGAGATTTCGTTGACACTGATTCAATTCGCTGTAAAATACGATCATTTCAGGTAAGATAAGTCATTATTAAAATTTGTAATTAATTATTGTCTTTACATAACTAATTAACACGTGGCTAAGTGGGTAAGGCGCTGGCTCGCTAGCCTGGAGGTCGGTTGGTCGATCCCTGCATTGGCCAGATTTTCCGGCGTGATTTCCCCTTGTCAGTGATGCAGAAGGAGGGCCTGACAAGGACAGCTGCCTAGTCGTTTGGATGGGACGAACAACAGAGGTCCCGTGCACACATTGACGTGCACGTAAAAGATCTCTTTGCAGTTGCAATTCAATATAAGAGTAGGCCGTAGCGCTGCTGCCCTGGCAAAATTCCCTTCATAGTACACTGTATTGTGTATGCCTGTCTTCATTAGCCCAGCTTAGGAGCAGAACAGTAGGACGTTAAACTCCATTTCATTAACTTTCATCCATGAGTAATCACCGAGGCCCCGTGTACATATAGGCGTACACGTAAAAGATCCCATGACAGTTGGAATTCGATATAATAGCAGGCCACAGTGCCGCTGTCTGGGCGCAATTTTCCTCATATCACATTGTATGTATGCCCGTCTTCATTAGCCCAGTTCGGCAAAGAACAGTAGGACGTTTAAAAAACTCCATTTCATTTACTGTGATGAAAATGACACTTAACTCCCTTTTCAGATGACCGAACAAGGTTCAGTAATACCCCAAGAACAACGGATTGCTTCACCAGTCTTCGAGAGTATTGGGGAAGTTATCTGTCCATTGCTGAAACCTGACTCGACGTCATCTGTAAAACCGGAAGTTGAGTATGGAATATTATATGGTGTATCAGTGAGTAATAGTGGTGACATGTTTAGTAACGAGAGTCTGGTAGTGGTGTACAACTCTAGATGCCAACAATGTAGTATAATTGGAACTCGAGTGCAGTGTTCATACACGGTATGTTCAAATACCCAGCTCGTGTGCTTCGAAGGAGCATGCCTATTTATATGACCGATCCCCTGTTTAATAGCGTATTTCTGTTGCACCGTTTTTATTCGTAAGAGGGGACTAATAATTATATAATTTATTACCAAGCTTATTACAAACAGTAGACAAAATAAATTGGATTCATTTCGCTGTTCCGCTAAATAGAACTGAGCTGAAATGAAACAGGTTCGAACGCGCCCTACTATTCAGCGTTCTAAGGTTGAAAGTGTAACCTCGCAGCAGCGTTGTTGTTTATCCTATTTCGAATTTCAATTGCCAAGGTTTTTTATCCGTGCACGGGGCTTGTTGTTAGTCCCATCCGAACGACTAAACACTGTTTCTTTTTTACAAGACCCTGGTTCGCACCGCCAAGAAACCACGCTGATAAATCAAAGAGAACCGGAGACCTCAAAGTCAATGGGCTAATGCCTTACCCACTGCTGGGCCATCGTGATTCCCCCCCCCCCCCAAAAAAAAAGAAATTTTCGTACGATTAACTCCAAACCCTTACACACAATATTCGGATCTTCTCTTTGCCTCCATTTACCTGTATTCACTTGTGTTGTACATGATAGGAATATGCTTTCTCATTTCCCAGAAAATTTAAATTATATATTTACACATTTTTGACAATCGTTTTCAGGGTGATTTTTGTATGTCTGAGGGTGAATGTTATGAAAACGATGAAAGACACCCCTTGTATACCTGTTATAGTTGTTCAGTAAATGGTGATTCCAGATCGTGGAAATATAACCAAGGTAACATATTTCAATAAAGTTTCATGATTATATTCAAGAACAATGTTGCGTCCACTAATAAAACATGTGTAGATCGTACTGGCTAAACACATTGCAAATATCATTTTAATACAGGAATCTTTACCACGAGTGATCCTTTGTTAGATCACGTCACCAATTTTTTTTTTATGGAATCCCGGTATCCGATATTGAACATTATTTTGAAATATCTATCTCCCTTCAACATAAAACCAAGGTAAGATATTTCAATAAAGTTTAGGCTTTCATAATGTACACAGAACCTATTTTTATTTCTTTCGTTTTATATTAGTGGCGGTAACTTCGTGCCCTTTTAGGGTACGGAACTGTGGGTAAACCACTAAAAATGTCAACGCTGATTGACGTCATAGTGTCAAAAGCCGCTCGTTTGACCCCTGACATGAGCTCCCAATATACATTGACAGATGTTCATGTAGTGCAGGCCATCAAAAGTATAAAAAAACGAAACGAAATATAAATCTGTATGTAAAACAGATTGATGTGTAATGTTTTGTGATTATATTAAAGTACGATGTTGTTGTCCACCGATAATGCGTGGTCGTCGCAAACCATCGTGGTGTTTTCGCACAGTGCCGTGGTTCGGACGTTATAATAAGTGCGGGAGGACCTCACAACGCACAAACAATGCTAATAATAAACAACAAAGGAATACATCAAATGAAATGATTGCATGATAACTAATGCAGTGATAATCTGCAGTGCGCATTTAGATGGTCGCTTCGCAAGGAGAGAGAGAGAGAGTGAAGGTGAGAGAGGAACGCGGTAGATGAAAAGAGATATACAAGAGAGTTTAGAGTGATTGGAGAGAGAGAGTTTAGAGTGATTAGAAAGAGAGATGGGTGTGAGAGGGAGAGAGATAGGGGTTGGTTTTACTGTATATCCGCGAGGACGGGTGTACAACATAAGTGCTACACTATTCGGACTGGGTCTCAATACGGTGACATATTAATGTCCATACGGCAACAGTGGTCTAAATCGACCTTACTTTCATTCCCGGTGATTTTCCCAATAACGATCTGTGATAACACATTGTTCGACCAATCCTTCGTCAAGCCGGTTGAGTGTTCGGTGTTGTTCGTGATTTGTGCCTGGATAATCTTACTAATGAAGACGTGATTAGTCAACCATTGCTTAGTCGTGGTTGTCCAACATATTAAGCGAATAATTACCGGTATTGATCATGCGATCTTAATCGGCAATATTTTGTCCCGTTTCATGCGGCAAATTCCACACTTCCTGAAAATGTTTTATATTAAGGTAAGTCTTAATTTCATATTTTGAAAGCATTATCACACTTTTATACTGAGGTAAATGGTGTGTACAGAGTACAGAAGTTTGAACTAGGTATTTTAGGTGGAAATCGGTCAAGTTTATCTTGACAACCACTTTATTTTTAAATTGTGTTATTGATCAGTATACCAGCAAGTTGCTGCTGTTTTGTCTTTAGTTAGTGGAATCCGGGCCCTTAGCCATGACAGGGTGTGGGGGGGTCCTCACCCTAGAAAAATTGGTGCCCTTTCCTCGCATCTGAGTGAATTCCTGGCCTCTTTCTAATCACAAATGCACCCATCGTCTTGTCTTCGTCGCTTTCGAATTCTCAATCTCAAAACGTCCAAAAATGTTCTGCCAGTTTTGCCAGTGTAAAAGGCAACACTGGACAAGAGTCGGATGGTAAGACTACGCGAGCCGCGAGTACGTGAGTGTGATGAGCGACAGCAGACCAACGCGCCTCAAAGTAGTTATGTACAACGCACGTATTACTATGGTATCAACCCAAGAGGATCAGCATGGGATGATGACAGACAGGCCTCGGTGGATCTAGTCCAGCTCTGAACGTAGGTCCCATTACACTCACCTGTACGTCCAGGGATTGTGTTATTGAATCCTTGGCGAAGAAAATGGCGTCCCAGTCAATTTTACTGTGCAACTTTTTACTGCCAAAACTGTCGCGTGTCAATCACTGTGAACGCCTGACCAATATAAATGAACATTTAATAGCCCGTGGAGACGCTTATTTTTAAACCAGTTCATAATCTCCGGGGTTTTTAAGACAGCATCATGTAGCGTTCACACGTACTATAGGCCAAACCAGTTTAACTATTTTGACCTCTTCCGTCGGGGTTAGAGTTAATTATGCAGGGGTAGCTTCATGTTCGTTATTCGGTTCTCGCACGCTTTCGATAACATTGGCACTGTCTGACCCCTATAGTGTTACTGCGCATGCCCAAAGCAAGCTGGAGCTGGCTTTTGTAGGCCAACCCCTTCAGACAGTTTAAAATGAAAAGCCTTCTCGAAGACAGGTCGCGAGCTGGGGTGTTTAAACTGGTTTATTTGCTCCACATGTGCGTTCAGACGCTTACGTTAAGCTGGTTTAACGCTTCATGGTTTTTTTTAAACCAATTCAACTTAAGCGTCTGAACGGACTATTAGTCTAGTCAATTAACCACGTGGGCTTGCACTTATGGCCACAGTCTCAGAATTCGATTCCTCGAGATAAAGATAATGTTGCCGTGAAAGAGAAGCTGTATAATTTGAAATCTATCATTAAACGGGTGCAAGGTCGTAACCGATAAAACTTTACGGTTAACCAAACATCCACAACGCCATGGCGCCCGTCGGACAGTTAGAAATTTTTGTATTGTGGTCCAACCCCACGACGTACGTTTCAAGGATGCCTGACGCTGAGCGTAGAAATTTAACGCAAGTGCCGAATAACAGATAAAACAAACGTTACTGTTGAATTTATATACGGTGCTATTTTTCAAAAATTATATTTTTGCTACATAAATCAAATCCGATATGTAGGTAATTCGGTTGAATTTAGTATCGAATCCTTTATTACATATTTTGATGAAAAATATTCCTGCACATTTACAAACAGGCTTCCATTTCTTAAATGTTCGTAAACTACAGTAACAATAATTATCAGAAAGCAAAAGTTCCATATTGGTCAAGATTTGTACCGTCATCAACATTTAATAACTGATATCTAAATCATACTTTTTAAATTAATAATGTAACAAACAAATAACTTCCCTAAAGATGGTCGTATTTTTAAGCCTAAACGAAAAGGCCGGGAATTGTCGTGCGATAAGCCAACATTGTCAAAGACAGGGAGCTATGATCGCTTGAAATGAAGATTTAGTAACCTATAATCTCTATTATACTTGTTTGTATTAATCACGCAACAACTAAGTAAAATTCTCAATATGGGGTAGAAAGCGTGACCCAACTATTCCTTCAATAAACATCGCGTTTCATTCCCGAAATAAAATAGTATCCCCCCCCCCCACACACACACTTCCCTGTGCGTAATTGCACCTACAGGTATCGTGATTGGTTAAATAAAGTCATTGTACTGTCCTGATATATATGTACTGCCCCGATGAAACCTATTGGGCTTTAATTTGGCTTTAAGCCCCATTCATTCATTCATTCTTTTAGTCAGTCATTCATGGAATAAAAAGTTCAGGTAGGTTTGTGGGAAAGTATCTTTTAACCGATGAATATATTTTCCACCCTCGATAAACTCACAGTCTGTAAAAAAATATGTTGTTTAATTAACCTACCATGTTGACCCAGTAAGGGCTTGTGTCGTGCTCCTTTTAGGGTGGGGGCCCCATTATTTGTAGAATAAGCCTAAGATAGGTGTTTTCCTATTGAAGTGCATATCCTTTTAATACATTAGAAATCTGTGAACTTATTCATCAATTAACAATTTGTGTATTTCCAAGAAAACTATAGAGTGAAGTTGGTTGTGACGGACCAGTGGGAAATGTAATGAAATGGGGTTTAACGTCCTACTCTTTTGCACCTAACCTGGGCTAATGGAAGACGGGCATACGCCATACAGTGTGCTATGAGGGAAATTTTGCCCCAGGCAGCGGCGCTACGGCCTACTCTTATATCGAATTCCAACTGCCAAGAGATCTTTTACGTGCACTCCAATGTGTACACGGGACCTCGGTTTTTCGTACCATCCGAACGACTAGGTAGCTGTCCTTGTCAGGCCCTCCTTCTGCATCACTGACAAGGGGAAATCACGCCCGAAAATCGAGATGAACTTTCTCGGCCAATGCAGGGATCTAACACCCGACCTCCAGGCTAGCGAACCAGCACCTTATCCACTTAGCCACCGTGATCCCCCAGGGACCAGTGGGACGTCCAACCCCATTTCATTTTACTCTTCTATTATTGATTTGGAGGTTGGGATGGCCTAGTGGTCACTAAACCCCATTCATCCCCCTTCTAGCTAAGTAGGAGGTCCAGGGAGTTATCTGAAAGAGTTTATCTGGATCTAGTTTGGGATGGAAGAAAACTCCTAGGTTCTGGGGGGTTGGGATGGCCCAGTGGTCTAGAGTGCCGCGCTTCGATCTCTAGCTGGCCGGTCACCTCTGGCTTGTGGCTGTGGTTTCGAGCCCTGGTGTGAGCGTATGTGGCATGGAGATAGGGGCGCATTCTCAACCTCGTGGGTTTCCTCCGGGCACTCCGGTTTCCTCCCACGACTAAAGACCCATACGCGCAAGCGAATTATTGAAATAGAATTGAAACCATATGTTAGTCCCAAAATGGCCTAGTTTGTGTCGAGTGTACGTCCAACCCCATTTCATTTTACTTTTCTGTTGTTCTATTATTGATGACTTTGGCTGATATGTCATGCATCTATATTCTTTACCCTCTTCTCGTTGCAGCGGAAACGAATACCACGTCATGGTCAGAAGACGAAAATAAATCACTTGAATAAATGTAAAGTTACAGTTACAAAGATGCGGAAAATTAATGATTAATAAAATATTATATTATTCACAGAATTCTTCTATGCGGCCTAGCTGCTAACTACATATTAAATAACTTTTGTCAGAGTCAAGGATACTCCAACACTACACATGTCTGTTAATTACATAGCTCTGTCAGGGGTACCCACCACTAGAAATGTCCGTCAGAGTGTTTTTGTGATACCTGAAGATGTACGGTACACTGCTGTGCGAATTTCAAGTAGTACACTTTTGAGCTAATCTAGACTAGTTGAGGGGTATCAACTTTTGGGCGTGGAATACAACACCCACCTCCAGAAACCCGATAGACTTAGCGTTGCTATGTCCAATTAGTATCGAATGGAGTAAGAATGCGAAACCTAATTTATGTCATTTATATAATACAGGTGCTGACTGTCCAGAGGTATCTACAACAGAATCAACTGGTCTTGGATAATCATTGGTGTATCGACGGCTGTTGTTGTCCTGCTGGTGGTCGCAATCGTTGTTTATATAAAACATAAAAAGTAAATTATATTAAAAATATAATATTATATTTATAGTTTCGGAGTACTAAGCCCTATATCTGAATATTAAGGCAATCAAAGAGATTACCCTGGACATCATCAAAACTGTACACCACTAACAAAGCTGTATATATATATGGTCGGGCCGCTTCAGACAATAGCAATGTTCTTACATACAGTTAATTAATTTTGAGGATAACATATAACTCAGCATTGATCTAACACCCTGAAATAAATGAATATCTTTGTATAAGATTAGAAAGGAGTCGTCCTCCACCTTGGGCTATTTTCTGTTTTATTTACTAGCATCTTATATCTGAATATCGAACAACTCTACAGTAGAGGTAATATAATATGAAATGTTATATTTCAGACGACATCTACCAAGGTGAATACCGGAACCACCCAAGCTGTATCTATTACTGAGGTCAAATCATGATGGCTCCATAATACAAGTATATCGTTTATTCATGAAGACTCACGACTTAATAATGTCCCCTTTTTATACTCAATAATGTCCCATTTTTATACTTAATAATGTCCCATTTTTATACTTAATAATGTCCCATTTTTATACTTAATAATGTCCCATTTTTATACTTAATAATGTCCCATTTTTATACTTACTAATTTCCCATTTTTATACTCAATAATAGCCCATTTTTATACGGCCACATTTTCATGTGGACGTATATTGTCGTCGCCCCTGTCCGTCCGTCCGTCCGTCCACACTTTTTTGTGAACACTCTACAGGTCACAATTTTTATCCGATTTCAATGAAACTTAAAAAATAGGTATATCACCACAAGATCCGGGTTCCTGTCAATAATGGCATGTATCGGATCGTAACTTCCTGAATTATGACCCCTGATTGTACCCAAAATCGCCTATTTTAGCTTGTTGTCCCTCTTGAGGTCACAATTATATTCTGATATAAAAAAACACACGTTTGATTATGTCACCGTTCCACCGTAATGAAGGTTGAGTTTGAATTTCATGATATATTATCATGGTTGTGGACCCTGCAGAGGTCACAATTTTAATCTTGGTTCCTTTCGATATTTGCGCATATCGAATTGTAACTTCATGAATTATGGCCCTTGATTGTAGAAAACATCACCTTCTTTGTAGCTTGTTTTCTATCCATGTCTCGAAAATGTGGGCGTATCCTGCCTGGCAGCCGCTGGTTATACTAATAATGACCCATGTTCACACTCAATAATAGCCCATTTTATACTAATAATGACCCATTTTTATACTCAATAAAACCAATTTTTATATTCCATAATGGCAAATTTCTATACTCAATCATATCCCAGTTTTATCCTTAATAATGGCTAATTTCTCTACCCAATAATGTCCCATTTTCGTCCACATTACTACTAGTGTTCTGATATTATATGCTAATAAAATGTTTACCTTGCTACCAAATTGTGTCTCGTGTTACCTTGGTCCTTCGTCCATTGTCTAATACCCATGTGTTTTATAGTTCACTTTGTCAAACGTAGGCACCGTGGGATTATAATATAAGGCCTTTTTCCATGCAAGTCAGGGATTCAATCGTCTGATTCAGCTCATGGGCTTTCTCGGGTTAATTTAGTCGACCGTGCGTTATGAATGCCAACTATGCACTGTTAGAAGTAAATCTGTAATTTTACAGTAAATTTACTGGCAGCTCCAGTTGCCAGTAGATTTACTGTATTCGAAAAAAAATTTGTATTTCTACAGTAACACTGTTTTTTTTAAATCGGTATGTAAAAACACATTTTGTTGTTAATTTTGTTTACAACAAAATGTGTTTGTACATACCTTTGTAAAAAAAAAATTACTGTAGAAATACAAAATGTGTTTTTACATACCTATGTAAAAAAAAAACAGTGTTACTGTAGAAATACAAAATTTTGTTGGAATACAGTAATTCTACTGGCAACTGGAGCTGCTAGTAAAGTTACTTTAAAATTACAGGTTTCAAGTATCTGTGCTTCATTGTAAAATTACACATTTAAAGTATCTGTGGTCATTATGCTGAACTGTACTCAAATCAATTATTTAGCATTGAATTACGAAAGAATACAGATAATCTCCCAGCTGCAATTCTCTGGTCAAAAGGCAATACCTAGTAACTCATGTTTTTCCTATTTTGAGAAAACAAGGAAAATGTAATGAATGAATATTAAACCCCAGCTTATTCATTGCTTTTGACTATTGAGTTACTAGGTTTTTCTGTGTCATGCTAGGCAAATGAAGGAATTTGTTAGGTTGTGTCATGGATGTGACTGCTTAGAAAACCAAAAGATTGGCATACAGGAAGCATATACCCTAGTAACAACAAATTTGGTCCTAAACTCAATGTTGATAAAAAAAAGTGAGTTACTTGGTTTTGACTTTTGACTGGAGATTTCAATTGGTGTAAAGAGGTCCATCACAAGATTTTGGTGACATTTTTGTTCGCGTGTAGTGCAGTCCTCCTGCACTTTACTATTCAAAGGGGGCACTGACTTGTGTTGACAACATATCATCTGCAGTGGATGCCAAAAGTTGACAACATTTCAATTCATCATATTTTGTCAACAGTGAAAAGCATTGAACCATATTTAGACAAATATTCGTTTTAGAGATTCAACAATTTTGTAGTTTGCAAGGGATCAACAATCCCTCAAATGAAGTTCAATTACTGAAATTCAAAGTAGACGCTTAAAGAAACAAAGAAAAGAAGAATTAGAAACTGTTTATCTTCTAGTATTAAAATTGTAAATACAGTTCTCACTCATACTGGTTTTCAATTAATTAAATTAAATAAGATGTCAAATCAAATGTTAAAATTATTCCAATTACATGTTTGTGAAATTTTAAATACAAATCATTAAGATGTTAACTCACAACATGAGGAGATTATCACCCTGTGTGGGCTATTAACTACTTTATTACCAGCATTGAAACTGACATTTGTCTTAAAAATTAAAGTCGAAATGACTTGTATTTCAGGTTGTATAATTCTAAAATTGGGTAATGAATAAAATATATAACCATAGAGCAAAGGCTAGACTAATTCTTAAATGAAAAAAACAGACCAGGACTTTCTGTCCTGAAAGAAATACAGTCAAAAGAAAAAAGAAAAATGATGGTAGTGTTGTGTATTTTAATAACCCGTAGGTATGAAGTTAGTCTATACTGTTCAAGACATCTTATTTATTCAATCATAGAGAAAGCATGGCCAGTATGACGTGATACAAAATAGTATAGATACAATCAGTGACGTAGTACACATAACGTGGAGTTGCGCTATTTTAAGTAACGTTGTTTGTAGAGCTCGTGCTAAACTACATGTACAAGCAGACGACAGAAGTAAATATACAACATCTCCTTCCGTCTTAAAATGAAAATTGTCTCAATTTGTAAATGGACATATCATACTATATTTATATATATATATATCTATGTATTTTTTTTTAAAACTTAATAAAACACTATTACTTATAGCAAAATATCAAAATGACATTAATGAATATATAGCCTACATATGTATACATGCAGAAAAACAATTCGACATTAAAATATAAATTTTTGAGTAACATAACACACACTGTAAAATGTTCATTAATTAATGATCATACCGTTTAGGAATTTTAATTTTTCTGGAAGATTTACGTATTTTAATGTCAGTGTTTTCACTTTTAGAAATATTGTCATTTTGATCAGAATCGGGACTATCATTTAAACTAGTGCTTACATCTGAATTATCATTTCTATTTCGCAACTGATCAATATGTCGTCGAAGATAATTATCACCAGTTTGAACAGTGTAATATCGTGAACCATCGCACGAAACAACTCTCCCTTGGAGCCATTTATCTCCTTGACCATAATTTCGAATCCATACTGTATCATCGGTTTGTAAACTTCTAGCATTATGATGACTAGTAACTGTCAATGACTTATCAATTTGAACACGTAAAGTCATATCAGGACGCAGTAAATCCAGTCTTGTACGTAACTCGCGTTTGTAATGTAATTTCGCTGGTGTCTCTCGCGTAACACTATGTGGAGTGGTTCTATAATGTAGTAAAAACTTATGCAAGTTTTCTTGTAAAGTGTTTTTATCATCTTTGACTGATTTCATTCCTTGTTTGAATGTCTGTACCATACGCTCAGCAAGTCCATTTGTAGATGGTTTATATGGAGCAGTAAATATGTGTTTAACACCATTTGTTTTTAAGAAATACTGGAACTCCTGTGATACAAATTGCGGTCCGTTATCAGACACGACTTGCAACGGCAAACCATGTAAAGCAAAATAACTTCGTACACATTTTACTAAATCAGTAGCAGTTGTATTTTTCATAATTGTTATTTCTGGCCATTTAGAATAACTATCAACAGCGATGAGAAACATATGATTTAGAAAAGGTCCTGCAAAGTCTAAATGAACGCGTTGCCACGGTCCTGTAGGCCATGACCATGAATGTGTAGGTGCTAAAGCAGGCATACCTTTAATCTGTTGACAAGAGTTACATCCCTTACACATATTCTCAATATCAATGTCAATGTTTGGCCACCATATGAAACTTCTGGCTATTGCTTTCATACGAACAATGCCATTATGTCCTGCATGTAACTCGTTGAGGACATAAGACTGATATTTAGTCGGAATAATCACACGCATGCCCCAAAGTAGACATCCTTGATGTATGGTGATTTCACTTTTCCTACGGAAAAAAGGTTGTAGATCTTTATCTTTATTATGATTCCAATGCCAACCTGACGTACAAGCTAAATATACCTTAGATAACAAAGAGTCTTTACGAGTCTCTTTTTGAACTTGTACAGCTGTAACTGGTAGTTGTTCGAACATTGTGTTATGAAACAGTTCTACTGGATCAGGTGTATTTTCATTTTTATGAAAAGTTTTTAAAGGTAATCTAGAAACAAAATCTGCATTGGCATTCTCTAATGAGGAACGATATTGTATGGTGTAATTGTACGCACTCAACATCAGTGCCCATCTTTGCATTCTGGCAGCAGCAAGAACAGGAATCGGTTTCTGTGGACCAAATAACGCAGTTAATGGACGGTGATTTGTAATCAGAGTAAAATGTCGCCCGTAAATGTACTGGTGTAAACGTTTGACAGCATATATTATGACTAATGCCTCTTTATCAATTTGTGAATATCCCTTTTCCGTTTTATTGAAAGTTCTGGAAACAAAGGCAATAGGACGTTCAGAACCATCAGACATGATATGTGACAATACAGCTCCGCATCCGTAAGGCGATGCATCACAAGCCAAAATGACAGGTTTCGTCATATCGTAATGTACTAAAATGTCACAATTAGCAATCAATCTTTTAGAATCTATGAAAGCTTTTTCACACTGATTTGTCCATACCCACTTAACATCTTTTTGTAAAAGATTATTTAAAGGATTTAATACTGTGGCAATATTGGGTAAAAATGATCTATAGTAATTTAGAAGTCCTAAATATGATCGCAATTCAGTCACATTCTGTGGAGCAGGTGCATCTGTAATCGCACGTACTTTCTCTTCCGATGTGTGTAAACCGTGTTTATCTATTTTGTGTCCAAGATATTCCACGCAATTGTGAAAAAATATACACTTGTTTTTCTTAACACGTAAACCAAATTGACTAAGTTTTTGTAAAACGGCTTCCAAATTCTCAAGATGTTCGGCATCGCTAGATCCTGTAACTAAAATGTCATCTTGATAACAAAGCACACCCTTAAGACCTTGTAAGATCTGGTCCATTGCCTGTTGAAATAAACCTGGCGCTGTAGTAACACCAAAAGCTAACCGGTTGTACTGATACAAGCCTTTACTGGTATTAATTGTAAGATATTTCCTTGAATCAGGATCAAGTATCATCTGTTGGTAGGCATGTGCAAGATCAATCTTCGTAAACTTTTCACCCCCAGATAACTTAGCAAACATATCTTCAATACGCTGAGATTGATAATTACAAGGATAAAGAAAAGGATTGACTGTCACTTTAAAGTCACCACAGATCCGCACACTTGAATCTGGTTTCACAACAGGAACAATGGGTGCAGCCCATTCACTATGGCTTACTTTTGATATAATACCATGTTCTTCTAATCTATCAAGTTTATTAGAAACTTTTTCCTGTAGAGCATAGGAAACATTTCTTGGTTTGTAAAACTTAGGTATGCAATTTTCTTTCACATGTATTTTAGCAGTTATTGTCTTCATTGTACCAATTTCATCTCTGAAAACATCACTGTACCGATAAAGTAAATCATCAAGATTTGTGGACATCTTGTGTAAATCAGAAGTTCTGTTGTCTGTAATAGCTTTCCAATCAAGCTTTATGTACTTTAACCATTCCCTGCCTAGAAGTGGTGGACCAATACCATCTATGACATACAATTTCAGTCGAGATTTGCGTTGGTTGTTGTATTCAACTGTAACATCAACGAGTCCTTTCGGTTTCGTTGTCTCGCCTGTATACATTCTTACTTGAAATGTGCAAGGATGTAATGGTAGATGTGAAAACTGTTCGTTGTAAAGTTTCAAAGGCATTATGGAAAATCTGGAACCAGTGTCAAGTTCAAAAGATATTGGTGTACCATTTATCTTCAGGTTAACCCATAAAACATCATCTGGTTTCTTCATATTATCATTTTCATTGCTGAATAAATGATTTAGTACTTCTCCCATATCTTCAGGCAAGCCTTCACTTTCTTGTATTGAATGGATATTAGAATTTCTTGAATTCTGTTTTCTTGTACCTTTAAAATATCTTTTCTTGTAATTGCTTTTCTCTGAGTCTGACTTTTTATAATTACTGGAATTACCACTGTACTTGGCATTATTACTGGCTGAACTCAAGCATACTTCTGTAACATGACCTCTTTTGCCACATCCCTCACAGGACAATGAATCACTTCTGTAGCATTTATTTGCCAAATGTGTTGTAGCATTACATCTGAAACATCGAACTGGTGAATTGCTTCTGTAGCATTTATTAGCTAAATGTGTTGTAGCATTGCATTTGAAACATCGAACTGGACCCATCTTAAAGACAGCAGGTACATTCTCGTTTCTCGTAATTGGTTTGGAACTCAAACTCGGACGTCTTGAACTTTGGCATAACTCTTTACTATCTTTTGCAGCAGTTTCAATACTAATACTAATTTCTGAAGCTTTATCGAAAGTCAAGTCTTTTTCAGCTAATAACTTCTTTTGAATAGTTTCACTTCGTACACCAATCACTAACTGGTCACGTAGTCTTTCACTTAAAGTGTCGCCAAAATTGCAAAATTTGGTTTTTGACTTTAAGAGAGCAATGTATTGAGGTATATTACTATCATCACCCTGTACACATTTATGGAATTTGAACCTTTCAACAATTTCCAATGGTTTTGGAGAATAATAGTTTTGCAATATATTTCTAAGTTCATCCAATGTTTTTACTTCTGGTAAATCAGGCGCTACTAATGACTTCAGCAAACGGTAACAATCACTGCCAATTATGGTCAAAAATGTGGCTACCTTCTTTGCATCTTGTACTCCGTTGGCGATGAAATAAAGTTTAACCCTCTCAGAATAGGATTCGAAGTCGCCATCTTCCTCTCTGTATGGCTCTATGTTACCAATACTAATAGATGAAGACCCCGGCATGGTTGTAAATGTATAATATGTATGTATAGAAAATGTACTTCCGTCTGTAGACGCAGAATACCGCCAAAACCGGGTAAGGAAGAATGTAAAAATCAGGAAAAGACTGAGTGTAACAGCTTTCATTAGTGTACTAATGGCTTCTCTGTACTTTAAACTTCATTATCCCATACCTCGTCGCCATTGTTGTGTATTTTAATAACCCGTAGGTATGAAGTTAGTCTGTACTGTTCAAGACATCTTATTTATTCAATCATAGAGAAAGCATGGCCAGTATGACGTGATACAAAATAGTATAGATACAATCAGTGACGTAGTACACATAACGTGGAGTTGCGCTATTTTAAGTAACGTTGTTTGTAGAGCTCGTGCTAAACTACATGTACAAGCAGACGACAGAAGTAAATATACAACAGGTAGTAATGAATATCAATAACAAAATATATAAGCACACCATTAAAAAATCCCTACAGTGTGGAAATACACCCACCCAGCAGCTATGTCTTGAAGAAAAGACAGTCTTAAAATTAAAATATGTTCATTTTGTCTTGGCCCCAATTCAATGCTTAACCTCAAATTATATAAAATAATCTCTTAAAACTGTAGCATCTGTAAGGTTTTGGAAAACAGGGTGTAACTACTAATAGAAGGTTGCAGAATTTTGAAAAGAGGTTTCTTCCTCTCATAACAACAATGCTTCCTCTCAAGGCCCAAAATGTTACACACCAAATTAGAAAAAAAGATCTGTTAATAACTGTAGTGTTCAGAGATCAGTTGTTGACGGACTGACGGTGACGACAGAATAAATCCATAATATATCTTAACACTTATTGGTTATGAAAGCCCTCAACCTTCATGTAATTATTAAAACATATTGCAATAATCATATGACATCTAAAAACGTGGAGATCTTAGCTAATTTTCAAATGATAATGTGAACATTATTATAATTGGTCTCTTAGAAATACTAAAGAGGCCATCAGTTTTATAACATACCAATTTTTGTTAACAATCATACATCATGGAATCATAAGGATAACCATAACTCTTGTATTACCTAATTGGAAATGTGAGAGGGGGAATGGATCTAGAATATCTATGAAATGTAATAAAGTAATTGAAACATTTTCTTTGGTAATTTCGTAAAGACCCGAACCTGATCTTTTAGAACAGTACTTTCTACAAATGAAGTATGGTTCCTCATTAAACAATAAACATAAATCAACTTGACCAAAATTTAGAAAACCTGATCCAATACTAATAACTATAAACATTCCTTTTTTGATTACAATCCCATTGACTTGTAAAAAATCAGTCACTTGTAGGTTATAATTATAATATTTGAAAACTTTTCATTAATACAATCTTGTATGTTGTTTCCGAACATATTTATTATCATTGCCACTACAGATTCATACACTAAATCGGGACAAAAGAAATTTCCAGCGTGATAATATGCTTGCAATAGCTGATGTTTCTCAGCAAGGCTCTTTGTCACATTAATGAAATTCTTAGAACTCCGTATACATCGTTTGAAATATGTATGTTTGCTCTCAAATCACATCGTCCAAACATGAAGAAGAGGACCAAATTGTGTAATTAGCCATGGAAAGTGTTGCAAATAATGATGTTTTGGTCTTAAAGATACATTTGGAGAGAGGCTTGTCCTTAATTCAATATACTCACCAATGGTATTTTTAAAAACTGCTATTTGATTATTGGATATCTTATATGAACAAACATATTCTGTCAAATGCCCCAGAAGAAGAATAGCCTGTCAAACATCATCTTCTATATCAAGCACATATTCCCTAATAAGTATAGGTAACAGTCGCAAAAAAGTCCAATTCTGAACCGCATGCCCTTTTAAACTGGACATGTCTTGTTTCACCATTGCGGGTCTATTTCCACAATAACTACCCTTCAGTTTCAAAGATTGAACCTTGCAATTGACAGTATTAACATCAAACCATTTCCGTTTGATTACTAATTCCTTCAGAAATAATGCTAAATCATATTTCACAACCCCGTCAAATAAATCATGTCCTAGACACACAGGTAATCCAGGATTACAAACATGGTATCCGTCTAATGAATGAAATATACAATCAGATTTGATGCCCATATTGTGGATAACATCATTATTATTAACATAAGATACAGAGGCATCAAAATCTTATTATCTCTGAGTGTTGAATTATTTATAGATAATGGATCTTTATGAAATTTTTTTCGGGACATCACACAATATCTACAGAAAAACTCGGCAGTTCCGAAGTTTTCTACAAAGCCACCTAATATATGACTCCCAAGATTATCTCCTAAAATGCATAAAATATTAGCTTTTACATGTATTCCAGGACTTAACTGCACTCCTTGTGAAAGCTCTTGGACATCTTTCAACGATGGTTCTATAATTTTATTACCAAAATAATTGAAGTCGGTTTCCCTACAAAGAATAGCTAACTGAAACAAATCAACCTTGCTTCTATTGTGTGGGTGAATATCGGCTAGCATAAATTAAAATGCCAGTATTTTGAACGTCTTTTTAGCAGAACCCAAGGGATTTACAATTTCAAAAGCATCTTGATACAGTATAAGCTTAATAGCAGTGGGGTTATTTTTAAAGTAAATATTCATTTTAAAAGATTCCCCATCTATAATATCAACATATACACCATCATCAGCAAATTTAAATGGATTATTTAGCTGATACTTAACACTACTGTTACATAACAGAACCTCAAGACTTTTTTTAATAGGAATATAATGAAAGGATCTATTTTTATTACTTTCATTCAGTCCCAAATTGACTTCAATGGGTTCAACATATTTAAAGTTCTGCTCAAAAAATATTTCTTCCTTTTAAAGTTTGAATTAAATATACTATCTGTTCCCGAAGACACAAGATTGTGAAGTGCATCACTTGGAAATGCTGAATTAATCATATCTAAACCAATATTTTCACAAATTGGAGAATTTACAAATAGTTTATTCAATTTGTCTTTAACCATAGGTTGAGATAAGGAATGTAAATGAGAAATCTCAGACATAAAGGTATCAATTGTACTTACAGGTACTAAATGGACAGTTTCCAGCTTCAGAAAAAACAGTGCTAAAGCATTTGTAAAAATCGGTAAATTTATTACTGGGGCAGCATCACCCACGTTTACAACACTATTCAGATCAAAACAATCATTAATTGCATCTTCTGATAAATTGTTTAAAACTATTTTCAGTTCAGTCAAAGATTTATGCTTTCTCGAAACATGTGCAGTAAACTTGACTTTAAATGTCTCCGAACAGTCAGAAAATGGACATGATACTGCTACAAGACTATTAATGTGTCCTTCAACATGAGAAGCAACATCTTTTCTGTCTGAGAATACCATATTACACTCAGAAACACTGCAACCATATTTGTAACAGTTTGTTTCACCTAAATTCAATGAGCCAACAGGTGAGGAAATCCCTTTCCATATATGGTTACGGGTAATATGACTTTTCAGAGAATTAAACCTAACAAATTCTCCATTGCATTTATCATAGCAGCATGGATAAATCACATTTTTTTATGTTCCCATGCAGTTTATAATGCAGCAGGTAGCTGCGAATACTTGAGAGTTTAAAACTACAATACTTGCATTCAAAAGACATAATCAGAGTACATTGTGATTTTAGCTGACTGTTTCAAAAGACTTCACTTAAATATTTAAATTGCAAACATACGGAGTTCACCAACAAGATGAAGAACCTTTGGACTAACTGATCTATTCTTTGATCCTATCTTAGCCGTTTCTCGCGCCAAGATCGACCGCGTCCGCATTCAATACAAACGAATTCATTCAAATATTTGTTGATCGCCGCGTTCGCAGTAAGTATAAATGGGTCTGCAGAGATAATAGTTGAAATGTCGACTTTATGTAGTGCAGCCTCGGTGAGTTTGGTACCATATCATGAAGGCATTTTATTACCAGGCGCGGATCCAGCCCCTGTGACATAGTTCATTTTCATTTTCGTTTGCCTTGTTACTGTTGTAGTTCACATATCTGCTCTATAAACATCATCTATAAGATGATATAAACATGATTTACGCATTGTCTCCGCCCAAACAATCCAAGGTTGTAACGTATTACCCTTCAATCCAATGTGTGCCCCCCCACCCACGACAAAATCCTGGATCCGGGCCTGATTACCTCAGCGGTCTACGTGTCTAGTACATTGTAAATTGCCTTTTTATTAGACGGATGCATTTATAATATTAAATATCAAAAGAATATTTAACAATAAAATGTTCAAAATAAATAACACTATGGATACGAAAAACTAACAGAATGCATTGGCCGGTAGGGGGTGTTTTATAATTCGTATTGAATATCAAAATTTTAAGGGGAATCCCCACTAATTTTAGCAACCTGTGATCAGATATTCAAATTACATGCATTCAGTACATACCATTGAAATGTTATCTCTGCATCAATTAACGTTTTTGCTTCAGTTTAATTTATGTCATTTCGACGTCTATTTTCAAATATCACAATTAATAGGGGAATTCCCAGAGATGACAACATCCAATCAGATTCGACATGAATAATATTATATAACTTATATTATGCTTTACAAACTACATGAATCATCAGTGTATCCTACGCCACCGAGTACTAAGAACAATGTATTGAGTGTACTGAAAATGGATCTTTCTAAAACATTATTTGTAATAATCTTAATAACATCTACAACAAGATGTTTAAATGGTAAGCTAAATTTTAATTGTTTTTCTAACCTCGACACTGTCGGATTAGCCATATTATACGTCTGTATCCCCATCAACTTCCCAATTGCTTAATTTGAAAGAGGGAAATGGAGTTTAACACTAACTAGACCCGTTCGGGTCAGGTACAAAACTCGGAAAATATTTTCCGACTTTTCTCCTCTCCGAGTTTTATGAATTGACTCGATTGAAAACACAAAACTCGAAAAACTCGCAAAAAATTGTTCGACTTTTTGTTTTATACTGAAAAGTCGGAAAATATTTTCCGAGTTTTCTATTCAAACAAAAAAGTCGGACAATTATCAAAAATATTTTTGTTTTAAATTGACGAAAGCAGTTGTAGTAATACATCTATTTAATAAGTTGGACATAATCTGTAACTTTTCAGTTATATTTTAACCAAAATAATGCAATATGGCAGTTATAATCCAATATCCGATTTTTCCGAGTTTTGTATTTTGGCCTATACGACAGTGGTCAAAAGGTATCAAAATAAAATATTTTTCATTGGACATGGTGTGTAACGGGGATAACATGGGTGAGATCGAAAACTCGGACATCCAAAAGATGAAATGATTAAAACGAGGTGTGTATATAATTTCATTTTGACACATGGCCCCAAGGCCGAACCTGCCCCGTTCTCCCATACTATATACGTCGTGTCGATAATAGGCCAACCTAACTTTTAGAAATAAAATTGGCGAAAGGAGTGACAGTAACACATCTATTTAATAAGTTGGACATGATCTATAACATTTTCAGTTAGATTTTAACCAAAATAATGCAATATGGCAGTTATAAATAAATATCCGAGTTTTCCGAGTTTTGTATTTTGGCCTATACGAACATACAAAACTCGGAAAACTCGGAAAGTGGCAAAAAGATATCAAAATAAACTATTTTTCATTGGATAATTATGTTTATTATACAGCGGATTTCTCCTTAACGGGAATAACTTGATATTTATTTTTCCGAGTTTTGTATTTTGGCCTATACGAAAATACAAAACTCGGAAAACTCGGAAAGTGGCCAAAAGATATCAAAATTACTGTCTGTTCCAGGTGATACTCCAACTCGAAAAATCCTTGCCATGCTTTTATTGTTTGATAAAAATGGCTAAAACTTTGTGACATACCTGCATTTGTCCTCCCTTTGATTTCTCCCCTAATAATAAATGACTAGAAGTCCGATCAAATCAAGTATTCTCTTGTAAATTTCATATTATTTCGACATTGTCACTTTCTCAGAACATCAACATTACGATTGCGCGTGCGTTAAATGGGGCACATGCATATCGCATTAGGGTAGACAGGTACTTTATAAATTTGGTGCATTCGGTTAGAAATGTCTAGTGAAGGAGAATTCGCCCGTTTGTTTCGCGACAATAATACTTATTAGGGTTTCAAACTCTAAAGGGTGTGTGAAACAATATTGTTTTTGTTCAGATTGATATGTTTTTTTCTCTTTTCACCTTGCTTATTTCGCATAAAAATTCTCACTGGATAATATGGAGTGACTTAAAGATTAAAGCTATTTTGAAAAGTCGGTACATGTCAGAACCATGCAACTCTCCGAAATAAGTAAATGTGTGTAAAAGGTTGGCCCTTATTTGAATCTGAATACATATGTCGGGTAAAATGATTCCGAATTTTGTTTTCTGGGACATCGTAGCTCTGTTTGAGAGCAACGTGCATTTTAGGGCTTAAACTTTAGATGCTATTATAAATAAGGACGGTTAAAAACTGTTTACGAAAATTAGATAAATTTGACCTGACCAGTTAGCGACCATCCACATTCTACATGGTAATGACTAGTAATTAGTATGTGAGTGAATTTATTTTCAAGATGCATTATGTAAGTCCTATATTTGCCTGTTGTAGGTCTTCCTTTTTAAGCCCTAAATGCTATTTAAATTTATTAATTCGACATTTATTCTCATGACCCGTTAGGCCTACATAATCAACTATCTAAAGTATCGGATGTTCGTTTTTTTTTAATGGAGTGAAATGGATAATCGAGAATATTTTTTATTATCGTAAAAATGATAGCAATGGAAATCGAGACAGCGCTTTTCTTATCAAAACTCCCATCATTTATAGCTTCGCTCAAAATTATTGACTGAACTGTCAATATATTCCTTTTTCATTATCTATTTTCAAACTAGCTTATATCGATATCAAAAACTTACATCCCTCGGAAGGAGGACAGTTAAATATTTAAGTTAGTGGGACAAACAACCGTGGTCTCGGATTCAGTAAATAACTTTTTCAAAGGAGTTATATATTCTACTCGACCGAAACATCCGCCTATCCATCCAATTAGGGTGAAACGACTTAAAGCATAGGCCCTACCCAGCACCCTTGTCCACTTAGGCTCGTCCAGAAAACTAGGCCAAACATGGCTGTTTCCCGTAGTAAGATATCAACAAACCACAGTTTTTCACGGGAGAAAGGCTATAAAGCTTGACCTGAACTTAGTTCTCACAAGACAGAAAGCAATGGGATGACCATTCCAGGTATTTCCTGAAGTTTTAGTCATTTTAATTAAAATTTGAAGAAATGACAAGCCATTTTCGAGTTGTAGTATTACCTGGAACAGACAGTAACTATTTTTCATTGGATAATTATATGACAGTAACACATCTATTTAATAATTTTGACATGATCTATAACCTTTTCAGTTAGATTTTAACCACAATAATGCAATGTGGCAGTTATAATTAAATATCCGAGTTTTCCTAGTTTTGTATTTTGGCCTATGCGAAAATACAAAACTCGGAAAGTGGCAAAAAGATATCAAAATAAACTATTTTTCATTAGATAATTATGATTATGACAGTAACACATCTATTTAATAAGTTGGACATGATCTATAACCTTTTTAGTTAGATTTTAACAAAAATAATGCAATATGGCAGTTATAATACAAAATACAAAACTCGGAAAACTCGGATATTTAATTATAGGCCAAAATACAAAACTCGAATATTTAATTATAATATAATATGATAAAAATATTCACAACGAAACGAATCAATATGCTGGTAATAGAATGATACGACTATTTTAATTGCCACTTAACGGCATGTCTTCTACTCACTTAATTCATTAAATATTCGCTACAATACCATATACCGTAAAACACCAGAAAAGTACCGGAAAACACAATTTTATACCGAATACCGGAAAACGCTAAAATACCAGAAACACACTAAATACCGGAAACACACAAAAGGTTAGGGTTATTTTCCGATACATAGTATAGTCCGGCTCCGGGTTACCTATTTAGGATGTTTTCTGATATATATATAGTGTGTTTTCCGGCATATAGTGTGTTCCCGGCATATTGTGTGTTTTCTGGTAGTCTAGCTGGCCTGTCACCTCTGGCTTGCGGCTGTGGTTTCGATCCCTGGTGTGAGCGTATGTGGCATGGAGATAGGGGCGCCTTCTCAACCTTGTGAGTTTCTCCGGGCACTCCGGTATCCTCCCACTGCTAAAGACCCCTACGCGCAAGCGAATTATTGAATTAAAAAATTAAAACCATATGTTAGTCCCGAAATGACCTAGTTTGTGTCGAGTGGACGTTAAACACCATTTCTCTCTCTCTGTTTTCTGGTAGCTTTCCGGTGTCGACTACTTTAATTGCCACTTAACGGCATGTCTTCTACTCACTTAATTCATTAAATATTCGCTACAATACCATATACCGGAAAACAAAAGAAAACTACCGGAAAGACCATTTTATACTGAATACCGGAAAATGCGAAATACCGTAATCATACTAAATGCCGGAAAACACTCTAAAGGTTCGGGTTATTTTCCGATATATAGTGTGTTTTCCGGTATATAGTGTGTTTTCCGGTAGCTTTTCGGTGTTTTTCGGTATATAGCCCACTAAAAGTTGCATCGATAAAAATGTAATGTAAAGGTGCTAATGTACATGTAGTATAAAATAGGTTAGAAAAAGCCGATAAAGTATAAAAAAATAGGTTGCCAGGCAACGAAACATACGCCCACACAGCAGCCAAATCGTCCGGGCAGTCAACAAGAGTTGTTGCATTTTAAGTAATCATCAGAAAATCATGATTCAAACTCACCCATAACTACGGTGTAACTGTGATATAATCAAACGTTTTTTTAAATCAGATAATAATTGTGACCTCCAGAGGGACCACAAGCTAAAAAGAGTGATTTTTCGTACAATCAGGGGCCATGATTCAGGAAGTTACGATCCGTTATGGGCAAATATGCAATGGAACCAAGATCATTAGGTTATAACCATGTATTTCAAGTTACATCAATATCAGTTCAAAATTGTGACCTCTTATAGGGTCCACAACCTTGATATAACATATTTTTACACAATTCGCGTACAGACGGCGGCCATTTTATCCGTCAACTCTGGTCCGATTTTCACGAAATTCAAATTCTCTCTCCATTACCATGAAACCGTGATATAATCAAACGGTTTTTTAAATCGGATAATAATTTTGACCTCCAGAGGGACCACAAGCTAACAAAAGCGATTTTTCGGACAATCAGAGGACACAATTCATGATGTTATGATTCGATGGGCGCAAATATCGAACGGAACCAAGATCTTTGGTTTATAAACATACATGTCAAGTTACAACAAAATCGGTTCAAAATTGTGACCTCTATAAGGTCCACAACCTTAATATAACATATTTTCACACCATTCGCGTACAAACGGCGGCCATTTTGTCCGTCAATTTTGGTCCGATTTTCACGAAATTCAAACTCAACCTTCATAACCATGGAACCGTGATATAATCAAACGGTTTTTGAAATCGGATAACAATTTTGACCTCCAGAGGGACCACAAGCTAAAAAGGGCGATTTTTCGGACAATCAGGGGACATAATTCAGGAAGTTACGATTCGATTGGCGCAAATATCGAAAGGAACCACGATCTTTGGGTTATAAACATACATGTCAAGTTTCATCAAAATCGGTTCAAAATTGTGACCTCTATAAGGTCCACAACCTTGATATAACATATTTTCACACCATTCGCGTACAAACGGCGGCCATTTTGTCCGTCAATTTTGGTCCGATTTTCACGAAATTTGAACTCAACCTTTATAACCCTGGAACGGTGATATAATCAAACGGTTTTTTAAATCGGATAACAATTGTGACCTCCAGAGGGACCACAAGCTAAAAATGGCGATTTTTCAGACAATCAGGGGCCATAATTCAGAAAGTTACGATGCGACTGGCGCAAATATCGAAAGGAACCAAGATCTTTGGGTTATAAACATGCATTTCAAGTTTCATTCGAATCGGTTCAAAATTGTGACCTGTACACTGTTCACAATCTAAAAAACGTGATTTTTCGTACAATCAGGGGCCATAACCCATGAAGTTACCGTCCGATACATGCCAATATCGAAAGGAACTGAGATCTTCGGGTGATAAACCTATATTTTAAGTTTCATTAAAATCAGATACAAATTGTGACCTGTAGACTGTTCACAAACAATTCTGGACGGGCGGACGGACGAACAGGAGAAACGACAATATACGTCCACATGAAAATGTGGGCGTATAAAAAGCTATTGACAGCAATTAAGTCACCCGATGTTGCCTTTAAGGCTGAGTGTTGTACTTGTTTATCATGTAAAGCGATATCTCCTAAGGAGATTATGCAGTAGATTATGTAATTTATCACACAAGCAATGTGTCATTGGGTGATAAATACAACCCTAGAGAAGAATAGCTTCTAGAATCGACTGGCGCTTAATAAATGATAAATGTATATATTTTTCTTATGTGAAAGACAATATCTATACATTTTTTGAAGTGAAGCGTTTCTATAACAAACAAGAATAAAGCAGTTCTCTTTAATCTTTATATACTACTCAAAAGAAGTTAAGGGTCAACCAATTATTTTTGTTTGACATTTTGTTAGACACAGGGAACATCTAAATCAAAACTTTTTAGCACACCTTTGGTCAGAATGAGTTCATTATGACTCATTGTTGAGTCTGTTATACAAAGCATATGCACTTTTTATACACAACTATTCTGAGGATATGATGAGATTCGCCATTTTGAGCATACTGAGGTCCAACAAAACTGTCTCAAATTTGATAACTTTGTTAATAACGAGTGAAACCACCACGTGCTCGTAAGCAGTCGACACAACGACGAGGCATGCTGTCGATCAGACGTCTAAAAGAAAATCTGGGGAATGGCCTGCCAATCTGCCTGCACCAATTCTTTAAGATTATCAGGTTGCCTATGATTGTCTCTCACACGTCTGCCCAACTATTCCCATGCATTCCCAATCGTCTTTTCCGTGTTAACAGTTAGATTCCATTTATAATAATAAGAAAGTAATTAATCTAGTAAATTTTGCAATCCCTTTGCTGACCTAGATAATAAAGTAGTGTCGTCGGCATACATAATATATTATCTAAAAAACAGGATCCACAAATATCGAAAGGAACCGAGGTCTTTGGGATATAAACATATATTTTAAGTTTTATCAAAATCTGATAAAGAACGTGACTTAGGGTCCACAACCTTTGTATTACATCAACTGCGTCCAATGCGTGGCCATTTTGTTGAACTATTTCGGCCCGCTTTTTACGAAATTCGAGCTCAGCCATCATCACGGTGTTAGTATATTTGTGAACGATTAATAAAATCGGATAACAATTGTGATTTCTAGGAGGTCTTCAATCTGAAATCACAATTTTTTTTCGAACAATCAGGGACCTTAATTCAAGAAGTTACGGTCTGATATGCGCGAATTTCGAAAATTTAAAGTTTCGCAAATGCGGATAACAATTGTAGCCTCTTATAATAGTATCCACAACTAAAAATTGTTGTAATTTTTCGTGTAATCAATGGCCATATTCCACGAAGTTGCGATCCCATGTATGCCAATATTGACAGGAACTGAGATCTTTTGGATATAAACGTAAATTCAAGTTTCCTCAAAATCGGATAAAAACTGTAACATGTAGAGTGTCCACAAACAAATATGAACGGACGGGCGCACTAACGCACGGACGGACAGGGGCGACGACAATAAACGTCCACATGAAAATTTGGGCGTATGAAAATAGAAGTTAGAGATTATCACTCAAGAAAACGCTGAGAAATAATCTGCATATTTACTTTACATTTAAACACATATATTTACAATATCATACATTGATTTTATACATCTGAGTAAGTTTGGGCTTACACCAGGAAATTTGAGTTTATCTAAGAGAATCTTTCTGTCGATTTTATCAAAGGCTTTTGAATAATCCATAAAAGCACATGATAACTTATTGTCCGATGACAGATATTTGTTTAATATCATTTGTAAAACAAAAATACAACCAACTGTGCTTTTATGAGGTTTGTGAGGTTACATTAGTTTGCTTAATACACGGGTTATTCCTCTTGACAGCATTATTGACAGCATTTGCTGTTATCTTTTTTAGGGCAGGCTATATTACAAATTAACCATTCTGAAGGATACACACCAATTTCATACACAATATGGAAACGTTTGCACAGCGGTACACACAAAATATCAACAAAAATTATTTCTCGAAAAATACCATCTCTTCCAGCGCTTTTGACAGCCATAAGCTCCGAAATTACTATTTGTATTTCTGAAACTGTGGATTCATTATCAAGGCAGGAGACGACATTATCACATACTCTATTAATATAGGATAGTTCATTTATGAGATGAGCACCATGAGATTGAAAGACATTCTAAAAATGGTCATGAAAATCAAACAAATTCAGCTGGGGGAAATGCTGTGGTGTATCTTTACCATTTGTATACATGAAATGAAATGGGGTTTAACGTCCTACTCTTCTGCACCTAACCTGGACTAATGGAAGACGGGCATACGCCATACAGTATGCTAGGGAAATTTTGCCCGGGCAGCGACACTACGGCCTACTCTTACATTGAATTAAAAAAGCAACTGGACTTTTACGGGCACGCCAATATGCACATGGGACCTCGATTGTTCGTCCCATCCGAACGACTAGACAGCTGTCCTTGTCAGGCCCTCCGTTCTGCATCACTGACAAGGGGAAACCACGCCGGAAAATCGAGATGAACTTTCTCGGCCAATGCAGGGATCGAACACCTGACCTCCAGGCTAGCGAGTCAGTGCCAATCTGTTTCACAGAGAATTACTTACGAATTAACTCTGTAACAGATGAGTGTAAACAACACGTGCGTTGAATGCACACGACGCCAGTCATTGGCTCAACGGCTCGTTTACTTAACACCTAACTGCTTCGGGCAAAATGATGCACTTTGCTCATTTTAATACCCATTTACACTAAATAGGAAATATTTTTTAACTTCAAATACTTCAAACGTCTTTATTTATTTTTCTTTTACCTCAAGAAAATGTTTGAGAATTTAATTTGTCGGAGTAAAAAAGTTAATATGCTGTACTTATTAAGCCTCGTCGATGTCATGCTTATCAGTGATTGTAGCGACCAAGCGAATATTCACCGCGGGATCAGTTTTGAGTCAGTGCCTTACCCACTTAACCACGTGACCCCCCTTACCATTTGTATAAAGTTGAATGTCTATCCAGAATCCTTTTAACATAATTGTTGACTATAATTGTGCAACATTTTAGCATGTTTTTTAACATTATTATATTTTGTTCATCTTTTAATCAAATTAACTCTGCCCAGGACCCTTTTTACTTTATTAAATATATTTAAGTCGTTTCTAGCACAAACACAGTTATTATTAAGCCATGTAATTTTATACTTACAATGAGGTTTGCGATGGGTATTACTCTGATTTTTTTTGTGGGACCTATAACTTCATACCACAAATCAAGCAACTTTGAACAACGACTTTTGTTTATATTATTGATAATATTTTGGTTTAGAATCAGACTCTCTTTCTTTAATACCTTATTAAATACATTTAAAGTAGCTAAGTCTTTAACTCAATATCATCCAAAATTTTCAACATTGAAAACACGAATCATTTGTCAATTTAAATCAACATTGATGCTGTGATCTTACCGGAAAGAGATGGGCTTCTGATATCCAATATTTAAGACAAAATAAACATTTTACCATTGGTACACGAATCGTGTACATAATGCGTTTCAGCCCCAGTTCTAGCAAGAGACTCGAGGTACGAGGCTAGAAACATTGCACCAAATCAAACGGTGTAGTAGACTGGAATAACCAGACGCCAGAAATTTGCATTCGATTGAGACTGTTGGCTTATTTCGCCGAACATAACTAATTTGAAATTAGAATAAAAACGGAAACCATTGAATGTAAATCAGTTTATGTACATTCATATTACAGTATTATATGCGTTGCGGGTGGGGGGGTGGAATGGCCTAGTGGTCTAGAGTGCCGCGCTTCGACCTCTAGCTGGCCGGTCACCTCTGGCTTGCGGCTGTGGTTTCGATTCCTGGTGTGAGCGTATGTGGCATGGAGATAGGGGCGCCTTCGCAACCTCGTGGGTTTCCTCCGGGCACTCCGGTTTCCTCCCACTGCTAAAGACCCCTACGCGCAAGCGAATTATTGAAATAAAATTGAAACCATATGTTAGTCCCGAAATGACCTAGTTTGTGTCGAGTGGACGTTAAACCCTATTTCTCTCTCTCTCTCTATATATGCGTTGCGACCCACTTGTGTCTATTTCTAGGTCCCAAATGTTACCGATTTGGCTCCTTTAAATATAGTGTTAAGGACCCACTAATTTAATTGCGTCATGGACTAACGTTGGTGTTAATTTCCTCTCCAAATACAGAATACAAATCCATCATATTTCAGACGTTATATTTTGAAATATACACTTTATTTTTTGTCTTATTTTCGCGTTTGAACAAGGGGCATTAGGTCTTCCGTTTTGAAGCGACATCCTGTGGGAATTGTTGGCCTATGTGCTGAAATCAGTGCCCTTCGAGAGTACGCTCTTATTTCTTACTTCTTGTCGATCAGGATAGAAGTTGAACTTTACTACTATGCGTCTATCGTTTCTCTTACTTCCTCCATAAGAGTTAAAGGACAATATTGTTGCCAGTCATTATTACATATATGATAGAGCTTATTAAACACATTCCAAATATACTTTTAACAGAGAGATCAATGCTACGATAGCTGATTAATACAGGTTTCCCAAATCGGAAGTGACGAACGCCAAAGGAAAACACGAGTCACCGGTCTATTTAACTGACTGAAGCGACGAGTGATAACAGATACACGGCCGAATTTCTACTCACTAATAATTCCTTCGAAGACCAAAAGTTGTTGTGTGAGACTGTGAGAGGATATCTGACAATTCATAAAAAGAATTGACTGTCACTAGATAAGAAAACACGAAAGAAGAACAGAAAAAGTCCGTGCATTACCATGTTTTTTATAAGGTATAGAATGAATATAAACAAGGGAATGTACGGACTATTTCTATTTTTCTCGTGTTTTTTTATCTAATGACATTCAATTACTTTATCCGCTGTGCCTTTATTTTGCGGCGCCCCCCTTTTCAAAATTCCTAGATCCGCCCCTGATTAAAACAATATTTTCATTCAAATCCGTGTTGTTAATTATAAATTGGTGGTTTAACCCCAAGTAGCGCATTTCTTATTTACTATTCAAAAAAAGTAGGGGATATTTGATTTTTAAGTGTTATTAAAGTCACCTAATGAAACTGACGAAGAAACAAATGATAAAATGAAACGAAGTTCACATTCATCGATTTATTCCAAATGATCGTTAGACTAAGTAAGGCACAGACTGACCATTATAAGGGTAAAATGATACCCGGGGTCAAACAGCAAAGTTACCACAGCATCACAACAAAGTCAGTAACGGGTAAATCCTCCTCTGTTTGCCAAACAAGCATTGATCCGACGTCCCATTCCTGTTGCAACGCAGCAGCAAGTTCTTGGACATTGGCAGGACGTTGTTGACGTTGACGTAACCTCTGTCCAAGCATGTCCCAGACATGCTCGATGGGGGAGAGGTCGGGACTCAGTGCTGACCAAGGTAATGTGGTGATGTTCTGTTGTTGGAGGTAACCTGTAACGATCCTGGCCCTGTGACATCTTGCGTTGTCATCCTGGAAGATGAAACGGCGGCCATGACGTCGTGCGAACGGCACAACATGGACTGCCAAGATGTTGTCCCGGTAGTACTGGCCTGTGACACGCCCTGCAACAACATGTAAAGTCGTTCTTCCAGCAACAGTGATGCCTCCCCACACCATAACAGAACCACCCCCAAATCGATCATGTCTGATGACGTTAACGTCTTGGAAGCGCTCGTTTCGACGACGCCACACCCTCCTACGTCTGTCCAAAAAATCAACAGTGAACCCATACGACACACCTGTGCTTGCCTACTCCATGATCAAAGTATTCTTGAAGTAGGTACACATGATGTAATCGTATGCAGTGAACCTTGACTCATCTGAAAACATCACATTATCCCAGTGTTGACGATCCCTACACCAACGACGTCTTGCCTGAATGTGATGATCTCTCAAACAAGGGATCACGCGAGGACGTCGGGCGCGAAGGTGACCCCTATGCAGTCGATTCCGAATCGTCTGGCCACTCACTCTCACACCAGTGTCTGTTTGAAGACGAGCGTTGATCTGATTTGCTGTGATGACACGATTTCTCAAGGCCAAGGTACGGATAAATCGATCCTGGGCTTGAGTTGTCGCCCTTGGTCGACCTGAGCGTGGTCTGCCCTGTACAGATTGTGTATCACGGTATCTGGACCATAGCCTGCTTATGACAGACTGAGAAACATTCATCGTCCGCGCCACAACCGCCTGTGTTGTGCCGATCTGTAGCATGCCAAGGGCACGTAACCTTTCATTTTGGGTAAGCCGACGCATATCAAAATTTGTTTTCTGGTCACTAAAACAATTAAACTGATGTTTCCACCCTGGAATTCAATGCCACAATGACTGTAACATTCAAAGTCAGAGTCGTGCCAATCTTGGGTTGGACCCCCATGATGATCCCAAGCATCACATACATCCCATGCGGTAGCTATTGGTGCGTAACTGGAAATGTTTCTTCTGTTAGGTTCTATAGTGACTTTTTTCGTAGTCATTTGCATATTTTAGTATTATGCCCCCAAAATCAAATATTCCCTACTTTTTTTGAATAGTATATTTAATTTCCACGTTTGGTTTATGAATAATCATCTTAAAATCTTCAAATTATAATGAGTGATATTATTCTTTATCAGCGGATCCGTGCGACTCACCGATGTCATACGCAAACTTCCAGCGACGATTGTCATCAAATATTAGAACCTCTGAAGAAACGCCCTTATCTGACAGATTTATTACAGAAGGATGGTATGGACAAGCCAATGTTAAACTACTTGAAGTGGACCCACCTGGAGTTAATCATTGTGGAGCAATATATCCTCTATACTTAAAAGGTAAATATTCAGATTTGAGTAAATAATGTTGACTATTGTTTTAGTTATACGATATACAATAAACGAAATACTATAAAAGTAAGAGCAGAAGTATCACACTACAACTACACGCAAACAAAACCCAAAATACATACCTGGACAGAGGAAAGATAAAAACTACAAAGACGTTGTCAATTTGTTTCACCGAGGTACTTCGAAAAGTCTTCTAGTCGTGTTGGGCACAAATTGGACTTTTTGGAAAGAAACAACTAGGGAAATATTTTTCGATGGCGATTTAGTGGGTATTTCGATTAGATCACGCCATTGTTCCAAGATGGTGGCCAAAATACAGATTTCTCGAAATTCTACCACTATTTGTGCCATCCACTGAATTATACTTTTTTCTTGCAATTTACGTCATATGAGAAATCTTTTCTCCGCGGTAGAAACCTTTTTATACACCGTGGAGAAAAGAGAAAATATTTACACCGTGGAGAAAATATTTACACAGTTTTTACTGCGTTTTTTCATAAAGTATAATTCAGTGGATTGCAAAAACAGGCCACAGTATATATAAAGGATGACTTCTAATACCTCTTGTTCTGAACACGATAAAGATATTTCCGTATCGATTGGACAATGATTTATCGACTTTTCATTAAAATGCTTGTCAAAAAATTGAAGCTTAATGGTAATAATGTTACAATAAATGGTATTTTGCATGATGTTTCAGCTTCGGCGGGGCTAAAAAGCCGTGGAAATAATTTGACCTTGTATTTCCATATCTGATCGTATTTACTATGCAACAGTTGACCATGGCCTAGAGCGACATAAATGTTTATAATCATGGTCGACTTTCCATATGCATCATGCGAAAATATACATTTTGACACTCAATAACATTTAATAGTCACGGTTTAACACCTTTTTAACATAACACCTACTTACTGATTTTAGACTGGTTCCTACCAATTTAACTTATACCCCCGTCAGACCGGAGTTGCGTCCTTACTGCGCTTCTACTGCGACAAAAAATGGTCTCAGAGCGAGTCAAGATCGCCATAAGCGTGGTAACAGCGTGGTGGAAACACTAGATATCGTGCTGTGGTCTCCATGGTCGCCAATGATCGCCGAGCCACGACGTTGGTTTTGAACATGCGCATATGATCTGGAAAGCTGCGAGAACGTGATGTGGTCGCAAAAGTCCTTATTGCGCTGCTACGGCGACAAAAAATGTTTCCAGAGCGTGCTAAGATCACCCTGAGCGCTGTGGAAACGCGAGATATCGTTCTGTGGTCTCCATGGTCGCCAATGATCGCTGAGTCACGGCGTTTGTTTTGAGTATGTTCAAAGCAAACGCCAAGGTCCTGTCATATGACATTGAAAACCGAGAGAACGTGGTGGGTCGCGAGGGTCGCGCGATAAGCGTGGTAACATCTCTATGAACGTAGCACACGCGCAGTACACACGTGGAAAAGACGCTGCGAAAATTGTAACATTTGCAACGGTGCCTTCATGGCGTCTTCACCACAACCCTCACGCGTTGACCGCGACCCCACCCAGCGCTCTGAGTCCTTATGGCGTTCTCATAGCGATGTTACGATGACTCCACCACTGTTGCGCGACTGCATCACGACCTCATGGGGCTACCTCTTAAGCATATGGCGATTTTATGAGGTTCCCACAACGTGTATGGAGTTCTTAATACGACCATGGCGCGGTTACCAAGCTTGCATTATTCGCTTATGGCGACCATGCATTTCATGCAAGACTTGCTTTGAAAACGGACGATTCAAAGGTCATCTTGAAATTTCGAAAAAAAATCAAACCAGCTTGCATAGTCGCCGTGATCACGTGGTGGAAACGCACGTGTAGTCCAGATAAGACGTGTGGTTGAGCGACGCGGGTTCGCGATGACCGCTTATAGATCTCAATCGAAACGCCATAAGCGCGGAGAGATCGTGACGAACCCGCCGTGAGAATGCTATATAAACGCACAGGTCGCAGTAAGAACGCGACTTTTTTAAGGTTGTAATTGTGGGACATTTTTCCGCGTTGTGTTCACGCTTGCCGACGACCTTGTGTATTTCCAGGCCGCCGTTCGGTCGCACAGCGCAGTAGGGTCACCACTCCGGTCTGACGGGGGCTTAACCATTCGCTTGTGAAATGTTATTTGTCGATAAGTCAACTATATCCCCTTTATGCCTGGCTTTCACGAGAGAAACGAATGTCACGAATTGCCCTGAACATTGCCAAATGGAAATTCGTGGCGATTCGGCAAAACAAAAATCAAAAAGATTGTAGAGAATCTAGAGTAGCGATACGAAGCAGTTTCGAATAGTTTACGAATAGAGTTACGATAATCGGGTTTAAAATATGCCTAATATCAAGGTAGAGTTACAATAAAGGTACGAAATGAAAGAATATTGATTACGAATATGCAGAATATAGATAGGAATACACTTCGCTTTCTACGAATGATATTGAATGATGCCGAACTACAAACTGTTACGAACAATACGAATGTGTAAGAACCAAATAAGAATCACTCACGAACTTCATAACCATCTACGATTTATCTACGAATCGGAAAGCGGGTCAGGAAAGGTTTTGTTTCACAAATCATTTACGAACGCCAAGAACTGTATACGATACAACTACAAATTTTAAAATGTTTGGATTCGGCGTAATTCGTGGCATTTATAGTCTACATGAAAGCTAGACATTACAGAATAAAACTGTTAAAGCAGCCGTTTGCTTTGTCACGGTCTCCATATGACGGCGTTTACCACTATTTACACAGTGCAATGCATGTACTTCGTTTCAGATGCGGTCTATAGCAATAGCTCGCTTAGTGCGGCCATAGTTTGTGCTCAGTCCGAAGATGACACCTGCCTGGAAGTGAAGCAAATCGAAACAAAATATTGTCAGCAGTTGAACATGTTCGTGTATAACCTTACACGCGTAGATTTAAGCGGATCTGCATACTGTATTGGTGAGTTTTAATTTAAAGCTTTTGGAACTGCGCTAGCTCCAGATTATAATGTTTGATCAGCTGGTTTCCTTGGGCCCCCAATGTGGTGAAGAATGGTTGTAAAATAAGAAATCAAAATTAGCTTAATGTGCAAACCTTACCCTTTCATAGATCATTTTTCTACTCGGATTGTTATGTTAATGATCTTCCAATTTCGGTCGATCCATCCTGGCTTTCTCTTCCAGCACCGTATTTGTCATCGCGTCCCGAAAGCATTTTAAGCATGTAGTGATATGCATTTTGTATGTAGAATAGGCAGGGAAAAGCTAGTATATCTTCATAGTTGATTTTTATCATAGTCGAAATATGTTTGACGCAGTTTCCTTTGTCAAAGACTAATTTAAGTTATAATTTTAAAAAAAACAAAACAATTATTAGTATGTATATTTTGTGATTTTAAATAAAACTTTTTTTTTTCAGTTGAAATCACAGGTAAAATATTCTTCATTATCAATTTAATTTCTAACATATACCGTTTTCGTTAATTTATTACATTGTTTTAAATTGCTGCCGGAACTGTCGCATGAACACATCTAATTGTGTCTTCTTGTGGTTCGTCTTACATGAATACGGGGGCAATACATTGTCACCTATAGTTATGCAGTTATCCCATAAATATATATATATATATATATATATATATATATATATATATATATATATATATATATATATATATATATATATATATATACGATTATCGACTTCCCCATTACCGATCTTAGTAGCCGTGATCTTGTCTATTTTACGCGACGTATGAACCAATGAAACACTATTATGCAAGGTGTCACAAGTCGTTATCAAGCATGATTTTATTAAATAGACAATATAGAATCTATGAATTGTGTTGATGTAGGCTTGTTAAGGACTTGTGAAACATCAGCAGTGAAATATACCATGGTAATTGTTATTCTATAAATAGTGTGTTATTTGATTATATTCCAATTACTAAATGTTCCAATTACTAAATGCCATTCAACGAATATATATGACGTAAAACTCTTCCCTTCGTGAAAGCTATATTGTTTGTCACAAAAACGTTATAGTTTTAAAGTTGCTTTCCCGGGTACAAACTGGGTGATTTGATAATATTTAAGGACTAAAAACATATTCAAACTTATTAATTTATCATAATTTTGCTTCAAATCCTTCTCCAAACACTGTAATTGCCAAGGATACCCCACTATGAAAATCGACCAAAAGAGGCCATGTTTGCGTCAGGGGATTACCCTTCTCCGTCCCCATGGCAACCGCGGGCGGAGACGGGTGAGAATTCATTGCATACACAAGACGTTGTTGTCTGTAATCGCTGACTATTTATTACAAATATCGAATCCTAATTAAATTCTCGGATTATCCACTGCCTGCGTCATTTTCCGTGATTTTTTTTACCTCAGAAAGTGTTGTAGGTCTAACTCTTTATAGAGTTTATCAACATGTACACAAAGCGCTCAATGTGCTCGTGCAGCCTTCGACGTCACGCGTAGGTCTAGCCCTAATCGTCGGGCTGTCGATTAGGGAAACCCTTACATTTTTGTCCTGTATACGCTCAATGAGTGTTTTTTAGGGAATCCAATATTTACCTAGTAGGATTGAATATCTCTACTCTCCATATACACCAAAATAGCCATATTTGTATTGACAATAACCACCCGATACAAACTTTGCGGGGAACCCATCTTTAAACCAATATGACCTATTTCGCATGGGGCACATTCAAACATCGAAAAATGATCAGTCGTCATTTGGTCATTGGTGACACGAAAGCTTATCATGCCAGCCCATAAATTCATAAACCTCCATGCTAGAAACTACAGCTGAAATTAATTGTAGTCTGATCCTGCAAAATGATAACACCAATTACGCCCTTCCTGTGACGACCGCGAAAGTACGATTTTGTAGCAAACACTTTATGATGTTACTGTCTGTTTCAGGCGACACTACAACTCGCAAAATGCTTACTATTTCTTCAATTTTTAATTAAAATGGTTAAAACTTAACGACCTACCAGGAATTATCACCCCGTAACTTTCTTCATCGAGCCATAACGCCTATTAGTTCGATAACATACTTTATTCTCTTGTAAATTTCACATTTTTTAGACACTAGCCAATTTCTCAGAAAATAAACATTACTGTAGGGGTATCAGGTTATTTCACAAATCGGGTGCATTCGGTTAATAATGCTTTGTGTGGGGGGATTCGCCGGTTTGTTTTACGGCAGTGTGTTTGTGTGTATGTTTATCTGTGCGTGCGTGGGTGCGTGCGTGTTGGGTTTAGACCGGGAGCCCAGAGGGTCGAACCTAGACGAACGAGGTACCAATATCTGACCATATAGGCATCTACATACTAACCTGGGATGCACAGAAGTGGGCGTCTGCCGGGGCCCAGTCCATGGGTGTGACCCTGGTGACCCCTATAATGACCCCCAAAATGGGTTAAACTCATACATTCGAGGTACCGGTCAAAACCAATTTTAAACGAAAGAATACATCCTACTGAGTACGAAATGGCCCATAACAGATGATTTTGGCCCTGGGATGGCCCAAACTGACACCCCAAATATGGATCCCAGAGGGCTTGAAAAAAAAATTATATTCATACATTCGAGGTACCAGTTGAAACCAATTACAAATGGAAGAGTATATCCCACTGAGTACGAAATTACCCGTAACAGACGATTAAACCCCTGGGGTGGCCCAGACTGACACCCCAAAGTCGAAGGGGGTGGGGTGGGGCAAAAATAGGGTTTGCTCATACATTCGAGCTACCGGTCAAAACCAATTTAAAATGAAAGAGTACATCTCACTGAGTACACAATTGCTCATAACAGAAGATTTCAGCCCTGGGACTTCCCAAAGTGGCACCCCATCCCATTCATACATTCGAGTTACCAGTTGAAACTAATTTCAAATGGAAGAGTATATCCCACTGAGTACAAAATTACCCATAACAGACGATTGGACCCTTGGGATGGCCCAGACCAACACACCAAAGACGAAAAGGGGTGGTTGGGGAGGGGGGGGGCAAAATAGGGTATACTCATAGAATCTGTGGTACCGCTCAAAACCAATTCTCTCTGAGTACGAAATTGCTCACAACAGAAGATTTCAGCCCTGGGACTGCCCACACTGGCACCCAAAACATGACCCCCTGAGTTTAAAAAAGGGTTATACTCATACATTCACGGTACCAGTTCAAACTAATTGTAAATGAAAGAATATATCCCGCTGAGTACGGAATTGTCCATAACAGAAGATTACATGTGACTGAGTACGGAATTGTCCATAACAGACGCTTGTGACCCTGAAACGGCCCAAACTGACGCCATAGTTATGACCCTTGGGGCTTAAAAATGGTTATATTCATACAAACGAGGTACCAGTTGAAACTAATTTTAAATGAAAGTATAGACCCCACTGAGTACAAAATGGCTCATAACCGATTTATACCCCCACATTGTTTTTAAATTATCTGTTATATATGGTCCAGGTTAATTGGTTTCCCTTTAATAGTGTTAAATACATTGATCTTGATAAATCAATAGGTTGCCAGCCCACTGCCTTTTAATGCCTGAAAGAGTTTTCGAAGGTCTTGCGATTTTATTGTATTTCATTGTTGTGTTTGTGTTGCTTGTTCTTTGTATATTTGTGTACTATTTATATATTTGCATTGTCTGTGTTATCACCCTAGGTGGGAGTGGACGTAAAACCTCAGGAACGAGCGAACATATCTGTATCATTTGCTTGATAACGTCGAGAGTATCCTTGTGGAAACATCGTTTAGTACCTTGTACATGTATATAGACGATTTTGGTCTAAACTGACACCCTAAATTTTACATCCCTAGGCTTGAAAAAAGTTATTCTAAAAAATCTTGACCCCACGACCCCCGCCCGCCCCCTTTCTAGATGGAAGTAGATGTAAAACCCAAGGAACGAACGAACATATCTGCATCGTTGGCTTGATAACGACGAAAGTATCCTTGTCGAAACGTCGCTTAGTACCTTGTATGAAGATGATTCTGGCTCTGAGATGGTCCTAACTGACATCCTAAATTTTGCCCCCTAGGTTTGAAAAAAAATATACTGACAAGTTTTGCCCCCCTCCTCCACTTTGATTTGCCGAGGACTGCATGAAATGTTCTAGGCCATTTTTTGAAAAAATTGTACAAAGCCGATGGTTCCATAAACTTTTCTACACTATTGCCAACGATGCTGCAAGGCCTGGGTGCCGGCCAGGAAGAATTGTTTTTATTTTTTATCCCCCCCCCCCTAAAAAATTTCACATAGCTGAAATGGTGTCATCTTAACTAAGAAAATGAGGGCTGACATGTTACTTTTGTGTTAGCCAGTTTTGTCCATTTCTGGTGATTCCTGATGGGTTAATCACAAGATGGTCTGGTATGAAAACAATATTAACACTACAGATGCAGTTCTTATGTCTATGATTGTACTTGTTGGTGGCAAAAGTCTGTTTCAATCTGGCCTCACAATACCATTTTATGCATTTTGTCAGTTTGAACCATCATCTTTTATGGGTCATTTCGTTATCAGCGAGATGCACACTTTCATTTAAAATTAAATTGAACTGATATCTCGAATGTGTGAATATAACTTTTTCTCGAGCCTCGGGGTCGATATTATGGTGTCAGCTTGGCCCCCAGGGCCGAAACCAACTGTTATGGACAATTTCGAACTCAGTGAGATGTACTCTTCCATTTAAAATTGTTTTGACTGGTACTTCGAATATATATGAGTATAACCTATTTTTGACCCTTCGGCTCTGCGGTCCATATTTAGGGTGTCAGTTTGGACCGGCCACAAGCGTCTGTTATGGGTAACTTCGTTCCTAGTGAGATGTACTCTTTCATTTAGAGTTGGTTTTGACCGGTACCGCTAATTTATGGTCCCATCGTCTTTGGGCGTCAATTTGGGCCATTCCATGGGTCCAATCGTCTGTTATGGATAATTCCGTAATCAGCGGCAAAAAGTCTTTCATTTAACATTAGTTTCTACTTATAACTCGAATGTATGAATATAACCCTTTTTTTAAGCCGCCCGGGGAGGACGGGGGTCATATTTAGAGTGTCAGTTTGGGCAGTCCCAAGGCCAAAATCGTCTGTTATGAGCAATTTCGCACTCAGTGAGATGTACCCTTCCATTTAAAATTGGTCTTGACTGGTACCTCGAATGTATGAGCAAACTCTATTTTGCCCCACCCCACTTCCTTCGGCTTTGGGGTGTCAGTCTATGCCACCACAGGGGTCTAATCGTCTGTTATGGGTAATTTCGTACTCAGTAGAGTGTATTCTTTCATTTAAAATTGGTTTTGACCGGTACCTCGAATGTATGAGTTTAACCCATTTTTGGGGTCATTATAGGGGTCACCAGGGTCACACCCATGGACTGGGCCCCGGCAGACGCCCACTTCTGTGCATCCCAGGTTAGTATGTAGATGCCTATATGGTCAGACATTAGTACCTCGTTCGTCTAGGTTCGACCCTCTGGGCTCCTGGTCTAGTTATTTGGTTATCGGCCATTTTAATATTCCTCCCATAACTGTTATTTTCAGCATAAGATGGTATGGTAGGTAACATTTCTGATACAGTTTAAATATTGTACAATTTTATGGACTTAAAGCTGAACTCCGGTTACAAGAATACCGAAATAATTTAATTAAAAAAATGTTAACGCCGCCAAGCCGCCATACTTGTTTCGAGTTTGTGGAATAAATATGGCGGACATGGAGGCTTATGATCTGGAAAGGTTAGCCGATCTCACTTCCAGTTTGTCTCTTGTTAGCCAGCTGTACACATCCAGCCTTATTCTCTACACACGCTTCACTGATTACTCTATTTTTCCCAACAGTATACCAAATAATTGAAAATTGCAAAATGTGTGATGAGCTAAGCCTGTAGATAAAATGTCTCAGGAGCGCCCCATTTTTAACGGGGATATTTGTCATTTAGCGTACTTCCAAATTATCATGACGTGTCACTACAATATTAGGTCACACTTTGTATGTAGTTTATATCAATTTCCAAAATCTATCTAAGGCAGTGGAGCAAACAAATGTGGTCTGAAACCTAATGGCAAATTTATATTACCTCCCGTAAATAGCTCTTTAAAACAAGTTATATTCTACTGGGTCGGAGCAACTATTTAACCATGCAAGTAGGACGAAACGACCCCAAACATTATCCACACCCCTGTTTGATGATTTGTTTATTCCAAATAACTAGGTCACGCATGGCTGTCTTCGAAACCGCGAAGTAAAGAAATTACGAGTTTTCACGAGAGAAAGTTTATATAGCTTGATCTGATATTAGTAAACGTGCGGTAGAAAGTAAAGGGATGACAATTTCAGGTAGGTCGTTAAGTTTTAACCATATAAATTAAAAATTGAAGAGATAGCAAGCAATTTTCGAGTCATAGTGTCGCCTGAAACAGACAGTAACTAAAATAACACACGAGTAATGCTTAAATAACCAAATATAGAACTAATGTTACTTTATAGTCGGTCACCGGTAAAAAGACGAATCTCGTGGAAAATAGCGTTCGTTTTGCACATATTCAGAATATAGCAACACTTTAGTGGGTTGAGTTGCGGCCAGTTTCTTCATATATGTCAGACCTACAAAAAGCAGCTACACGCGTTTTTAGATTTTATATGAAATACACTGTAAAAAATATCTGTTTTTAAAATCCCTACTTTTTGTTATTTGAAGGAAATTATCCGTATTATCACAGAAATATCTGTGATTTGAGATAAATAACTCGTATTTTTACCATTAAATCTGTTGTTTTACATGCATTTCTGTCTTTGGACAGAAACGTCGGTATTTTTAAATACTTTTCAGTATATCAACTGGCAGAAACTGTTTATAAACAACAGAAAATGTATATTAACTGGCAGAAACTGTTTATTAACAACAGAAATTGTATTATTAATCAAACGACCTGTAATATTCCAGAATAACCTGTATATTAACGGCACTGTTAATTCACATAGTTATACTGTTGGATTCGGTTAACGCATGCGCGTCGTAGACATAACTTATGGCGGGAATGTTTGAATGTGCCCTGACGATGCAGAATAAAGAACAGAGGGAAATTAACACTAAAATGTGAAGGTAGGTCTTTCTAATAATATTTATGTGTGAAGGGAAATCTACAGCATAAGTAGATACAGCGTATGTTATTGGATTTATAGACGCAACCTCTGTAATGTCTGTTTAGTTTGCTAGTTTTTTATGTTTAGAATCCAAGATCAATGTACATAGTGGCATCCATGCAAATGTGTGTTCCGGTAACAATATTACAGTGTAAGAAACGCAATGGTTCAGAGAATAGGCTGCTGGATTATTAACGCCTTTTTATTTCATGTCCTGTATGCAGTGCTTCATCATTTTGTTTCAGGTTTGTATGGAAGTAACAGAATTTGCAAGAGGACAGTGGAACGGCAGAAAGTAGTAAACCTGGCCATCAGAAAATTCAAAATTTGAAGCCATTTACGATGTCTTAATTTCTGGTTATGTTTGATATCTTTGTACATTCATATTGAAAAATTGCATTTACAGAAAATAAATATTTTTTTAAAGATGATTTTGTTTTATATTTAACCAAAATAATTCTGTTAAAGAACAGAAAATCTTCTGGCAGCAGATTTACCAGATTTTTCCCTGTAATGTCACAGATATATGCTTCTGTGACTAAACAGAAATTATGTGTTAAAGAACAGAAAATCTTCTGGCAGCAGATTTACCGGATATTTCCTGTAATTTTACAGTTACGTGCTTCTGTGACTTAACAGAAATTATCTGTTAAAAACAATAAAAATTACAGAAAAATCTGGTAAATTTTGCTGCCAGAATTTTTCTGTTTTTTTACAGAATTATTTTTAACAGTGTATGAAGTCTTAAGGCCCCCGCACACGAGCGCATTTTGCGTACGCATTTAGCGTGCCTTTATAGTAAGTGCAGGATGACCGCGGCACAAGCAAAACAAAAATTTACAAGATAAATCTGCGTACAAGACAGAAAAGAGACATTCATTGCAAAAAATAAGAGAATTCCACACAATTCAATCATTTCCAAACGAATGCACGATTTTAAACTGACCACTAGAACTGACCAATATCGGTCAAAGTGTTTTGAACTGTTGGTAAAAAGTGTTCGAAATATGTCCATAGACCTAGAATGATTGGAAATAGCCGACCAATATTAAAGACATCCTTCATGAAATTTAATGTCATGAGATTAAATGTTTTGTCAGGTCAGCCCATCGTTAATCCTTATTTGCTCTACAGTGGATTTATAAGCTGGCCGTTATTGATATACTATATAAAAAGTATATAATAAAACTGAATTTATTGAAGATATGGTAGGAATTGTCCGATGCACTCAATATGTGAGTCACCCAAACGTCTAGAGGGTTTGGGCAATTGGCATGTGAATACATTTCTCAATAATAGTCTTACGTCATTTGATGAAAAAGTTACGTCCAGCAAAATATAAATATAGCTCTCGCGTAGTTCTTCTTTAAACATACGATGTTCTTCAGACGGCTGATATACATGAGTACATGTTTACAAATATAGCATAACATTAGAAGTTTTCTAAAAGACTTTCATATTGTGAAGCCATAATTTAGCATCTGCTAAAATACAAAGATGCCGGAATATTTCGAATTATCTCGTAAACGTGAATATTTGTAAATCTACGAAGGTATCGTCCAATTCTAAGATCTCATTTCATTTAGTTACTGGTACAAACGGGTGTCGTGTGCTAGGCAGTTGGCACCTAATGTTATACTCTTATATGCACTTTATAATTCGTAGATAATTACCCGACGTACAATACCAGTGTGGATGTTGATGTTCTGCCTCTAAGTGAAACCAATAAAAAGTACCAGTTTGTTTGTGATTTTATGCCCTCAACTGAAGCAGAGCATGCTGAAATCTGGTACACAGTCACGTGGTATATTAACAGTAGGTTTGTTAAAAGATTCCCTGCCGTCCAGAAAACAGCCGATATAAAACAAACGACATTACTAAATGAAGATGACACTGGCCAAACAAGTGTTGGTTTCCAGGTAGTATACTAGATTTCATTAAGATGCATTGGTCATACTACGTCGTACTCTACTAACATTCGTGGATTAAGTTTAACACACCACTGGTAACAAACGTCAATCAACACTGCAGCACAAATGTTTAGACTACTTGGCTCTCAACTTCAAGAACCTTCGGGATTGGGCCAATGTTGATGTTTGCCAAAATGAACCGTGTAATTTGACAATATTACTAATATTGGTTATTTACATTAACTGTCTGTATATTCTAAATTATCAAGGCACAAAGATATCCTTTCCCTTTATTTATACACTTTACTGGAATCACTGTTCCTTTTTAGATCCGGTGTGGTTATTCCGTAAGTAACGAAAGTGATTCAGAACAGAGCCCAAGCACATACAGTGTGGATCGATTCATCGGCATTGAGGTAACATCTGCTTTAAATAATAAAATATTTATAAGAATACTGGAGTAATGACAATTATATGATACAACGGGCGTCCTGTGTGATGGACTTAGAACCGAGTATGACGTCACCGCAGCCATCTTGGTTGTATGTTCACATATTGAAAATCGAAGTATGTCAACGATGATCAAACTAACCAAGCTTCTTGGGAGATTTTAGAAGAGCGTCATCCTGTCGAAGAAAATTAAAAAATAAGATGAATTCCCGGGCCGAAAATCAATTGAATGGCAACTTTTGACCCCGATTAGCTGTTCATACTTGTTTTTGCAGATATTGACACCAGATCTCTACGTACAACAAAATAAGATGGTGACTATAGTTTTAAGGCCAACAGCGGAAATTGGTTGTGGACTTTCGTGTGAGCTCAGTGTCAACTTGATAAAGCCCACGACAAATGATGCTTGTCTCCCTGACGCAACAGTGTCTATGTGTTCCATTACATTAGACGGCAAAGACTCAATTAAAAATCATTCTATGGATGTCACAACCAGTTTTCCTACTTCCTATGGAGAACAGTTTGCTGTACAGATTTTGAGGTTTAAAACACCCGACCTCTTTTTTGCACATCCACTCTGGGCACAGTATGAATTTGGCGATATTAGAGTAAGTACTATTATAGGAATAATCACCTTGTATTTGAAATGAAATGAAAAGTGTTTTAAATCAATGAGTCGCCATCTTCAATCAGTGTTAATCGTAAAATCAACAATATTCTTGCAGCTAGACAACATAGCAACAATCACCGGGGGGGGGGAAATTCGATGTTGTTTACTTCCGGTTTCAGTTGACCACTTCCGAAGACTATACGTACTTTCTGGTGACCTTTGGTTTTTTCATAAATGCTGACACTGACCTTCACTAACTACTGATATTTTAAAGTTCAACCTTGAAGTATAACTGCCTATTCAATTACTATTCAATTATAAGTTAATCATTGGTCGTTTTTCTACTTTAACATGTATATGATATGACCAGACAAGATATTGCTTGGTGTATTTTGATTTTTGACGTGACCTGATGTGAAATGACGCGATATTACATGATTGCACAACACGGTTACTTAGTTTGATATTTTTTCCCATGATACATGACACTTTAAAGATTACAGAACCCATCACCCCCGAGCATTAGCAGTGCTGTTTACGCGACTTTGAGACATGTAATTTCTAGTATTTAACCATTTTAATTACAGGTAAGAGTCACAAATAATGCAGCATCGATAGAGGGTAAAAAGTGTTATGCTGTATCTGATCCGCACATGTCTACATTTAACGGCAAGTATGTACTCGATTTTTTAAATTGCATTTATTTAAACAGTATTCCATTGTGTTTGATGTACGGAGGACCAACAAGGGTCGAATGGGGAGTTATGAACATAAAAATTCGATGATAGGATTTAACCAGTTATAGACCATGTACTATGATGTATTTATTTGTCATTCTCTAAGTAATATGTGGCCTAACACTATAGATTTTGCAAATACAAATTGTGGTTTCGAGGCCTGATGTGACCAAATGTGACATACACATAAGGTTCCCTTCTCCGGTTATTTCATTTTCATCCCACAGGACAGACCCCCAAGTGTGCGCTAAGATAATAAAAATGCCCTTATGACATCTTTTCTGCGATATCGCCCTCGGTGGAAGCGGATGTTTAACATCAATAATTAAAAATTATTTTGGAGAAATTACTTTCTTAATTTGAAGAAATTACTTTCTTAATTTGAAGATATTACTTTCTTTACTTTCTTAATTTGAAGAAATTACTTTCTTAATTTGAAGAAATTACTTTCTTAATTTGAAGAAATTACTTTCTTAATTTGAAGAAATTACTTTCTAAAATTTGAAGAAATTACTTTTATAATTAATTTGGAGAAATTACTTTTATAATTAATTAGGAGAAATTACTTTTATAATTAATTTAGAGAAATTACTTTTACAATTAATTTGGAGAAATCAATTTGAAGAAATGATATTTATAATTTGGAGAAATTGTTTTTATACTTTGGAGAAATTACATTTATGATTTTGGGACATTATTTTTAAAATTTGGAGAAATTACTTTGTAATTTGGGAAGCTACTTTATATGATTAGGAGAAATTACTTTTATGCTTTGAAGAATTACTTTTATGACATGGAGAAATCATTAAATATTCATGAAACCACAAAACGGCGACGGCTTACTTGCATAATGAGCAGCATAATATCAATGACATTGTAAATGAATGGAACTGGGTCAGTTTGAGTCTGATATTCCTATCATAGATTCATATGTCACAATATCGTAGTTTACAACTGATTCCTATTGCTTAAAGACGCGCATTGGGACTTCTACTGGAGCAACAGCATTTAAATTCAGTTGTTAACATTTTGTGGATTTGAATAGGTTGTACTCCCGTCTTAGAAACCCACATCTTATTTACACTTCCACAAGTTTTACATCGATTTAGAGTTGACTTACGTGTGCTTAATAATTAAATTTAAATAAAAGGAAACTGAAAAGAAATACTACTGTACATTGTAATTTATCTTTTTTAAAGACCATATGAACATCCATATGCCGGGATTTATACTATGTATCAAAATACAAAATGGAAACAAGAGGTGAGTTTACAAGATAAAACCATTCCTAGGGTGCTTTAAACTTTGCCACACTTTCATTTTTTATTTAGTTTATATATTTTCAATACAGATAAGTCCAAGAAAATATTTTGTAAGATTTATATTTGGTGGGGATGGGTTGGGGTAGTTTATTCAAAATATGTGTTGATATTGGTAATGTATCATGATTTGGAATTTGTGAAATCATGATTTGGAATTTGTGAAATCATGTTTTGTTTGAGAGGTTTTTGATTTTATAATTTGGAGAAATTAATTTTATATTTATTTGGAGAAATTAGTTTGATAATTTGTAGAATGACTTTTATAATTTGGAAAAATTACTTTTATAATTTGGAAAAATTACTTTTATGATTTGGAAAAATTACTTTTATAATTTGGAAAAATTACTTTTATAATTTGGAAAAATTACGTCTATAATTTTTTTATAGTTTAGAGAATTTTATTTTATGAATTGGAGAAATTAAATTTATAATTTGGAGAAAATACATTTATAATTTGGAGAAATTACATTTATAATTTGGAGAAATTACATTTTTTCCAAATTATAAAAGTAATTTTTCCAAATTATAAAAGTAATTTTTCCAAATTATAAAAGTAATTTTTCCAAATTATAAAAGTAATTTTTCCAAATTATAAAAGTAATTTTTCCAAATTATAAAAGTAATTTTTCCAAATTATAAAAGTAATTTTTCCAAATTATAAAAGTAATTTTTCCAAATTATAAAAGTAATTTTTCCAAATTATAAAAGTAATTTTTCCAAATTATAAAAGTAATTTTTCCAAATTATAAAAGTAATTTTTCCAAATTATAAAAGTAATTTTTCCAAATTATAAAAGTAATTTTTCCAAATTATAAAAGTAATTTTTCCAAATTATAAAAGTAATTTTTCCAAATTATAAAAGTAATTTTTCCAAATTATAAAAGTAATTTTTCCAAATTATAAAAATAATTTTTCCAAATTATAAAAGTCATTCTACAAGCAAATCTTTTGGTTTTGGTTTTTACAGTTACAGATACAAACCGAACCATGCTGGACCAACGCTCCGGTGACATGTGTTTGTGGTGTTGCCGTACGTATTGGCAAAGAAGTTTATGTTGCGGAGCACTGTTCATCCACGTACTGGAAAAGAGGATATACTCAATGTGATGAAACTGCTGGTGTGCCTTTACTAGAAGTTAAAAACGTTGGTTCAAGTAAATTCAAGGTAGCTGATTTACACAGTCTTTAGACACATTCAACTGATCATTATCTGAAGGAACCGTAGATGTTGATTTATTTTGACAATTACATATGCCGACAATTGAACTGAATTAAACTTTTAAGAACTCAATCTTTTCGAGACAAAAATGATGTCGTATAGAAACTATAGAACTATTAATCGAAATAATTACACATCCAATCCAGCAATTCGGTACTTTATTTTTACTAATATCTAATCAGTTTATCTCCTTTAATTATGTAATCATGAATTCATAACATTCAATTCAAAAACATATTCAGGTGTATTTAATTCGCTCAGAGACTGAAGATATTCGCTGGTTCTGAATTTCAAATTAAGCTTTTTCGACTAGCTATTGGTGCTAATTTTGATATATGTATCCATAGTTGAAAGTTTGTCTTTACTAAATGCAAATTGTAATTTAGAATTAGCTAATCGGATATGTATAACACAATCACTGCCAATTGGTTGTATTGATAGATTCGTCTTCCGAGTTCGACAACTATCTCTATCGATAGATATGGTGGACAGATGAATGTGCATGTATTTCCTTCCGCTGCTGATGAAACTGACGCTGAGGGCTTGTGTGGTAATTTAAACCACAACGATTTTCGAACCAGAAATGGTGCCATGGTGCCATATGACAGATGGTTGATGCCGACATTTTCGAATTCCTGGAGGTAATTATATAACCTTCACAATCATAAAGATTAAATTGTAAAGAAATATATATTTGGTTAATTCAACCGGGGTCCCATTGGATCTTCCAGGAATGAATGGCGAGTAACAGAGGTGTATTGGGGAGGTGTATTTTTGAGGACTTCCTCAGTGGTGCAAAATGGTCCAAAGCAACCCAGGCGTGATGCATGGGTATTATTGGCGACACATAATAGTACTAGTTTAAAGGTGTCGATTCCCTCTTCGGATATAACAGACTTGGATTATTCTTCAATTCTTTAATATACTGGAACATAAATATATGTCGTCATACAGTACTGACAGGCCAGTTACTGCACTTAGTAAGGGATCCTAACTAGTGACTGCCTTCAATGCGCGAATTTTGTTATATTTAAGCAAAATCCGATGATAGGATAAAAACAAATGCTGTAATTAGAACTGACATGTCGATAGATGAACAATGATGCATAAAGGGTTAAACAATATAACAAATAAAAAAAACAATAGATGGGATTAATGTCGTTACACAAATGACGGCTTGAAAGGGATGACAAATTAAGGACTTGCTAGCCAGTTGATCTTAAGTGGTTAATTTAAGAAACATTGCCAGATTATCACACCATTGTTCCAGTACGGATTGTCTGATCGCCAGCTTCTGGTCTCACGTGATTCAGTCTAGAACATGAATGCAGATATATATATGAGAAGCTTGAGGGGGGGGGGAGGTGAACAAATGAAAAGGGTTGCGAAATGCTGGCCTAGAGCTTTGTTATACAATTTAGTAACTTTGATACATAATCATGACATGTCTAATTCAACCAAATCTGTATGTTATAGCGTACAGCAGCCTGGAATTATCAACCTGTTCTCAAATGACGTCACCAATCTGAACCCTGTTAATACTGGTCTCTTCATTTGCGATTGCGAAAATAATGTATGTAAAAATGATAGGAGGTGTGGCCCAGCAGAAGTAGAAACATTCACATCAAAAAGTACATGCACTGTATCTCTTGATCTGAGAAAAAGACGCGCAGTTAATATTCACAGGAGGAGTGGCAGTCACACTATTATCAAACGACAGGTACGTTTATTAGTTCCCTACCGGTCGACAATATCTGAAGGTTTTATTTTCCCGTTTTCTTTCATTTATTAAACTTAGCAGATTGTTGAATATAATAAACTAGCAGAGTTTTTACTGAATTTTCTTACTCATTTATGACCCTGTTTTAATCAACCAATCAAATTGCCTATCTCTGCTTACCTTCCATCTCCATCACGGCATTGGCCTAATAAACACCTACATCAAGTTTGTGCATTCTAGCTCAGTGAGAAGTAAAGCTATTGTGTCCAAAAAAGTGTGTTGGACAGACAGACGGACGGACGGACGAACACATTTTAATAGTCCCCTGCTTTCTTCGAAAGGCGGGGGGCGAAAAGCAAAAGGAACAACCCGGCCCTTGACACGTACAAGAAACGGTGAGTCAATGGCATAATTTTGATCTATAGAGAACGTTATATCAATTGGTCTCCCAACCTGACCACAATTTGAATCAAAAACAGATTTTTTTTGCAGGCTGACACAACATGGACAAACGGATGGACAGAGAGTTCTGCAACAGATTATTGTAATAGTGTATTTTTGAATTCATCCGTAGTTCAGATTTGTAAAGACATCCCTAATGTAAATGTACAGGGTGCCTTGGATAACTGTATTTTAGATATTAAGGTAAGAATTCCCCTTTGTTAATTTGATAGGTGAGATGTATTAGGAGAGAGAGAGGGGCGTGGTTTAACGTCCGCTCAACACAAACTCGGTCATTTTGGGAAGTTTATTTCAATAATTCGCTTGCGCGTAGGGGTCTTTAGCAGAGGGAGGAAACCGGAGGACCCGAAGAAAACCCACGATATTAGACAGACGACCATAGTGCTTGTCACCTACAACCGGGCAATCGAAACCACGCCAGGTGACTCAATGGCAGACCGTATGATACAGCGCGCACGTGCTAACCATTCAGACACCCCCCCCCCCCCCCCGAGTTGTATATGACACCGTAGCCGTTATCTGTAGGTTGGGTGGCAGCACGCTGGCTGAATAGTTTTAAGCCCGAGAAGGGTAGATTAATTGGCTTGAAACAAACTTTTCCACCAATCATTGAATGGTTCATAGACATAAGAACTGTAGTTTTTTTTATTGCATTCGTTGTGAACCTACCCATTGAAATCACTAAAAATGGACAGTACTGGCTTAGAGCAGTCATATAGTACCTGCAACTGAGAATACATGTACTAACCGCAACACAGATGCGTGCCAATATGGTCTCCACTTTAGGGTATGATGCCCCTTCCTTTTCCACAACAACAGTTCAAAAAGTGCATATTGTGGCGAAGGCTGATCGACGATTGCCCAATCGACATATTGTCAGTAGCAGAAAACTAGGATACTAAACCCCATTTCATTTCAGTTCATATTGCCAGTGTTGTGGACATCTCTCATTACAAAACGAATGACAAAAGATTCTGCTTGATTACTGACAAAGTAGTCCGGTAGCAGGTCGACAAACCTGGAAATATAGTCCACCTAATGTTTTTTGATGGATTATATATCTTCAGTATGTGTAGGTTCAGGATCCGGATGATGCCACCCTGGCATCCTTGGGAAAATTTAATTATTCAAGATGGCCGCGATGGGGTTTTTTGGGTTATGTAGTGGGGTAAAATTTATGACAGATTTTCTAGGACCTCGGTTTGAAGGTGGTTTCTATAAGAATTCGACCCACTGAATCCACTGTGCTTGGTTCCTCATAAAACTTATGGCTAATTCCGCTAGTGGGCCAAATTCAAAATGGGGGGCGGGAAACTAATAAAGTTCCCTATAAAGGTATGTAAATATATTAAAAAATAGATTCAATGTGGATTTATATATATAAGATATGCGTAGATTCAGAATTCGGATGATGCCACCCTAGCTAATTCCGCTAGGGGCCAAATTCGAAATAGGGGCTGATTTTGGTGAGAAACTCACAAAGTTCCCTAAAAACGTGTGCAATATATTGGAATGTAGGTTTTAGGTGGATATAATATATCTTCGATATGTGTAGATTCAGAATCAGGTTGATGCTACCCTGACACCTTTGAGGCAATTCAAATATTCAAGATGACCGACATGAGCCACTCTTGGGGAAATTTAATTAATGAAGATGACTACCCATCTTATTTTCTGGTTATTTATTGGGGTGGAATTGGTGACAGATTCTCTCGGACATATGTTTGAAGGTGGTTTCTATGAGAATTTGACCCGCTGATTTCACCGAGCTTGGGTATCCCTCCTAAAAATGACGGCTAATTCCAAAATGGTGACTCATTTTGGCGGGAAACTAATAAAGTTCTCTAAAAGGATGTTTAATTAATATATTGAAATGTAGGTGTCAATTACTTCGGATATAAACATAAAAACATGATCCAGGTTGAGGTCAATATTTGGCGAGACATAGCGGGGTTAGTAAATAGTAATGTGATACGTCAAACTATAGGTTTTCGTGTTTCGCCGAGTTCATACCTGATTGGCGAAATGTGCCATGGCCGAAAGAAATGCCAATATGGCACCCAAATGCCACGAAATAGCTACGTTTAGTAAACCGCAGAAAAAATACTAAGAGTACTGCCATTTTGAATATAAGCGCAGCCTTGAATAACTTTTGATCGTAAAGTGTTTTTATATTTATATCTGAAGTTTATTTCAATATATTGCGCACTTTTTTAGACAGATTTATGTGTTTCCCGCCAAAATGATCATCCATTTTGAATTTGGTCCCCTAGCGGAATTAGCCGTCACCTTTGGAGGATTACCCAAGCTCATGGGATTGATCGGGTAGAAACCACCTTCTAACCAAGGTCTGAGAGAATCTGTCACAAATTTTACCTCACTTAATCAACAGAAAATGCCTCATGGCGGCCATCTTGAATATCTAAATGTCCCCAAGGTTGTCAGGGTGGCATCAGCCGGACTCTGAATCTACACACATTGAAGATATATAATCGATAAAAAAACATTAGGTGGACTATATTGCCAGGTTAAGTCTTAAAATGGGGTTTGGCTGCCGGACTAAAGCTGCTGAGACTGCGAATCTGAAACGTGTCAGATTACCGACGTTCCTTAACAACGCGCGCCGTTTTTGACTCCGTCTGCTGACTTTTACCGATTTTCACAAAATGAAAAGGAACTAGTCTGTCGTCATTTTCCTTCCAATCATTGCGACATGTCAGCTGAGAACGTTTTTTTGGGGGGTGGCCGAAGAAAATGTTTTCCTGGCCGACATCAAAGCCTTGCAACATCGTTTGGTAAACGTGGGTACACCGTGGAGGGGACGATGTGAAAAATAAATCGAATCCATCCACTTTTGTACAGGCCGTTCACGGACTTTCATCCAGTCCTCGTATCAGATTTTGTTTCGCTCACCACGCAAATTCTAATTATAGCAATTTAGTGAAAATAAAATGGCTACTCTCGCAAATTGTGTAAAAGTATGTACGAAAGGTGTGGACCTCTAGGGGTCACAGTTTTGGTCCGATATCAATGAAACTTATTGTGTTCATTGTACATGTCTTTGAAAAAACCAGTAGGAAGTTAAACACCATTTCATTTCATTTCATTTCTTTGTAAAAACAATAGATATATTTTCTTATAGTTAGCGGGTGACACAAGTTTTTCACCGGTTGCCGTGGAAACCTTAACGTCCTCATGTTTTCATGAAGTAAGTTATGATACCAGATATCAACAATCAACAACAAACCAAAAACCCATTTTTGATCAGATTAAATTAATAGCCTGTCCCTTGGAATGTTCTCAACATGGTATCTGTAATCAAGGTATCTGTACCTGTGATGACGGGTTTGGAAGCCTGGATTGTTCAATATCGCTCAGCACCCCTCCTGTGTTAGATCACGTCACCAATGATGGATACTGTGATTCTATAAACAATAATTGTTCAGAGATTTCAGCATTTGGTGGAGATTTTGTTGACACTGATTCAATTCGCTGTAAAATACGAACATTTCAGGTAAGATAAATCATTATTAAAATTTGTAATTAATTATTGTCTTTAAATATAACTAATTAACAACGTACACTCGTTTGATGGGCTGGTTAGTGTTATTGTGATGGAGATCACGTGGCTAAGTTGGTAAGACGCTGACTCGCTAGCCTGGAGGTCGGGTGGTTGATCCCTGCATTGGCCGGGAAAGTTCATCCAGATTTTCCGGCGTGATTCTCCCTTGTCCGTGATGCAGGACGGAGAGTTGGAATTCGATATAAAAGTAGGCCATACTGCCGCTGTCTGGGCGCAATTTTCCTCATAGCAAACTGTATGACGTATGCCCGTCTTCATTAGCCCAGTTCGGCGCAGACCAGTAGGACGTTAAACTCCATTTCATTTATTGTGATGAAAATGACACTTAACTCCCTTTCAGATGACCGAACAAGGTTCAGTAATATCCCAAGAACAACGGATTGCTTCACCAGTCTTCGAGAGTATTGGGGAAGTTATCTGTCCATTGGTGAAACCTGACTCGACGTCATCTGTAAAACCGGAAGTTGAGTATGGAATATTATATGGCGTATCAGTGAGTAATAGTGGTGACATGTTTAGTAACGAGAGTCTGGTAGTGGTGTACAACTCTAGATGCCAACAATGTAACATAGTTGGAACTCAAGTACAGTGTTCATACAAGGTATGTGCAAGTACCCAGCTCGTGTGCTTCGAAGGAGCATGCCTATTTATATGACCGGACCACTGTTTAATAGCGTATTTGTGTTGCACCGTTTTTATTCGTAAGAGGGGACTAATAATTATAGAATTTATTACCAAGCTTATTACAAACAGTAGATAAAATTGGATTCATTTCGCTGTTCCGCTAAATAGAACTGGGCTGAAATGAAACAGGTTCGAACGCGTCCTACTATGGTTGAAAGTGTGGCCTTGCAGCAGCGTTGTTGTTTATCATATTTTGAATTTCAATTGCCACGGTTTCTTATACGTGCACGGGGCTTGTTGTTAGTCCAATCCGAACGACTAAACACTGTTTCTTTTTTACCAGACCCTGGTTCGCACCGCTAACAAGGGGAAACCACGCTGATAAATCAAAGAGAACCGGAGACCTCAAAGTCATTGGGCTAGTGCCTTACCCCCTGCTGGGCCATCGTGAATCCCCCCCCCCCGCCAAAAAAAGAATATTTCGTACGATTAACTCCAAACTCTTACACACAATATTCGGATCCTGTCTTTGCCTCCATTTACCTGTATTCACTTGTGTTGTACATAAAAGGAAATATGCTTTCTCATTTCCGAGAAAATTTAAATTATACATGTACACATTTTTGACAATCGTTTTCAGGGTGATTTTTGTATGTCTGAGGGTGAATGTTATGAAAACGGTGAAAGACACCCCGTTTATACCTGTTATAGTTGTTCAATAAATGGTGATTCCAGATCGTGGAAATATAACCAAGGTAAGATATTTCAATAAAGTTTAGGCTTTTATAATGTACACAGATCCTATTTTGTTTCGTTTTATATTGTTCAAAATTTCGTTTTACTTGTCTTTACTACACTAGGATCATTGACGTATTCCGGATTATGTGAGGGATGGTCACATGTGGCAAGACTACTCATGAGGATATACCAAAAATCGATCGAATGAAAATTTTCTATAGACCCCTTTTGTGGATGAGCCCCAAATTTGTGAAAAAATAAACTAAAACTAATTAAAACGGATAAGCAGATTCTGTATGAACGATTCCAATTATTCACTGAATTTACATTAAAACACCCATCTTACACTTTACCGATGTCTAGAACGATATGTTATACCCCCATCAGACCGGGGCGGCGCCCTTAATACGCTGCTACGACGACGGAAAATGATCTCAGAGCGCGTCAAGATTGCCATAATCGTGGTTACAACGCCAGATATCGCACTGTGGTCTCCATGGTTACAAATGGTCGGCGAGTCATGACGTTTGATTTGAGCATGGTTCTGCCATATGACCTGGAAAGCTGTGAAAAAGTGGTTGGGTCGCGAAGGTCCTTACTGCGCACAAGTGTGGCAAAAGCGTGATGGAAACGTCAGATATCATGCTGTGGACTCCATGGTCGCCAATGATCGCCGAGTCACGGCTTTTGCATTGAACATGCTCAAAGCAGGTTCTGCCATATGACCTAGAAAGCTGAGGGAACGTGGTGGGTCGTGAAGGTCGCGAGACAAGTGTGCTAACATCTCTATAAACGTAGTACGTGCGCAGTACACACGTGGCAAATACGCTGCGAAAATTGTAACATTTGCAACGGTGCCTTCATGGCGTCTTCATCACAACCCACTCGTGTCGGCCGCGACCCCATCAAGCGTTCTGAGTCCTTTTGCACGATTGCACCACACACTCATGGGGCTACCATTGCGCATATGGCGATGTTATGAGGTTCCCACTGCATTTATGGAGTTCTTGATGCGACCATTGCCCGGTGACTCAGCGATCATTGGCGACCATGGAGTCCACAGCACGATATCTGGCATTTCCACCACGCTTTTGTCACGCTTATGGTGATCTTAACGGGCTCCGAGGCCATTTTTGGTCGCCGTAGTAGCGACTCAACCACGTTTTTACAGCTTTCCTGGTCATATGGCAGAGCCGTGCTCAAAACATTTAACGTCATAACTCGGCGACTATTTGCAACCATGGAGACCACAGCGTGATATCTGGCGATGCAACCACGCTTTCACCACGGTTATGGCGACCTTGATGCGCTCTGAGACCATTTTCCGTCGTTTTTGGGAGAGTTTAGAGAGATTACAAAGAGAGGGAAGGGTGTGAGAGGGAGAGAAAGAGGGGGGTTGAAAGTTTAGAGGGATTAGAAAGAGAAGGAGGGTGTGTGTGGGTGTGTGTGTGTGTGTATGTGTGTGTGTGAGAGAGAGAGAGAGGGGGAGAGAGAGAGAGGGGAGAGAGAGGGGTTGGTATCACCCTATATCCGCGAGGACGGATGTACAGCATAAGTGCTACACTATTCGGACTGGGTCTCAATACGGTGACATATTAATGTCCATACGTCAACAGTGGTCTAAATCGACCTTACTTTCATTCCCGGTGATTTTCCCAATAACGATCTGTGATAACACTTTGTTCGACCAATCCTTCGTCAAGCCGGTTGAGTGTTCGGTGTTGTTCGTGATTTGTGCCTGGATAATCTTACTAATGAAGACGTGATTTGTCAACCATTCCTTTGTACTGTAGTCGTGGTTTTCCAACATATTAAGCGAATGATTATTGACCATGCGATCTCAATCGTCAATATTTGGTCAGATCTCATGGTGCAAATTCCACACTTCCTGAAAATTTGTTATATTAAGGTAAGTCTTAATGTAATATTTTGAAAGCATTATCACACTTTTATAGTGAGATAAATGGTGTGTAAGAATGGGTAAATCAGAGTACAGAAGTTTGAACTAGTTACTTTAGGTGGAAACCGGTCAAGTTTATCTTGACTCTTGCCGTGTCGTCAATATTGACAACCACTTTATTTTTTAATTGTGTTATTGATCAGTATGCCGGCAAGTTGCTGCTGTTTTGTCCGTCGTTAGTGGAATCCGGGCCCGTAGCCAGGGACAGGGTGTGGGGGCCTCACCCTAGAAAATTTTGAAAATTTGGTGCCCTTTCCTCGCATCTGAGTAAATTCCTGGCCGCTTTCTTATCACAAATGCACCCATCGTCTTGTCTTCGTCGCTTTCGAATTCTCAATCTCAAAACGTCCAAAAATGTTCTGCCAGTTCTGCCAGTGTAAAAGGCAACACTGGGCACGAGTCGGGTGGTAAGACTACGCGAGCCGCGAGTACGTGAGTGTGATGAGCGACAGCAGACCAACGCGCCTCAAAGTAGTTATGTACAACGCACGTATTACTATGGTATCAAGACAAGAGGATCAGGATGGGATGATGACAGACAGTCCTCGGTGGATCTAGTCCAGCTCTGAACGTAGGTCCCATTACACTCGCCTGTACGTCCAGGGATTATGTTATTGAATCCTTGGCCAAAAAAATGTCAATTTTACTGTGCAACTTTTTACTGCTAAAACTGTCGCGTGTCAGTCCCTGTGAACGTCTGACCAATGTAAATGAACATTTAATAGCCCGTTCAGACCCTTATTTTTAAACCAGTTCATAATCTCCGGAGTTTTTAAGACAGCATCGTGTAGCGTTCACACGTACTATAGGCCAAACCAGTTTAACTATTCTGACCTCTTCGGTCGGGGTTAGAGTTAATTACGCATGGGTAGCTTCATGTTCTTTATTCGGTTCTCGCACGCTTTCGATAACATTGGCACTGTCTGACCCCTATACTTTTACTGCGCATACCCAAAGCAAGCTGGAGCTGGGGTTTTTAAGCCAACCCGTTCAGGCGGCTAAGATGAACCAGTTTGAAATGAAAAGCCTTCTCGAAGACAGGTCGCGAGCTGGGGTGTTTAAACTGGTTTATTTGCTCCACATGTGCGTTCAGACGTTTAAGTTAAACTGGTTTAACGATCCCTGTTTTTTTTTTAAACCAGTTCAACTTAAGCGTCTGAACGGATTAGTCTAGTCAATTAACCACGTGGGCTTGCACTTATGGCCACAGTCTCTGAATTCGATTCCTCGACATAAAGATAATGTTGCCGTGAAAGAGATGCTGTATAATTTAAAATATATCATTAAACGGGTGCAAGGTCATAACCGATAAACATTTACGGTTAACTAAACATCCACATCCGTCGGACAGTTAGAAATATTTGATATTGTGGTCCAATCCCACGACGTACGTTTCAAGGATGCCTCGACGCTGAGCGTAGAAATTTAACGCAAGTGCCGAATAACAGATAAAACAAACGTTACTGTTGAATTGATATACGATGCCATTTTTCAAAAATTATACTTTTGCTACATAAATCAAATGCCGATATGTGGGTAATTCGGTTGAATTTAGTATCGAATCCTTTATTACATATTTTGACGAAAAATATTCCTGCATATTTACAAACAGGCTTCCATTCCTTAAATGTTCGTAAACTACAGTAACAATAATTATCAGTAAGCAAAAGTTCCATATTGGTCAAGATTTGTATCGTCATCAACATTTAAAATAGCATTATGCAAGAGCAAAATCTGCTTATTACAGGTCTTTCTTTAGGCCTGAAATGTTATCTAAATAATCAATTAGACATTAATTAACATATCCAGACCATATGTTGGCGGATTAAATTCCTATATGCGGCTCAATGGCCATTGATAATTAAATCAATCAAGTGGATAATCGAGACTATGCTGTTTATATTAATGATTTGAGTAATGATGACCGAGGCTATGTGAATATTTCAAACGCTTTTTTCTCGGCTAATAGTGGATCAATTTGACTGAAAGTTTCAGCAAATTACCTTTACACTATCTAGTTTTTAACTATTATAGCGAGAACTGCCATCTCTTTATCTTATCTCCCATAATGTAACTTTAATAACTGGTATCTAAATCATACTTTTTTAATTAATAATGCAACAAACAAATAACTTCCCTAAAGATGGTCGTATTTTCAACATTTAAAAGAAAAGGCCGGGAATTGTCGTGTGATAAGGCCAACATTGTCAAAGACAGGGAGCTATGATCGCTTGAAATGAACATTTAGTAACCTATAATCTCTATTATACTTTTTTTTATTAATCACGCAACAAATAATTAAAATTCTCAATATGGGGTAGAAAGCGTGACCCAACTATTCCTAACCTGGGCTAATGGAAGACGGGCATACGCCATACAATGTGCTATGAGGGAAATTTTGCCCAGGCAGCGGCGCTACGGCCTACTCTTATATCGAATTCCAACTGCCAAGGGATCTTTTACGTGCACTCCAATGTGTACACGGGACCTCGGTTTTTCGTACCATCCGAACGACTAGGTAGCTATCCTTGTCAGACCCTCCTTCTGCATCACTGACAAGGGAAAATCACGCTGGAAAATCGAGATGAACTTTCTCGGCCAATGCAGGGATCTAACACCCGACCTCTAGGCTAGCGAACCAGCACCTTATCCACTTAGCCACCGAGATCCCCCAGGGACCAGTGGGACGTCCAACCCCATTTCATTTTACTCTTCTATTATTGATTGGGAGGTTGGGATGGCCTAGTGGTCTAGAGTGCCGCGCTTCGATCTCTAGCTGGCCGGTCACCGCTGGCTTGCGGCTGTGGTTTCGATCCCTGGTGTGAGCGTATGTGGCATGGAGATAGGGGCGCCTTCTCAACCTCGTGGGTTTCCTCCGGGCATCCCGGTTTCCTCCCACGGCTAAAGACCCATACGCGCAAGCGAATTATTGAAATAGAATTGAAACCATATGTTAGTCCCAAAATGGCCTAGTTTTTGTCGAGTGTACGTCCAACACCATTTCATTTTACTTTTCTGTTGTTCTATTATTGATGACTTTGGCTGATATGTCATGCATCTATATTATTTACCCTCTTCTCGTTGCAGCGGAAACGAATACCACACCATGGTCAGAAGACGAAAATAAATCACTCGAATACAGTTACAAAGTTGCGGAAAATTAATGATTAATAAAATGTTACATTATTCACAGAATTCTTCTATGCGGCCTAGCTCTTGACTAAAAATTAAATAACTTTTGTCAGAGTCAAGGATACTCCAACACTACACATGTCTGTTAATTACATAGCTCTGTCAGGGGTACCCACCACTAGAAATGTCCGTCAGAGTGTTTTTTTGATACCTGAAGATGTACGGTACACTGCTGTGCGAATTTCATGTAGTACACATTTGCGCTAATCTAGACTAGATGTGGGGTATCAACTTTTGGGCGTGGAATACAACACCCACCTCCAGAAACCCGATAGACTTAGCTTTGCAATGTCCAATTAGTATCGAATGGAGTAAGAATGCGAAACCTAATTTATGTCATTTATATAATACAGGTGCTGACTGTCCAGAGGTATCTACAACAGAATCAACTGGTCTTGGTGATAATTTATGGATAATCATTGGTGTATCGACGGCTGTTGTTGTCCTGCTGGTGGTCGCAATCGTTGTTTATATAAAATATAAAAAGTAAATTATATAAAAAATATAATATTGTATTTATAGTTTCGGAGTACTAAGCCCTATATCTGAATATTAGGGCAATCAAAGAGATTACCCTGGACATCATCAAAACTGTACACCACTAACAAAGCTGTATATATATATATGGTCGGGCCGCTTCAGACAATAGCAATGTTCTTACATACAGTTAATTAATTTTGAGGATAACATATAACTCAGCATTGATCTAACACCCTGAAATAAATGAATATCTTTGTGTAAGATTAGAATGGAGTCATCCTCCACCTTGGGCTATTTTCTGTTTTATTTACTAGCATCTTATATCTGAATATCCAACAACTCTACAGTAGAGGTAAAATAATATGAAATGTTATATTTCAGACGACATCTACCAAGGTGAATACCGGAACCACCCAAGCTGTATCAATTACTGAGGTCAAATCATGATGGCTCCATAATACAAGTATATCGTTTATTCATGAAGACTCACGACTTAATAATGTCCCCTTTTTATACTCAATAATGTCCCATTTTTATACTTAATAATGTCCCATTTTTATACTTAATAATGTCCCATTTTTATACTTAATAATGTCCCATTTTTATACTTACTAATTTCCCATTTTTATACTCAATAATAGCCCATTTTTATACGGCCACATTTTCATGTGGACGTATATTGTCGTCGCCCCTGTCCGTCCGTCCGTCCACACTTTTTTGTGAACACTCTACAGGTCACAATTTTTATTCGATTTCAATGAAACTTAAAAAATAGGTATATCACCACAAGATCCGGGTTCCTGTCAATAATGGCATGTATCGGGTCGTAACTTCCTGAATTATGACCCCTGATTGTACTCAAAATCGCCTATTTTAGCTTGTTGTCCCTCTTGAGGTCACAATTATAATCTGATATAAAAAAAACACGTTTGATTATGTCACCGTTCCACCGTAATGAAGGTTGAGTTTGAATTTCATGATATATTATCATGGTTGTGGACCCTGCAGAGGTCACAATTTTAATCTTGGTTCCTTTCGATATTTACGCATATCGAATTGTAACTTCATGAATTATGGCCCTTGATTGTAGAAAACATCACTTTCTTTGTAGCTTGTTTTCTATCCATGTCTCGAAAATGTGGGCGTATCCTGCCTGGCAGCCGCTGGTTATACTAATAATGACCCATTTTCACACTCAATAATAGCCCATTTTTATACTAATAATGGCCCATTTTTATACTCAATAAAACCAATTTTTATATTCCATAATGGCCAATTTCTATACTCAATCATATCCCAGTTTTATCCTTAATAATGGCTAATTTCTATACCCAATAATGTCCCATTTTCGTCCACATTACTACCAGTGTTCTGATATTATATGCTAATAAAATGTTTACCGTGCTACCAAATTGTGTCTCGTATTACCTTGGTCCTTCTTCCATTGTCTAATACCCATGTGTTTTATAGTTCACTTTGTATGCACCGTGGGATTATAATATAAGGCCTTTTTCCATGCAAGTCAGGGATTCCATCGTCTGATTCAGCTCATGGGCTTTCTCGGGTTAATTTAGTCGACCGTGCGTTATGAATGCCAACTATGCACTGTTAGAAGTAAATCTGTAATTTTACTTTAAATTTACTGGCAGCTCCAGTTGCCAGTAGATTTACTGTATTCGAACAAAATTTTGTATTTCTACAGTAATACTGTTTTTTTTTAAATAGATATGTAAAAACACATTTTGTTGTTAATTTCTGTTTACAACAAAATGTGTTTGTACATACCTATGTAAAAAAAAAATTACTGTAGAAATACAAAATGTGTTTTTACATACCTATGTAAAAAAAACAGTGTTACTGTAGAAATACAAAATTTTGTTGGAATACAGTAATTCTACTGGCAACTGGAGCTGCTAGTAAAGTTACTTTAAAATTACAGGTTTCAAGTATCTGTGCTTCATTGTAAAATTACACATTTAAAGTATCTGTGGTCATTATGCTGAACTGTACTCAAATCAATTATTTAGCATTGAATTACGAAAGAATACAGATAATCTCCCAGCTGCAATTCTCTGGTCAAAAGGCAATACCTAGTAACTCATGTTTTTCCTATTTTGAGAAAACAAGGAAAATGTAATGAATGAATATTAAACCCCAGCTTATCCATTGCTTTTGACTATTGAGTTAATAGGTTTTTTCTGTGTCATGCTATGCAAATGAAGGAATTTGTTAGGTTGTGTCATGGATGTGACTGCTTAGAAAACCAAAAGATTGGCATACAGGAAGCATACAGAAAAATGATGGTAGTAATGAATATCAATAACAAAATATATAAGCACACCATTAAAAAAGCCCTACAGTGTGGAAATACACCCACCCAGCAGCTATGTCTTGAAGAAAAGACAGTCTTAAAATTAAAATATGTTCATTTTGTCTTGGCCACAATTCAATGCTTAACCTCAAATTATATAAAATAATCTCTTAAAATTGTGGGATCTGTAAGGTTTTGGAAAACAGGGTGTAACTACTAATAGAAGGTTGCAGAATTTTGAAAAGAGGTTTCTTCCTCTCATAACCACAATGCTTCCTCTCAAGGCCCAAAATGTTACACACCAAATTAGAAAAAAAGATCTGTTAATAACTGTAGTGTTCAGAGATCAGTTGTTGACGGACTGACGGTGACGACAGAATAAATCCATAATATACCTTAACACTTATTGGTTATGAAAGCCTTCAACCTACATGTAATTATTAAAACATATTGCAATAATCATATGACATCTAAAAACGTGGAGATCTTAGCTAATTTTCAAATGATAATGTGAACATTATTATAATTGGTCTCTTAGAAATAATAAGAGGCCATCAGTTTTATAACATACCAATTTTTGTTAACAAACATACATCATGGAATCATAAGGATAACCATAACTCTTGTATTACCTAATTGGAAATGTGAGAGGGGGAATGGATCTAGAATATCTATGAAATGTAATTGAAACATTTTCTTTGTTAATTTCGTAAAGACCCAAACCTGATCTTTTAGAACAGTACTTTCTACAAATGAAGTATGGTTCCTCATTAAACAATAAACATAAATCAACTTGACCAAAATTTAGAAAACCTGATCCAATACTAATAACTATAAACATTCCTTTTTTGATTACAATCCCATTGACTTGTAAAACATCAGTCACTTGTAGGTTACTAATATTTGAAAACTTTTCATTGATACAATCTTGTATGTTGTTTCCTAACATATTTATTTTCATTTCCACTACAGATTCATACACTAAATCGGGACAAAAGAAATTTCCAGCGTGATAATATTGTAGAAGTGCGTTTTTTGTGTATTTTCTGGAATCTCGTTGTAGATTAAATGAAGACAGGACTCTTGTTGGTTGTTAATAATTCGATATATTCTTTAGTAAACAATACTTAATAGCAGATAATTAATATAACAATTATTAGAACAATTATTGGCTAAATGCTTAACAGTACATAAGCTCCAATATGGATATGGGAAATGACATAAACTTATGTCTCCAAATATCCAAATACAGGTCTGTTCTTAGGCATGCGATCTAAGCTGATCTCCCAAGACACGTTGTAGCAAGGTCTCTCCTAATTCTGTCAATTGGGTCTATATATATACATGCATTGCCTAGGGCATTAATCCCATAAATCTATTGTCTACAAACAGTACACGGTGGCAACTAAAATGCTATAGCCCGTAGACGTTAATTACAATTAATAAGATAGATTTAAAGTGTAAAACAAAGAATACTAGAGACATGTGATTAATGAGATATATAAGACAATATAAATGTATATAAATGGGAGTAATTAAGGTGGATTAAGATCCATTAAAATATGGCCTTCAAAATTAAGTAATACTGTGCGGATTAGCATTTACTATTGGGCCGTAATTCACCCTACTATAATACTCTCAGATTTTAAAAAATTATTCGTCCCGAATATTAATCGGTAACATATAAAAACAATCATAATATATCAATATTAATATATATATATATAAGTACAAATATAAAAACTAATCAATTCTGTGTAGCAGATGGGAATCAACATATAGTAGATATGGATGCCCTCCCCCTTTTAATAAAAATCATAAAACAACAATATAAAAAGTCATAATAAAATACACACTAAATATATGGAATACAAAATATAAATTGGAATAGGTATGTGGTTTATCAAGGTAATTGTATTGTCAGTTTTCATCACGTAATTAAATAAAATAATTAAAATCGCTTGTTAAAAGATTTGTTCCTAAATTTCTTTTTATGTACTGGTCCACTGTTATTTGGCCTATTATTTGGTGGGCCATTATTAAAAAAAGTTTCCTCTATTATTGTATGGACACATATTGGATGGACCCCCATAACAATCATCTCCATTATCATACTTCCAAGTATTGGGAGGTCCATCATTAAAAAATCGTTACCACCATTATTATACGGACCTGTATTGGGTGGGCCATCATAAAATTCGTTTTCATCATAATCGTAACATTCGTTCAAATCGTGTTTTAAATGTTCATTTTCTTCTTGAAGGTCTTCGATTTGTTTCTGATGTTCAATAAGCTCGCATATTACGTCACTCTTGCTAGATTCTAAAAAGTTTTCTCTCGCGCCCAATCTCTGAATTTCGATTTTCGCGTCTTCAAGGTTCTTTTCTAAGTGGTCCTTTGCACGTAATAATTCATCAAGATCATGATGTATTTCTTGTTTATATTTATGCACGCTTTCAAGTTCCGAGGTTAATTCAGAGATTTTCATGTTTAATTTGTTAGCTTCCATCTTACATTTATCATGGCTTAGATTTTGAACAGGCGTGTTCCTAATTGTATGTGTAACGTCTAATTTTTTCATCACTGCTTTTAATTGTTGCTTTATCACGCCATTTAAATTTTGAATTTCATGAAACGCTCGTATGCCAATTTGTAAAAATGGAAGTTGTCTCATAAAGTATTTTCGCGTTTCATACTCATGTTTTCTTTTAGTGTCGCGCTCAGTTTTAGCCAATGTTTTATTTTCATTTCTTTGAACATTTAAGGAAACAGATCGCTTGACTTTATACTCATGTTTAGGAGCAAGAGCACGAGGACTATGATGTTGATAATTAAACTGACAATAACTGAATGGCACTTGGCGATTACCCTGATAAAAAGACCACATACCTTTTTGTCTTCTGTTATTTAAAGCCCCACTTGATGACGTCGGATTGAATATTCTTCGGTCTTGACTGTACGAATTTCCACCAAGGTCTGGGTATCTTGCATTGCATGACTGGAACATTTCTGCTTTCTTCCCGCTTTTGCTTTTCTCGGTAGGTGTAGCTGTGATTCTTTCTCAGGGCTATTGGTATCCAATTCCAATTGTTGAATATTAACTCTTTGGAAGGTGTTCTGGCTCGTTCTAAACTTCTCGCTTGGCTGTTTGAGGTACGACGAAATCTTACCACTCAAAGCAATCTCCCCATTTGTAGAAGTGCGTTTTTTGGTATTTTCTGGAATCTCGTTGTAGATTAAATGAAGACAGGACTCTTGTTGGTTGTTAATAATTCGATATATTCTTTCGTAAACAATACTTAATAGCAGATAATTAATATAACAATTATTAGAACAATTATTGGCTAAATGCTTAACAGTACATAAGCTCCAATATGGATATGGGAAATGACATAAACTTATGTCTCCAAATATAGGTCTGTTCTTAGGCATGCGATCTAAGCTGATCTCCCAAGACACGTTGTAGCAAGGTCTCTCCTAATTCTGTCAATTGGGTCTATATATACCCATGCATTGCCTAGGGCATTAATCCCATAAATCTATTGTCTACAAACAGTACACGGTGGCAACTAAAATGCTATAGCCCGTAGACGTTAATTACAATTAATAAGATAGATTTAAAGTGTAAAACAAAGAATACTAGAGACATGTGATTAATGAGATATATAAGACAATATAAATGTATATAAATGGGAGTAATTAAGGTGGATTAAGATCCATTAAAATATGGCCTTCAAAATTAAGTAATACTGTGCGACGTATTAAACATTTACTATTGGGCCGTAATTCACCCTACTATAATATGCTTGCAATAGCTGATGTTTCTCAGCAAGGCTCTTTGTCACATTAATGAAATTCTTAGAACTCCGTATACATCGTTTGAAATATGTATGTTTGCTCTCAAATCACATCGTCCAAACATGAAGAAGAGGACCAAATTGTGTAATTAGCCATGGAAAGTGTTGCAAATAATGATGTTTTGGTCTTAAAGCTACATTTGGAGAGAGGCTTGTCCTTAATTCAATATACTCACCAATGATATTTTTAAAAACTGCTATTTGATTATTGGATATCTTATATGAACAAACATATTCTGTCAAATGCCCCAAAAGAAGAATAGCCTGTCAAACATCATCTTCTATATCAAGCACATATTCCCTAATAAGTATAGGTAACAGTCGCAAAAAAAGTCCAATTCTGAACCGCATGCCCTTTTAAACTGGACATGTCTTGTTTCACCATTGCGGGTCTATTTCCACAATCACTACCCTTCAGTTTCAAAGATTGAATCTTGCAATTGACAGTATTAACATCAAACCATTTCCGTTTGATTACTAATTCCTTCAGAAATAATGCTAAATCATATTTCACAACCCCGTCAAATAAATCATGTCCTAGACACACAGGTAATCCAGGATTACAAACATGGTATCCTTCTAATGAATGAAATATACAATCAGATTTTTTGCCCATATTGTGGATAACATCATTATTATTAACATAAGATACAGAGGCATCAAAATCTTATTATCTCTGAGTGTTGAATTATTTATAGATAATGGATCTTTATGAAATTTTTTTCGGGACATCACACAATATCTACAGAAAAACTCGGCAGTTCCGAAGTTTTCTACAAAGCCACCTAATATATGACTCCCAAGATTATCTCCTAAAATGCATAAAATATTAGCTTTTACATGTATTCCATGACTTAACTGCACTCCTTGTGAAAGCTCTTGGACATCTTTCAACGATGGTTCTATAATTTTATTACCAAAATAATTGAAGTCGGTTTCCCTACAAAGAATAGCTAACTGAAACAAATCAACCTTGCTTCTATTGTGTGGGTAAATATCGGCTAGCGTAAAATAAAATGCCAGTATTTTGAACGTCTTTTTGGCAGAACCCAAGGGATTTACAATTTCAAAAGCATCTTGATACAGTATAAGCTTAATAGCAGTGGGGTTATTTTTAAAGTAAATATTCATTTTTAAAGATTCCCCATCTATAATATCAACATATACACCATCATCAGCAAATTTAAATGGACTATTTAGCTGATACTTAACACTACTGTTACATAACAGAACCTCAAGACTTTTTTTAATAGGGATATAATGAAAGGAGCTATTTTAATTACTTTCATTCAGTCCCAAATTGACTTCAATGGGTTCAACATATTTAAAGTTCTGCTCAAAAAATATTTCTTTATCTGTTCCCGAAGACACAAGATTGTGAAGTGCATCACTTTGAAATGCTGAATAAATCATATCTAAACCAATATTTTCACAAATTGGAGAATTTACAAAAAGTTTATTCAATTTGTCTTTAACCATAGGTTGAGATAAGGAATGTAAATGAGAAATCTCAGACATAAAGGTATCAATTGTACTTACAGGTACTAAATGGACAGTTTCCAGTTTCAAAAAAACAGTGCTAAAGCATTTGTAAAAATCGGTAAATTTATTACTGGGGCAGCATCACCCACGTTTACAACACTATTCAGATCAAAACAATCATTAATTGCATCTTCTGATAAATTGTTTAAAACAGATAAACTATTTTCAGTTCAGTCAAAGATTTATGCTTTCTCGAAACATGTGCAGTAAACTTGACTTTAAATGTCTCTGAACAGTCAGAAAATGGACATGATACTGCTACAAGACCATTAATGTGTCCTTTAACATGAGAAACAACATCTTTTCTGTCTGAGAATACCATATTACAATCAGAAACACTGCAACCATATTTGTAACAGTTTGTTTCACCTAAATTCAATGAGTCAACAGGTGAGGAAATCCCTTTCCATATATGGTTACGGGTAATATGACTTTTCAGAGAATTAAACCTAACAAATTCTCCATTGCATTTATCATAGCAGCATGGATAAATCACATTTTGTTATGTTCCCATGCAGTTTATAATGCAGCATATAGATGCGAATACTTGAGAGTTTAAAACTAAAATACTTGCATTCAAAAGACATAATCAGAGTACATTGTGATTTTAGCTGACTGTTTCAAAAGACTTCACTTAAATATTTAAATTGCATAAATTTTAATCTTTAAGTCTACCAAGTTCAAACATACGGAGTTCACCAACAAGATGAAGAACCTTTGGACTAACTGATCTAGTCTTTGATCCTTTCTTCTTTTTACTCTTGGAGGCGTTAACAGGATTTATGCCCATATATGCCCTATAAGTAAAATAAAATCATTTTCATATAATATTTAAAGAAATGGATGAATGAAATGGGGTTGAACCTTGCCAGTTGACTCAATGACAGACCTTATGATACAGCAGCCTGTGGATGAGAGAGTAGGCCTTAACTCTACTGGACACAAACTAGGTCATTTCGGGACTAACATATGGTTCAATTTATTTCAATAATCCATAGGGGTCTTTATAGCAGTAGGAGGAAACCCATGAGGTTTGACAGGCAACCCCACGCCTTGTCACATACAACTGGGGAATTGAAACTTCTGGCTTGGACCAGCTATAACTAAACATTTAAGCCACTGTTTGGGGTATATAACTTTGGACTTAATACGTTTTCATTCTAGAGACTTGACTTAGCTTGGGTATCTTTGAACATAGAGGGGCAGTGGCAGTTGTTCTACACATTAACTCAATGACTCAACACTTTTACCATATGACAACAGGTGACTCCCAAGCTAAATCCCAAAGGTCCATTTTAAATGCAGATCTTTCAGTTTATGAGCCAAGATTTGTAAAAACGTGTGAATTACCTTTGTGAATAAACTCCAAAGTAGCAGATACCGATTCCAAGTATTCTAAATTGAGGATATAGTATAATGAAAACATGACCATCAAAGCATCATCGAACAATGACAAAACTGACACTGATTGGTTTTCAATAATGACATGGAATATTGAGGCAGTGAAAAGATTTCCTGGAGTTAAAATATAAAAGCATGCAAGGCTTTAAACAATCTATCAATCCAATGATCAACTTAGACATTTTTAAGGAATAAAATATTGTAAATCTGTGAATTATGAACAAAAAATTGAGTTCAACACTTCTTTTGATTATAGAACTGTTAAAACAATCTAGGTTTTTCTAATTTTATACGAATTTGAGCCTGGAGTCTTGAACCGTCGAGATAGCAATTAAGATTATGGTAACAATTTCATATATTTACCAACAACAGCTATAACAGGAGGCCCACTTGTTCTCTGAACAGACTCAATTTTCTTTGTATCAGTTCCTATCCGAAAGACAGTAAAAATTAATCAATTACCTTAATTTCAAACCGATGGCTTTTTCTTTTCAAATCATTTTTGACATCCATAATCCATGTAATGCAACATAAAGAATCATTCACAACTATTGTGGATACTTATTGTATATGTATTGGATTAGGCTAAATTAGACGCTATTAAATTCACAGTGCTGAGCATGTGAAAATTCATATCACAATTTGACTATGTTTGTATATTTTATGAAAATATCTAACACATTATCAATTGACAAATAAATGAGAATAAAATGAAATGGGGTTCTGCACCAACTGGGCTAATCAAGACAGGCAATGCCATGCAGTGTGGGAAATTATTACCTACATATACAGTATCAATTTCAATCGTCAAGACTTATTTCAACACCAATGTGTAAATTGTCATGGGTTTTACATTCCACCGTTAAATGATTAGACACTGTTCTTTGCTAGCGACTTTCTGTCCGATTGACAAGGGGAATCCGTTATCAATGTTAAAGTCAAATTACTTAAATTGTCTTTACATGCCAAAATATATCAATTGAATGAATTTTTTAGGCACAGGCCTAAAATTTCTAAACAAAGAGGATTTCTTGATGCTGATTTTACCATTCAGACATAATAAGTCACTATATCTTCAAATATCCAATTTGGCCACATTTTTATATTTCTAAGAACTGCGTTTTAAAAATTCTATTGAGAACTGTGAATCGTTTATCATTCACAAGATTTCATAAATCCAAACATAAATAATGGGATTTGAGATTAAAGATTCAGTCTTTGGCCCAAATGAACAATTCTAGCTAAAATTAGAGTCAAATTCAGCCAGATTTTTGTCATGTATTTGTTAAATTGAAAGGGTTCTTCATATGCATTGACCTTAAATAAAAATCAGTACTTTAAAAATTACTGTCCAGAAGCAGACTCTGTATTTGCATTCAAAAGTCCAAACGTAAATGACTAGACCACGCTGAAAATATAGCATTTTTGCTCATAACCATCCCTATTAAAATCGAACTATAACTACAACTCCTCCACATATAATAAAGGCGTTTACAATTATCAACTTACAGGGTAGATTTCCAGCAACTTCTCTTCCTTAAAATAACACATATTCAAATTAGAAGCCCATCAGTTTCTGGTGATTTGGTACTTTGTACTTCTATATATTTGTCGATTTCAGAAATAATTTCCTTGATGCCGTCTTGACTACATGTACGCATAAAATCGATGCAGATCTTCTTCTTTCCAGCCGACTCAAGGATATACTCTTCCTTTATATTTACACCAGTTAAACTCAAAAAGTGGTTAAGGCAAAATTCTCTAATAAAAAAGAAAAGGCCATTTGTTTTTGATTTCTGCTATAGTGCCTTCATTTAAATTAATCTCCTTCCGTTGCAAACTATATGTGTCATTCATATATTGTTTTACCGGATCGAGGTTTTTATCTGCTTTGATATTTTCGTTAATTAGCCAATCTTTTTTACTTTGTAAAAATCATCATTATTAGAGCATTGTGGGTTCCATGCTAAACAACCGTAGCTTAAATATTGTTTAATCCTTTTATTAGAGGAACCACTAGCATCACTATCTAATACTGCCACATGTTTCCCAGGACGTTTCCTGTTCTGATTATTTATTCTTTCTCGTACCTGATTTATTATACTTGTGCAGCCACAACCAATAATGACGTTCAGGTTATCTGTTAGTGATTGTTCATATTTTTGTACCAATTTTGAACAAACAATAACATTATCCTTATTAGAAGGCCTTGGGCACGCATTTAAAATTTCATCTACTAATATTCTTATAACTTCTTGTCTGTCACTTGGTTTGGGGCACCCATTTTCTTCACGTGTTTTAATAAATTCGTGGGGGAATTTTTCCCATGGTATAGCAAACTGTGATGACCACTCAGCTTTTAAGCTATAAGTATAACTGCCACTGTTGGAGGTGCTGTCTCCACTACCCACTGATGAACTTGGCGTCGACGTGACTGGTGTTATTGATGTGCTTGGGCTATTTGGTAACACACTTTCTTCACAAATGGAATCAGAGTCTCTTGAATCTGAAGAAAACATTTATGAATGATATCAATTAATATGGCCTACACCAAAGTACAAATAGTGGTCTGGATCAAACAAAACAATTTTCTGGTAGAATATTTATTTCCACTGGCAATCACAACAGAACTCAACCTTCACTTTTTAGTGCCATTTGCCCGAAAATGAAATTGATTGCCAAAGGTACAATTTGCATAAAATTTGCTTTGTGTGCTAATAAATGCACATAGGAAAACATGGTTAGGATGATTTCTAGTGCCGAAGATCAAAATTGGATAAAAATTGTGACCTATAGAGAGTATCCAAAAGCAAATTGTGGATGACATCCAGACTGACAGGGGCTACCACCATATACAAAATATACAAATATGTGGGCAGACAATAACTGTGGCCTCTATCACATTTTTTTACAGTATTTTCAGCAAATAGGGAAAACACCGGAAGGGAAAGTTGCAGAATGCTGAATATCGACAGGGTTTATCCTCTCATGACTCAAATGCTTTACACTTTACACCGAATTTGAAAATAATCTGTGCAGTCACAAGGTTAAAGCAAAGAAGAGCAACTCCGTAATGGAAAGTCGCAGAATGCTGAATATTGGTAGGGTTCGTGACGTTCGTCCTCTCATAAACCTAAGCTCAACACCAAATTCTTTTAAATTCTGTTAACTGTAGCCTGTCACAATCACAACGGTTTCGGAAAGGAGGGTTTTGTGTGCTGATATTAACTTCTTACCATAACTACTGTTCCAGTCACTAATGTAATTCTGTCTCTTAACAGCATAAATTAGTTTTCTACATTGCACTGGTTTAAATACTGTGGATAAATCATCTTCGGTTAATAGACGTAAATCTTGTAATTTCTCCACCCCCAGTTCCTCGAGTTTATCCATTAAAAGACTGGACTGGGTTGATGACATGGTTGGTATAGTAATTTTAATAAATTCAGTCACTTCATCCATATTTCTAATTATACCTGTGATCATAAATTATTAAAGCAATGGTTCAATGCTCAAGGATTTGATACAGCATAACTTTTACTATGGGAGCAGTCTGTGATTTCACGTGAAACGGCAAATACAATTGGGTACTGTTATAGGTATATGTAAAAAAAATATGCGATGATACATTCGTTCTTATATAACACACAAGTGTGAAAAAAGTAAGGGAGAGAGAAGAAGAAGAGAGAGAGAAATGAGGTTAAACATCCACTGAACACAACTTACTGTCTGAACCATGGTAAATTATATAAACAGGATTTATTCGATTATCATTCCTCTATTTTGTTACCGTTTTAATTATTTGATTAGCGATTGGATGGGGTAATTTTCTTTTGAATACGCATGCGGCACAAAAACAACTACATTCGTTTTACGGGCCTTAAATATTACACGCTTAAAAATGTTACTGAAGTGGTTATTATTTGATCGAAAGAATCCTATCAAATGATTTTCATTGTGAATAAAATTTGACAGACTGGCGATCAATGGTTTCAATATAAATCTCCTACTATGTAATTGCATACAATTCATATTTTTCAGTCGCCCAATCTCAAACAATCGTAATGATCACGCTTTGTTTTGATTACAAAACGTGGTTGCCAAATATCTGTCAAACCTAAACCACCCTTGCTAGTCACTACAGCTGTATTGGTTTCGACCAATAGTGACGAAAGCATTGTTGTCTTCCACTTAGTCGAAATTACAAGTAAAAAAATAGTCAAATTTTTCAAGAGATAACCTTTTTATTAGTTGGGATATTTTGTTGTGCAATGGATTGTATTTAACGGGAGTTGATTTCAAACACACAGGTAAGTTTTTAATAACCAAAGTCGAGTGGTTTTTTCATAATCTTAGAAATTCGTTTGGCTTGTCAAAAATATCATATCAGCTGCAATGTTTATCTATAATTGATAAATTAAATAAAATTTTCTATGATTACCTCTGGGAGGGAAAGGAAAAAATAAAAAGGGCGACACTGTGTAAGGATTACAGCTCAGGTGGTCTAAACATGGTCAATATTCATGAACATATCAGGTGTAAATCATTATTTTGGATAAAGAAAATTCTAAACAGAGACAATCAACCTTGTGCAAATTTAATGACCGAATGTGTATATCCTTATAATCCGCTAATCTTGATGTCTGCAAATTACGATCCTCGGCAGATTAAAATGTCATCATGCTTTTACAAACAATTATTTACAAATTGGCATAAAATTTACAACGCGAATTTAGACAAATTAGAAATGAAAAAACAGATATTATATATGAACAAAAATCTGAATATTACAAAATACAAAACGACGGATTTATTCCATAAAAACATATATTTTGTTTCTGATACATTTAAACCTTGACCCGAACCCTATACATCTAATGAACTATTTATATTTCAATCTTATAAGAATTTAACAAACAGATTGTGTCAAGACCAATCTTTAAATTTAGCAAGAGACAATGTGATAAAAGTGTACGATGACTTTAACAGAACAAGCGACCTCAAAACTATACATGTACTTGTCATATTATGGCATTAAAACACAAAACTTAAAACAAAAAGACATCTACAAAATAAGAATTCAATTCGATACAACCATTCCAAGCGCAATTACTACATGGGAAGAGGAACTTGGTAAAACAATCAACGAACATGAAATGAAGTCAATATTTAAATTAATCTATAACACATGTACTGACATAAAAACTAGAATATTTCAATTCAAATATATTCACAAAATAATCTACACCAATTTTAATTTTTTTAAAAATAGGAAAAGTCTCTAAAACCTTATGTGACTTTTGTCAATCAAATATTCAAACGATTGACCATTTGTTTATACACTGTCAACACTCCCAAACTGTATGGGCTTCATTGAATGAAATATTGCAAAAAAACGATATTCATTGTAACCTGACTCTTCCGATCATCCACTTTGGATATTATAATGGGCACGAAGACATCGACAAATTCAGAAACCAGTCTGAGCTTTCTTTTGTGAACCACGCAATAATATTAACAAAATTTTATATTTATAAAACAAAAATCACATCTAATCAACCAACTAGAGAAGGGTACATGGCTTTTCTGTATTCAAAAGCAAAGATAGAGTCTCAAGTAGATAATGACAAATTAGAAAGATGGAAATTCCTTTTGACTCACTAATCATCCTCGAACAGTTGAGATTGTAAAGTTTTAAAACATCATTGCAATGTTGAATGTGTCTATATTGTTTTTTTTTCTTTCTATTGTACTTGTATGTCAGTGTATATTACTGTATTATATGACTAATTATGAAATCCGTTTATAATTTACCTCGGCATAATAACAAAACTAGAGTAGTTTGTTCATAATCGAAGAAATCCATTTATAATTTACCTCGGTTCAGAAGTAGGTCATTTCGCAGGAGTCTTTCGCCGTGGGATGAAACTAGAGGACCCAGAGAAAACCCATGATGTTTGACAGGCAACTGTACTCCTTTCCCGGTACAACTGCAAGCGGAAAACCACACCACTGGACTCAATAAAGAAAGACCTTATGATATAACCAATTATGACATTCATAAACACGACCAAAACCCATACTCAACTCTCTAGACCATTGTATAGTTGTTATTTTTAATGGACTGAAACACAATCACCATTTAATAAAATAGTTTAAAAAATGGATGACCAAGACTTTATGATAGTAATGGCACTTTTGACAATCAAGACTATATACTATAGTTAAAATATTTTAACTTTTCATTGTCTTATTTTCATTGTACCCCGAACAGTCAACTCCCGAGCTCGTAATCGATCAATTTTGAGCTGCGTAAAAAGATGCAGACAATCCAAAATTTTGAGATTTTGCCTTCCACATCTGTGTTACCTACGAGTCTCTCAAAATACCCAATAGAAGCAAGTAAAATTGTTATGTGAACAACCCTATTTTAAGCATCCTTATTTCATCAATCTTTATTTAGTTGAATGATGACTGGAGGTTGACGGCATATCAATGGTTGACGGCACATTAATTTAAATCTTCCATTGTAGCAAAATAGGGAGCGTCTCAGAATAGCTACACATAGAAGGCTTACTGCCATGAACTTCAAGATTGTGAATGAAATAAAAAGGATATATAAAAACCTACGGAAACCAGAGCCTTATATAAAGAGAGTCTGGCCAACCCGTGTCCCGATTATGATTGGCTAATGGTGGTCACGTGACACATGGACGCCATTATGTTACCCATCTGAAAAGAATCGTCTGTTATAGTAACCTATAATTTGACGTGTTTTAAATGACATTTTATCCGAGTTGTTTTATATTATTGGTCTGTTTTGTGGCTGTGAAATGCCACACAAATGATGGGCAAGGGATTTATTTGCACAGGTTCCCAAAAAATGCGATTGTGGCAAAAATTACATCTTGTGTAGAGTTAGTAGCCTAGGCCTACCGGTAATTATTATCCTGTCATTCGCGTTTTTAATGATTTCAAGCGACCATAGATTCTCATTGTAGTTTGAAGAAATTCCGAACCTAATGACATATTCACTTCATAAGTTATTATTTTTTTATGAATGACTTTTCAAAGATTTGTTATGAATTGAAAAACGCTTTGACAGTGTAGGCCCAAATAGGCCTATATAGGCCTAGCCTTTGTTAATTAGTAGATGTTTTTTCGATTTAAATTTCGTCTATATGGCATAAAGTGTTGCGGTTTGCGTTGCTTTGTATATGTTTAATGAATTCATCCACGAGTGAATTTTCGAAAAAGATTTATGTACATGGGAATAACACTTCTGAGTTTGATAGAATACCGTGTAGGGCCCGGTCTGGTCTGGCCTAATTAGTAGATGTTTTTCGAATTTTAATTTCATCGATATGGTCATTTTTATTTTCATTTTTTTTATAAGTGATTATGTTTGATATCTCCATCCAGGGGTGAATCTTCAACAATTTATGAGCTTGAGACACACAGTGTAGGCCTAGCAAAGTTCCCGCTTAACTGAAGTCATCAATATTATTAGTTATTCGGATTAAGCCGTTCAGCTTAAAAAATTATTATTTTTCTTTTTCTGGTCTTTGTAGGGAGTCGAAGTTTGAATTTCGTTTTCCGGCAATTTTGAATGAAAGGCTAAATCATTTATTTTTGCTCCTCTGAATAAAAATTGTACACCAAAATCAACCTCGAATTTGTTCCCATGGTGTGTGTGTGTGTGTGAGAGAGAGAGATTGAGAGGGAGAGAGAGAGGGATGAGAGAGAGGAGGGGGGGGGGGGGGTAACGTCCACTCGACACAAACTAGATCATATGGTTTAATTTTATTCCAATTATTCGCTTGCGCGTAGGGATCTTTAGCAGTGGGAGGAAACCGGAGGACCCGGAGAAAACCCACGAGACTGGACAGGCCACCCTACTCCTTGTCACGTACAACCTAGTAGGAGGACCCGGAGAAAACCCACGAGATTGGACAGGCGACCCTACTACTACTTGTCAATTACAACCGGAGATTCGAAAGAGAGCTAGCGTATGGTACACCTTTAATAATTCGCTTGCGCGTAGGGGGTCTTTAGTAATGGAAGGAAATTGAAGGACAAGTAGAAAACCCACAAGGTTGGACAGGCGACCTACTCCCTGTCTTTAGGTCGAAACATCGCCGCTTGATTCAATAACAAAAATTATGATTAAAGCGCACGTGTTAGATCACACGACCACCCAACGTCTCCATGGAAACAATGAAATGGGGTTTAACGTCCTACTCTTATGCACCTAACCTGGGCTAATGGAAGACGGGGCATACGCCATACAGTGTGCTATGAGGGTAATTTTGCCCGGACAGTGGCGCTACGGCCTACTCTTATATCGAATTCCAACTGCCAAGGGATCTTTTACGTGCACTCCAATGTGTACACGGGACCTCGGTTTTTCGTCACATCCGAACGACTAGGCAGCTGTCCTTGTCAGGCCCTCCTTCTCCATGGAAACACACAAATGATTAAATCCTAAAGATTTCTAATTAGCAAAAGGCACAACCTGGCACAACTACTATAATGATGTGTTTACAAATAAAGTTTCATAAAGATACTGGGATGGACAGAGCCCTTTTCAAGATCTCCCCCTTACTTCCTTCTACGCGGGATAATAACATACGATAAAAATTAAATAAAAAATTATATTGGTTCATTGCGGTATTTTTAATGTTAATTTTAAAAAAAAAATCAGAATCGGAATCAATGGAACCCGTTTCAATATTTCACCCTTAAAATATAATAAAAAAATTTGTTTCTAATTTCAAAGGTAATCTTTGAATCATTATTCGATACTTTCAATTTAACCTTTAGATAAACGATATATTGGATTATTGCGGTGTTTTTAAATGTTTAAAAGGTAAAAAAAAATAAATATCGTCAATAAAATTTACATATTGTGATTGATTTATTAAAATTATTGTCTACCCCTACACACGAGTGAACATAAAAATACATTTGCACAATTCTAAAACATATAAATCGGTCACACGCTGTACTGCGGCTCTATGTCCTACGTGAAAATGGGTAACAAAATGGCGCCCACGACGTCAGTTGGCCAGACTCTCTATATATAAGGCTCTGACGGAAACTACGTAGCTGTGTGTAAATGCCACGTGAAGCACATAAATTGATGACGTAGTTTACAGACTACGACATAGAATAATCTAATCATTCTCACATCTGGGAAATTTTTTGCGTGTAAATTAGGCAGAATCCGACAATATTTGCGGTTATTTTGAAATGTGAAATACATAGATTTTTGCATGACTGTGGATCTCTGGTCAGTTCTTTATTGAAATCTTATGTAATAATACATCTTAAATGTAAGTACAGTAATAATAAAACTAGTACTTAAAAAAGAAAGAATAAAACTCGTACTTAAAAAGAAAGAAATATAATGGCTCAAATAGATTTCATGAGAAACAATCATACTTACCAACACAATTGTCACACAGACTACAATGCAAAGCTCTGGGAGGTAAAAATATTTTATACGTAAAACAATTTTTGAGTTTAATAACTAAACTTGTCCTTACAATAACTTCTCAAGTTCTGTGTGGAAGTTGGTACATTCCTGGAGAACTTATGCTTATCACTTCTACTTCTACAATAAAAGACATTGATTGAAGGATTTCACAAAAAACTGTCTTTGACATAATTATAAGATGGTGTTTCTTGTTCCATGAACATAATCATGAATGAGCCAGGTTTTGATTCCTTCCACACAGAAAATATTCTACGTTTTATTTAATCGGATTGAAATTAGGACTTCCTGAGGGTCCACTTATTATCATTATTGCGTAGATCTTGGCCTAGATATTTAGTTTTGCAAATTTCTTTTAATAACAATTAGTCCTAACGTTTGTAACTCATATCTCCAACACACTAAAAAGTCACTATATTACAAACAGGCCCAATTGCCCCTTATAAAATTTATCATTAGCCCCCCGCCCCCAAATCGAATTAGCCCCCCTAAATATTTCGCCCAAAATAGTGATTTCTTAGGAATGTTCTGAGCCGGCCACATTCTCAGCCCCTCCAAAACATTCCGTAGCCCCGCCCAAATTTTATGAGCTGGCTACGGGCCCGTATAGGCCTACCTCTTCCAATCCATTACATTATAATTATTAAATACCGGGTAGATCTAAAACTAATACTTTATTAAGTACATGGGGTTTATTCTTTTGAAATACCGATTTTGGGCCCAAACTTCTTGAATTGAAGTCAAAAACAAGAAGACACCTGTACCGAAGCAACAGCATGAACCAGATATTCCCGCCTATTCAAAAGGAGCATGATAATATTATAGTAATACAATTACAATGTTTATTGACAAGTAATTTATACCAGGTCCAGAAGGCCGACATTGAATCAATTATACTGATTAAACTAATTAAGTGGTTCACAGTAGTCTATTTTAATAATTATTTGAAATGTACGCACGAAAGAAAATATTTGATTGACAGAAAACAAATTTATCAACGAATTGGCTTGTTGACATTCAGTTTAACAGCTTCCCGACAAAATGTCTATCTTTGGCCATAATCCACGCATGCGCTATTGCAACCGTACACCCGTTAGTTTACATAGGCCTGCAATATTCTACACGAAACCACGCTTAACCTACAGTATGTAGATCGTGCTTGTTATCTAGTTAAGGTGACTCAATAATAGTTACGATCATTAAATAAAACAACATTATGGAATACAATATAAATTAAAAGTATTAACTTACTAGATCTGCTGATATTTAATACTGAGAATCTTCTATTACAATGGCCGCAGCGCAGTACACGAGCAACTGAAAAGAGCGCGAAAAAGAACTTTTGCCTCTGATGACAAGGTTAATAATGTACACTGTAGAAGTGGATTCACAATGATGGTCTGGGCAATAGAGGGCAATATGACTTCCATGACTGTGCAAGTTCGAAAAGCTTACAACATATCTATTTGATTTCAGATAAAGCCAATCTTTACCAATGAAAATAAATTAAAATTACATTTTTACTATAAGATGTGAATATCACTGATATATCGTATTTATTGAATTAATTATTCATTCGGAATAGATGTCGTAACTGCATTTATATAATAAGCATTACCAAATTGTCCATAATAATAAAAGACGTCATTGTTTGTAACTAAATATAAACAGAAATAGATAGCAAGTTTCCACAGGGGATATAATAATCCGATTATTTCCAGTGTAGCTACATTGGGAAATAAACCTGTTACTATCAGTGTTATTATAGTTGTTAGGTGGTGGAGAAAATACTTTTTTTTACTAATTTTTAGGAGTAAATTTATCCATCATAGTCTGTAAAAATACAGAATTTACGAAGATCGAGGTCCTAACACATGTTCATGTTGTAATTTACAATTTTGATAAGAAACGAACTATGCCTACTATTGATTTCACCTTATTTCTGTAAAATTACAAAAAATGGCTTTTTATATCAGTTGTAGGGCCTATATTTTATTTAGTGTAGCTATATATTAACTGTTTTTCGTAAATAAACGGGTAGGCCTACCGCGTAGGCCTAATCCTGTAAAAAAAAAGTGGTAGATTTACAGTTATTTTTATAGGCCTATATGTACTGTAATAGCTAGTCGACGTGGAAAATGCTAGCCTAACCTGACACAAACATAATATTTAATAATAGCTGAATAAATCCTTCAATCGTAAAAAAAAGTGGCGCAATAGCCCTTTTTTAAACATACAAATGAAGCCCAGAAACCGGGAAAATATTTTAAATATGCCCCATTTGCGGGTATAAATCCTATATAAGTAGGGATAAAAACGCTGACGCCATGAGGCTATCGGGCCCCTAGCCACAGCGGGGGGGGGGGAGGGGGCTATGGGGTGTTTAAGCACCCCCAAAAATCAAATAAGCCACCTCCCCCCTAAATTTTTCGCGAACAATAATTTCTTAGGAGCGTTCTTAGCCGGCCACACCCCCAGCCCCTCCAAAAAATTCCGTAGCCTTACCAAATTTTATGACCTGGCTACGGGTCCGAAGGCTATTGCCGTATACATCAAGTAGCTACATTATTGTGAATGTTTTGGTATGGTGCAAAATTGGTCTGATCAGTCAATAAATTATCAGCCTATATCTAGGCCTATTCTTCTGTTCACAACTCGTATTGATGTAAAACAACATATACATATCAAAATATCAGTAAAATCACAAACCTAAGTGTTGTAAATTGACATAATTAATATTCTTCGGCATTTTTACACCAACAATTATGTAAATTTGTAATATTATATCATCCTCCCCCATCAAAGAAAAACAGATCAAGTAATCAGGATTTTCTGAAAGACTTTGAGACTATGATTTCCGAGCTCATTCTCCTTAACACAAGTCTGCTTATTATTGGAGATTTTAATTTACACTTTGATAATGTAAACGATTCTACTGTTTCCAAATTCCAAAACATCCTAGATTCTTATAGCTTATATCAACATGTGAAGACTAAATCACACAAACGTGGACATATTCTTGACTTTGTTATCTCTGAACAAAACAGCCAACTTATCAATACCCTTGAAGTAACTACAGATTTATTGTCAGATCACTACCAAATAGTATGTGACATAAACCTTGAAAGCGCGTCGTCTGTGGAGAAAGAAATTATGAGTAGAAAACTAAATGATATTGATGTTGAGAAATTTGCGTCGTCTATCAAAGAGGCTGTGAAATGTATTGATTCTGATGATCCCCTAACTCTACTGCATCGGTATTCTCAGGTCATTGAGTCGACACTTGATGTATTTGCTCCTGTAAAGTCCCGCAAAAGTAAAGGCAACCATCCAAATCCCTGGTATACTGATGTAATTCACTTTGAAAGAATTCTCAGAAGAAAAGCAGAAAGAAAGTATGGAAAAACGGGTCTTGAAATTGATAGACAACTATTCCAATCACCATCCAAGAGGGTAATAAAATTGATTTCGGACGCTAAGACAACGTTTTATAAAAACAAACTCTCTGCAACAGATTCTAAAGATCTTTTTAATGTTATCGATAAACTTATCTCTTAAAATCAGAAGAAATTACCAAAGTCTAATTCCGATGTTGTGCTAGCTGAACGTTTCAGTGACTTCTTTCACAACAAAGTCAGTGATATCAGACGTACTCTTGACAATACCAGCAGTGGGTTAAATGCGTTTGAAGAACATCATGTGCCAAGCCGTTTGTTTGAGTTTGCCCCAGTTTCAGAAGAACATGTCCGATCCATCATTGATAAGAGCAAGTCAACTTCCTGTAGCCTAGATCCCCTTCCAACATGGCTTCTGAAGTCCAAACCAGTATTGGATGCGCTCCTTCCTTTCATCACTGCTATCATAAATTCTTCAATTGCCAAAAGCTGTGTGCCGACTTCATTAAAGACTGCCCTTGTGATTCCACTTTTGAAGAAGCCATCGCTTGATTGTGAGATCCTCAAGAACTATCGACCTGTCTCAAACCTTGAGTTTATCGGAAAGGTGCTTGAAAGGGTGATAGCCAGACAAATCACTAATTATCTGCAAGCTAACGATCTTCATGAACCACTGCATTCAGCTTATAAAGAAGGACACAGCACAGAGACAGCACTCTTGAAGGTAAAAGCTGATATTGATGCAGCATTGGACAGCAACCTTGGCATCAACCTTATACTTCTTGATCTAAGTGCTGCATTTGATACCATCGACCATAGCATTCTGTTCAATCGACTGCAGTTATCGGTGGGAATCAAAGAATCGGCACTGGATTGGTTGAAGTCTTATCTAACTGACAGAAGCCAATGTGTCCATATTCATAGCAGCAATTCTGTATCTAAACCGCTGTCCATTGGAGTCCCACGGGGATCGGTACTAGGTCCACTTCTTTTCTTACTGTATGTTCTACCACTTGGTAAAATTATTCATAGGCATGGTATCAGCTATCATGGTTTTGCCGATGATACGCAATTGTATGACACATTCATTCCGTCTGACCAGATGTCAATACACAGTGCCCTAAAGAAGCTAGAATCCTGTATCAGTGATATTCGGACATGGATGAATCAAAACAAATTAAAGCTGAACGATGAGAAGACAGAATTCCTGATGATACTACCAAGATCAAAACTGAACAGTTTCAACTTTTCACCAAAGCTAACATCGGCGAAACTGAAATCTCACCATCATGTAAAGCACGCAATCTTGGTTTCATCAAGGAAAAGACAATGTCTCTCATCCCACAGGTTAACAATACTATGTGTAAAATGTACATAAGATTAAAGCCAATATCCAGAATCAGGAGGTATCGTACTAAAGACTCATGTGCTAGAGTTGTATTAGCCCTGGTCAAATCTCTGTTGGACTATGGAAATGGACTCCTGGCTGGCGTTCCAGATTTCGCCCTCAACCGCCTTCAAGTTGTACAAAATAACTGTGCTCGACTAGTTGCCAAGTCATCTTCTAGAGATCATGTATCAGAAACTCTTAAAAATCTTCATTGGCTGCCTGTGAAAGCCCAAATCGATTTTAAAGTGCTATCAAATGTCTATAAAGCTTTGATTTCGGATACTGCTCCCTCCTACATGAAACAATCACTCACATTCTCCAAACAGGAAAGACAGAATCTTCGTTCGTCCACAGATACTACTTTATTATCTGTACCTGTTTACAAGAGACTCAGAGGAAAATTATCTTTCCCTATAAATGGTGCCCATATGTGGAATAAGCTACCAAGATCAATTAGAGAAAGCTCAACTTTTGTTAAATTCAAATCTGAGTTAAAAACACACTTGTTTAAATATTATTACGATCTGTGATGTGACATTTGTTAAGCGTTTAGAAATATCACCGGATATAATGAAGCGCTATTGAAGATGAATAATAATAATAATAATAAGTATTGCCTAAATACCTAATCAACAAAATACCTTTGCCCGAAAAATCGAACTTGAAGGGGGCGGGGGGTTTGAGATAAAAATCCTAGTCGATAAAACCTATCGAATGATTCTGTCGATAAAACCAGTCAAACCAATCTGTCGGAAACAAGTTAAAGTCGATAAACCCTGTCGTATAATCCAGTCGAAAAAAACCAATCCGGTCGATAAAATCAATCCAACAATTCAGTCGAAAACAAGTCAAATATCTCTGTGGATAAGACCAGTCGCTCAATCTTATGGAGCGGTGGTGGCTGTATATAGCCGCGGCGACTACAGGGGAGGGTCCTCCCAACTAGTTTCAAGTAGGATTTTTAGGGCAAAGGTAGTAGGAATCTAATTAGGTAATATTTTACGATACATTATTGTAGAGTAGATAAAGAAGGTAGTTCTCACTATAATAGTTAAAAACTAAAAATAATGTAAAGGGAATTTGGTGAAAATGTCAGTCGAATTGATCCACCCTGAATCGACTATTTAGCGATTAAGGTTTGGGCTTAGCCTCGATCATCATTACTAAAGTCGGTGGGATGAAAAATATAGTCTTGATTATTCATTTTTTTTATTTAATCAGAAGGAGCAAACCGGGTTCCAACCCAGTTAATATGGCATCCTAGCGATGCCATCGAGAGTTGATTATTTTCGGGATAAGTTAATAAAACAAATGTTTAATTAATAAATAATTTAGATAACATTTCAGGCCTAAAGAAAGATCTGCATTTGGCAGAATTAGCTCTTGCATAATATGTTTAAGTATAAATAAATTTTTTCGACCCCGCCCCAACCGTAGTTGGAGAGTTGAATGGGGGTTGTTTTTGGCATCTTCGTATGGCCTCGTCCAGGCGCATCCTCGGTATCCCCAGTGTTCTCGTTCCGTTCTACTACACTATACCCTGGGTTAATCCATAGGGTTTCCACGATTGTAGCTAACGTCTACAAACCAATCAAAAACAGTTTACAAACCAGTCGTTTCGCCTTCTTCTTTATAAGGGTAATTAACCATATTCATGTCTATTTACTGAATGATTTATGTAAATAATGTATATATTTCTACTTTATGTTTATTTAAAACTGCAGTTTCATATTTTTTAGTACAATCTATAAACAGTCCTACCTTGTTCAAGAATAACATCTATATTATTACTATTCGTTCTTTGTTTGAAATGTTGCATTCTGTTATGTTTATTATTATTGGCAATTTGATGGACTAATGGCGGTCTAGAGTGTCACGCTTCGATATCTAGCCGATCGGTCACCTATGGCTTGCGGTTGTTGCTTCGATCCCTGGTGTGAGCGAGCGTATGTGGCTTGGATATAGGGGCGCCTTCTCAACTTCGAGGGTTTACTCCGGGTACCCCCACAGCAAAGACCCTCCGCGTGCGCTAAGATCATTAAAATGAAAATAAGACAACTTGTCTGCGATATCACATTCGGTGGAAGCGGACGTTAAATATAAGAACAAGAATAACATTCACAATGCCTTGTCTACGATATCACGTGGACGTAAAACTCCGGGAACAAACGAACGATTCTCAATAAAACTCTTGCACCTACACATACATAAACGTCCTGTTTCATTCATATAATATTAAATAATTTAATTCTTGTTAATAAATACGAATAAAGAATAATTTGGACTTTTCTCATTTAGAGTTACTTCCCTTTGTCAGCTTTTTTTTGCCATTAACGCTGTGTGGAATTGGTCGATAAAAATAGCACACTTTTCAAGGGCGGATAACTTGAAAGCGTGCCCCCCACCCCATAGATTAACGCAGGGGTTAGTGGAGCAGAACAGAATAGAACCATTGGCGATAGCGAGGATGGTCCAGGCGATAGACTCAACCAAATATCTCACTCTCAGTCGATTAAATCGTTCAAATGGTTCAGTTGATATAACCAGTCGAATAATCCGTAAAAAGCAGTCAAATAATCCAATCGATAAAACCAATCGCTCAATATACCGAGGAAAAAACCAAAGCATGACTTAATTAATCATCGGTCGCCACTAAGATAACACCGTGTAGCCTTGTCTTCTGTGAATCCCTTTGAACACAAGGGAAAGTAGTCAAAAAAACAGACAAAAACAAATTAACCATATTTGATTTTGTGCGTGTTTCTTAAAAATACAGTTGTTTGAAATTGTTCCAAAATTTTAATCAGCCATCAACTGGTTTTATCAATTGGCTTATTTCACCTGTGACGTGCGGTGGGTTGGGGTATGCGACGTTTCCCCGAACTGAAGTGCGCATTACCAATCTGAACAAGTGACTTCGTTTTAATCCCATCTGAACTGCAATGTTTGTATGCTGTTGCATGTCTTGGGTAATTAGACGGTATTCCAAAGCTAGCACACGGTGTCATGACCATCGTTCATTACATGGTGTCAGACTACTCCTACTTGTCGTAAAGTAGATGTAGTAATCACTGGCTATATGTGCCGAAAAGTTTTGTCGCCCATCTTATGTGCCCTTTAGGGACTTGGGTTTTTGATTTGAATTGGAACATACAAACGCGGATTATACTTGTCATTGGTGTTAGAGATATAATTGAATATATTAATAACATATATTTCTTGTGAATACCGGTAATAATTTCTTTGTCACATTTTAATTGCGGAATAATTTTTGAAATGTATTTGTCCTTACATTGTTCTTGGTACATGTCAAAACCTTCTGTAAGGATGTTCTCACAAGGACGCGCTAACCGAACAACTCTGCAAATTCAGAAGGAGACAATTTGTCGGAGATGATAACACTAATTCCAAATGGCATAGCATTACATGCAAATAGGCCACGATGGCACGTAAGTATGCATTGTCTGCGATATCACCCAAGGTGAAGGCAAACGTAAAACCCCACGAACAAACGAACGTAAATGCTCTTTTCTCGATATATGTCGTCCATCTTGACTTGCCAATAGGTTGACATTACACCAAAGGTAGGTAGAGAAGTGTGCAGTTGTGGAAGCGTGTCATCGATTAGAGGTACCGATATGAGATGGGTTTAGTGACTTGGTTTAACTTTCGAAAGTCGACACAAAAGCGTTTCTAGTTGTCATTTTAGACACAATGACATTGGGAAACTCTAGGGTGACTGAGGTGGGCGATTGAACTTGACGTCACACATTTTGTTAGTTCATTGTAGGATTGCGGTAATGACAGAGCTGAATGGGAAGTTGGGACCTGCATTGATTTTCATTTGGACGGTGTCCGCGTGTGTTAACTCCTGGTCTTCTTGGGCAAATAAACTAAACTAGCAAGGAACTGGCACATAACTGAACGGTATCTTGTGGAGCATTCATATTATCCAACGTATCTCCCGCGGTAGAGATGTGGTGAGGATTTTACGTGTCACTGATATAATTATTATTGCTCGATTCAATTATTATTGCTCGATTATTGTTGTGATTTTAATGTGCTCGGTAACTAAATGCCACTCAAGGATTTTACTCAATGATGTTTAAGCCTCTTTGTCAAACTTCCTATTTCCACAGTTAAATTGTTGAACATAACACTAATGTCAAAATTAACCGTGACATGAATATGATTAGGAAAAATCACTTAATAACATATTATTGTGATGATCTTGAAATAAGAGTTCTACGTTGGTCTGGTACACGGCGCCAGATGATATGTAACAATATTAGCTCTTGATGAAAACAGTTCTCGGTGGTTTGGTACACGGCGCCATATGTAACAGTATTGGCTCGTGATGACAGCACATTGAACATAATATGTTTATTCTTTCAAACATTTAATATACAGCTGTAATCCTTAATTAAACTTGTGTTATCGGCGCTATGTTCTTAACTGCGAACTACCGTTGAGATCACGGCTAGTCACCCCATGGACACTGGTCAGTTGGCCTGATTGGATAGTATTTAGTCGACGATCGACTATGCTCCGTTTGGGGAGAAAGCGTTAGTCAATCAGCTAACACCCCTTCATTTGTCACAGCTGACATGAGAACGTTTCGATAATAACCCAAAAAGCATTGTGACGGACAGACCAATTTTAATAGTCCCCTGCGGTCAGCCGGATATATCCGTCTTACCATTTCAGTTTGGCGAGATCATATCGTTCGTTGCAGACAAGACCCCTTGCTACGGTCTACAAGCGTTGGATGAACTTACATTGGACGCTACCCTGCTGAAAGTTTTGTGTCCTTATTTAAGGAAACGGAATCGGATGGGCCCTCTAATCCATCTTGCGTCTCCTACCCATGCTTGTCTAGGTTTAGGGCACATGATTGTTGACGAGATTGCGGGTAAACGTTAGAGTTAGCGCTAGCCCTGTTTGCATCTCGCAATCTTTGACAAAATTTGCAGTGGCCTTAACTTTTAGACCATACCAACTATGTGCCTTCTTTAGAAAGTTTCTTATGAAACACTCGTTTGCGATATCACCCAATGTGGAACTGGGCGTTAAGTCCTAAGAGGGGTAGTATGTAGCCTTTTATACGTTAGCGGCTCTAGCTAGACATTTTAATTTTGAGTTACATCCTCACAGGACCTGTGTATACATTTGTAATCTCATAGCAGTTTTAAACTGTGTACCCTGCTTAATATAAAAACATTGTGTTCCTAAGTCAGTTCCCTCTAGTCCATCGTGATACCTGCATACCAAGACCATACGAAGAACTATGTCAAGTCGTTCAGATAAGACAAAATAGATAATGCACTTCAGTAGGTATAGAGGAAACGGCGAAAAATTCCCCGAACCCCTCGCAAGTCACAGGTCACTATATAAATTATCTGCAGTCTCAAAATGACCTAAGTGAACATGTCAATGATATTCTTAAACCTCACTTAGACACCTTAGTTTCCGGAAAATGAAATGCGCTTTTATGTCAAACTGTTTTTATTCCGACTGGACTAAGGTGCTATACAGTGTGGTGAAAGTTTGCCCGGAAAGCGGGCAGGGAATCACGCCGGAAAATACCGATGGACTTTCGGGGCCAATGCTGGGAATGAACACGGGACCTCCAGTAAGCGAACCCAAATCTGACTTTTTCAGCCACCGCGGAGCCATAGTTTACCGGAAACAGTGCACAAATAACATAGGTGACATTCATTACGCATGCCATTTGGGTTGTGTATGTCGGATTTAACTGAATTAACCATAGAAAGCCATCAGACGATTGAATCATTGAATTGACCAAATGAACTTTGAGTAATGTATGTTCTTTGTAGAACACCTATAATCACTAGTAAGTGAGAGTCGTAAAACAGCAATTTATTGTCATGCTGTATTGATTTAACTTGTCTATCACACCATGCAAGGAGTCAACTGGCGGAGTTTCGATTAACCGGTTGTACGTGACAAGGAGTAGGGTCGCCTGTCCAACCTCGTGGGTTTTCGCCGGGTCCTCCGGTTTCCTCCAAGTGGTAAAGACCCCTACGAACAAGCGAATTGTTGAAATATAATTGTACCATGTCTTAGTCCCGAAATGACTTAGTTTGTGCCGAGTGGACGTTAAACTCCATTTCTCTCCCTCAACATATGTAATGTTAACGGTTGTAAACGATTTCCAAGTAAGTTATACAATTTTATCACCAGTTTACCAACATGTTACTGTCGTGATGTCGGTTTTGTTTATTAGGTACTGACTATGATCATAAATGTAGTTAGTCGAAATGATCACATAACGACCATGTTTATAATAATATCCCCCCCAAGAACGCGGGGAGCAGGGGACTATAAAAAGGGGTCTGTCTGTCCGCAACACTTTTCTTCTAATTCAGCTAGAATGTTCTAACTTGGGATAGGTGTTTAATAGGTGAACGAGTTCGAAGATGGGCATTTTACGCTTCGGTAAGCAGAGATAAGCAATTTGATTGGTTGATGCTTTGAGACACGATAACTTTGGTTCTAATTAAGTGACAGCGATGAAACTTGGTGTATAGTTTCAATAACCACTGCATTGAATAAGTTCGATAATGAACATTAATTTTTTTTGCTGTGAGTAAGCAGTATGGCGGTATATAGAAGTTAACAATTACATGAATAGAAGTTAGACGAATGCAAAATAAAATTTTGAATCTGATATAACGCCACTTACTACGCGAACGAAAACCTAGTTCTAAATTTCTTCAATTACAATAAGGTAGACAGATATAAAGGATGTTGATACATCAAGGATCTGACTGACACTTTTAGAAATTTGTACCTTACTCCTAGCCATGCAATACATAACCTTATATGGCAACATCGTGTTTATATTAGTAGTAAAGTCTCGAACAAACGCACACAAACCTAGCATTATATGACAACATCGGGATTATATTAGTAGTAAAGTCTCGAACAAACGCACATCTATGGCAAGGTTTGGGGGCATTTGTGTGGAGCTTTTCACCACAACACTTCCACAAGATATTGGACTTAGAAAAAAATAAAAAAAATTTCCAGTGTGGAGCTTTTCACCACAACACTTCCACAAGATATTGGACTTAGAAAAAAATAAAAACATTTTCCAAAATTTCTTCTCAGACCCTCTCTGATTTTTTCGAAGTCCAATATCTTGTGGAACTCTTGTGGTAAAAAACACCACAGACACAAAACACTATCAAAATTATTCTAAGTCGAAAATCTTGTGGAATGTGGCACCACACAGGCATATAGGGGGTCTGAGAAGAAATTTAGGAATTTTTTTTTTTATTTTTTTCTAAGTCTAATACCTTTGGATCTCAGGGGGTCTGAGATGAAATTTTTGAAAGGACACAACAGAATAAAATTTTGTAGAATATATTTTCCCCACATTTTACAAGATAATAGGATAAGTTATTATTGTTCAAGCAAATTTTTCATGGTTCACTTTTCAAAACGCCCCCAAACCTAACCTTATATGTCAACATCATGATATATTAGTAGTAAAGTCTCGAACAAACGCACGCACACACACCTAGCCTTATATGACAACATCATGATATATTAGTAGTAAAGTCTCGAACAAACGCACACACACCTCACATAAAACTATTTAACTCTCATTAATTCGCATTTTTTTCTAAAAACTATTTAATTATTTAAGCAACATACAAAACACGATAAAGACAAGTGAAAAGGAATCTATCCCCTACAAATACGACATTATGTCTTTGTGTGAAACTAAATATAATCAGATAAATAATCACAGAGGTTGTTACAAATTTAGGAATGGGTATATATGTATTTAAAATAGCATTATGCAAGAGCAAAATCTGCTTATTACAAGTCTTTCTTTAGGCCTGAAATGTTATCTAAATAATCAATTAGACATTAATTAACATATCCAGACCATAATAAACTCTTGATGTCAAGGCTAGCCTTCGATGTTGGTAGATGAAATTCCTATACGCCGCTTAATGGCCATTGATAATTAAATCCATCAAGTGGATAATCGAGACTATGCTGTTTATATTAATGATTTGAGTAATGATGACCGAGGCTATGTGAATATTTCAAACGCTTTGTTCTCGGCTAATACTGGATCAATTTGACTGAAATTTTCAGCAAATTACCTTTACACTGTCTAGTTTTTAACTATTATAGTGAGAACTGCCATCTCTTTATCTTATCTAATGTAATTTTAATATAAGCAGATAAAGAGGTTCTTACAAATTTAGGAGTGAGAAGAATATGTATTATATATAATATAATCAGGTTGTTAGAAATTTAGGAGGAAAGAGAATATTATGTATATTTAGAAAATCTCTTACGAGTTGGAGATTTTATTTATCACCCAATCCTTTTTTACACGCACAAATAAATAAATGTAATTATTTGCTATAGATGTCACTTTTACTGAACCTGGTTACATTACAGCGTAGTGATACATCAAGTTTTGACAGCAGTTTACCTATATATTGACCCAGCATTCCCTTCAAGGTCAATCAAATAAAAACAGTTTCTATTTAACAAAAAAGAAGTTACTTTTAATTTTAAATAAGTGGTTTATTTAAAATGAAAGAAATTAGATTATGTAATTCATCAAACAGGCGATATCTACTGTCAAATGTGTTATATAATCAGATAAAGAAGTTGTTATAAATTTAGGAATGATTACTACAATGTGTATTATATATGTCGATCCGTCTCACTCACTGATTCATTACTATCATTGTTTATCTTATTTAAATACAAGGGTGCAAGATATAAAGACACCCCGATTCCGTCTGATAATATTTTCATTCAAACTGCAAGTGTCAATAATTTCAGATGGACCGAACATAGCCTTGGGTAAACCTACTATGCAAAGCACAACTTGGATGCCTGAAGGCACCGTGCCGTTGTCAGTGTAGTAGGGTTTTATATTCCCTTTAATTATTTTAGTAGGGTGTTATAGTCACTTTAACTATTTCAGTCAGTTCCATTGAGTATCCAGCTAGCCTTTTCTTTCCAGTGGTGATAATTACTTTAGTTTATAGTTAAAATGTGCTATTGTTGTAAGATAGTGAGCAGATTTCAGTCCCTTCTCTTGGAAACCTGGTTTGTTGATCTTGGTTACTAACTTCACTCTTCTATTTTCTGTCCATCGTTAAACATCTCTACTTAATTACAGCACAGATTAATCATTTATTTCATTTATTTGTTTGACTGGACTAGACATTTTAAACTATATAAATAATTCTAAACTATTAAATTAAATATTAGCAAGTTAATAATAATATATATATATATAAATTAAATAACTTTATATTTCATAAGTACATGTAAATGTTGATTAAATATATTATCCCCTGTGTAATGTCTTGTTACTTGTGATATCTAATTGTTTTATAGTGTTCCTTGTTGTGTTGTTCATAAAGTGTATAACTTTATAACACACCTTTATTTGCCTGGAAAACACCTGTGTTGGGGTATGTTTAAAATATGTATTTATATCTTTAATCTTTGTTAGAACGGTTAAATGTAAATAGATAATTTCTTTATTTAAAAGCATAATAATATAGTACTTCCTCAATCCCCATTCAGATACAAATCTGAATATCAATATTGCCTATAAAAATAATTTCTGTCCCCCAAAAGAGGAGCATAAGGTGAAACGGAAGACATTTTAAATCATATCGATTGGTAATGCAAGTAATGCAATGACAGAAGTTTTCTATCAATAAATTAACTGTTTTCTAATATATACTATTAAAAAAAAGTAGGGGATATTTGATTTTTATGTGTTATTAAAGTCACCTAATGAAGCTGACGAAGAAACAAATGACAAAATGAAATGAAGTTCACATTCATCGATTTATTCCAAATGATCGTTAGACTAAGTAAGGCACAGACTGACCATTATAAGGGTAAAATGAAACGCGGGGTCAAACAGCAAAGTTACCACAGCATCACAACAAAGTCAGTAACGGGTAAATCCTCCTTTGTTTGCCAAACAAGCATTGATCCGACGTGGCATACTCCTAATGAGACGTCTAAGGTCATTTTGGTCCAGATTGTCCCATTCCTGTTGCAACGCAGCAGCAAGTTCTTGGACATTGACAGGACGTTGTTGACGTCCTGTAACCTCTGTCCAAACATGTCCCAGACATGCTCGATGGGGGAGAGGTCGGGACTCAGTGCTGGCCAAGGTAATGTGGTGATGTTCTGTTGTTGGAGGTAACCTGTAACGATCCTGGCCCTGTGATATCTTGCGTTGTCATCCTGGAAGATGAAACGGCGGCCATGACGTCGTGCGAACGGCACAACATGGACTGCCAAGATGTTGTCGCGGTAGTACTGGCCTGTAACACGCCCTGCAACAACATGTAAAGCCGTTCTTCCAGCAACAGTGATGCCTCCCCACACCATAACAGAACCACCCCCAAATCGATCATGTCTGATGAAGTTAACGTCTTGGAAGCGCTCGTTTCGACGACGCCACACCCTCCTACGTCTGTCCAAAAAATCAACAGTGAACCTTGACTCATCTGAAAACATCACATTGCTCCAGCGTCGATTATCCCAGTGTTGACGATCCCTACACCAACGACGTCTTGCCTGAATGTGATGATCTCTCAAACAAGGGATCACGCGAGGACGTCGGGCGCGAAGGTGACCCCTATGCAGTCGATTCCGAATCGTCTGGCCACTCACTCTCACACCAGTGTCTGTTTGAAGACGAGCGCTGATCTGATTTGCTGTGAAGAAACGATTTCTCAAGGCCAAGGTACGGATAAATCGATCCTGGGCTTGAGTTGTCGCCCTTGGTCGACCTGAGCTTGTGTAGCCATGTGGAAGCTAATTTATATTTTTCCACAATTTATTTTTTTTTACAATAAGTATAATGATACTGCAACCATTATATCACTTTTTGTTTCGTTTCGGAATATATGTCCGTGGTGACAAAACATCACCGGAAGTTGAAACCGCATGGTTCTCTTCCATTTTGTCAATAAACTGTAACACCGCTCACTCTCTGTCTCTAATATTTTCAGGCCTACATGTAAGACCAGCTAGACCAGTGGTGATGTGGGGCCAGGGTCGTGGGTTCTTTTGACCAGCCATCGAGTCAGCCAGAGCATTCGTCCGTTAGTGACAAGTCTTGAGACCCCCTCAATCAATCTTGAGCAAGACGTGTTACACGTGGTCTGTCCTGTACAGATTGTGTATCACGGTATCTGGACCATAGCCTGCTTATGACAGACTGAGAAACATTCATCGTCCGCGCCACAACCGCCTGTGTTGTGCCGATCTGTAGCATGCCAAGGGCACGTAACCTTTCATTTTGAGTATCAAAATTTGTTTTCTGGTCACTAAAACAATTTAACTGATGTTTCCACCCTGGGATTCAATGCCACAATGACTGTAACATTCAAAGTCAGAGTCGTGCAAATCATGGGTTGGACCCCCATGATGATCCCAAGCATCACCTGCATTCCATGCGGTAGCTATTGGTGCGTTTGGGCGTCACATGTAACTGGAAATGTTTCTTCTGTTAGGTTCTATCGTAGAGAGAGAGAGAGAGAGAAATGGGGTTTAACGTCCACTCGACACAACTAGGTCATTTCGGGACTAACATATGGTTTTTAATTTTATTTCAATAATTCGCTTGCGCGTAGGGGTCTTTAGCAGTGGGAGGAAACCGGAGTGCCCGGAGGAAACCCACGAAGTTGAGAAGGCGCCCCTATCTCCATGCCACATACGCTCACACCAGGGCTCGAAACCACAGCCGCAAGCCAGAGGTGACCGGCCAGCTAGAGGTCGAAGCGCGGCACTCTAGACCACTAGGCCATCCCAACCCCCCAGGTTCTATCGTGACTTTTTTCGTAGTCATTTGTATATTTTAGTATTATGCCCCCAAAATCAAATATCCCCTAGTTTTTTTGAATAGTATATATTGTTTTCATATGTTTATGGAAGAATGACAGATGTAAGTATATTGGTTTATGAGTCTGATCCAACTAATACAACAACGACGCCCATCCTTTGTAAATTTATACCAGGGATTTTCGGTATGACTTCTCGAACATTTGAATGTGATGACGTCGCACAGTTGGTATGACCGCCCCCCCCCCCGCAATGTTAATCCGACACTGATTGTACTGTATTGAAGACTTACCTTATAGTTATTGTATGGTATTAAAACTTAAAGTAGCCAAGTCTTTAACTTAATATCATCTAAAATCTTCAACATTGAAAACACGAATTATTTGTCAATTTAAATCAACATTGATGCTGTGATCTTACCGGGAAAAGATGGGCCTTTGATGTCCAATATTCAACACAAAATAAACATTTTACTTTTACTACACGAATCGTGTACCAAATGCGTTTTCAGCCACAGTTGTAACAAGAGACGAGGCTAAACACATTGCACCAAATCAAACGGTGTATGTAGACTGGAATAACCAGACGCTAGAAATTTGCATTTGATTGTCGACTGCTGGCTTATTTCGCCGAACATAACTGATTTGAAATTAGAGTAAAAGTAGAAACAGAAACCATTGAATGTAAATTAGTTTATATACATTCATATTATAGTATTATGTGCGTTGCGTACTACTTGTCCCAAATATTAGCGCGTCAGTTGAACCCAATTCAACATGTATACATCAAAAACAAGGCATGGTGTGTCTTGAATATTAGTGTCACTACATAGACATTTAGAGGACAACATCCAACACATATGTAGAGGCAGAGCACCATTGGTTTTGACCCCTCTGACTTTGTACCGTTGATTACAGATTAAACATCCACAAGTGTACAAATGTGTTGTTATTGATGTGTTCCCATTTGAATATTGTTCACAATAAGAAGCAAAATAAATAAGATATGTTTACAGGATCATTTTGTTATACGAAAAACTAAGTGATGCGTTTTCTATGGCGCTCAGTATATTTATTACGTTCCTGTGATACTGGTGAGTCGTGTGTTGGAAAAGCTTTTTGATCAGTCACTTGAATATATCAATAATGAGCAAATAGGCTAAATCTATTTGTTATGGTCAGCTCAATTTTCGTCAAGGTTGCTAAGATGTAAGTAAGTTTTGGGCACATGCTTGTTGGCGAGATTGTAGGTTAGGGCTAGGGTAATCATTGGGGATAGGTCCAAGGTTAGGGTGTACATGTACACTGGAGTTGTTTCCCTCTAGCAGCAATGATCACTCATTGCATGACGACTGTCGTGTGTCGTTCATTTCAGTTCTATATTTAAATGTCTATCATAGGAACGTGATAAATATATGAAATGAAATGAATTTGACACGTCCTACTGTTCTGCGCATGACTGGGCTTATGAAGACGGGTGATACACAAGACACGCAATGGATGGATCTGCTTTGTAATAATCGAATCAAATACGATTCTGATATCTTTCAGAACCAGCTACATTCATACAGGACGACGTCAGTGTCATATCCATTATACACCGTCTCGGACTAGGACAGTTATTCCTGTACCCCCAAATACAATCTTCATATCTGTCATAACATAACCAACACGTTCCTCGACTGGGTGCTGTCAGACCTCGAAAAATTAAATGAATTAAAATACGCCATTAAATAAAATGGACGCTGGTCTATCACACCTGTGTAAGCCATGGATGTAAAATAATTCAAATTATATAACAAGAAATGATAACTAGAGGTACACTGTAACTGACACTTTATATCATTTTTTGTACCATTCATTGTTTGTCAACATACAAATAGAGGTCATGTTCTAGCGGTAAACAGGTCAGTAAATTTATCGCCTAATACATGATAATGCGATATTATATACGCCAACATATGCAAATAATCCACTTCGCTTTTCCACATACAGCAAGTGGTTTCTTTTTCCCCACGGGATTTTTACTATCCGCACGGACGACACCAAACATTATGCAAGAGCAGGGGGTGGGGTAGGGTGGGTAAATGGTTAGCACGTGCGTTCTGTATCATGAATCCTGTCATTTGGCCGATAGGCGAGCCGGTTTGTACATGGCGTACGCCGATCAGGTTACCGTATCAGAGCAAATCAAGTGACCCGGCTGATAAAAAAAAAATGGCGTCGGATAATATTAAACAGGTTACATGACATGTTTTATTAAAGATAGGGTGCAAGGCAACGAAATATTCACCCACAGCAGCTAAATTCTCCGAGTAGTCAACAAGAGTTGTCGCTTATTTTTAATCTTTTTCGGCAATGAAACATTTAATAATATACAAAAATCTGATTAAGAGTAACAACTCATTATTAAGTAATTATCAGAAAATCATTAGAACTTGTTTGGTTTTGATAAAAGTTACGCCCCATGCAAACGTTTAGTATACGAAACATTTTATATCATGGATTTAGTTGTTCAGTTATCAAAATTTATTGAAAATCAATGTACTTGTTCGTCTCAAGATCTTAAACTCTGTATAAATTTAAATTCAGATGATAATTTTGGCCTCTAGAGCGTCACAAGATTTTTTGAAATGATCAAGTGCCAGTGACAGGATAGGAAATCGGTGAAAATCAATAGGCCTCTTCGACTCATTACCTTAAACACTGTATAAATTTAAAGTCCATCGAATATTAACTTTAGCCTCTAGAGCGTTCACAATTCCGACGGGGGCGACGACAATATACGACCACAAAGCGGCGCATTCGGCGTACGCCGTGACCAAACTTTTGTCGACTTCCGGTTAAATCAAGTCACCTCGCCGGGGAAACGGCCGAACTGTGGTCAGCCGGTATGGATTAATCAAGCAGGGTCATTGAGCCAACTGGGTAGTTTCGAATTCCCGGTAGTACGTGACAAGGAGTAGGGTCGCCTTTTCAACCTCGTGGGTTTTCTCCGGGTACTCCGGTTTCCTCCCAATGCTAAGCGAATTAATGAAATAAAATTAAACCATGTTAGTCCCGAAATGACCTAGTTTGTGTCGTGTGGACGTTAAGCGCCATCTTTCTCTCTCTCTCTCTCTTTCTTCCTCTCTGCAAGAGCTAAATCTGCTTGTTGCATATCTTTCTTTAGGCCTGTAATGTTATATAAATTATTAATTAGTCTTAATTAACTTATCCAGACCATAATCAACTCTCCATGTCAACGCTAGTCTGTGGATTATGATCCCATTTGCTTCTCAACTTTCATTCATGATTAAATCATGACCTGGATAATCGAGACTATGTTTTTATCTCACCGACTTTAGTAATGATGATGAGGGGGGGGGGAGAGGCTAGGCCGAAATTATAATCACTCAATTCACTGTTCATAGTGGATCAATTTAACTGAAATTTTCAGTAAATTGCCTTTACATTAGTTTTTAACTGTTATAGTGAGAACTGCCAACTCTTTATCTAATAGTGTATCTTTAACGTCGCTGAAATAAATCCTTTAAGTAACTTTTATTCCATATAATTGTGTCATGTGTTATCCTCATCCAGTTACTAAATGCCACTTAAACAACAGAAATGCCAGCTCTATATCTAATCTCCCATAACGTATCTCTAAGTATAAGAAGAAGAATTTGTATATTATTTATTTAGGTTTCAAACAATTAGACGGTATTCATAAATTAAAGTGGGCAACTTGTTCATGCCCGGCTTGCATTGATGGTAAATGCAAACATGTAGTTGCTATTTTATATTTATTAATTGTCATGTTTCGTTTAGGATTAACTCAAATACATGAATCTCAAACTTGTACAGATAAACTCCAAATGTGGCATGTTAAAAAAACATTTAACTGATGAATCGTTATTATTTAATTAATTTTATTAAGCATGATCCTTCTAGTTCCTGCAGTAAAAAAGAATTATGTTCAAATATTAAGTATCATAATCCTGTTCCTGATTTTTCACGCTCTGTTACTTCAGAAAAGATTAATAATCTTGTTATGATTTATAATAAAAATGTAATTTCCCTTCCGGTTTAAGACACCATACAATCAAATGACTGTTTGTCCGTTTTATCTAAACATCAATCTGTTGCATCGTTACATGATTTAAAGTTTAAGTGTATTAATGATAATTCATTTAATTTTAATTTTGATTCTTATTTACATGTCTTATCAACAGATAAATTGGATCAGTTTGAGTTTTATAATTCTGCAATTTCTCAAAGTATATCTAATTTCATATTCCTTTATCGTTTCAGGTTTACTTAGTTTTCAAGGGAGAGTTGCACCGAAAGATGGCTGGGGAAGATTTATTCTTCTTTAAATGTCTGTAAACATATTGAAGTTAAAACCCAACTCGAGAGTAAAAATTCGTTTTGGTTTGCCCAACGGGAATACGTATTAACATCATCCAACTTTGGAACATTTTGCAAACTCCGAGAATCTACAGATCCCGGGAAGACTTTTTTTTCAAAAGAAATTATACTTTACCTCTCCAAGTGTTCGACATGGCCTAGAGAATGAGAGCTTGGCGTTTACAAAATATGTTGAAAAGCTGAATGGTGTTACCCACTGTCCTGTTGGGCTTGTTATACACCCTGATTTACCATTTATAGGTGCTAGCCCTGACAGACTTGTATATAATTCAAATTCTAAGGCACTCAAACTTATAGAAATAAAATGTCCATATAGCTTTCATAGTAAAAAAACAAAAATCTTTCAACATGTTGATTCAAACACTTTTTTTCAGATTCAAGGTCAATTGAATATAATTGGTATAGATTCCTGTGATTTAGTTGTTTTTGACTTAATCATAGTTAACGTAAACCGAGACCAGACGTTTTTTGAGACACAAATGCTCCATAAACTTACACATATATGGTTTAGAAAATTACTGCCCCATTTCGCATCTGCTTTTCAAAGCCATCATAAATAAACCTTCTTGTTTAAATGTTAAATATTTTATTGATAATAGTAACTACTTTGATACAAACCGTAATAATTTTGATGATTTTATATAGTTCTGCTATTCGTAAATAACTTATAAGATGTAGCCACTAATGTCGGTTTTTTACATGTTTATTAAACTCTTGGAAATATTCAACTATGTGAACAAGTTCAACTCCATCTAGAACAACCCTAGCCGCCAATCTGGTCTAAAATCCTTAACAGTAACACTCTGGTGAAACTGAAAAGTAATTCCATCCTCCCAAAACACTACTTCCTTTTTTCATTTTGGATTTTTACAGATTGGACCAAAAAAGTTCGCAAGATATCCACAAACAAACCATATCTTTTCTAACATTGGACATAGGGAAATTGGAATATAGTGTTTTGGAGAATGGCGTACTCTTTAATTTCTCGAACAGCCCGTTCGACATGAACCCTTAAAGCAGCAATATTTCTGGATTTGTCTAATCGAGTATCAGTAAATTGGTCTTGACCTTGTAAAAATGTTGGTATACATAAACTTACTCCCCTCATCTCCAAATCTTCAGCAATGTCAAACCCCCTATCAACCATTATTGAATCCCCCTCCTGTAATAAATCTAAAAACCCACAATGACGAATATTTTTTTTATGAACAACGACCAGCGTTCAACTGCGATAAAAAAGTTATTTGGCCAGCTGGAGAAAAAGGTAATAAAGCCTTAGCGGTATTGTGGTGCTTATATGACGAAAAGGTCTCTCTTTGGCACAGTGAAGCAGAAGGTTGCTCAATAAAAAATTCTGTACAATCGAAAATGGCGTGAGTATTAGAAAATGAACCATGAAAAAGTGGTGGAAGTTTTTTTTTTAACGTGTTCTTGACTTGGCTTTATAGGCAAAAAATTTCAAACGATCAGCCACGAAAATGATCCATGTATTTAAAAGTTTAGAGACATGACCTAATAAACCATATAAATCAGATAAAAGCTTTTCAGAGATACCCTTCCGTAATCTAACTAAAGTTATAAATAATTCCTATAATGGTGAAATACCCCTAGAGGGACCTCTCTTATTAATCAAATCATAGGTTGCACCTTCCGATGTGTTTTCTACGGAAGCGTAATAGGGCCACATATTTTTTTTTTATTCTATTTTCAATTTTTCAAGTTAGTAACTTGAATTTTCAAGATACTAACTTGAATTTTCAAGTTACTAACTTGAATTTTCAAGATACTAATTTGAATTTTCAAGTTACTAACTTGAATTTTCAAGATACTAACTTGAATTTTCAAGTTACGAACTTGAATTTTCAAGATACTAACTTGAATTTTCAAGATATTAACTTGAATTTTCAAGTTACTAACTTGAATTTTCAAGTTAGTAACTTGAATTTTCAAGTTACTAACTTGAATTTTCAAGATACTAACTTGAATTTTCAAGATACTAACTTGAATTTTCAAGATATTAACTTGAATTTTCAAGATACTAACTTGAATTTTCAAGTTAGTAACTTGAATTTTCAAGTTAACTAACTTGAATTTTCAAGTTAACTAACTTGAATTTTCAAGTTAACTAACTTGAATTTTCAAGTTACTGTTATATTATAAAAAGGCGTTTTGATCTAATGATATAGTATGTCATGCAATGCTTTAGTCAATGGACGGCACGGTTATAGACCTCAATGACAAGGTCCGGGAGTAGCCTATTCGATCACGCAGGTTTCCCCCCTGCAGCGAAATTACACCCCGCGCATTATGGTGTCGACGTACCATAAAACACCATTTATTCATTCATTCATTCATTCATTCATTTTAACAGTATTGAGCCCTATAGAAAACCTTTTTGAAGTACAAAAAAAACATTAAATGACAAATCAAACGTCCCAGTTCCCAGTTCTAAAAATAGTCTTTAGTGACATAATACACGACATTCCCCCCACCCCCGCCACATGGATATCTGCCCCCGGATAACCCCCCTCCTTTTTAGGACTTTTACTCCCGGGACATTTCCTGCTGAAGACATCTTAACTCCTAGGACATCGCCACCCGAACTTTTACTCACCAGACATCTGTCCCTGGGACATTTACCCCCACCCCCTAGGCCATCTACCCCCAGAGTTTTACTCCCTCCCCCCGACAATTTTCCTCTGGAACATCTGCGCCCTAGGACATGTCTGCCCCCTCCCCGCCACCCACCCTTTAGAGAGAGAGAGAGAAATGGGGTTTAACGTCCACTGGACACACACTAGGTCATTTCGGGACTAACATATGGTTTTAATTTTATTTCGATAATTAGCTTGCGCGTAGGGGTCTTTAGCAGTGGGAGGAAACCGGAGTGCCCAGAAGAAACCCACGAGGTTGAGAAAGCGCCCCTATCTCCCTCCATGCCACATACGCTCACACCAGGGATCAAAACCACAGCCGCAAGCCAGAGGTGACCGGCCAGCTAGAGGTCGAAGTGCGGCACTCTAGACCACCCTTTAGAACCCAGGACGTGTAAAATAATGCACTGTAAAAAATTATACTTATTTTACATTGTTTCTGGGATTGCTTCGTAACACCCTTTAGAATCCTGGACGTTATGAGGTACTCCAAGAAACAATGTAAAACAAATATAAATTTTTTACAGTGCATTATTTTACAGGTCAATAGTACAGAGTTAGATAGTAGAATGCGTCCATCGCCCTATTCCCAGCGTGTCGTAGAAGCCGACTCTTGGGGAGAGGTTCGGGTGGCCGATAAGCTACGCCTTGGTTTGCCATCAATGATGTCGAGGGTTCGGGTCCCATTCTCTGCTATCTTAGTGACAAGGTGCAAGAGCAGCCTATCCGATCACTCAGGGGTACTCCCAGAACCTAAGCAGATTATCGGCGATAACACGTAGATTGACATGATTTAGGGATCGAAACCACAGCCGCAAGCCAGAGGTGACCGGCCAGCTAGAGGTCGAAGCGCGGCACTCTAGACCACTAGGACATCCCACCCCCACCCCACCCTTTAGAACCCAGGACGTGTAAAATAATGCACTGTAAAAAAATGATACTTATTTTACATTGTTTCTTGGAGTACCTCGTAACATCCTTTAAAATCCTGAAACAATGTAAAATAAATATAAATTTTTTAACAGTGCATTATTTTACAGGTCAGTAGTACAGAGTTAGAAAGTAGAATGCGTCCATCACCCTATTCCTAGCATGTCGTAGAAGCCGACTCTTGGGAGAAGGTCGGGTGGCCGATAAGCTACGCCTTTGTCTGCCATCAATGATGTCGAGGGTTCGAGTCCCATTCTCTGCTATCTTAGTGACAAGGTGCAGGAGCAGTTTATCCGATCACTTAGGGTTACTCCCAGAACATAAGCAGATTATCAGCGATAACACGTAGATTGACATGATTTACGGTGTCGACGTGCTATAAACAACTTTCATTTATTTAGGTCAATACTGCCAGTTTATGAAGAGAAGACATGGTTTTTTTTTATCAGAGCTGAGTATAAACGCCATGCGCTTTCCGCCTCAGTTAATTCTACTAAAGCGTAATAGGGTCATTAATTTATTATTTTCTAAATCTTAAAGCCTGTAAGTCAATAACCTGAAAATTCCGGGTAGTAAAATGCCATACAAGAAAGATAATACGCCCACACAGCAACCTTGACACACATATAGGCTACCAGAAATGTAACGGATATGTAACGGATAAAAGCCTGGACCAAATATACATCACAGTCGGTCATAACTTCGTTAATACTTCGGGGGGGGGGGGGGCGTTACACGATGTTCTAAGTAGGGGGGATGTCCAGGGGGTGAAAGTCCCAGGGTAGATGTCGTTGTGTCTCGGTCTATAACCGTGCCGTCCATTGCCTGAAGCAAAACGCTTATTTTATAATATAACAGTAACTTGAAAATCAGTCACTAAGACAGCAGAGAATGGGACTCGAACCCTCGACACCATTGATGGCAGACCAAGGCGTAACTTGTCGGCCACCCGACCCACTCCGCAAGAGTCGGCGTCTACGACACGCTAGGAATAGGGCGATGTACGCGTTCTACTTTCTAACTCTGTACTATTGACCTGTAAAATAATGCACTGTAAAATATTTACATTTATTTTACATTGTTTCTTGGAGTACCTCGTAACGTCCAGGGTTCTAAAGGTTGTTACGAGGTACTCCAAGAAACAATGTAAAATAAGTATAATTTTTTTACAGTGCATTATTTTACACGTCCAGGGTTCTAAAGGTGGGGGTTGGGATGGCCTAGTGGTCTATAGTGCCGCGCTTCGACCTCTAGATGGCCGGTCAGCTCTGGCTTGCGGCTGTGGTTTCGATCCCTAAATAAATGTAATCTACGTGTTATCGCCGATAATCTGCTTATGTTCTGGGAGTACCCCTAAGTGATCGGATAGCCTGCTCCTGCTCAATGTCACTAAGACAGCAGTTAATGGGACCCGAACCCTCGACATTATTGATGGCAGACCAAGGCGTAGCTTATCGGCCACCGAACCTCTCCCCAAGAGTCGGCTTCTACGACACGCTAGGAATAGGGCGATGGACGCATTCTACTATCTAACTCTGTACTATTGACCTGTAAAATAATGCAATGTAAAAAAATTATATTTATTTTACATTGTTTCTTGGAGTACCTCGTAACGTCCAGGGTTCTAAAGGGTGTTACGAGGTACTCAAAGAAACAATGTAAAATAAGTATAATTATTTTACAGTGCATTATTTTACCCGTCCAGAGTTCTAAATGATGGGGGTTGGGATGGCCTAGTGGTCTAGAGTGCCGCGCTTCGTCCACTAGCTGACCGGTCACCTCTGGCTTGCGGCTGCGGTTTCGATCCCTGGTGTGAGCGTATGTGGCATGGAGGGAGATAGGGGCGCCTTCTCAACCTCGTGGGTTTCCTCCGGGCACTCCGGTTTCCTCCCACTGCTAAAGACCCCTACGCGCAAGCGAATTATCGAAATAAAATTAAAACCATATGTTAGTCCCGAAATGACCTAGTGTGTGTCCAGTGGACGTTAAACCCCATTTCTCTCTCTCTCTCTAAAGGGTGGGTGGCGGGGAGGGGGCAGACATGTCTTAGGGCGCAGATGTTCCAGAGGAAAAATGTCGGGGGGAGGGGGTAAAACTCTGGGGGTAGATGTCCTAGGGGATGGGGGTAAATGTCCCAGGGGCAGATGTCTGGTGAGTAAAAGTCCGGGGGGAGATGTCCTAGGAGTTAAGATGTCTTCAGCAGGAAATGTCCTGGGAGTAAAAGTCCTAAAAAGGAGGTGGGTTATCCGGGGGCAGATATCCATGTGGCGGGGGTGGGGGGATGTCGTGTATTATGTCACTAAAGACTATTTTTAGAACTGGGAACTGGGACCTTTGATTTGTCATTTAATTTTTTTTTTGTACTTCAAAAATGTTTTCTATAGGGCTCAATACTGTTAAAATGAATGAATGAATGAATGAATAAATGGTGTTTTATGGTACGTCGACACCATAATTCGCGGGGAGTAATTTCGCTGCAGGGGGGAAACCTGCGTGATCGAATAGGCTACTCCCGGACCTTGTCATTGAGGTCTATAACCGTGCCGTTCATTGACTAAAGCATTGAAAATTCATGTTAGTATCTTGAAAATTCAAGTTAGTAACTTGAAAATTCAAGTTAGTATCTTGAAAATTCAAGTTGGTATCTTGAAAATTCAAGTTGGTATCTTGAAAATTCAAGTTAGTAACTTGAAAATTCAAGTTGGTAACTTGAAAATTCAAGTTGGTAACTTGAAAATTCAAGTTAGTATCTTGAAAATTCAAGTTAGTATCTTGAAAATTCAAGTTAGTATCTTGAAAATTCAAGTTAGTATCTTGAAAATTCAAGTTACTATCTTGAAAATTCAAGTTACTAACTTGAAAATTCAAGTTAATATCTTGAAAATTCAAGTTACTAACTTGAAAAATTGAAAATATAATAAAAAAAATAATATGTGGCCCTATTACGCTTCCGTAGTTTTCAGTACCAACATAATATAAAAAATTGCATTCTGGTAACAGGTATTGATCAAAACTATAGAGTGAAATATATGATTGAAATCCAGTATAGTCCTTTATATCAGCATCCGATTTGGCAAACGAAGGAGGTTGCATTTTTCAATATTTCTAAGTTTTAACAAATGAGGATTTAACATTGGAAAGGAATCAGCACTAATATTTTGTAAACTATCAATTGAACTAGCTTGTTGAGTTTACAGTAATTTCAACAGGTATGGTATTATTTATATACTTGTCTTCATCTGAATTTGGGCTAACATCTTGACTTAAAACACTGTCACTAGGGGCAGAAATTAAATTTGTTACAGTACTAGTACTAGGGGTAAAAATATTATGGGTTTTTTTAATGTTCTTCTTGACTTTGTAGAATGACACTTATTTCAATCAAATATTGATGTAACGGATTCCGTTTTAAGCCTACGGCGAGTTCTATACAAATTTGGCAGTTCATAGTTATTATCATAATGTAATGGACATATTCTGGTATGAAAATTTAAAGAAAAATTTGGTCCAATATCTCTTTTGATATTAATAATCCATTGTTTACAAAGTACTTGATCTTTAGGAAATGAGTGAAAAGATAATGAAGATTCAGTTCTTGAGTCACTTGTACAAAGTGGAACACAATAATGGTGCGGCATATTTAAGGTATAATGAGTTGATTAAAAAAAGGTAGGTAGGTAAAGTTGAAATTTTGCTACAGTACGCTAATCACCATTTCCTGAAAAAAAGAAAAAAAAGAATTATTTTAATAAAATATTCGATGATTCAAAAATCCTCGCTCAACAAAGTACAAACGACTTTAAGAAGAATAGAATTGTTGTTTAATCATACCGTTTCAAATGAAAGGGCGTGTTGCCGATCCCCGTCCTCCCCTCATAATAAAATATTACTTATACATGCATGGGCGTTGTGGTAGTCAAGCACTTATGGAACTGCATGGACTGTCAACTAGAATGTCAGGGCTGCAAATCCTGATGAGGGTTGAGAATAATCGTCAGCATGTTTCAAACTTGGTTTTCACTATATTGGGTTAACAAGGTAAGTGGTGGAGATGCTGCTGTGTCTATGGACAAAAATGTAGCAATAATTTTCTACTGACACTTCTATAAACTGAAAATGGCTTATTAATCAAGGACTAGAATACAAGCTTCAAAATTTTTTAGAATTTTCATTAGTGATAATACCAAAAAAAAAGGTTGGAATTGATAAAAACTTTGTTTTTATTAATGTTTAACAGTCTAGATTGTTTGCTTAAACTTAAATTTGTCGTTCTTCGTCCTTGCATTGCCATTTATGGATAATGATTATGGTACAGATTTGATTTCAAATAAAACTTTAAAAAGGGTGTTATTTTTGTACCCCGCCTTTCGAAGAAAGTTGGGGGACTATTAAAATGGGTTCGTCCGTCTGTATGTCTGTCCGTCACACTTTTTGGGATGCAATGACGCTCTTCCTAATTGAGCTAGAATGTTCAAACTTGGTGTATGTGTTTATTTGGTCAATGCCTTGATGGGGTTCGAAGATGAGCATTTTCCGCTTAGGGTAAGCAGAGATAAGCAATTTGATTGGTTGATGCTTTGGGACACGATAACTTTAGTTCTAATTAAGTGAGAAATGAAATGAAATGGGATTTAACGTCCTACTCTTATGCACCTAATAATTAAGTGAGAGTGATGAAACGTGGTGTAAAGTTTCATGACAGTAATGCCTTGACTAAGATCGATAATGAGCATTTTCTGCTCAGAATAAGCAGGGCGATAAGCAATTTGATTTGCAGATACTTTGGAACACAATAACTCTCCTTCTAATTGAGTTAAAATGTTCAAAATTTGTGTGTATGCTTATTAGGTCAATGCCTTGATGGATAAAACTTTAAAAGGGGTGTTATTTTTGTCCCCCGCCTTTCGAAGAAAGTTGGGTGACTATTAAAATGGGTTCGTCCGTCTGTCCGTCACACTTTGCGATTAATTAATATATGTCATCTATTTATTTGGGGACTTTGGCGTGTTTTGCACATGATTTTATAAGTGAAAATACCTTTTCGTGACAAAGATGGATGGACTTGATTATAAACTACTATATATATATTATAAGCTTAGAGCAATAACTCATCTAAAAGGACGGGTGTAGGGTCTAATTTATGTTTTATTATAGTATAAAGTGTAACTTAATAATTGTGTAAATATGTGTATGACTATGAGAACGTCTTCAGAATAACCCGAGAGCCCAATGAGATTTAATCAAAATATTGAGTCCAAAAGGTTTGGGGTTTGCAACACATATTTGACCCCTAGATCATTATGGAAAGGCAAGTCTTAAGTTTTGTAACCTGTGCGTTTACCTGGGAGCGGTCCCCTTAACCCCCTTAAATTTAATGGGAGTTAAAATTCAATGTCCATCCACAATTTTCTTGCAAGGATTACATACTTAGCACTTTGAAACAGAGTGCATGACTTAAGATCATAAAATATTGTGCTAATGCTACTTAAGAGCTTAATTAATTAGCATTAATTAGTGGCCGTAATTAAAATTTATAGTCCATGACTGAAACAAAGCCTAAAAGCTAGCTAACCAAGTCATGAAACCAAAAATATCACTTAAGAGCGACAAAAGTTGAACAAACCTTGCTTAAGACTGGTTCAAAGGTGACAAAGGTCAAAGGTCACTAATTAGTGACTGCAATTAAAATTTAGAGTTCATAACTGAAACAAAGCCTAAAATCTGGCTTACCAAGCCAGTAAACCAAAATTATAACTTAAGAGCGACAAAAGTTGAACAAACCTTGCTTAAGACTGATTCAAAGGTGACAAAGGTCAATTTTTGGGTCTCGTAATAGGGTTTGAGTGGATTTGATTAAATTGTCTTGTCCAAGATTATTTTTGTTTGGAAAACATTTCTATGAGTTTCACTGCACCAAATTCATGACTTAAGAGCATAAATTGTTGTACTAATGTTACTTATAGTTGGGTACGAGACCTAAAATCCGTGACCAATTTGGGGGGAAGTTGTTTTGAAGGTGGTTTCCATATGGAAAAAACCTGCTGAAGCGATTAAACTTGGATGCCTCTCTCTAAAATGATGGCGGAAGCCGCTAGAGGGCCAACTTCAAAATGGTGGTCAGATGTGGCGGGAAAATATAAAATTATGTAATATAGGCTTCTGATGTGTCTATTCGTATGTTTTAGGGGTCTCTGAATCGAAATATTGTAATCAAAAATCCATCCAGGAACTAGTTTTGCCAATATGGCCGAAAGATCCAAGATGGCCACCATTTTTGGCCTGGCAAATAGTTTCGTGGTCGATGTCTTCAATTTTGATGTATTTGTGTCGATAGCTGGCAACCATTAATAATACTCACCGATATTTATCATCTGATATACTCTGTAGTCAACCGATTTTGATTTTAATTTAATCAACGCTTAATAATTGACCTATGTAATATTTAATCACGCATGATAATCAACATCACCAACTTATCCAGTCAAAGTCAAAGTTTTACTTATTAGAATCACAGTCATCCGATTCAAAAGATAGGTCCAGTTTTGATTGTTCAGATTCAGAAGTTGAAGTTTCATCGGAATCTTCATCACTTGCACTATCACTGCAGTGAACAAGTAAGTTACTTAAACGACCTAGTAATGCTGGGTTCACATATCTAATTGAGCCACACTGTCCATTATGGAGCAGTTTCCAACCATTACCAACGGAAGAGTGTGTGATCTCAGACTTTCAGTAATTAAGAATTAAATAAGCCTGAAAATAAAATAAACACAAGACACAACTATCGTTATGCGAACAGTTGTTTTATTGATAGCTCGACGATGAACTTAACTACTGAAAATCGGGAGGATGCCGCTATTGCATTTATTTTCCTTGCTGGTGCTCATCTCAGAAGACAACATTGTCACGGTCGTATTTCATTAGTATCACTATCGGTCGCCCAAACTCTGCTGCGTGGCTCGCCTAAACTATTTACCTGTAATTTTAAGGCTCGCCCAAACTTTCTACCTGCAATGCACGTGCATACAGGTAGTATATAAGCCGGCCATTCGGGCTTGTTTGGGAGATGAATTATGACAGTGGTACTGAGGACTCGATACTGCCACTTTTAACTCTGTGCAGGATTCGTATATTTTAGTATGAGTATATAAGTTAGTAAGAGTAAATTTATGTACAAATGTTGACTAATTTTACAGGTTCCCTTTGGGTACCTACTGAATGTTCCTTGAATGGTATCGTCTAAGAATAGTCGTCGATAAATGGTATCGTCGTTGAATGTAGCCGATACATGGTATCGTCGTTGAATAGTAGCCGATACATGGTATCGTCGTTGAATAGTAGCCGATACATGGTATCGTCGTTGAATAGTAGCCGATACAAGGTATCATCGTTGAATAGTAGCCGATACATGGTATCGTCGTTGAATAGTAGCCGATAAATGGTATCGTCGTAGTATGGTCTTGCCGATGGGTGGACAGTTTCTTCTTGGAATGGTATCGTTTAAGACTAGTCGCCGATAAATGGTATCGTCTAAGACTAGTCGCCGGTAAATGGTATCGTCTAAGAATAGTCGCTGATAAATGGTATCGTCGACAGTTTGTTCCTCGAATGGTATCGTCGATGACTGTTCGCCGATAAATGATATCGTCGTTGAATAGTAGCCGATACATGGTATCGTCTTTGAATAGTAGCCGATCCATGGTATCGTCGTTGAATAGAAGCCGATACATGGTATCGTCGTTGAATAGTAGTCGATATATGGTATCGTCGTAGTATGCTCTTGCCGATGGGTGGACAGTTTCTTCTTGGAATGGTATCGTCTGAGAATAGTCGCCGATAAACGGTATCATCGACAGTTTGTTCCTGGAATGGTATCGTCGATGACTGGTCGCCGATAGATGGTATCGATGAAGTATGGTCTTGCCGATGGGTGAACATTTTGTAACGTCAGAATTCATTAAGTGCGCGCACTCGTGAAAGATTGTATGTTGTATATTTATGTTGTACTATATAAACTGAATTCTTTTTATCTTAGTTTTCTTTATTCCCCAAAACGGTCACGCCTCGCCCATCCTGTGACAAACATGTCTTCAGACAACGCCCACGTTGCTGGGTCCGGCCAATTTTAGAACTCGCAATGAACTGGGTGAATTTCACACAAGTTTCCAGGCCTTGAAACAGACCAGGAGATGCATCTCCATACAATATCGTACTGGTAATTGCGTGTTCACTCTTGTGCAGCTGCAAGAGAATTGACATGTTCATTGTCTGTGTTCCCGGTCACAAGACCACATGTTCCGTGCGCGAGGCCACAAGTTCCCTGGGTACAACCTATGGGAACAGGCACATTTAAAAAAACAAAGGTTCATTGGCCTTGTGGCGCTACACAAGGTCACAAAGGAACGCGCCACAAGGGGAACACGCCACAAGTGAACAGCCTATGGATACAGAGCCTTACATGGGTCCATTATTAAGCGTTGATTAAATTAAAATCAAAATCAGTTGACTACAGAGTATATCAGATGATAAATATCGGTGAGTATTATTGTTGGTTGCCATCTATCGACAAAAATTCATCAAAATTGAAGACATCGACCCCGAAACTATTTTCCAGGGCAAAAATGGTGGTCATCTTGGATTTTTCGGCCATATTGGCAAAACTAGTGGCTGGATTGATTTTTGATTACAATATTTCGATTCAGACACCCTTAAAACATACGAATAGACACATCAGAAGCCTATATTACATAATTTTATATTTTCCCGCCACATCTGACCACCATTTTGAATTTGGCCCTCTAGCGGTTTCCGCCAGCATTTTAGAGAGAGGCACCCAAGCTTAATGGCTTCAGCGGGTTTTTTTCATATAGAAACCACCTTCAAAACAACTTCCCCGCAAATTGGTCACGGATTTTAGGTCTCGTACCCAGCTATTAAGAGCTAATTAATTAGCACCAATTAGTGACTGTAATCAAAATTTAGAGTCCATAACTGAAACAAAGCCTAAAAACTAGCTACCAAATGAACGTTTTGATGCAATTAACATCTTATCTAGTACAATATCTTGTAAGAAAACCGTATAAGTCTTGATAGCATTATATTGCAAATAACTTTCGGATTTCAATCCCTTTTTTCACCAAGGTCGCATTAGTCTTAGCTCGGAATAATTTTCGAAAGATTTTGGAAGACATTCCCGTAAATATCCATAAGAACACATAAATGTTTTGAATCATATATTATTATATCTTCATGTGGACTAATTTATTATCTAATTGTCTGCGTTCCAGAGAGTCATCCAGTTTTATACTTCCATTTTCAATATTTAGAATAACTGGAAAAACTTAACAGGTTTTTTTTTCTTTTCAATATTTAGAATAATTGGAAAAACTTAACAGTTTTTTTTCTTTTCAATTCCTAAAGAATGATTCATCGCAAGGTTTTTCACCGTCTCTTCAAGCCAAGCAGAGATAAGCAATTTGAATGGTTGATTGGTTATAGTGTGAAACAAAATATGACCCTTGTCACCAGTTTGTCACCCTTGAACCAGTCTTAAGCCAAGTTTGTTCCATTTTTTGCACTTTTAAGTGATATTTGTTGCTTTCTGGCCTGGTTAGCTAGTTTTTAGGCTTTGCTTCAGCTATAGACTCAATCCCCATTACGAGACCAAAAAATTGACCTTTGTTAATTTTTAAATTTTGAAACAGTCTTAAGCAAAGTTTGTTCAACCTTTGTCGCTTTTAAGTTATATCTTTGGTTTCCAGACTAGGTAAGCTAGTTTTTAGGATTTGTTTCAGCTATAGACTCTAAATTCTAATTACAGTCACAAATTAGTGTTAATTAATTAGCTCTTAAGTAACATTAGTACAAGATTTTATGCTCTTAAGTCGTGAATTTTGTGCAGTGAAACTCATAGAAATAATTTCCAAACAAAAATAATCTTGGACAAGACAATTTAATCAAATCCACTCAAACCCTATTACGAGACCCAAAAATTGACCTTTGACCTTTATCACCTTTGAAGCATTCTTAAGCAAGGTTTGTTCAACTTTTGTCGCTCTTAAGTTATATTTTTGGTTTCCTGGCTTGGTAGCTAGTTTTTAGGCTTTGTTTCAGTTATGGACTTTAAATTTTGATTACAGTCACTAATTAGTGACCTTTGACCTTTGAACCAGTCTTAAGCAAGGTTTGTTCAACTTTTGTCGCTCTTAAGTGATATTTTTGGTTTCATGACTTGGTTAGCTAGCTTTAAGGCTTTGTTTCAGTCATGGACTATAAATTTTAATTACGGTCACTAATTAATGCTAATTAATTAAGCTGTTAAGTAGCATTAGCACAACATTTTACGATCTTAAGTCATACATTCTGTTTCAAAGTGCTAAGTATGAAATCCTTGCAAGAAAATTGTGGATGGACATTGAATTTTAACTTTCATTAAATTTAAGGGGGGTAGGGGGAGCGCTTCCAGGTAAACGCACAGGTTACAAAACTTAAGACTTGCCTTTCCATAATGATCTAGGGGTCAAATATGTGTTGCAAACCTCAAACCTTTTGGACTCAATATTTTGATTAAACCTCACTGGGCTCCCGGACTAGAATGTCTGCTCGAAAGAAACGACGAACTTTTTTATTTTACTATATTAGAGTTGTCTCCCCCGATTTACTTCCTCAAAAAATAGATAAATGGAAAATTAAAAAATAGTAAAATGGAAAATTAAAATATACTCACAGTTGCAAGAAAACGTGTAGATTTCTCCGTGGCAATAAAACATAACCGAAAAAATTATACGCGACAAATATTATATGGTGTTAGAAATAAATAGAACAGTCGAGAGAACCGCCGTCAGGTTCGTGAAAGGTGAAGTGAATTTGACAGTTGTGAATCTCATCGTTTCGGCATAAGAAATTGGCCAATACGATAGTATTGACATTTTGACGCTGAAAAAATGACTAAGTGACAAGAGGGAGGTTATAAAATCAAAAAGCGGTCGATTTGATAACTGTCATTCCATAAATAATACGTCAAACGAACATTTCAGTCGGAAAAACACGCATTGCTTACCATGACCCCATCGGACGCCATCATTGTTTACATGATGCAGAACTGGAAAGTGGTCAATTCTAATGTTCTGGGTTAACCAATATGGCGCCAATGGCTTCAATCGTCATAATCAAAGCCCTGTATATCTATATACGGCTTTGGTCATAATGATAAAATGACGTCATGCCGTCTACAGTTCATTAAAGCTTCTTGGTTGCGATGGTAGCAGTATGAGTATAGACACAAACAAACAACCTAAAATTCTCACTTCAATTATTTAAAATAAACTTTATGTGTTTATAAAAAATTATTGTATTTTTGTCGTGTGTAGCTGTTACATGACAAAGGAGTTGGCGTTTTAAGTTCATGTTCGGACATATCGCCTAATATTTCATCTAATGTACCGAGATCAAAATTGTTTGTCTCCATTGTGGTTATCTTCATTAAAGTAGTGCGCATAATATTAATACACAGTGGTTTTTCTAATTTAGTGGGGTATTATTTTACAATAAACAGTTTCTAATTAACCAATCAAAACGCAAGATTCACCCATAAACATGTTACAATTTGTTTTAATCCATTCATAATATTAATTTCAGTCCTGTATTTTATATGGTAAAACGCCTTGAAATAAAAAGGAGTGTTATAAGCTCTTATTTTAAAGGGTATGTATTACTATTCTTCATACATTTTTTTATGTTTTGCAGAGTTTGTATATATATATATATATTTATATATACAATCCACAAATAAAAACCCGGACCGTACGACCTGTTGTTTTGCTCGTCTTTGAATAGAAACCCTGCTACATAGGCAACGCCTTTTAACGTGGCAATGTCTTATTATTTTGGGTCCCATTCATTTTCTAATTCCATCAACAACAGTTTGAAAATATAACCTTTTAAAATCTGTCGAAATCTATTTAAAAAGTGACATTATTGTCCATCATTTTGACACGGCTGTCTGCTGTAAAAGAATACACACACAGCAACGTCAAGTATATTTTTGTTCTCTTACAAGCAAAGAATACAATCTTCTTCTCCTAATAAATGCATCGTTTCATCCTAATTTATTTTGCCTAGCAGCTTGTATTGAACTATTGTGGCTATTAAAATTCTTAACAACTATGATATATTTTGACAGAACCTTGTTTTATCTATTTCTGTCAGTTTTGAATGTAACTGCCATCAGAAATATCTTTGTAATTTCTTTCTGTAGAAACAAGATGGCTTGAGTCCACTTAAAGCTCGGTTAGTATTTTTTTCAGACTTCTTCCATATCTCTTTTTATTTCACTTGTTCGGTTTTTAATGTAATAAAACAAATGATAATAACAACTGAAATTCAGTACTGCAGACAGTATTTTAAACATACATTATGCAAGAGCAAAATCTTACTATTGTAGGTCTTTCTTTAGGCCTAAAATGTTATAGAAACTATTAATTAGACATTAATTAACTTATCCAGACCATAATCAGCTCTCGATGTCAAGGCTAGCCTGCGATATTTGTTGGATTGTAGTCCGATTAAATGGATAAGCGAGACTATTAGTTTTGTCTTACAACTTCAGTAATGATGATCGACGCTAAGCGGAACTTTCATCGGCTTAGTTCTCGGTTCATAGTGGATTAATTTGACTGAAATTTTCAGCAAATGGCCTTTACATTATGTAGTTTTTATCTATTATAGTGGGAACTGCTAACTCGTTATCTAATCTCCCATATTGTATCTTTAATATGATATTATTCACATATTATCTCTTTTTGCCCTTTACAAATTCGTTCATTTGAACACTTTATCATATTTGTTATGAAAGGGTGTAACATTGTATCCATTTTATAATTGAGACGTAATATCAAAACTCCAAGAACATCAACCAATGTGATTGCATTAATACGTTTGTAAATAAACTATTGTTAAAAAAACAAAGACAAAGAAAACCAACCCAATTAATCAATGTCATATAACCCATGTTTAACTGACCGTTAAACACAACAAGGACGACAGTTGGATAGTCCATATGATAAAGCGAAAATGCTTGCGTATTTTAATATGATAATTTAGTTACCTTATACCAGTGGATAAGACGCGAGTGTAGACAGATTGTAATCCTCTATAGATAGGAAAAATATCGTTGATAACGGGACAGTGCTTGCGTATTACAAATAATAATTTGTTTAACATGTACACACTTTAGATAGGAAGAATACTGTTACGTCTCGTGTGTCTTGTGCATACCAGCTAATATGGCTACCAAGGTAAGTGTTATTTTTTCGGCAGTGTGCGTTTAGCCCGTTATACAAGTGTTCTTTCAAATATGGTATCAAGAAAAACAGTCCCCGCCCATGATTCCAATCTCTATTTCAGGCTTGATTTATGCATTGTATATGTATGTGTAAGTCTCCGAGTTAGTATTATGAGAGACGACGTAATAATGTTACTAATATTTTTTATGTTTTTTCAGGCTACATTCTGTCGATCGGTTCTTCTACTCACAACTGTCCTTGTTCTAGCGTTAATTTGTTTTAAGTTTCAACCAGTACCTAAGCTCAAACAATCAACTGTGGTTCAAACCGTAACCGATTTACAAACATTGCCCAACTGTACAGCAGAAGGGAACGTTCTCATGTTGCTCGACGTTGTTATAACTTTTCCTCTGTTAACAGAACCAATCTTTATGAATTCTTCAAGTTACTCTAAATATCCACGGGAAAAGATGGAAGAGCGCTTATCGGAATATATAACAAGCTTAGAAAGAACTTTAACTCACCCATATGTTTCTAATGTCCACTTTCTGTACGACCAACCACAGATCATAAGATATATTCAAACTCATGTAACAACCAACCAAAACAAGCTATTATTCCATAAAGTTAACGATTCAACATTATCTAGCACCACTTACGAATTCGTATTTTCTAATCTGAGCGGACGACTTGTGATGGTCAATCAAGCCGACGTTTATCCGGGATATGGTTTGGATTTAATTACTAAAGATGTCATGGTTTCTAATAAGTTGATGTATGCTTTAACTCGACATGGTCGTGTGGAAAGGAATTGTGATATGAGACCAGGAACCACTTGTACTGATAAAGGATACATAGGTTCACACGATACTTACATCTTCGTACCACAGGGAAAATTACCCCAAGCAGCATGGAACGCTTTGAATCATCATTCATTTGTTCTTGGAATTGATAATGTGCTTATATGGACTTTCAAGAATATTTTAAAATATAAAGTACTCAACCCATGTAAAGTGATAATAATGTTTCACTTCCATTGTTCTGATGTACGGCCTACAGCCAGAGAAAAACGAATAAATAACAAACAGAACAGTGGTATGTCAAAACCCACCGACAAACTTACGTGACGCTACTAAAGTAGGTTATCGTAAGTGTTATGATTAATTACAACTCAAAACACCAAAGCTGTGAACTATGATACATGTCCCCGTGAACGATTAACGAGTTATAAAAGATGAGCAGACGAATTCAGCGACAAGAGCCAATGTGAAGCTACCAAAAACTGCAAAAAAATTTCACTTTTGAATTGAATTTTACTTGCACCCCATGGCACAAAACCATTTATTTTAACTTTTATACACAGTTTACAATTTTCAAAATATTTTTTGGGACACTAGAGACTTATTCATATAAGATATTTTCACATTTGGCCACATTTACCTGTGAAATCTCAGAATTTTCCTTTAATTTAAAGGACATTTCTTTTTGCCTTGAAATGTTGGTAAGACTTGCATGTAGGTACATGTAAATCGAACATTTTACAATGCAACTCTATTGAATTTATGTGTACATGTATGTAGCTTTATGTGCCTTTTAATTTTAAACATACAATAACAAATATATATTACTACCATACTGTTACAAGAAATTCATTGGTCTACATGAATGCATTGATAAGTTAAATTTATCTAACCATTGGCAATGAAAACTAAACATCTACACATGCGGTGAATGAAAATGTCGTACTTTACTTTCGCCATCTATCTGGTAAAGTTTCTCTTTGATCATGTAAATTACCAAATGTGTGAAACATTTCTTGCAATGTGAATGCAACTAGGGTATATTTTCTTGAGCAAATTTTCAATTAATCGCTTTCGCGTAGGGGTCTTTAGCAATGGGGGGAAACCGGAGTACCTGACGAAAACCCTTCTCCTTGCCTATTATGTATAGGGATATTCTTGGTAGTCTATGAGAAATGAACTCGGTGCCAATCCAAACTTAGTCTTGATATCTTTTCAAACATCACTTTGTTTGCAGCTGAAATGTACAAAATTGAAATGAAATAAAATTAAGAATATTTAACTGAACGGCAGCTCCACAGCCTACCCTTATTTTGAATGCTAAATGTCATTGTTCATTTATGACCCTTGATATTTCATCCCATCAGAATGACTAGACATTGTTCCTTTCCGGATGCGCCAGGAAATTTTCTCGAACACTGGAATCAAACTCCAAATTTCCTTGTTAGTGAGCGAAATGAAATAGTTTTACATCCTACTGTTCTACTCCGAATTTGGCTAATACAGTGTGCTATGAGGCACATTTTGCCCGGACAGTCGCGCTACGGCCTACTATTATATCGAATTCCATCTGTCAAGGGATCTTTTACGTGCATGCCAATGTGTATACTGGACCTCGGTTTATCTTCCCATCCGAGTGACAAGACAGCTGTCCTTGTCAGGCCCTACGTCCTGCATCACTGACAAGGGGAACCTGATTGGACTTTCTCGGCCAATGCAGGGATCGAACACCCAGCCTCCAGGCTAGCGAGCCGGCATCTTACCCACTTAGCCAACGTGACCCCTGTTAGTGAGCGAACATTTCATTCATTGTAAATGTCAATTAGTGTAAACATGAAATTTTGCATCATTTGTTGATTGGCAACCATCAGCAGTCAAAATTAATGTGTTCTGAATTAAATGAACAACCATAGGCAATCATATTAGAGAAATGAAATGGGGTTTAATGTCCTACTCCGACTGGGCTAATGAAGACTGACCGGCTTAAACAAAACAGTGTGCTATTGTATAGTAATGATGTAATGTGTTGTCCCTCTAATGTAAGGTTGTATGTATGTGTGAGAGAGTGCACTCCAGTTAACTTGAGGTTTGACCCTCTAGCTGGCCGGTCACCTCTGGCTTGCGGCTGTGGTTTCGAGCCCTGGTGTGAGCGTATGTGGCATGGAGATAAGGGCGCCTTCTCAACCTCGTGGGTTTCCTCCGGGCACTCCGGTTTCCTCCCACTGCTAAAGACCCCTACACGCAAGCGAATTATTGAAATAAAACTAAAAACCATATGTTAGTCCTGAAATTGACACTTAAGAGGGAAATTTTGCTACAACCTACTCTAATATCAAATTCTAACTGACAAATCAATCTTTTACGTAAACGCCAATACGTAGACTGGACCTTGGTTTTTCGTACCATCCAAACGACTTCACAGCTATCCTTGACAGGCCCTCCGTCCGGCACCACTGACAAGGGGAAACCACAGCGGAAAATGTCGAACATTCTTGGCCAACACCGGGATCTAACCTGTGACCTCCCGGCGAGCAAGCCAGCATCTTACTCACTTATTCTGACACAATTAGAACCGTATATACCTTTAACAGAACATCAAGTTCTATTTCATTAACATTATGGTATAACCCGTCACAATGGTTTTTCCCTTTTCATTCACCCCGGGAAGAAAATGTAATAAATATCAGATAAATTTAACTATTCCACATATTGAGTCCTTATTTATTTTTTTTTTTTTTTTGTTGGATAGTTGATCACTGTTTTTTTTTAGAAATAGGTCGGCCAATATCATGATGACTGGTATTGTCTTAATTTCACAAACCGCTGTGAGAAATCCTGCCTGCACATCGTGACTGCTCAGTCACGTAATCGGTTAACTTGACTACTCCGGGATATTCCAAATCAGCTTCTTCCAGAGCATTCAGACAGTAATCGTCTATGTCTCTGTCCTACCAGTGGAAGAGCTGCTGCTCTGTGGACAATCAAATTAACCATTGGTTGTTTTTTTTTTGCAAAAGCCACCTAAAATTATTAAACAGATAAATTAGTTCGCATATGCTGAACGAATAATCTGTTGAACACAGTTCTCTACACCATAAAATTGGTCCATTTGATTAAGCCGGGGGAAATGGGATGTTCCCACTTAGCCGGCAGGCTTTGATGTCAAATTTTGCCGCTAGTCCAGAGTTAATCCTAGAACAATGGTGTTATAAACTATAGTCCATATCTTAAATAACATTAAATAGCTTACACATATAAAAATATATTGATTTTAACAAATTTAATATTTATTAAATAACATTAAATGATTTACACATATAAAAATGCATTACAATTTACACATTTAACTTTTATTATATAGCATTATATAATTTATAAATAAATGCCTTACAGCATAACAATCATTTTACAGCCCCACTAAATAGGAAATATTTGTTCCATACCGATTTACAGTTAAAGAGCCATTTAATAACTGTGTTTCCAAATGTTCAATTCTTGTATCAAGTTGTCGATATTTCTTAACTCGAGGCCTTTGGTACCACCAAATAATATCTGTGAAATGGTGATTTCGACATAGGGTTGTTCTTGTTTTATTAAGTTAATGAACTTGTAAATATTAGAATGGCATGCTTGTGGAATGTTTAAATCTACAGCTTCCAAAGCAAAGAACCAAAAATCCTCGATATCACACATTCTTATCAGTGGCAAAGCTGATGCGTGGCGTACAAATTGTTTTGTAAGAGGGTTGTCCCGGAATAATGTCTGGAGTGGAATAATGTCTGGAGTCCACAACGTTGAACAGCTTTCCAAATGGCCTGGCGAAAATGAAGCATGCACCCTTTAACATCAGAATTAAAAACAATCCTTGCGGAATTTTGTGCTGCGGTCTCAAAATCGGTAAATATTGTTGATGGGTTCAAATTTAAACCAATGTTACGGATTCTATCTAATATTATCTGAAACATTTGTTCATGGGGTTCCTGTTGTTTATTTGCTAGCAAAGCATACACGAGTGGATATATTTTTCCATCTATCATTGAATGAATTGTATATATCTGGTAAAAAAGCTGTGGGCACATACTAAATGTTCCGTCACAAAAATACGAATCACTGCCAGCGAGAAATCGTAGATTTTCATCTGTTGCAAATATGCACATATTTCTGTCTGAAAAAAAGCAGGAACCGGTCACCATTAGCTGTAGTTTGGTATGATACTGTAAGTTCTTTAGGTAATGTTGGTAAAATTTTTGATCGTGAGCGGTATAAGGCGGAATGGATGGAATAAAAAGTTGGCACAGGCTGTATAACTTTAGTAACTTCCTCAGTTCGTAGACCTGAAAAGATATAAACAAATAGACATATAGAACTAACTCAATAGAAATAATATCAAAACATTTTATTTTCAGTTTGGAAATAAGGTTCAAGATAAAATGACACAATTAACTTACTAGTTATTTGTTCTTGATAAATACTTGGCATTGGCCTGTTGTCAGTTTTTACCAAATCCATCATGGATGACAAAAACGTATCAACTTTATTCTTTACATTATCTGGTTGATGTCTGTGTTCGGATCCAACAGTGGTAAGAACATCATTCTTGGTGTTTACAGTAGCTAGACACGTTTTTGTTGAACATTTCCAATGGACGGCATTTGATCTGCTTGACTTTATACTGAACTTGTAACCATTGCGTATTAAATATCGGCCACCTCGATTATTGGAGATAAAGCGAATATTAACCTGAACGTTTGCCATTTTAAAATAAATATAACTTCGACACAGATCGACCATCTATTTATATTAATATAGTGAATTGAATTCGTGTTTGAAATCATAACGTCGGCATGAACTGTGTTCAAAATGTCATTAATTAGTTGGTTAATAAATTTTATTAAGAGGGATTAAGAGCTCATTACGGCTGAACACAAGTGAACAGTTCTTGAGTGACTACTTTTAAAGAATTCCAGTCAAGTCGTCCACACGAAAAACCTGGTTAAGTCGTCCACACCCGTTGGTGGAGTCGTCTACACCCGTTGGTGAAGTCGTCCACAAGACTTAGTTTAATTTGAAGATATAGTAATACGTTGGTGGGGTCGTACACAAGACTTAGTTTAATTTGAAGATATAGCAATACGTTGGTAAAGTCGTCCACGCGACATAGTTTACTCTTGTGATATGGATATTCTTTTGATAATCCGGTAAAATAAACAAAACAAGCTTGCTAATTATTCATATAAGGCTGCATTAAAATAAGCCACGTGGTCAATGAAGACAGTCCCGGCATGGTCTCAGAATTGCACGTCTTCCACGCTCTGTCTGTGAATTTCAGGTACCGGTAGATATTAAAATTATAACTGGATAATACATTGATGGATTCACTGACCAGTTGTTAGGTAAATTTAAATCATCATTGAATATAATTCCCTGATGGAACATCGAATACACGAGGAAAGTGGATGTTTTCCCCGACAGAATCTCCATTGGAGAATTCCAATGACACGTGACAAATCGGTTGGCATTATGCCAATAAACCAGCCCTAAATACATGTAGTTGCGTTTATGATTTTTTATTTTACACACTACTGACAGAGGGTTAATTTTTAAAAATATTGAAGGCTATATCATAGTCATACAAAACTTTATTTTGATTTTGGCCCACGCGAAAAATATCGCCAAATTTGATTCTGGGTGCTAGAAACATGATACATCAAGTAATTATATAACGTGAAAATATTCCATTTATTATTGTATATAATGGCAAGTAAATATTTTTGTTAACGTGAAAATATTCCTTATTTGTATTGTATATTAGGGAAAACTAGGTTTTAATCGTTGAGGTTATTGATCCACCATTATTCTATAAAATATGCAATATGCAAATAAGATGGTTTGATTCGTGCATGCATGCATGCTGTCATCCAATAGTAAGTGTAAATTTTCCCGCGGTTAGACGCCTATGACCAATAAAAAAAAAATGTTGTTTGATCAGTACACCCTTCGATCTATAATTTAACTTTAAGTGTTGTTTTAATGGTTTCCAAATAAAAAAGAATTTACATAAATAGAAATAAATATGACTCTACCGTTAAAGAAATGTGTAGAATTCGGATTCTAAAATATCGGTATAAAATTGAACATCAAACACGACGTCGCACCTGTACTTGACACTATTCTAATCACGCGCAGAGGACAGGTCAGCCGATCATGCCCCCCTCGAATTTCTTTCTCACATTCGACTACTTTACGCTAACTTTATTACAAAAACATCGTCAATACTAATCAAACATTCAACAATAATCATACGCTCAAACGAACAATACAATTAACTTTAATACAAAAACATCGGCGATTCAATCTGAAATCAAACAACACAATAGTCAATGACACTATTCTAATCACGCGCAGAGGACAGGTCAGCCGATCATGCCCCCTCGAATTTCTTTCTCACATTCGACTACTTTACGCTAACTTTATTACAAAAACATCGTCAATACTAATCAAACATTCAACAATAATCATACGCTCAAACGAACAATACAATTAACTTCAATACAAAAACATCGGCGATTCAATCTGAAATCAAACAACATAATAGTCAACGAGTACTAATCAAACAATCAACAATAGTCATACGATCATACAAACAATTCGATTAACTTTAGTACGAAAACATCGGTGATTCGATCTGAAATCAAATAACAAAATAGTCAACGAGTACTAGTGGACAACATAACCAATAGTTGTGGACGACTCCACCAACGGGTGTGGACGACTCCACCGACGGTTGTGGACGACTTCACTGCGGACGACTCGTTCGTTGGTTACTGGGAGTTTAACGTCCACTAGTGATATCGTAGACTAATTGTTTCCAAGGAAACTAGCCTGTACCAGCCACAAGAAAGAGGGCTGGGTTGGCTGTTTGGGTAAGACATAGTGTCTTTGTTGGGTAGCAGTCATGGTTGGTTTCATCCGGGTGGGAGGTTCCGGTGGGTGGAGGGGTAGGAGATGGAACGCGGACGCGGTCTGGTCCACTTTGCCATGTATGCTAGGGTACTTTGCAATATAGGGGTTTGGTACGACTGTCAGGTGGGCTCGGGCCGACCGTGGGTCAATCGTGGGTTGGTGTGTGCAGCAATGTTCTCCGGGTTTGGCGTTGACTAGCGGTTGGCCCACATCCGAAAACAAAAAACGGCCCCAGGGTCCCCGACGTCCCTTCACGTAGGGTCGTCCATCCAGCGGTGTCCCTCAGGGTGATCGCTAATGGATCGCGCCCGTCGGGTCTTAGGGTATGTCCTCAAGCCTTCACAGAGTAGAACACTCTTTTCGAGCCCTCAGGGTCACTTTATCATATCTAGAATACCAATCTCGCACATGGAAGTCGTAGATTAATTCATAGATCTCGTGTTTGTTTGCTTTAGGGTAAAGAAAACTAGGAACACTGATGGCCGTGTCAATGGTACTCAGTTTATCCGCGAGAGGTTTTCTTTCGGCTGTTTAGCGGTTACGGTCTACTAGGATATGTGCGGGCGACACGTCCGTGCCACAACTACACCTTATAGGCTCAAATGTACGGTGTCTGAGTGTTTCTTTCACCTTCAACCGGAAGATTTGACTGGTACCCCTTTTAAACAGACTATAGTTTTAAGATCAATCAAAGGATTAACAGTCTGCCGGCTAAGTGGGAACACACCGATTAAGCCAATTAAGGCTGCTAATTAAAATCCGATAATCCAGGGATTAAAAACTGGCACAGTGGGAGTACCCCATTTATACGTTTGTAAATAAACTAATCTTAAAAAAAACCAAAGACAACGAAAACCAACCCAAATAATCAATGTCATAAAATCGATGTTAAACTGACCGTTAAACACAACAAGAAAGACAGTTGAATAGTCCATATGATAAAGCGAAAATGTTTGCGTATTTTAATATGATAATTTAGTTACCTTATACCAGTGGATAAGACGCGAGTGTAGACAGATTGTAATCTTCTATAGCAATCTCGAAACCAGAAAAAATTTTGAAGAAATTTCTCTGGTGAATCGAGGTAGCCATTTTCCCGGAAGGTGACATGTAATTCCGCGCGAAATGTCTCGTTTATTTGCGTCGCACGCCCCAGATTTTACGTGATCGGATGACCGAATCACTTAAAAATATACCCACGCGTAGAAAAAAAGATCTTTACAAAAACTTGAATTTGTTCGTTTAGGATCCAATTTTTTATGTCAGCGAGTTGACTTTGACTCAAGGATCATTTCGTCCCTTGAGTAAGATAAGTGACAATTATTTCATTTCGAGATAATCGCATTTGTCAAAATAACATCACTAAATGATTTTTTAATATTTTTTTTAGCTTTTTGAAACTTAACCATATACACTTACCGTCCTTATTACAGGGAAGTTATGGTGAACTTCAACACTTACGACCTTTTCTTAATTACCCATAATGCACTTAAAAAAACAAACCTTCGATTGTGACCATTTTCTAGTGTAAGATAAGTATTATTAGTCATTTTATTTTAACAAAAACTGATTTTTCAGATTTTGTCACTTACGACCTTATCTTACTCAAGGGACGATTTTACAACAAACGAAACGACGATCCGACCTCTAGTTTTCGAGAAATCGACCCCAAAGGATTGACCAATCAGAGGTCAGAATGGGCGGGGCTTAGGTTTGGAAAAAATGGACGGTCTAATGCCCCAGAGGCCTTCGGCTACGCGGCTGCCTCTGGAAACGAGATTGCTTCTATAGATAGGAAAAATATCGTTGATAACGGGACAGTGCTTGCGTATTACAAATAATAATTTGTTTAACATGTACACACGATACCGTTACGTCTCGTGTATCTTGTGCATAACAGCTAATATGGCTACCAAGGTAAGTGTTACTTTTCCGGCAGTGTGCGTTTAGCCCGTTATACAAGTGTTCTTTCAAATATGGTATCAAGAAAAACAGTTCCCGCCTGTGATTCCAATGTCTATTTCAGGCTTGATTTATGCATTGTATATGTATGTGTAAGTCTCCGAGTTAGTATTATGAGAGACGACGTAATAATGTTACTAATATTTTTTATGTTTTTTCAGGCTACATTCTGTCGATCGGTTCTTCTACTCACAACTGTCCTTGTTCTAGCGTTAATTTGTTTTAAGTTTCAACCAGTGCCTAAGCTCAAAAAATCAACTGTGGTTCAAACCGTAACCGATTTACAAACATTGCCCAACTGTACAGCAGAAGGGAACGTTCTCATGTTGCTCGACGTTGTTATAACTTTTCCTCTGTTAACAGAACCAATCTTTATGAATTCTTCAAGTTACTCTAAATATCCACGGGAGAAGATGGAAGAGCGCTTATCTGAATATATAACAAGCTTAGAAAGAACTTTAACTCACCCATATGTTTCTACTGTCCACTTTCTGTACGACCAACCACAGATCATCAGATATATTCAAACTCATGTAACAACCAACCAAAACAAGCTATTATTCCATAAAGTTAACGATTCAACATTATCAGGCACCACTTACGAATTCGTATTTTCTAATCTGAGCGGACGACTTGTGATGGTCAATCAAGCCGACGTTTATCCGGGATATGGTTTGGATTTAATTACTAAAGATGTCATGGTTTCTAATAAGTTGATGTATGCTTTAACTCGACATGGTCGTGTGGAAAGGAATTGTGATATGAGACCAAGAACCACTTGTACTGATAAAAGATACATAGGTTCACACGATACTTACATCTTCGTACCACAGGGCAAATTACCCCCAGCAGCATGGAACGCTTTGAATCATCATTCATTTGTTCTTGGAATTGATAATGTGCTTATATGGACTTTCAAGAATATTTTAAAATATAAAGTACTCAACCCATGTAAAGTGATAATAATGTTTCACTTCCATTGTTCTGATGTACGGCCTACAGCCAGAGAAAAACGAATAAATAACAAACAGAACAGTGGTAGGTCTAAACCAACCGAGAAACTTAAGTGACGCTACTAAAGTAGGTTATCGTAAGTGTTAGAAAACACTAAATTTAATATTATCGGAAAACTGTTTGTGTCGTGGTTAGAAATATACCTCCTTAAACAATCATACATTTGCTCGGTGGATAAATAGAAATAATTATGAATTACTCAGAAGGAAATTCCATGGACGGAACTGAAACATTTGTTAAGAAGTTATGACTAATTACAACTAAAAAACCAAAGCTGTGAACTATGATACATGTCCCCGTGAATACACGTACACATGAGAGCTATATGTGTAATAGAAATTGACTTTTACACAAATATCAAGTTCATTTCATTGAGTGAGGAAAATTTATAATTTCATGAGTAGATAAATAGTCTCTTTACCTAGTACATTCTCCGAATATTCAGTTAGAAAGAAATATTTCACAATAATCCAATGATTTCATTTAATATATTTATTGATTTTTTTGCAAAACAAAGAAATTTGTAATTAATGTACAGTTTAGAGTTAAATGTATTCCAATTCTTCATTCTTGTGTTGTGACAGTTGATTGGAATAAACCACTCAAGAACTTATAAATACTTGTTCATCTACTTTTATAAATAGGCTATAAGCCTATTTGACACTTAAGAGGGAAATTTTGCTACAGTCTACTCTAATATCAAATTCTAACTGCCAAATCAGTCTTTTACGTAAACGCCAATACGTAGACTGGACCTTGGTTTTTCGTACCATCCAAACAACTTCACAGCTATCCTTGACAGACCCTCCGTCCTGTACCACTGACAAGGGGAAACCACACCGGAAAATGTCGAACTTTCTTGGCCAACACCGGGAAATAACCTGTGACTTCCCGGCTAGCAAGCCAGCACCTTACTCACTTATTCTGACACAATTAGAACCGTATCTACCTTTAACAGAACACCAAGTTCTATTTCATTAACATTATGGTATAACCCGTCACAATAGTTTTTTCCCTTTTCATTCACCCAGGAAGAAAATGTAATAAATATCAGATAAATGTACTGCCAAACAATTTAAATATTCCACATATTGTGTCCTTATTTTTTTTTTTGGATAGTTGATCACAGGTTTTTTTTTAGAAATAGGTTGGCCAATATCATGATGACTAGTATTGTCTTAATTTCACAAACTGCTGTGAGATATCCTGCCTGCACATCGAGACTATTTTTATACGCCCACATTTTCACGTGGACGTATACTGTCGTTGCCCCTGTTCGTCCGTCCGTCCGGACGTCCGTCCGTCCACAATTGTTTGTGAACAGTCTACAGGTCACAATTTTTATCCGATTTCAATGAAACTTTAAATATAGGTTTATCACCCTAAGATCTCAGTTCCTTTCTATATTGGCATGTATCGGACCGTAACTTCATGGGTTATGGCCCCTGATTGTACGAAAAATCATGTTTTTTAGTTTGTGAACAGTGTAGAGGTCACAATTTTGAACCGATTTGGATGAAACTTGAAATGCATGTTTATAACCCAAAGATCTTGGTTCCTTTCGATATTTGCGCCAATCGGATCGTAACTTCCTGAATTATGACCCCTGATTGTCTGAAAAATCGCCCTTTTTAGTTTGTAGTCCCTCTGGGGGTCAAAATTATTATCCGATTTAAAAAACCGTTTGATTATATCACCGTCCCATGGTTATGAAGGTTGAGTTCGAATTTCGTGAAAATCAGACCAAAATTGACAGACAAAATGGCCGCCGTTTGTACGCGAATTGTGTGAAAATATGTTATATCAAGGTTGTGGACCTTATAGAGGTCACAATTTTGAACCGATTTTGATGAAACTTGACATGTATGTTTATAACCCAAAGATCTTGGTTCCGTTCGATATTTGCGCCCATCGAATCGTAACTTCCTGAATTATGGCCCCCGATTGTCCGAAAAATTGTTATCCGATTTAAAAAACCGCTAGAGTATATCACCGTTCCATGGTTATGAAGGTTGAGTTCGAATTTCGTGAAAATCGGACCAAAATTGACCGACAAAATGGCCGCCGTTTGTACGCGAATGGTGTGAAAATATGTTATATCAAGGTTGTGGACCTTATAGAGGTCACAATTTTGAACCGATTTTGATGAAACTTGACATGTATGTTTATAACCCAAAGATCTTGGTTCTTTGCGATATTTGCGCCCATCGGATCATAACTTCCCGAATTATGGCCCCTGATTGTCCGAAAAATCGCCCTTTTTAGCTTGTGGTCCCTCTGGAGGTCAAAATTGTTATCCGATTTAAAAAAAAACCGTTAGAGTATATCACCGTTCTATGGTTATGAAGGTTGAGTTCGAATTTCGTGAAAATCGGACCAAAATTGACGGACAAAATGGCCGTCGTTTGTACGCGAATGGTGTGAAAATATGTTATATCAAGGTTGTGGGCCTTATAGAGGTCACAATTTTGAACCGATTTTGATGAAACTTGACATGTATGTTTATAACCCAAAGATCTTGGTTCCTTTCGATATTTGCGCCCATCGAATCATAACTTCATGAATTATGTCCCCTGATTATGTCGCTTTTGTTAGCTTGTGGTCCCTCTGGAGGTCAAAATTATTATCCGATTTAAAAAACCGTTTGATTATATCACGGTTTCATGGTAATGAAGAGAGAATTTGAATTTCGTGAAAATCGGACCAGAGTTGACGGATAAAATGGCCGCCGTCTGTACGCGAATTGTGTAAAAATATGTTATATCAAGGTTGTGGACCCTATAGAGGTCACAATTTTGAACTGATTTTGATGAAGCTTGAAATACATGTTTATAACCTAATGATCTTGGTTCCATTGCATATTTGCCCATATCGGATCGTAACTTCCTGAATCATGGTCCCTTTTTAGCTCGTGGTCCCTCTGGAGGTCACAATTATTATCTGATTTAAAAAAACGTTTGATTATATCACAGTTATATCGTAGTTATGGGTAAGTTTGAATTATGATTTTCTGGTGATTACTTAAAATGCAACAACTCTTGTTGACTGCCCGGACGATTTGGCTGCTGTGTGGGCGTATGTTTCGTTGCCTGGCAACCTATTTTTTTTTTTTTTTTTTTTAGAAAGGATCGCCTTTTCCTTTAGAAATATATAGGCCTATCACAAGGCCTAGTATTATTTTAAAATTAATTTACAAATCTTCACAAACTGTTGTGAGGTAACCTGCATGCATATTTTGACCCTTTTTTTTAGAGCTGATCACCTTTTGTTCTTATAAATATATCTATAGGCCTATTTCACAAGACCTAGTATTTTTTTAAATTTAGTTTTCAAATCTTCATAAAATACTGTGAGAATTCTGCCTGCATATTTTGACCTTTTTTTTTTGGACAGCTCATCACGGTTTATAGAAATAGGAAGGCCAATTTCATGAGGCCTAGTAGGCCTATAATATTTTAACTTTACAAATCGTCACCCAAGAGTTATATTGTTCTATGTCCATTTTTTCAAGTTTAGAGAAAAATGCGATTGAAAAGGTGATGTTTTAATGCCGAGAAATTTACATGCGTATTTATGTCAAATTTTGCTTAATGACAGGCAATACTAACAAAACGATTGTTTATGGTGTAATTTTAATCTATCATCTTTTTTTAACAAAGGGGGCCACATTCAATTTTTGGTAAAATGGAGATAGAACAAAAAAATTTGAAATTTTAACAAAAATTTAGTTCAGATGAAAAAAATTGTTCTATGTCAAAGGGAATTTTTTCATTTAACACTGGAATAGAATCTATGTGCTTTTATAACACATACCAGTATATATATAAAGAACTTTCATGGACCTGACAATGTTCAGACAAATGTTATCCTATAAGATAGTCTTTCTGGGCATGGTAACACGCCCATATAAACAGATTCGGTCTAATTAACAAAGTCAAACAGTATAAAAATAAACAGAACTCAAACCTCTCTAAACTTTCCAAGTTATAGAGAGAGAACTTAACGTCCATTCCCTGTCTCATAAAACCAGATTCACCCATAAACATGTTACAATTTGTTTTAATCCATTCATAATATTAATTTCAGTCCTGTATTTTATATGGTAAAACGCCTTGAAATAAAAAGGAGTGTTATAAGCTCTTATTTTAAACGGTATGTATTACTATTCTTCATACATTTCTTTATATGTTTTGCAGAGTGTGTCTCTCTCTATCGGTCGTCGAGGTGAAAGGAGCGTTTTTAGTGAGCGGAAGAGTTCAGTCAACTGTGACGATACATTCGTTCAATTCTGTTGGATTTTAGTAGTTTTAAAGTCTATATTTTTACTGTGAATATGTCTTCAAATAAGCGAAAGCATAATAAGGTTGATTCTATTGCCTCAGATATAATGGAGAAGAAGAAAAAAACAGACAAAGCGACAGGTCAGAAAATGGCGACCATCAAAGAAAATGATTCAAATATGGCGGGACACGAACTTTTACCAGAGAACATTAACAGTGATTTAACGTTTGATTTCCAAGGTTTTTCTGAAAATATATCCAAGTCGTTTGAACGCCTTAACGACAGGATGGACTTACTTGAAAATAACATTGAGAAGAAATTAACTGACAAGATCACGGAGTCAATCAGAACAACAATAGAAAAACTTGTTAAAAGTTGTGTAAACGAGGAAATTAGTGTAATGAAGGGTGAATTCTTAAAAGAGATGGATGTTATGAAAGCTGAAATTGAGAGGTTAAAGTCTTCAAAATTCGAACGACTCGGCAATAATAATAATTTTACGTTTGATACACTGGATGATAGCAGACGAACAAATATTGTGATAAAAGGACTGTATGAAAGTGAGGGGGAAATGAATAATCCCGATTACACTCTAGATAAAGTAAATGATCTCATCCACGATGGTTTAAAGCTAAGAACAGTTAATGTGATCAACGTTCAACGAAAGGCGAGTCGCGGTACTCACCCCGGAGTTGTAATAGCGACCGTAGAAACTACCGAACAGAAAAAACAAATTATGGAAAATAAATCTAGTCTCCTTCGTAGCAAAAATCATTACAACATTTACATCGACAATGATTTACCACCAGCTGTTAGATATCAACAGAATAACCTAAGAACCATCTTAAAGGAAACCGGTCTCACCAGACGCTACCGAATTCAAGGAACCAGAATTGTCCCTAACACCACTTCGAGTTCGCGTGTACCCCGTGTACCCCGCGCATAGGAATTACTACATCTGGGTTGTTGGAATATTAATGGATGGTCAAAGCATAATAATGATAATTCTTCTTTCAGACATAGTGTGATAGTGTCTAATAATTTTGACATTTGTGGTGTATGTGAAACATTTTTATGCGATGATGATTTTATAAACGTGTCTGGATATAAATTCATTTATAATAATAGAGGTAATTTACATAAAAGAGCAAAAAGAGGCTCTGGAGGTGTCGGATTTTTAATAAAAGAAAGTATTTATAGTTTTATGGATATATCAATTCTCGACGATTCCTACGAGGATATATTGTGGATCAAGTTGAGCTCCAAATCTTGTGATTTTAAAATGTGTCTGTGTGTATGTTACCTGCCACCAACAGGATCTTCTCGTATGCCAGACCCAGATCTGTTTTTCTTAACACTATCTCAACAAATTTACAGTTATCAAAATCAAGGATTATTGTGTATTTGTGGTGATTTCAATTCACGTATTGGAAATAATAGTGATTTCATTGAGGGTGTCGACGATGTCCCATCAAGATCATGTGTGGATTCGACTGTTAACCATTATGGTGATTTATTACTAGATTTTCTAATAGATAATAATATGTGTATGCTAAACGGACGAGTTGGTGCTGAAAATGATTTCACGTGTATATCTTTTTAAGGGCAATTCGGTTGTGGATTATGTATTCGTTCCCCATGAACAGTTATCGGTTTACACTGAGTTTAAAGTTAAAACAGTTACTGATATAATTAATGAACACAATTTAGCTGTGCCGATTACTACACCAGATTACTCTGTTCTTCAATGGTCAATGAAGACACCTGAATTATTGTTACCGAACATCAATAAAAACGAACCCAAGCGATTAGCAAAAGTGAACTCTTATAACGTGAAAAACTTTCCATTAAATTTCTTACAGAATGAGTCTACTCAACAGATGATACACGAAACAATAGCCAGAATAGAAGATGAAATTTGTGGAAACCAGAGTGTGAATTCAGCTTATGAAACTCTTGTGAACTTCCTCAAAGTAGAAATGGATAATTGTGGATTAAAGAGAACTATTCCCTCGGGTGACACGAACAAAAGTAAAAGTGTGTTTAAACCTTATTGGGATGAAACATTGCAAGCTATGCGTGACGATATGTGCATGAAAGAAAAAGCATGGTTAAGATGTAAACATAATAGCGCTGAGAGACAACTATTCAAACGAGAGTACTGTGACAGTCGTCGAGACTTCGACAAACTTCACAGGAAATATAAGAGACGTTATCAGCTACAAAAGCGACAAGATTTAACAGACAAGCTGATGAACCCAGGTGTTAAACACACACATGATTTCTGGAAAACGTTCGGAAAGATCGGAACAGTGAATGACCGAAAGTTAAGCTTACCCGTTGAAGTCATTGATGATAATGGAACAATCATCAGTGATCTAAACGATGTATTGAACAAATGGAAAACAGATTACAGTGAACTATATAATAGTGAACACATTAACTTCGATGAACAACATAAACAGTCAGTCAAAGAAAATTATAAAACTTTGTTTAATATCGATATGAATAATGCAATTCTAAACGAAGCAATAACAAAAGATGAAGTGAAAGATGCTATATCACGACTCAAACGAGGAAAAGCCGTCGGGTTTGACGATATTCCATCAGAGGCTTTAAAAAACACTGTTTGCATCGACATGTTATTCAACATAATTTCGTATTGTTTCGAAAATGGAACTGTACCGGAGCATTGGACGACAGGGATTATAAAACCCATTGTTAAAGCTAACTCTACTCATCCTCTGGTCCCTCTCACCTATCGTGGATTAACACTCTTATCTGTGCCAAGTAAAGTGTACTGTGATATTCTCAATAAGAGGCTAGCTAATTGGACTGAATCACAGAATCTGTTGGTGGATGAACAATGCGGTTTTCGAGAAAAACGTAGCTGTTTGGATCAACTATATACCCTACACAGTGTCATTAATAACAGGAAAAATGTCAAGCAGTCCACATTTGCTTGCTTTATAGACCTGAAGAAAGCGTTTGATAATGTCGATAGAGAGTGCTTGTGGTTTCAACTGTTGCAATTTCGTGTGAACGGGAAGATATTAAATGCACTGCGTTCGTTGTACAATAACACAAAGTGTGCGGTCAACGTAAACAACCATTTAACAGATTGGTTTGACGTGACTTTAGGTGTAAAACAAGGTTGTCTGCTTTCGCCCTCTTTATTCGCAATATATATTAACGATCTAGCTCAAGAAATAAAGAACCTCAATTTAGGTATAGATATCGATGGATTTAACTTAAGTATTCTTTTATATGCGGATGATATTGTGTTGTTAGCCACGTGTGAAAAGAACCTTCAACTGATGCTAAACTGTGTTAATGAATGGTGCCATAAATGGCGTTTACAGTTCAATAACTCCAAATCAAATATTTTACACTTCAGAACAGTAAACACTGAAAGGTCAAAGTTCGAATTTAAATGTGGACAGGAAACTCTTTTGTACAATGAGAAATATAAATATCTATAGACTGTCGTCTGTATAGGGAAAATGTGCTTAAAAATCGATTTTTGTTGCACCCCCCCTGGGTCTAAAAAATGTTGCCATTTTCGTATAACACAAGGTTTCTAGTGATGGAAAATCCATATTCCCACCTTCAGATATTGCCAGTTCTTAAAATATTACCCATTTACCCAGGGTCTCGGTCACTTTATCATGCTTGTCTAACATGACTTTGACGTCGTGATTTTGGATGATAAAATTACTGCAGGTGAATAATTTTTTTCGTGTGTACTGCCCAAATGCACAGCAACATTTGAAAAAAAAAATTATGGAAATATCTCAATTTGTATATGCACAGGACCAATTATAAGCGCCCACAAAGCAGTAATGTTGCATATCGTAGCATGTTTTTGTCTATTTATGAAAATACAGCGTCATTGTATTGATATTGAATTTAATTTATTATCAGAAATTATACATAAATTTGATAATTGCATAGACATATTTGATTTCAACCAAAAAAACAATACATAAACGTGATATTTCAAAGAAGGGTCCCAGGTAAAAAGGTATAAGGGGAGATAACTCGTATCATAAATGACCTATAAATATTGAACAAAGACTAAATTTCTCCTTGGCAACCCACCCTATCACCAAACAAAGAATGAAAACAAATTTAAAACATTAATCTTTTATGTAATGACTAGTATTAAAGGTTTAAATAGATATAAATTAGGCCTTTGTATTGCAATTTAGAACAACATTTCAATATCAATATTTTTTTAAAATACAGAAAACATTTTTTTCATTTTTAATAACTGTTAAATCAATATTTTTTTTTAAATGTTGCTGTAACAGTTGTGCAATAATTAATGCTTAAATAGTTAAAATATAAAAACAGTTAAACAAAGTACTAAAATCAACAAATGGAAAAGTATTTACACATTTATTTATCTTTCGATATATTGTTTGGTTATCTTTTAAAGATATGAATCATGCCTGTGTATTATAATTAAAAACAACATTTCAAAACTAGTTTAAAATACAGAAAACCATTTGTTTTGTTAAAATAATAATTCAATTAAATCTGGACATAAAGTAGTTGAATATTATACATGTAGTTAGTATGTAAAATACAGGTAAAACAAACAGTTAAACAAAATACTAAAATCAAAAAATGGAAAAGTATGTACATATTTATTCATCTTTATCTAGTGATATATTTTTTTTAAAGGTTAAAATAGATATAAATCATGTCTGTGTAGTGTAATTTAAAACATTTCAAAACTAGTAAAAGTGCTAATAAAAAATGTTGACACATTCTTAGAACGGATGTTTTAGTGCATTTGGACACCACAATCTAGTCATTTTGTGCCAATTCACTTGCCATCAAATATACCAGCACTACTTATACTATAGAGTATAGAATAAATCGGCTACTCCCACACCTTGTCATTGAGGTCGCTGATAATGGGATTCGAAATCAAGTCTATTGATGACAGACCTTTTTGTAACCACTTGGCTATATAAATCCCTTCCCACCCACTAGTTGCCTATGTAGGCCTATGATATAAAATAGATATAACAACAAGCCACAAGGACACAACAACTACTACAAGTATGAAATAAATTCACCCTGACGACTGAACTGTGGGTTTTCTTGTTGGGAATCGAACATAATCCTTGTAGCATCGTAGATGGTACCTAACAGCAACACAGTCTTTATCTCTGATGTGCCAAAGAATGGTTTCATCTTCTTTCTTAATTGCTGCTTCTCTAAGTCGCCCTAAAAAGATATGGAAAATTGTAAATATCATGGATATCATAAACCAACTAGAAGTAGAATGCATATTCGTTTTCTGGTTACATATGCATAAATAAAAAAAACCCATAAAATTCTTTATGCAACAGTTTTTATGTGTATAATAGGCTTTGTATGGAGCAGCCTACTTTTAACAATGAACTAGACAACTTTTGGCAGACCTGGTAAATACATGTACATAACCCTGCGTGTTCGGATAGGCTACTCCCACACGTTTTCACTGAGATCGCAGAGAATGAGACTCGTACCCTCGACTATTGATGACAGACTGATAGATAACACCTATCGGCCACCCGACCACTCTCCCCAATAAACGCCTTTTACGACACGGTGAGGAGGGTCGATGGGCCTATTCCACTAGGTAACACTGGGCATAGCCAGGAAAGGAGGGTGGGGGGGGCCAATATTAAATCACAACAGTTGAACAAATAATAAAAACTTACCCCCATCTTTAATTTCTGCTAAAACCAGCTTATCAGAGACAGTCTTATTCTGACACCTGTAGAACAAAGGTACTTTTTTGCAGATAATGCACAGGAGAAAAGACATGTCCTCGCAGGTGGACAGCTTGGGTGGTTGATGATTTAGTGGAGGCTGATCGCAAACCTTGTCTAGAGGTGGATTGACTCTCATCACTCGTTTGCTTCTCACCAGACTGTAGCCTAATGCAACTCTTTTAGTAGCTCGTTTAATCTTTGTTCTGTCTGTGAATCTCGAATAACACTTGGAATGCTAGCCATAAACCCATAGTCACATAGTGCATCATCTTTATTCCCTATAAATACAAACATACTGACTCCTAATTTTATTGCACACATAAACAAAATAAGCAAATTAGAACCTGAGAGAAGAATTTAGGTGGCAACAAATATCCATAATAAAAATTACTTTTCTTTTATGAAAAACAATAAGACACTGCCACCTGTTTGCACTTGATTTTTGTGAAAAGACACTTAAGACAATCTGGGGTTAATAAAATAAAACCAAAGGCTAGCGTGAATGCTATCGATTTTAAAACAAACCTATATGAACTATATAACGAGACTATAGGCCTACAATGTGAACGTCAACAAACATTATTATTATTTATCGTAACTTGCACACAGCAATGACAACAAACAAGAAATATTACATACGGACGTAAGCTCTCGTTGCGTTGTACAGTCCGGATCATTTGTGATGAGTACAGGTGTCTATAAAATTTAATCCGCCTATCATTTTGTGTTTCGCTGAAAAATAAAATGGCGACTCTACTTTCAATTTTAGTTTGATTTAGTTGATAAACTTACCATCAAATACATCTTTATATTGTTGGCACACTTTTAGCTCGTTTCCATCAAGATTTGACCATTCTTTAAAACTTAAAACAACCTTATTCCAACTGGTATTTGTAAATTTAATCAGCTTTCCACAATCTTTGTCTACGAGGTGGATAAGGCACTTACATCGTCTTAAAGTAAACACGCTAACTCGACTCACCTTTTGACCTGTGAACTTGAGGTCAAATTGGCTCTAGAGTGTTTTTGATTGGTTGTTTGTTTTAATGATATGCATCAGGTGTAAATAGTGGTTGATAAACTTCATGGCGCGAACAGAAACTTGCGACGGCTCGTTTATAAAAACTGGCACATTCTAGAAGCGGGAAGACGGCTTTTTATCCATATAAATTCACATTTTACTAATGTGTGACTTTACAACTAAACCCATTTTATAGAAATTTTTTGAAACGATAGCTACTGACAGACGACAGTCTACTAGGACTTTGGTTTGACGAACATTTGTGTTATAAAATAGCGGTTAAAGAATTAGCTAAATCAGCCAGTCGTGCGTTAGGGGCTCTCGGGAATAAATTCTTTGCACTTGGAGGAATGTCGTTTACTGTATTCAATAAGCTATATGAATGTCTAGTTGAACCTGTTTTGTTATATGGTGCTGCCGTCTGGGGAACTAGTGAACACAGTGCGATTAACAATGTGCGTACAAGAGCTTGTAAGCTATTTCTAGGTCTACCAAAACGCAGCTCTAACGTAGCCGCATACGGAGATGTGGGGTGGATAACTTCAAAAACTAAACAAGCGCTAGAAGTGTTTAGGTGGTGGCATAAACTTAAAAAGAGTGATCCGGACAGACTAGTGTTCAAGGTCCATCAATGGTCATCGCGAATATCCAAGTCATGGGAGAAACGCGTCCTCACATTAGCCAAAACATTTAATGTCGCTAATGAGATCGCTCAAGCGCATACTAATTGCTCATCAAAACTGTTCATCAAATCTATGTTTACTAAGGTTTTTAATTATGATGAATTCGTATGGTTTAGTAAATTGTGGAGTGACAGACAAAATGTTTTAAATGGAAATAAACTGAGAACTTATCGACTGTTTAAAAAGGATTTGTATCCAGAATTTTATGTAACATGTGCTATGACCAGACAACAACGTAGTGTTATTGCCAAACTCAGATGTGGAGTTCTCCCCCTTGCCATAGAAACCGGTCGTTACTGTAAGCCCCCCATTCCTTTAATAGATCGTATCTGTCCTCTTTGTAATATAGAAATTGAAAACGAAATTCATTTTTTAATTAATTGTGAATTTTTAGACGATATCCGATACAAACTTCTTAATGCCTTCAATTTTGATGATCTTATAAATTCTGATTCTATGAACAAGTTTTTAACCATCATGATGTCTTCAGAAAATATTCCTTTAATTGCTAATTGTATTTTAAATATGCTCAAACCTAGACGATTTTACTTGTAAATATATCAATGACTTTTAATTTAATGTATTTAGTTCGTTCAAAGATACTGTTGACTTTTGTTTTATGTACATATTTTTAGATCGTGCCTCATAAGTCGATAACGGCTGGGTATTATTCATCACTTTTATTGTAATTGTATGTTTGTTTGTATATTTTGGATGTAATACGTGACACGTAAATAAAATAAATTATTATTATTATTAGTATTTTTTTCAGACGTCTTCCATATCTCTTTTTATTTCACTTGTTCCGGTTTTTAATGTAATAAAACAAATGATAATAACAATTGAAATTCAGTACTGCAGACAGTATTTTAAACATACATTATGCAAGAGCAAAATCTTCCTATTGTAGGTCTTTCTTTAGGCCTGAAATGTTATAAAAACTATTAATTAGACATTAATTAACTTATCCAGACCATAATCAGCTCTCAGTGTCAAGACTAGCCTGCAATATTTGTTGGATTGTAGTCCGATTAAATGGATAAGCGAGACTATAGGAGCTTTTACGGGTTTCCATTTTGACGTCATTTTCGGTCATGCGCAGACCCTGGCCTTATTTTTAGACTGTAACCCATAGGCCAGTGTGTTTTTTTGTGAAAATACCGCCGTACAGTGAGCTTATTTTACATAAAATGGACCCGGTCGCCATTTCTATATACACGTAAGGTTTACCGACCGATGCCAGATACCGATATTTACAAAAACTTCGATATAGAAAAGATACGGCAAGTTTACCAGACCCGTAATGGCCATTGCAATTTAGGAAAACAAGTTAAGACTGGTCCGTGCTCATGGCGTGAACTAGAATTTGGTCTTCAATTTATTACGCATTTTACGACCAAACAAATTTTATCTATTAATTACAGGACTATTAACACAAAAGATTTTTTTTTTAAGATCTGGTCTAGATCATATTTACATTCAACTGCCGACTGGACAGTACCTGCGCGGTTGATATATCGTCTGCTATAGCGCTGCATGCTATACTCTTACACAAAACACGGTTATGTTGGGCATTGATGCTATCGACTTGAAATAATTCCAGCTAATGATACTATAAATAGTATGCAATATGCAAATAAGATTGTTTATGCGTGCTGTTAACCAATAGCTACTATAAATCTCCCCGCGTTTAGACGGCTCTAACCAATGATAAAATAATTGATGCACGGAGTAAAACGTCAGCCATTTTATAAAAAATATCCTCTTGATGGAATATGAATAACAGAAAAGGATAAAACGATGATCAATTTGAATCTGTGAATATGTTTAAAACCCTTTTTTTCTAACAACATTAATCGTCTTGGCACAACTTTTGACACTGTGAAATTTTAATCCAGTCAGTTTATCTCCAATGTCGCAACCCAAGAATGAAGAACGATATATTTGCGACCATTTTATCAATTTCTAATTCAGTATTTGGTTCAGAGAACAAATGTTGAATGCAAATATATAACTGGATTCGGTGCATTTTATACAGAATTATTTTTTTACAGCGTGATTATTATTTGCTCTATTTTTTTAGATTTGCTACGGTCCTGCTTTTAAAAGTTTTAATATCGTCTTGAATAATTCTTTCGTGAGCCACAGATCACCACTCTATATAACCCATTCTATTATTTACTCTTATGCTCGATTTCGTGGCATTTTACAACCAAACAGATGTTATCTATTAATTGTTTGCAATAAAATTAACACTAAACATATAAATCGGCTTCATACATCAATGCATCTTTGTTGTAATCTTTTGCGTACAGCGGTCAACTGCAGACCGCGTGCGAGCTTAGCATGATATCGTCTGCTACAACGCAGTATATCGTCAATAAAACGGAAAAAAAAATATTTAGACATAATTTGAAATCGGTAATTTATTACGAATGCTACACACATCTTACAACAAGGGTGGCAATCAAGAATACGTTTTATATTAAAAGATAAAGACGGAAAACCCTTTTTTTCCTTAGCATTTGCTATGTTCAGATACGGCAGTGAAAAGGCCAGGCTAAAAATAGACACCGGAAATACGCCACACATAAAAGCTCCTATTAGTTTTGTCTTCAGTAATGATGATCGACGCTAAGCGGAACTTTCATCGGCTTAGTTCTCGGTTCAAGATAAAGAGAACCAACCCAATTAATCAATGTCATATAACCCATGTTTAACTGAGCGTTAAACACAACAAGGAAGACAGTTGGATAGTCCATATGATAAAGCGAAAATGTTTGCGTATTTTAATATGATAATTTAGTTACCTTATACCAGTGGATAAGACGCGAGTGTAGACAGATTGTAATCTTCTATAGATAGGAAAAATATCGTTGATAACGGGACAGTGCTTGCGTATTACAAATAATAATTTGTTTAACACGTACACACGATAGATAGGAAGAATACCGTTAGTCTCGTGTATCTTGTTCATAACAGCTAATATGGCTACCAAGGTAAGTGTTACTTTTCCGGCAGTGTGCGTTTAGCCCGTTATAGGAGCTTTTATGTGTGACGTATTTCCGGTGTCTATTTTTAGCCTGGCCTTTTCACTGCCGTATCTTAACATAGCAAATGCTAAGGAAAAAAAGGGTTTTCCGTCTTTATGTTTTAATATAAAACGTATTCTTGATTGCCACCCTTGTTGTAAGATGTGTGTAGCATTCGTAATAAATTACCGATTTCAAATTATGTCTAAATTATTTTTTTTTCGTTTTATTGACGATATACTGCGTTGTAGCAGACGATATCATGCTAAGCTCGCATGCGGTCTGCAGTTGACCGCTGTACGCAAAAGATTACAACGATGCATTGATGTAATGAAGCCGATTTATATGTTTAGTGTTAATTTTATTGCAAACAATTAATAGATCACATCTGTTTGGTTGTAAAATGCCACGAAATCGAGCATAAGAGTTAATAATAGAATGGGTTATATAGAGTGGTGATCTGTGGCTTCACGAAAGAATTATTCAAGACGATATTAAAATTTTTAAAAGCAGGACCGTAGCAAATCTAAAAAATAGAACAAATAATAATCACGCTGTAAAAAAATAATTCTGTATAGAATGCACCGAGTCCAGTTATATTAATTTGCATTCAACATTTGTTCTCTGAACCAAATACTGAATTAGAAATTGATAAAATGGTCGCAAATATATCGTTCTTCATTCTTGGGTTGCGACATTGGAGATAAACTGACTGGATTAAAATTTCACAGTGTCAAAAGTTGTGCCAAGACGATTAATGTTGTTGGAAAAAAAAAGGGTTTTAAACATATTCACAGATTCACATTGACCATTGTTTTATCCTTTTTTTGTTGTTCATATTCCATCAAGAGGATTTTTTTTATAAAATGGCTGACGTTTTACTCCGTGCATCAAACAATTATTTTATCATTGGTTAGAGCCGTCTAAACGCGGGGAGATTTATAGTAGCTATTGGTTAACAGCACGCATAAACAATCTTATTTGCATATTGCATACTATTTATAGTATCATTAGCTGGAATTATTTCAAGTCGATAGCATCAATGCCCAGCATAACCGTGTTTTGTGTAAGAGTATAGCATGCAGCGCTATAGCAGACGATATATCAACCGCGCAGGTACTGTCCAGTCGGCAGTTGAATGTAAATATGATCTAGACCAGATCTTAAAAACAAAATCTTTTGTGTTAATAGTCCTGTAATTATTAGATAAAATTTGTTTGGTCGTAAAATGCGTAATAAATTTGAGACCAAATTCTAGTTCACGCCATGAGCACGGACCAGTCTTAACTTGTTTTCCTAAATTGCAATGGCCATTACGGGTCTGGTAAACTTGCCGTATCTTTTCTATATCGAAGTTTTTGTAAATATCGGTATCTGGCATCGGTCGGTAAACCTAACATGTATTTAGAAATGGCGACCGGGTCCATTTTATGTAAAACAAGCTCACCGTACGGCGGTATTTTCACAAAAAAAACACACACTGGCCTATGAGTTACAGTCTAGAAATAAGGCCAGGGTCTGCGCATGACCGAAAATGACGTCAAAATGGAAACCCGTAAAAGCTCCTATACAAGTGTTCTTTCAAATATGGTATCAAGAAAAACAGATCCCGCCCGTGATTCCAATCTCTATTTCAGGCTTGATTTATGCATTTGTATATGTATGTGTAAGTCTCCGAGTTAGTATTATGAGAGACGACGTAATAATGTTACTAATATTTTTTATGTTTTTTCAGGCTACATTCTGTCGATCGGTTCTTCTACTCACAACTGTCCTTGTTCTAGCGTTAATTTGTTTTACGTTTCAACCAGTACCTCAGCTCAAAAAATCAACTGTGGTTCAAACCATAACCGATTTACAAACATTGCCCAACTGTACAGCAGAAGGGAACGTTCTCATGTTGCTCGACGTTGTTATAACTTTTCCTCTGTTAACAGAACCAATCTTTATGAATTCTTCAAGTTACTCTAAATATCCACGGGAGAAGATGGAAGAGCGCTTATCTGAATATATAACAAGCTTAGAAAGAACTTTAACTCACCCATATGTTTCTAATGTCCACTTTCTGTACGACCAACCACAGATCATCAGATATATTCAAAGTCATGTAACAACCAACCAAAACAAGCTATTATTCCACAAAGTTAACGATTCAACATTATCAAGCACCACTTACGAATTCGTATTTTCTAATCTGAGCGGACGACTTGTGATGGTAAATCAAGCCGACGTTTATCCGGGATATGGTTTGGATTTAATTACTAAAGATGTCATGGTTTCTAATAAGTTGATGTATGCTTTAACTCGACATGGTCGTGTGGAAAGGAATTGTGATATGAGACCAAACACCACCTGTACTGATAAAGGATACATAGGTTCACACGATACTTACATCTTCGTACCACAGGGACAATTACCCCCAGCAGCATGGAACGCTTTGAACCATCATTCATTTGTTCTTGGAACTGATAATGTGCTTATATGGACTTTCAAGAATATTTTAAAATATAAAGTACTCAACCCATGTAAAGTGATAATAATGTTTCACTTCCATTGTTCTGATGTACGACCTACAGCCAGAGAAAAACGAATAAATAACAAACAGAACAGTGGTATGTCTAAACCCACCGACAAACTTAAGTGACGCTACTAAAGTAGGTTATCGTAAGTGTTAGAAAACACTAAATTTAACATTATCGGAAAACTGTTTGTGTCTTGGTTAGAAATATACCCCCTTAAACAATCATACATTTGATCGGTGGATAAATAGAAATAATTATGAATTACTCAGAAGGAAATTCCATGGACGGAACTGAAACATTTGTTAAGAGGTTATGACTAATTACAACTCAAAAAAGCTGTGAACTAGGATACATGTCCCCATGAACGATTAACACGTTATAAAAGATGAGCAGACGAATTCAGCGACAAGAGCCATTTACTTGTGAAATCTCAGAATTTTTCTTTAATTTAAAGAACATTTCTTTTTGCCTTGAAATGTTGGTAAGACTTGCATGTAGGTACATGTAAATCGAACATTTTACAATGCAACTCTATTGAATTTATGTGTACATGTATGTAGCTTTATGAGCCTTTTAATTTTAAACATACACTAATAAATGTATATTACTACCATACTGTTACAAGAAATTTATTATGCTACATAAATGTATTAAGTTAAATTTATCTAACCATTGGCAATGAAAACTAAACATCTACACATGCCATGTATCTGATAAAGTTTCTCTTTGGTCATGTAAATTACCAAATGTGTGAAACATTTCTTGCAATGTGAATGGAACTAGGGTATATTTTTTGAGCAAATTTTCAATTAATCGCTTTCGCGTAGGGGTCTTTAGCAATGGGGGGAAACCGGAGTACCTGACGAAAACCCACGAGGTTGGACAGGCGACCCTTCTCCTTGCCTATTATGTATAGGGATATTCTTGGTAGTCCATGAGAAATGAACTTGGTGCCAATCCAAACTTAGTCTTGATATCTTTTCAAACATCAGTTTGCTTGCAGCTTGCAAAATATTTACAATGCTATCTGAAATGTATAATGTATTAATAAAATTAAGAATATTTTGTAATGTTCTAATGATTCCCATATAAGGCCGATGCTTACAGATTTAACTAAATACAAAAACCACTTGTTGTGAAAACCATGCTCTTTAATACTTCTACTTTTAATCTAACTCTATGACTAGAGAGTGGGAAAATAACAATTAAAGTAACATAACTCTGTATGGAATCAGACCACACTCAATCAACATCAATACAGTCATACACTACACTGAAAAAAAACTTGTGTTGGACCTCAACACAAGTACTTGTGTTAAAACTAATCTACACAAGTTTGTGTTGTTTTGCATTGCATTAACACAAACTTGTGTAGATTTGTAAAAATCTTGTGTGTTTTCATATCAGTAACACAAGTATTGTGTAGGCCTACCGTCAACCAACGATTTTTTCATTCTTTTTTTTTTGTTTTTTTTTTGTTTACAAAGTCAGAATTCGGGAGTTCGCAAGTTTAAGAAAAATAATAAAATAAAAGGTTTAATTCAAATCCCGTAAATTACATGCTGTTCTTCACTGGAAGAGTGTGAGCACTAATTAATCAGACAATTGCCAGGCAGACTTAAATGTTAATTGGTGTTAAGTTGTCTGTAAAGATGAAATGTCTGGTTGTCTTTTTTTATTGATCCAATAAACTGATATATCAAAGGAATATATAGTGTACATGTGATTTTCAGCACCCTTGTGTTTGTCAAAATTGATTCAATGTGCATTGGAAAACAATGAGTAAAACTCTTAGTAATGTAATTGGTTGATGTAATCGAAATTGGACAGTAGGCCTATATTGGTTAACTAAACAGTAACCAATCAAATTTAATTAATCTTCCAGATTTGTCTCATAATTGATTTATTGATACAATGGTTCTCCAAGTTATCTTTACTCTATTTGATATTTTACCAGCGACATTCAGTTAGACATTTAACTGTAGGACGCCATGTTTCGTAGTAGTGTCAACCGAAAGTGATATTTTTAAAAATATAATTGTCACACAGAATACAAGACCGCAGGTTTGTAAAATTTAAAAAAAATTAAAACCGTATATTTAATTTAGCATCGATTTATTGTGTATATGTATATTACTAATAATTTAAAACAAACAAGTCAGACCAAGACTTGTTCTAGAACCTCGTAATCTTCAACGTACGTTATTCATAGAATATTTTTCTGGATGTTAGAGACTAACTCAGAACAATTAAACCGGAAGTGTGTATTTAAAATGGCGGACGAGGAAGGAAAATTTTTGATTGTGTCTAAAGTGTCCCGGACCCGGTAATTCAGCAGTCTAACTAACGAATTTGTCTTAATTTTTCTGAAAACGTGCTTAATATTATCAGGCGCTACACCGTTGTTCAAATACTTGTACTTGCAAAAAACAACCCCAACTGGAACCAGCACTAGCAGGTAAGAATTTCTCTTCATTTTATACTTTCCCGGCAGCCATCTTTGTTTCGGGAAAAATGAGAAATACGTGTATATCAGGCATGGACAGTCTATAGCTAGATACTAACATTTGTACTAGTTTAATTGAAATGTAATCTTATCTGTGTAAAAAAAAAAACAAAACAAACAAACAAATCAGCCTTTTATTTTTATATCAATCAATGCAATGTGTAAGTAATATATTAGACGTACTGATTCAGAAACTAACATCTGTCGTCTGAAGTTTGTCTATAATTTCTTCTTTTTTTTTTTTCAGTCATTGATGTTAGCATATAGGCCTACTCCACAAAGAAAAACTGGTAACAATTTCATTTTCTTTTAATATATTTTTTTAATAATATCACTATCAGTATCAGTAGTAATATCCAGTCAAGAGAGAGGGGAAATCGGGTTTTAAGTTCACTTAACAGAACTGTGCGATATACATGTCCTTGTATTAAATTGGTCGAATCAAGTAGGCCCATGCATGATATATATCCTAGAATCAAGTAGGACTGGTCTTCCATTTCTGCCATTTTCCTGAGCACTGACCATATTGTGTATGTTGTGTTTATATTAATTCAGCATAAACTTTGGAGTTGTTGTTAGTGTTTGTTGCATAACAGAATGGTCTATTTCAAATATGATATTTGCATAAGTATAAACGTAAATCGGCAGCGCTGGACACACTAGCAGAAGGATTCTGCTGAATCAATCAGCGCTAAAATTCATGTAGTGTGTACACTGACATTCGCCCAAATCAAACAGGTTTGATATATTTGGCTGAACTATATTTGATTGGTGGGCCGTCTGGTTTTAGAATTCATTAGCCAATAAGCACACATTCATATCAAGAAGTCACATGAATTTTTTGAAGACAAATGTTAAATCATGTGACGTAAAAGGTAATGTAACTGAGTGGTGAATCTGACAAGAGGAGAGAAATGGGGTTTAACGTCCACTCAACACAAACTAGGTCTTTTCGGGACTAACATATGGTTTAATTTCAATAATTCGCTTGCACGAAGGGGCCTTTAGCAGTGGGAGGAAACCATGGGAAACCCACGAGGTTGAGAAGGCACCCCTATCTCCATACCACATACGCTCACACCATAGCTCGAAACCACAGTCGCAAGCCAGAGGTGAGCGGCCAGCTAGAGGTCGAAGCGCGGCACTCTAGACCACTAGGCCTGGAGTATCCACTCATTCGGCTGCAATTATGCGCCAATTGAATTGGGCAAATAATTTGAACACATCATTCTGGTGTGTCCACAGCTTTACTAGAAAAGTCTGTATTTTCTAAAAACCAACAATGGGGCATACCCAGTTAATTACATGTCACATATTCATATTTTTCAGTTTCCATATTAGATGCCATAGCAAATAAAACATCATTAATAAAATAAGAAAAAAAAAACAAATATGGGAGAAGAAAGAGCTGAAAGAATGAGGTTTTTGGAGGGTGAGTGTTCAATTCTAATAAAAAAGATTGTTGTTATGGTAATTTGAAATCTCACCATTAAATGTGTTTGGCACAATATAGCCCGGTTGGAGCGGAGGTGACATTAGCCTCCATTTCAGTTTATTATTTTGAAATATAAAATTCAATTTAGTAAAAGTATACACATACATGTATGTGCGCATATGACTGTCTCATTTGTGTTGCAGAAGCGTAGGACGTTAAACCCCATTTCATTCATTCAGTCTCATTTGTGGAGAGTCGAGGTGGGTAAGACACTGGCCCGCATATTGAACAACAAAACATGGTCCTGTGTTCACATTGGCATGCATGCATGTAAAAGATCCTTTGGCAATTGAATTTGATACAAGAGTATGCCTTAGGGTTGCGGCACCGTGCAAAATTTCAGTCCAAAATCTCAAGGCCTTTTTGTGACTTCTAAGGGGGTGGGGGTGAATTGCTGGTTGGATGGTTAGGACATGCGCGCTGTATCATAAAGCTGCGGGTCCTCCGGTTGCTCTCACTCCTAATGACCCCTCAGCGCAAGCAAATTATTGAAATAAAATTAAACCATATGTTGGTCCCAAAATGACCTAGTTTGTGTCATGTGGATGTTAAACCCCATTTCTCTCTTTCTCTGACTCTAACCCATTTCATTTGAGCATTATATTTTGTCTGAGCCTGTAACTTGACAAGACATAAGGAGTGTTACGCAAAGTTGAAACAAAATAGAAACGAAGTCGAAGTCTCGATGTGGCAAAATAAATTATTCATTTAAACATTATGAACGATATAGAAAGTATTCTTATTTCCCACTTTTTATTTTTTAGGCTGAAGCACACCCTTGGAGGAGAATTTAATGAATGATAAAAACAAGAGAAACCAAGCATCAATTTATTTTATAATTCTGGAAAAGAATGCATTTGACCCAATTTTTAAATATTTATTTTTTGTTTTTTAATGTTAAGTATTCTTCGAAAACACAATTAGATTTTAATCCTCTTATTAATTTCTGTATAATATAGAAAGTAAAGTGACATATAAATCATTTAAAATTTTGTCGGAAATCATAAAAGTATTTAATAGACATTATCTAGAAACCAAATGTACATCAGATATACCCAGAATTACAAAAAACCTTGACCTACATTAAGGTGACTTTTCCTTGCTTATGAAACGAAATAAGATTTAATATCCCACTTTTCTGTGTTATTAGGGTGATTCTGCCTTACAGTCTACCCTTATATCAAATATTTCAACTGTCAAGGGTTCATTAAAGGGAACTCAGGGGGTCGAATGGTTAACAGGCACACATTGGATCAGGCAGGAGGTCTGGCAATGTCAATTGTCAAGGGTACTTTAAAGTGAACACAGTCGAAGTGGCTTTGATCCAGGCTTGTACCCAGTTTGTGTCAAGTGGACGCTTAACCTCATTTCTATCTCTTCTTTAAAATACACGGCAATGTGTACATTAGATCGAGGTTTTCTGCCCTATCCAAACAACTATATATTGTCCCTTCCCACGTCCTACACTACTGACATGGAGGAACTATGCTTGGAACTCCAGTTGAAATTTCTCGGCCAACGCCTTATACTCACTGTGGCTTCCCATGGCTTATAATTTGTAATTGTATATAAATATTTTGTACATATTATTCAATATTTGCCATTGTCTCTGATATTTTTATATTTCAATCCTGCAGTCTTGATGCACAAAATATTCTTTTTGGTTTGGGTTTTTTTTTTCCTAATGAGGAAAGAGTTCTACGCCATTTTATTACTGCTGTAAAATAGGTCATTTTTCTTTTGTTAATTTTCTGTGTATGCTAGTTATTTCTAGATTACTCACTTATCACTTGTAATTCGACTTATAACACTCTTCACTGTTTGAAAGTAATTCAAATTAGTGGATAATTTATCGTATTAGTGCTTGGTATATATCTTATTAAATTTAAATAAATTTGAATTATATATTTTGGGGGTATGGGGTAGGGATACTGTCTTTATATGCTTAGTACTTGTTAATGGGTAAAGAAAAATTTAAATAGCTATTTTATAGTTTGTGATGGGGGGGGGTCATTATTTAACACAATTTTATTAATATAATTTTTCTGTTAACATTCCAAATATCATTTTATGAATAAATAAATATTTAACAAAAAAAAATTATTGTTACCTCATTTATCAAACTTTGCAGGTTAAACAGAGCAAAAGGAGGGATGCTGCATGGGAAAGGTTGCTATATTGGATATAAATTGGGGGAAATACAACACCATTTTTTGTTGATGGTTATACACAAGTTTGTATATGAAACCACACAAGTTTCAGGAATTTCAACACAAGTTTCAGAAATTTCAACACAAGTTTCAGAAATTTCAACACAAGTTTCAACACAAGTTTCAGAAATTTCAACACAAGTTTCAGAACTTTCAACACAAGTATTGTGTAGATTTTCACACAAGTTTCAACACAAGTTTGTGTTGTTTGACAAATTTTAACACAAGTCTTGTGTTGTTTCAGCATTTAACACAAGTTTGTGTTGTTTCAACACAAGTTTGTGTTGTTAAATAGTAACACCCAACTTGTGTTGAAAACAACACAAGTTTGTGTTGTTTCAACACAAGTTTATTTTCAGTGTACAATTCCTTCCTTTTCCTTAAATGATAAAATCATTTACTGTCTTTCAATTTCTAAATAATCAATGAACTAAACATTTAAAATATTACTTATATTTCAAAATTTAAAAGCTATTCAGTTACTTCCAAAATGTTCAGTTAGTATTGTATTCCTGTTATTTTGATGGCGGTTTTCTATTCCGCTGAGGTCGTGTATGATTATTTGTGTCACATGCATTATTTGAAATACTTTTATCTTGATCACTAGTATTCCTATTTGAACTGTCCGAATCGAACACATTTTGATTATTTTCGTTGGAAGGATTATTTTGATTAAACACATTTGGAATTAACACATCATGATCATACTGATTAGCACAACACTGATCATTCACTATTTCTGCACATTGATCTCGTTCATGATATTTCTTTACACATGTAATATTTCTCTTGTAACGAATATGCGGCTTATCAACTGTTTCAACTATAACACTATTCCCAAACTTATGTAGAACTTCAAATAATTTCGGATTGAACTTTGTTGAAAATTTATTGTTATAGTCCTGTTTCACTAATACTTTATCGCCTTCTGAAATTTCACTATTTCTCGCTCCTCTTTTCATATCGCCATATATCCTTCCTTTTTCTTTGAGTTGGCTGTCTCGATCGCGTATTTCATAATCGTGGGATGCCAATTGCTGCAGTTCTGATAATTTGGTACGAATCTGTCTGCCAAATAATAACTCAGCCGGACTTTTACCTGTTGTATTATGAGGCGTACTTCTGTACATTATAAGGAATTGATCTAGTTCGACTTTCCAGTTGCATTTTTGTGCTTGTGCGATTCGTAATACTTTCATGATGGATCTGTTCTGTCTTTCAACTTCTCCATTCGCCTGAGGCCATAGCGGAGTTGATTTGCGATGAATAATACCATGTTTTGTCATGTATTTTTTGAACGATTCACTCACAAATTGAGGCCCATTATCTGTTTGTAAAGTTAATGGTAATCCATGTGTAACAAATATTTTAGACTATTCTAAATTATAGTCTAATTATTCTGTCCGATGTTGTTGATTTGGTTATGACTGTTTCGAAAAATCGGCTATAATAATCGACTAATACAAAAATATAGTCACCTGAGGGTAATGGTCCTAATAAGTCGGCAGCAAGATGTTGCCATGGTGCAGAAGGTAGGGACGTTCTTGACATAGGTTCTGGTTTGGTTGTTTGAGACACTAGTTGACATCCATAACAAGATTTGCAAAATTTCTCAACTTCTTTGTCGAGTCCAGGCCACCATACTTTTGTTCTTAAACGTTGTTTCATTCCAACAATACCCGGATGACCTTCTTGCGCTAGTTTTAATACATGATTTCGTTGTGATCTCGGAATAACGATTTTAGAATTATTGTTTATCTTCCCTATTCTTAATACCCCTAATTTAATTGCAGTGTCTTTGCCTAATAATGGTTCACCTTTTCCATCTATTACGATAAAGCTTACATTTTCTAACAATGTATCTTGAAACGTTACATTTGCATAAAATTTTCCCAGTACTTTTAATGGCTCTTCAATCCCATAAGCAAACAGTTTTGTATTTGTCAGTTCTGAATTCCAACGGATACCTTTTATTTTGCCAATTCGTTTTAATTCATTCCACGAGTCCCGATCTAAAACATCTGCTGATGATCCTGAATCAATAGTAAATTCTTGAAAAACACCATTTAATTTTATTGTGATCTTGCTTTGGTTATCTCCCTTTCCTAACGAATATATTCTAAAGATTTCTCCGGGTCTATCATTATCATCATAAAATCGATTCTTTTCTTCATATTCCTCTTCATCAGATTCTGTATTAACTCTTTTCACCCGTCTTGTGTCGGTCACTCTTCTCTCCCTATTATTTCTAGACATGTACGATCCTCTTGATCTTCCTCTTCTTGAACTGACACCATGTCCTGGTTGGTAGAGTTTAGTCTTACACATGCGCTCATAGTGGCCATCTAGTTTACACTTCCTACATCGTTGATTGACAGCAGGGCAGTTTGGATCTGAATGAAAATGTCCTGTATACCCACATCTATAACACTCCATATAGCGGTTAGTAGATCTGCGGGGGTCATCTCTTGGATTTCTCGGTAATGGTCTATTCATTCTGGAATGATGTCCATTACTATGCAGTGATAGCCTATTCACATCATGGCTCAGGCCCTCGATGGATTTTGCTTGTCTGTCAGATTCTTCTAAGGCTCTAGAAATTTCTAATACATCTGCCAAGGTTAAGTTTGTTCCTCTCTCTAACAATTTCCGTCTTAAGTCTCGTGAGTTACATTTTTTATTACTTGATCCCGAATTTCATTATCGACATTGGCGAAATCACAACTCTGTGACTTTTGGCGAAGTTTTGTTACAAATTGTTCCACGGTATCATGGTCATCTTGAGACATATTTCTGAATACAAGTCTTTCGTAAGGCACATTAGACTGGGGGCAAAAATAATTATTCAAAGCAGTTTTGGCTCTGTCATATGCGTCATTGATGGTCTGATCTTCTGTGAGAGTAAAAAATATGTCTTGTACATCCATACCTGCAGAATGGAGGAATTGAGCTCTTTTTCTGTCTGCACTCATTTGTCCTTTGGTTATTAAATATAGGTCGAATGCTCTCAACCATCTTGTCCATCGCACTGATGTACTTGCTCTGTCTCCAATGTTAAATTGTGGTAAACCACTTGACTGGTCAACAAAATTATTTGCCATCTGGATTTCTAGGTTCTTCTTTACCTCGTCGCCAAATTGTAATGTTCTATGATTCCCATTTAAGGCCGATGCTTACAGATTTAACTAAATACAAAAACCACTTGTTGTGAAAACCATGCTCTTTAATACTTCTACTTTTAATCTAACTCTATGACTAGAGAGTGGGAAAATAACAATTAAAGTAACATAACTCTGTATGGAATCAGACCACACTCAATCAACATCAATACAGTCATACACTACATACATGTATTTAACTGAACAGCAGCTCCACAGCCTACCCTTACTTTGAATGCTAAATGCGATTGTTCATTTACGGGCGTGCCAACAGACCCTTGATATCTCATCCCATCAGAATGATTAGACATTGTTCCTTTCCGGATGCGCCAGGAAATTTTCTCGAACACTGGAATCAAACTCCAAATGTCCTTGTTAGTGAGCGAAATGAAATAGTTTTACATCCTACTGTTCTACTCCGAATTTGGCTAATACAGAGTGCTATGATGGACATTTTGCCCGGATAGTCGCGCTACGGCCTACTCTTATATCGAATTACATCTGTCAAGGGATCTTTTACGTGCATGCCAATGTGTATACTGGACCTCGGTTTATCGTCCCATCCGAGTGACTAGACATATGTGCTTGTCAGGCCCTTCGTCCTGCATCACTGACAAGGGGAACCTGATTGAACTTTCTCGGCCAATGCAGGGATCGAACACCCACCCTCCAGGCTAGCGAGCCAGCATCTTACCCACTTAGCCAACGTGACCCCTGTTCGTGAGCGAACATTTCATTCATTGTAAATGTCAATTAGTGTAAACATGAAATTTTGCATCAGTTGTTGATTGGCAACCATCAGCAGTAAAAATAAATGTGTTCTGAATTAAATGAACAACCATAGGCAATCATATTAGAGAAATGAAATGGGGTTTAATGTCCTACTCCGACTGGGCTAATGAAGACTGTCCCTCTTATGTAAGGTTGTATGTATGTGTGAGAGAGTGCACTCCAGACCACTAGGCCATCCCAACCCCCCTCCAGAGAGACAAACCTCACGTTAACTGGAGTGCACTCTCTCACACATACATACAACCTCGAGGTTTGTCTCTATGGAGGGGGGTTGGGATGGCCTAGTGGTCTAGAGTGCCGCGCTTCGACCTCCAGCTGGCCAGTCACCTCTGGCTTGCGGCTGTGGTTTCGAGCCCTGGTGTGAGCGTATGTGGCATGGAGATAAGGGCGCCTTCTCAACCTCGTGGGTTTCCTAGGGGCACTCCGGTTTCCTCCCACTGCTAAAGACCCCTACGCGCAAGCGAATTATTGAAATAAAATTAAAAACCATATGTTAGTCCCGAAATTGACACTTAAGAGGGAAATTTTGCTACAGCCTACTCTAATATCAAATTCTAACTGCCAAATCAATCTTTTACGTAAACGCCAATACGTAGACTGGACCTTGGTTTTTCGTACCATCCAAACGACTTCACAGCTATCCTTGACAGGCCCTCCGTCCGGCACCACTGACAAGGGGAAACCACACCGGAAAATGTCGAACTTTCTTGGCCAACACCGGGATCTAACCTGTGACCTCCCGTCGAGCAAGCCAGCATCTTACTCACTTATTCTGACACAATTAGAACCGTATCTACCTTTAACAGAACATCAAGTTCTATTTCATTAACATTATGGTATAACCCGTCACAATGGTTTTTCCCTTTTCATTCACCCCGGGAAGAAAATGTAATAAATATCAGATAAATTTAACTATTCCACATATTGTGTCCTTATTTTTTTTTTTTTTTTTTTTTTTTTGTTGGATAGTTGTTCACTGTTTTTTTAAGAAATAGGTTGGCCAATATCATGATGACTGGTATTGTCTTAATTTCACAAACCGCTGTGAGAAATCCTGCCTGCACATCGTGACTGCTCAGTCACGTAATCGGTTAACTTGACTACTCCGGGATATTCCAAATCAGCTTCTTCCAGAGCATTCAGCCAGTAATCATCTATGTCTCTGTCCTACCAGTGGAAGAGCTGCTGCTCTGTGGACAATCAAATTAACCATTGGTTGTTTTTTTTGCAAAAGCCACCTAAAATTAATAAACAGATAAATTAGTTCGCATATGCTGAACGAATAATCTGTTGAACACAGTTCTCTACACCTTACAAACCTGTAACGGTAAATCTCTTTGATCTTTGGGGTAAATTCTATGCTCGGAATAACTTGCGATCTTAAAGTCGGGGGCGGCTTTGAATATATATAGGGGAATTTGGGGTTATTCTTCTGAGGTTTTTCTTTTAACCCGTACCGGGTTATTTCACTGCAGGTTTTTATTTCCCCATAAGAAAACATGGAATAGGGTTTTTCTTTTGGGAATTCTGGGATATACACTCGATCAATATAGCCGGTAAAATTTGAGTTTTTAACAATCTGTTGACGTGCTCGCCAAAATAACACTTCCGTGTATGACATTAAAGGAACCCTACTTTCAATTAGAAATTAAACGGGGGTTTAACTTCTTACTAGCGCTGTTCTGTCCTACAGTGTGGGGGAGATAGGGTTTAACGCCCAATCGACACAAACCAGGTCATCTCGGGACTTACACGTCGTTCAATTTAATTTCAATAATTCCCTTGCGCGTAGGGTCTTAAGACGTTGGAGGAAACCGGAGAAAACCGACGAGGTTTGACAGGCGATCCCAAGTCCTGTCACGTACATCTGGGGAATCGAAACCAACAAGGGGAAATAAACAACACAAATTATATGCTTTATTTCAAATTTATATTGAAGGTTATAGTATTTCTTGCATTTTTGACTTCCAGGGGTTGGTCAAGTTTCACTTGAAGTCGGTCGTCGAGTGAGGCGTTCTGCGGCGAGTCGTCGAATATGCATCTTTGTGGTTGGTCGTTTATTTAGGCCGACAAGTCGACTATTTTGGCCGATAACGGTTGGTCGGCTAGTTTCTTTACTTCCCCATACAAATAATTAGAAACATCGGATCTGTATATTTGAGGTTCATTTGTAAATACGAATGGCTTCACTTTTATGACCTATAAAAAATGGACATAAAAACATTTACATGTATATTATACGAGTATTTCAATATTCTATTACACATACTTTCAAAATAAGAATAAAGCTATTAACGGGGGGGGGGGGGCGCTGTGAGGAGTACGATTTCGATACTACGATCTCCTGAATTCGAGCCAGGGGGGTTGGGATGGTCTAGTGGTCTAGAGTGCCGCGCTTCGACATCTAGCTGGCCGGTCACCTCTGGCATGCGGCTGTGGTTTCGAGCCCTGGCGTGAGCGTATGTGGCATGGAGATAGGGGCGCCTTCTCAACCTCGTGGGTTCCTCCGGGCACTCCGGTTTCCTCCCACTGCTAAAGACCCCTACGCGCAAGCGAATTATTGAAATAAAATTAAAACCATATGTTAGTCCCGAAATGACCTAGTTTGTGTTGAGTGGACGTTTGTGTTGAATGGACGTTAAACCCCATCTCTCTCTCTGAATTCGAGCCCGGGTCCTCTAGCACTATAGGCAACAATCGAACTTATGATTGAAGTCACCACAGCCCCTGAGTAAACCCGACTGGATTATCTTTCATATGATATGATACAGCTTGTGCTCACATAAATTAATGTTTGTATTACTAGTCAATATTTTATATACATGTATATAAATAAATTAAAAATAATTTACCTGTTTGTTCACATATCTGCTGTTTGTCTACTCCTACTTGCCAACTTGGTAAAGTCTCGTGAACAGTGTCCACGCCAGCCAAACTAATGAAAAGGTCGACCGTGATTTGCACGTGCAACTTTGAACCAATCAACAACTTGTTTCTTGATCTATATTCAACATCAGTCACTGCAGACGATATGACACAGGGAATATTCTATTTAGATTTATTATTGGTGTTATTATTGCCCTTCTACGCTTAACAAAATGTTTATTACAAAACAAAAAATATATTTATACCGCCAACATATTTACACCAATAAAATATTGGTGCTGAAGTATAACCGAACATATGTATTTTAATTTTCCACATTATACTCGTATTTTACTTATATTTTCATTTTACATGTAAACATAAACGGTTTATAAGCAAGATAAAGTCCTCGACTTCGGTTATGCTGGGGAAGAAAGGCTTCAGAAAAAACCCTCAAAAGAAAAACCTCGGCCTATCGGCCTCGGTTTTTCTTTTTCTCGGGTTGTTTTCTTCAGTCTTTCTTTCCCCAGCATAACCTCAGTCTCGTGCTTTATCCTACACATAAAATTGGTCCACTTGATTAAGCCGGGGGAAATGGGATGTTCCCACTTAGCCGGCAGGCTTTGATGTCAAATTTTGCCGCTAGTCCAGAGTTAATCCTAGAACAATGGTGTTATAAACTATAGTCCATATCTTAAATAACATTAAATAGCTTACACATATAAAAATATATTGATTTTAACAAATTTAATATTTATTAAATAACATTAAATGATTTACACATATAAAAATGCATTACAATTTACACATTTAACTTTTATTAAATAGCATTATATAATTTATAAATAAATGCCTTACAACATAACAATCATTTTACAGCCCCACTAAATAGGAAATATTTGTTCCATACCGATTTACACTTAAAGAGCCATTTAATAACTGTGTTTTCAAATGTTCAATTCTTGTATCAAGTTGTCGATATTTCTTAACTCGAGGCCTTTTGGTACCACCAAATAATATCTGTGAAATGGTGATTTCGACATAGGATTGTTCTTGTTTTATTAAGTTAATGAAATTGTAAATATTAGGGTGGCATGCTTGTGGAATGTTTAAATCTACAGCTTCCAAAGCAAAGAACCCAAAATCCTCGATATCACACATTCTTATCAGTGGCAAAGCTGATGCGTGGCGTACAAATTGTTTTGTAAGAGGGTTGTCCCGGAATAATGTCTGGATTTCACAACGTTGAACAGCTTTCCAAATGGCCTGGCGAAAATGAAGCATGCACCCTTTAACATCAGAATTAAAAACAATCCTTGCGGCATTTTGCGCTGCGGTCTCAAAATCGGTAAATATTGTTGATGGGTTCAAATTTAAACCAATGTTACGGATTCTATCTAATATTATCTGAAACATTTGTTCATTAGGGATCCTGTTGCTTATTTGCTAGCAAAGCATACACGAGTGGATACATTTTTCCATCTATCATTGAATGAATTGTATATATTTGGTAAAAAAGCTGTGGGCACATACTAAATGTTCCGTCACAAAAATACGAATCACTGCCAGCGAGAAATCGTAGATTTTCATCTGTTGCAAATATGCACATATTTCTGTCTGAAAAAAGCAGGAACCGGTCACCATTGGCTGTAGTTTGGTATGATTCTGTAAGTTCTATGTCCTGGCGTTCTTTAGGTGATGTTGGTAAAATTTTTGATCGTGAGCGGTATAAGGCGGAATGGATGGAATAAAAAGTTGGCACAGACTGTATAACTGTAACTTCCTCTGTTCGTACACCTGAAACAATATATTGCGTATTAAATATCGGCCACCTCGATTATTGGAGATAAAGCGAATATTAACCTGAACGTTTGCCATTTTAAAATAAATATAATTTCGACACAGATCGACCATCTATTTATATTAATATAGTGAATTGAATTCGTGTTTAAAATCATAACGTCGGCATGAACTGTGTTCAAAATGTCATTAATTAGTTGGTTAATAAATTTTATTAAGAGGGATTAAGAGCTCATTATTACCGCTGAACACAAGTGAACAGTTCTTTAGTGACTACTTTTAAAGAATTCCAGTCAAGTCGTCCACACGAAAAACCTGGTTAAGTCGTCCACACCCGTTGGTGGAGTCGTCTACACCCGTTGGTGAAGTCGTCCACACTCGATGGTGGAGTCGTCCACAAGACTTAGTTTAATTTGAAGATATAGTAATACGTTGGTGGGGTCGTACACAAGACTTAGTTTAATTTGAAGATATAGCAATACGTTGGTAAAGTCGTCCACGCGACATAGTTTACTCTTGTGATATGGATATTCTTTTGATAATCCGGTAAAATAAACAAAACAAGCTTGTTAATTATTCATATAAGGCTGCATTAAAATAAGCCACGTGGTCAATGAAGACAGTCTCGGCATGGTCTCAGAATTGCACGTCTTCCACGCTCTGTCTGTGTGAATTTCGGGTACCGGTAGATATTAAAATTATAACTGGATAATACATTGATGGATTCACTGACCAGTTGTTAGGTAAATTTAAATCATCATTGAATATAATTCCCTGATGGAACATCGAATACACGAGGAAAGTTGGCATTATGCCAATAAACCAGCTCTAAATACATGTAGTTGCGTTTATGATTTCTTATATTACACTCTACTGACAGAGGGTTAATTTTTAAAAATATTGAAGGCTATATCATAGTCATACAAAACTTTATTTTGATTTTGGCCTACGCGAAAAATATCGCCAAATTTGATTCTGGGTGCTGGAAACATGATGCGTCAAGTAATTATATAACGTGAAAATATTCCATTTATTATTGTATATAATGGCAAGTAGATATTTTTGTTAACGTGAAAATATTCCTTATTTGTATTGTATATTAGGGAAAACTAGGTTTTAATCGTTGAGGTTATTGATCCAACCATTATTCTATAAAATATGCAAATAAGATGGTTTGATTCGTGCATGCATGCATGCTGTCATCCAATAGTAACTGTAAATTTTTGACGCGGTTAGACGCCTATGACCAATCAAAAAAAAATGTTGTTTGATCAGTACACCCTTCGATCTATAATTTAACTATAAGTGTTGTTTTAATGGTTTCCAAATAAAAAAGAATTTACATAAATAGAAATAAATATGACTCTACCGTTAAAGAAATGTGTAGAATTCGGATTCTAAAATATCGGTATAAAATTGAACATCAAACACGACGTCGCACCTGTACTTGACACTATTCTAATCACGCGCAGAGGACGCCGATCATGCCCCCCTCGAATTTCTTTCTCACATTCGACTACTTTACGCTAACTTTATTACAAAAACATCGTCAATACTAATCAAACATTCAACAATAATCATACGATCAAACGAACAATACAATTAACTTTAATACTAAAACATCGGCGATTCAATCTGAAATCAAACAACATAATAGTCAACGAGTACTAATCAAACAATCAACAATAGTCATACGATCATACAAACAATTCGATTAACTTTAGTACGAAAACATCGGTGATTCTATCTGAAATCAAATAACAAAATAGTCAACGAGTACGAGTGGACAACATAACCAATAGTTGTGGACGACTCCACCGACGGTTGTGGACGACTTCACTGCGGACGACTCGTTCGTTCGTTACTGGGAGTTTAACGTCCACTAGTGATATCGTAGACTAATTGTTTCCAAGGAAACTAGCCTGTACCAGCCACAAGAAAGAGGGCTGGGTTGGCTGTTTGGGTAAGACATAGTGTTTTTGCTGGGTAGCAGTCATGGTTGGTTTCATCCGGGTGGGAGGTTCCGGTGGGTGGAGGGGTAGGAGATGGAACGCGGTCTGGTCCACTTTGCCATGTATGCTAGGGTACTTTGAAATATAGGGGTTTGGTACGACTGTCAGGTGGGCTCGGGCCGACCGTGGGTCAATCGTGGGTTGGTGTGTGCAGCAATGTTCTCCGGGCTTGGCGCTGACTAGCCGTTGGCCCTCATCCAAAAACAAAAAACGGCCCCCAGGGTCCCCGACGTCCCTACCGTCCAGCGGTGTCCCTCGGGGTGATCGCTAATGGAACGCCTCCGTCGGGTCTTAGGTTATGTCCTCAAGCCTTCACAGAGTAGAACACTCTTTTCGAGCCCTCAGGGTCACTTTATCAAACTAAAATACCAATCTCACACACGAAGTCGTAGATTAATTCATAGATCTCGTGTTTGTTTGCTTTAGGGCAAAGCAAACTAGAAACACTGATGGCCGTGTCAATGGTACTCAGTTTATCCGCGAGGGGTTTTCTTTTGGCTGTTCCGCGATTGACCAATCAGAGGTCAGAATGGGCGGGGCTTAGGTTTGGAAAAAATGGAAGGTCTAATGCCCCAGAGGCCTTCGGCTCCGCGGCTGCCCCTGGGAACGAGATTGCTTCTATAGATAGGAAAAATATCGTTGATAACGGGACAGTGCTTGCGTATTACAAATAATAATTTGTTTAACATGTACACACGATAGATAGGAAGAATACCGTTTCGTCTCGTGTATCTTGTGCATAACAGCTAATATGGCTACCAAGGTAAGTGTTACTTTTCCGGCAGTGTGCGTTTAGCCCGTTATACAAGTGTTCTTTCAAATATGGTATCAAGAAAAACAGTTCCCGCCTGTGATTCTAATATCAATTTCAGGCTTGATTTATGCATTGTATATGTATGTGTAAGTCTCCGAGTTAGTATTATGAGAGACGACGTAATAATGTTGCTAATATTTTTTATGTTTTTTTCAGGCTACATTCTGTCGATCGGTTCTTCTACTCACAGCTGTCCTTGTTCTAGCGTTAATTTGTTTTAAGTTTCAACCAGTATCTAAGCTCAAAAAATCAACTGTGGTTCCAACCGTAACCGAATTACAAACATTGCCCAACCGTACAGCAGAAGGGAACGTTCTCATGTTGCTCGACGTTGTTATAACTTTTCCTCTGTTAACAGAACCAATTATTATGAATTCTTCAAGTTACACTAAATATCCACGGGAGAAGATGGAAGAGCGCTTATCTGAATATATAACAAGCTTAGAAAGAACTTTAACTCACCCATATGTTTCTAATGTCCACTTTCTGTACGACCAACCACAGATCATCAGATATATTCAAAGTCATGTAACAACCAACCAAAACAAGCTATTATTCCACAAAGTTAACGATTCAACATTATCAAGCACCACTTACGAATTCGTATTTTCTAATCTGAGCGGACGACTTGTGATGGTTAATCAAGCCGACGTTTATCCGGGATATGGTTTGGATTTAATTACTAAAGATGTCATGGTTTCTAATAAGTTGATGTATGCTTTAACTCGACATGGTCGTGTGGAAAGGAATTGTGATATGAGACCAGGAACCACTTGTACTGATAAAGGATACATAGGTTCACACGATACTTACATCTTCGTACCACAGGGAAAATTACCCCAAGCAGCATGGAACGCTTTGAATCATCATTCATTTGTTCTTGGAATTGATAATGTGCTTATATGGACTTTCAAGAATATTTTAAAATATAAAGTACTCAACCCATGTAAAGTGATAATAATGTTTCACTTCCATTGTTCTGATGTACGGCCTACAGCCAGAGGAAAACGAATAAATAACAAACAGAACAGTGGTATGTCAAAACCCACCGAGAACCTTAAGTGACGCTACTAAAGTAGGTTATCGTAAGTGTTAGATAACACTAAATTGAATATTATCGGAAAACTGTTTGTGTCGTGGTTAGAAATATACCCCCCTAAACAATCATACATTTGCTCGGTGGATAAATAGAAATAATTATGAATTACTCAGAAGGAAATTCCATGGACGGAACTGAAACATTTGTTAAGAAGTTATGACTAATTACAACTAAAAAAAACCAAAGCTGTGAACTATGATACATGTCCTCGTGAATACATGTACACATGAGAGCTATATGTGTAATAGAAATTGACTTTTACACCAATATCAAGTTCATTTCATTGAGTAAGGAAAATTTATAATTTCATGAGTAGATAAATAGTCTTTTTTCCTAGTACATTCTCCCAATATTCAGTTAGAAAGAAATATTTCACAATAATCCAATGATATCATTTAATATATTTATTGATATTTTTGCAAAACAAAGAAATTTGTAATTAATGTACAGTTGAGAGTTAAATGTATTCCAATTCTTTACAAGAAATATGAACTCACATAACAAGCATCCTTATCATTGAATGAAAACTGTTTTAAAATTGGGATTTATGAATGAATTAATTGAGCTGTGCCGATGGTTATTTAAGCATTATTCACATTGTCCTTCCATGTTAGAAATTTATCGGTTTAAAAATCCCTGTGGTCATCAAATGAAAATTCTTCATAAAAGTAAATGCAGTGGCTCATATATTGGTGGGCTGAAAAACAAATACATATTAATTATAAGTATGTTTGAACATAAGGAAGTCTAGAATAAATTTACAAATCGGGTTCGTTGACAACAGCCAATCAGCCATCACTCCCTCAGTCTCAGTGAAATTACAAACGAAGGAAGCTTCGTGGTCAGTTCAGGAAAGAAGATTTTTTGGTACAATTTCACTGCCTATCGTGAATTAGAACTAAGCCTAGTAGATCTACGGGTGCCAGTGGACGTTAGTACATAGTACCATGGACCGTATCTAAAGACTAGGCCTAGAGTAGCTAGCTCTGTAGGCCTACAATAAATAGACAAAAGTATAACTATAACTCCCGTAGGCTGTTTAACCTCTAAAGATAAACAAAGTTTGCGACAACATTGTCCGTCTATTCCAGCACGGGACTGCAGACGCTGAACATTTTGGCTTCTTAAAATATAATCACTATTGAATTTCTTACCTGTGAAGGTTATTCCATTTAATTTTGATGTGGGGTTTTGGTTATTTGTACAGTTAATGACTAAACACTGTGTCCCTTTGGTGGATACTGAAAACGTAAAAGTTTTGTTTTCCTTCGCATAATCAAACGACGCCATTTTGTTGTGCATGATCAATGTACAAATATGGCCGACCTCTGCGCATGTCGTGAAAGCGGCTTTTGATTGGCCGTGGCCATTCTAGTCTAATTATAGACTTCCTTATGTTCAAGCATACTTATAATTAATATGTATTTTTTTTTCAGCCCACCAATATAGAAGCCACTGTATTTACTTTTATGAAGAATTTTCATTTGATGACCACAGGGATTTTTAAACCGATAAATTTTTAACATGGAAGGACAATGTGAATAATGCTTAAATAACCATCGGCACTGCTCAATTAATTCATTCATAAATCCCAATTTTAAAACAGTTTTCATTCAATGATAAGGATGCTTGTTATGTGAGTTCATATTTCTTGTAAAGAATTGGAATACATTTAACTCTCAACTGTACATTAATTACAAATTTCTTTGTTTTGCAAAAAAAATCAATAAATGTATTAAATGAAATCATTGGATTATTGTGAAATATTTCTTTCTAACTGAATATTGGGAGAATGTACTAGGTATAGAGACTATTTATCTACTCATGAAATTATAAATTTTCCTCACTCAATGAAATGAACTTGATATTTGTGTAAAAGTCAATTTCTATTACACATATAGCTCTCATGTGTACATGTATTCAGTAAACTGCAAAAGTTTTCACTTTTGAATTGAATTTTACTTGCACCCCATTTATGATGGCATAAAACCATTTATTTTAACTTTTATACACAGTTTACAATTTTCAAAATATGTTTGGGACACTAGAGATTTATTCATATAAGATATTTTCACATTTGGCTACATTTACCTGTGAAATCTCAGAATTTTCCTTTAATTTAAAGAACATTTCTTTTTGCCTTGAAATGTTGGTAAGACTTGCATGTGCGTACATGTAAATCGAACATTTTACAATGCAACTCTATTGAATTTATGTGTACATGTATGTAGCTTTATGTGCCTTTTAATTTTAAACATACACTAACAAATGTATGATATTACTACCGTACTGTTACAAGAAATTTATTGGGCTACATAAATACATTGATAAGTTAAATTTATCTAACCATTGGCAATGAAAACTAAACATCTACACATGCAGTGAATGAAAATGTCATACTTATCTTTTGCCATCTATCTGGTAAAGTTTCTTTTTGATCATGTAAATTACCAAATGTGTGAAACATTTCTTGCAATGTTAATGCAACTAGGGTATATTTTCTTGAGCAAATTTTCAATTAATCGCTTTCGCGTAGGGGTCTTTAGCAGTGGGGGGAAACCGGAGTACCTGACGAAAACCCACGAGGTTGGACAGGCGATTCTTCTCCTTGCGTATAATGTATAGGTCATGTAAATTACCAAATGTGTGAAACATTTCTTGCAATGTGAATGCAACTATGGTATATTTTCTTGAGCAAATTTTCAATTAATCACTTTCGCGTAGGGGCCTTTAGCAGTGGGGGGAAACCGGAGTACCCGACGAAAACCCACGAGGTTGCACAGGCGACCCTTCTCCTTGCCTAGTATGTATAGGGATATTCTTGGTAGTCCATGAGAAATGAACTTGGTGCTAATCCAAACATAGTCTTGATATCTTTTCAAACACCAATTTGCATAATATTTACAATGCTATCTGAAATGTATAAAATTGAAATGAAATAAAATTAAGAATATTTAACTGAACAGCAGCTCCACAGCCTACCCTTATTTTGAATGCTAAATGCGATTGTTCATTTACGGGCGTGCCAACAGACTCTTGATATTTTATCCCATCAGAATGACTAGACATAGCGGACAGTCGCGCTACGGCCTACTATTATATCGAATTCCATCTGTCAAGGGATCTTTTACGTGCATGCCAATGTGTATACTGGACCTCGGTTTATCTTCCCATCCGAGTGACTAGACAGCTGTCCTTGTCAGGACCTTCGTCCTGCATCACTGACAAGGGGAACCTGATTGAACCTTCTCGGCCAATGCAGGGATCGAACACCCAACGTGACCCCTGTTAGTGAGCGAACATTTCATTCATTGTAAACATGAAATTTTGCATCAGTTGTTGATTGGCAACCATCAGCAGTAAAAATAAATGTGTTCTGAATTAAATGAACAACCATAGACAATCATATTAGAGAAATGAAATGGGGTTTAATGTCCTACTCCGACTGGGCTAATGAAGACTGCCCCTTTAATGTAAGGTTGTATGTATGTGTGAGAGAGTGCACTCCAGTTAACTTGAGGTTTGACTCTCTGGATGGCCTAGTGGTCTAGAGTGCCGCGCTTCGACCTCTAGCTGTGGTTTCGAGCCCTGGTGTGAGCGTATGTGGCATGGAGATAAGGGCGCCTTCTCAACCCCGTGGGTTTCCTCCGGGCACTCCGGTTTCCTCCCACTGCTAAAGACCCCTACGCGCAAGCGAATTATTGAAATAAAATTAAAAACCATACGTTAGTCCCGAAATTGACACTTAAGAGGGAAATTTTGCTACAGCCTACTCTAATATCAAATTCTAACTGCCAAATCAATCTTTTACGTAAACGCCAATACGTAGACTGGACCTTGGTTTTTCGTACCATCCAAACGACTTCACAGCTATCCTTGACAGGCCGTCCGTCCGGCACCACTGACAAGGGGAAACCACACCGGAAAATGTCGAACATTCTTGGCCAACACCGGGATCTAACCTGTGACCTCCCGGCGAGCAAGCCAGCATCTTACTCACTTATTCTGACACAATTAGAACCGTATCTACCTTCAACAGAACATCAAGTTCTATTTCATTAACATTATGGTATAACCCGTCACAATGGTTTTTCCCTTTTCATTCACCCCAGGAAGAAAATGTAATAAATATCAGATAAATTTAACTATTCCACATATTGTGTCCTTATTTTTTTTTTTGGGGGGGGGGGATAGTTGATCGCTGTTTTTTTTTAGAAATAGGTTGACCAATATCATGATGACTAGTATTGTCTTAATTTCACAAACTGCTGTGAGATATCCTGCCTGCACATTGTGACTATTTTTTTTTTTTTTTGAGAAATGATCACCTTTTCCTTTAGAAATATATAGGCCTATCACAAGGCCTAGTATTATTTTAAATTGAATTTACAAATCTTCGCAAACTGTTGTGAGGTAACCTGCATGCATATTTTGACTTTTTTTTTTGGAGAGCTGATCACCCTTTGTTCTTATAAATATATCTATAGGCCTATTTCACAAGGCCTAGTATTTTTTTAAATTTAGTTTTCAAATCTTCATACAATACTGTGAGAATTCTGCCTGCATATTTTGACCTTTTTTTTTTGGACAGCTGATCACGGTTTATAGAAATAGGAAGGCCAATTTCATGAGGCCTAGTAGGCCTATAATATTTTAACTTTACAAATCGTCACCTAAGAGTAATATTGTTCTATGTCCATTTTTTCAAGTTTAGAGAAAAATGCGATTGAAAAGGTGATGTTTTAATGCCGAGAAATTTACATGCGTATTTATGTCAAATTTTGCTTAATGACAGGCAATACTAACAAAACGATTGTTTATGGTGTAATTTTAATCTATGATCTTTTTTTGACAAAGGGGGCCACATTCAAATTTTGGTAAAATGGAGATAGAACAAGAAAATTGTGAAATTTTAACAAAAATTTAGTTCAGATGAAAAAAATTGTTCTATGTCCAAGGGAAATTTTTCATTTAACACTGGAATAGAATCGTGTGTGCTTTTATTACACATACCAGTATAAATAAAGAACTTTCATGGACCTGACAATGTTCAAACAAATGTTATCCTATAAGATAGTCTTTCTGGGCATGGTAAACAGATTTGGTCTAATTAACAAAGTCAAACAGTATGAAAATAAACAGAACTTAAATCGGTCTAACCTTTCCAAGTTATAGAGAGAGAACTTAACGTCCATTCCCTGTCTCATAAAACCTTGAGTCACTTGATTCCATGCCAGACCTTATGATATAAATCACACGCATTTTACTACTCGACCGCCCTACCCCCTCAAGTTTGAAAGGGAATTTGTCAAAACTCTGATGTCAATGACTTTCTGTGTAATACACTTGTCAAAACTCTGATGTCAATGACTTTCTGTGTAATACACTGTAACTGTGTAACTCACTCCTGTCTTTTCGTTTCCAAGGTAATACAGTTAATTTGTCATAATAATGTTGAAATACCATGAACAGGTTATACAAGATGAAGTAACGCCAACAGCAAAGTCTTTATTATTGATAAAATATTTACATCTAGAAATATTCATAATCTAGAGAAAGAAAAACGCAGTGTTTTTTCTAATTTAGAGGGGTGTTATTTTACAATAAACAGTGTCTAACTCCAATTAACCAATCAAAACGCAAGATTCACCCATAAACATGTTACAATTTGTTTTAATCCATTCATAATATTAATTTCAGTCCTGTATTTTATATGGTAAAACGCCTTGAAATAAAAAGGAGTGTTATAAGCTCTTATTTTAAAGGGTATGTATTACTATTCTTCATACATTTCTTTATGTTTTGCAGTGTTTTTTTTATATATATACAATCCACAAATAAAAACCCGGACCGTACGACCTGTTGTTTTGCTCGTCTTTGAATAGAAACCCTGCTACATAGGCAACGCCTTTTAACGTGGCAATGTCTTATTATTTTGGGTCCCATTCATTTTCTAATTCCATCAACAACAGTTTGAAAATATAACCTTTTAAAATCTGTCGAAATCTATTTAAAAAGTGACATTATTGTCCATCATTTTGACACGGCTGTCTGCTGTAAAAGAATACACACACAGCAACGTCATGTATATTTTTGTTCTCTTACAAGCAAAGAATACAATCTTATTCCTCTAATAAATGCATCGTTTCATCCTAATTTATTTTGCCTAGCAGCTTGTATTGAACTATTGTGGCTATTAAAATTCTTAACAACTATGATATATTTTGACAGAACCTTGTTTTATCTATTTCTGTCAGTTTTGAATGTAACTGCCATCAGAAATATCTTTGTAATTTCTTTCTGTAGAAACAAGATGGCTTGAGTCCACTTAAAGCTCGGTTAGTATTTTTTTCAGACTTCTTCCATATCTCTTTTTATTTCACTTGTTCGGTTTTTAATGTAATAAAACAAATGATAATAACAATTGAAATTCAGTACTGCAGACAGTATTTTAAACATACATTATGCAAGAGCAAAATCTTATTATTGTAGGTCTTTCTTTAGGCCTGAAATGTTATAGAAACTATTAATTAGACATTAATTAACTTATCCAGACCATAATCAGCTCTCGATGTCAAGGCTAGCCTGCGATATTTGTTGGATTGTAGTCCGATTAAATGGATAAGCGAGACTATTAGTTTTGTCTTACAACTTCAGTAATGATGATCGACGCTAAGCGGAACTTTCATCGGCTTAGTTCTCGGTTCATAGTGGATTAATTTGACTGAAATTTTCAGCAAATGACCTTTACATTATGTAGTTTTTATCTATTATAGTGGGAACTGCTAACTCGTTATCTAATCTCCCATATTGTATCTTTAATATGATATTATTCACATATCTCTTTTTGCCCTTTACAAATTCGTTCATTTGAACACTTTATCATATTTGTTATGAAAGGGTGTAACATTGTATCCATTTTATAATTGAGAAAACCAACCCAATTAATCAATGTCATATAACCCATGTTTAACTGACCGTTAAACACAACAAGGACGACAGTTGGATAGTCCATATGATAAAGCGAAAATGCTTTCGTATTTTAATATGATAATTTAGTTACCTTATACTAGTGGATAAGACGCGAGTGTAGACAGATTGTAATCCTCTATAGATAGGAAAAATATCGTTGATAACGGGACAGTGCTTGCGTATTACAAATAATAATTTGTTTAACATGTACACACTTTAGATAGGAAGAATACCGTTACGTCTCGTGTGTCTTGTGCATACCAGCTAATATGGCTACCAAGGTAAGTGTTATTTTTTCGGCAGTGTGCGTTTAGCCCGTTATACAAGTGTTCTTTCAAATATGGTATCAAGAAAAACAGTTCCCGCCCATGATTCCAATCTCTATTTCAGGCTTGATTTATGCATTGTATATGTATGTGTAAGTCTCCGAGTTAGTATTATGAGAGACGACGTAATAATGTTACTAATATTTTTTATGTTTTTTCAGGCTACATTCTGTCGATCGGTTCTTCTACTCACAACTGTCCTTGTTCTAGCGTTAATTTGTTTTAAGTTTCAACCAGTACCTAAGCTCAAACAATCAACTGTGGTTCAAACCGTAACCGATTTACAAACATTGCCCAACTGTACAGCAGAAGGGAACGTTCTCATGTTGCTCGACGTTGTTATAACTTTTCCTCTGTTAACAGAACCAATCTTTATGAATTCTTCAAGTTACTCTAAATATCCACGGGAGAAGATGGAAGGGCGTTTAGCTGAATATATAACAAGCTTAGAAAGAACTTTAACTCACCCATATGTTTCTAATGTCCACTTTCTGTACGACCAACCACAGATCATCAGATATATTCAAACTCATGTAACAACCAACCAAAACAAGCTATTATTCCATAAAGTTAACGATTCAACATTATCAAGCACCACTTACGAATTCGTATTTTCTAATCTGAGCGGACGACTTGTGATGGTCAATCAAGCCGACGTTTATCCGGGATATGGTTTGGATTTAATTACTAAAGATGTCATGGTTTCTAATAAGTTGATGTATGCTTTAACTCGACATGGTCGTGTGGAAAGGAATTGTGATATGAGACCAGGAACCACTTGTACTGATAAAGGATACATAGGTTCACACGATACTTACATCTTCGTACCACAGGGCAAATTACCCCAAGCAGCATGGAACGCTTTGAATCATCATTCATTTGTTCTTGGAATTGATAATGTGCTTATATGGACTTTCAAGAATATTTTAAAATATAAAGTGCTCAACCCATGTAAAGTGATAATAATGTTTCACTTCCATTGTTCTGATGTACGGCCTACAGCCAGACAAAAACGAATAAATAACAAACAGAACAGTGGTATGTCTAAACCCACCGACAAACTTAAGTGACGCTACTAATGTAGGTTATCGTAAGTGTTATGACTAATTACAACTCAAAACACCAAAGCTGTGAACTATGATACATGTCCCCGTGAACGATTAACAAGTTATAAAAGATGAGCAGACGAATTCAGCGACAAGAGCCAATGTGAAGCTACCAAAAACTGCAAAATAATTTCACTTTTGAATTGAATTTTACTTGCACCCCATGGCACAAAACCATTTATTTTAACTTTTATACACAGTTTACAATTTTCAAAATATTTTTTGGGACAATAGAGACTTATTCATATAAGATATTTTCACATTTGGCCACATTTACCTGTGAAATCTCAGAATTTTCCTTTAATTTAAAGAACATTTCTTTTTGCCTTGAAATGTTGGTAAGACTTGCATGTAGGTACATGTAAATCGAACATTTTACAATGCAACTCTATTGAATTTATGTGTACATGTATGTAGCTTTATGTGCCTTTTAATTTTAAACATACAATAACAAATATATATTACTACCATACTGTTACAAGAAATTCATTGGTCTACATGAATGCATTGATAAGTTAAATTTATCTAACCATTGGCAATGAAAACTAAACATCTACACATGCGGTGAATGAAAATGTCGTGCTTTACTTTCGCCATCTATCTGGTAAAGTTTCTCTTTGATCATGTAAATTACCAAATGTGTGAAACATTTCTTGCAATGTGAATGGAACTAGGGTATATTTTCTTGAGCAAATTTTCAATTAATCGCTTTCGCGAAGGGGTCTTTAGCAATGGGGGGAAACCGGAGTACCTGACGAAAACCCTTCTCCTTGCCTATTATGTATAGGGATATTCTTGGTAGTCTATGAGAAATGAACTCGGTGCCAATCCAAACTTAGTCTTGATATCTTTTCAAACATCAGTTTGTTTGCAGCTGAAATGTACAAAATTGAAATGAAATAAAATTAAGAATATTTAACTGAACAGCAGCTCCACAGCCTACCCTTATTTTGAATGTTAAATGTCATTGTTCATTTATGACCCTTGATATTTCATCCCATCAGAATGACTAGACATTGTTCCTTTCCGGATGCGCCAGGAAATTTTCTCGAACACTGGAATCAAACTCCAAATTTCCTTGTTAGTGAGCGAAATAAAATAGTTTTACATCCTACTGTTCTACTCCGAATTTGGCTAATACAGTGTGCTATGAGGCACATTTTGCCCGGACAGTCGCGCTACGGCCTACTATTATATCGAATTCCATCTGTCAAGGGATCTTTTACGTGCATGCCAATGTGTATACTGGACCTCGGTTTATCTTCCCATCCGAGTGACAAGACAGCTGTCCTTGTCAGGCCCTACGTCCTGCATCACTGACAAGGGGAACCTGATTGGACTTTCTCGGCCAATGCAGGGATCGAACACCCAACCTCCAGGCTAGCGAGCCAGCATCTTACCCACTTAGCCAACGTGACCCCTGTTAGTGAGCGAACATTTCATTCATTGTAAATGTCAATTAGTGTAAACATGAAATTTTGCATCAGTTGTTGATTGGCAACCATCAGCAGTAAAAATAAATGTGTTCTGAATTAAATGAACAATCATATTAGAGAAATGAAATGGGGTTTAATGTCCTACTCCGACTGGGCTAATGAAGACTGTCCCTTTAATGTAAGGTTGTATGTATGTGTGAGAGAGTGCACTCTAGACCACTAGGCCATCCCAACCCCCCTCCAGAGAAACAAACCTCACGTTAACTGGAGTGCACTCTCTCACACATACATACAACCTCGAGGTTTGTCTCTATGGGGGGGGGGGGGGGGTTGGGATGGCCTAGTGGTCTAGAGTGCCGCGCTTCGACCTCCAGCTGGCCAGTCACCTCTGGCTTGCGGCTGTGGTTTCGAGCCCTGGTGTGAGCGTATGTGGCATGGAGATAAGGGCGCCTTCTCAACCTCGTGGGATTCCTCCGGTTTCCTCCCACTGCTAAAGACCCCTACGCGCAAGCGAATTATTGAAATAAAACTAAAAACCATATGTTAGTCCCGAAATTGGCACTTAAGAGGGAAATTTTGCTACAGCCTACTTTAATATCAAATTCTAACTGACAAATCAATCTTTTACGTAAACGCCAATACGTAGACTGGACCTTGGTTTTTCGTACCATCCAAACGACTTCACAGCTATCCTTGACAGGCCCTCCGTCCGGCACCACTGACAAGGGGAAACCACACCGGAAAATGTCGAACTTTCTTGGCCAACACCGGGATCTAACCTGTGACCTCCCGGCGAGCAAGCCAGCATCTTACTCACTTATTCTGACACAATTAGAACCGTATCTACCTTTAACAGAACACCAAGTTCTATTTCATTAACATTATGGTATAACCCGTCACAATGGTCTTTCCCTTTTCATTCACCCCAGGAAGAAAATGTAATAAATATCAGATAAATTTAACTATTCCACATATTGTGTCCTTATTTTTTTTTGTTGGATAGTTGATCACTGTTTTTTTTAAGAAATAGGTTAGCCAATATCATGATGACTAGTATTGTCTTAATTTCACAAACCGCTGTGAGAAATCCTGCCTGCACATCGTGACTGCTCAGTCACGTAACCGGTTAACTTGACTACTCCGGGATATTCCAAATCAGCTTCTTCCAGAGCATTCAGCCAGTAATCTTCTATGTCTCTGTCCTACCAGTGGAAGAGCTGCTGCTCTGTGGACAATCAAATTAACCATTGGTTGTTTTTTTGCAAAAGCCACCTAAAATTAATAAACAGATAAATTAGTTCGCATATGCTGAACGAATAATCTGTTGAACACAGTTCTCTACACCATAAAATTGGTCCACTTGATTAAGCCGGGGGAAATGGGATGTTCCCACTTAGCCGGCAGGCTTTGATGTCAAATTTTGCCGCTAGTCCAGAGTTAATCCTAGAACAATGGTGTTATAAACTATAGTCCATATCTTAAATAACATTAAATAGCTTACACATATAAAAATATATTGATTTTAACAAATTTAATATTTATTAAATAACATTAAATGATTTACACATATAAAAATGCATTACAATTTACACATTTAACTTTTATTAAATAGCATTATATAATTTATAAATAAATGCCTTACAACATAACAATCATTTTACAGCCCCACTAAATAGGAAATATTTGTTCCATACCGATTTACACTTAAAGAGCCATTTAATAACTGTGTTTTCAAATGTTCAATTCTTGTATCAAGTTGTCGATATTTCTTAACTCGAGGCCTTTTGGTACCACCAAATAATATCTGTGAAATGGTGATTTCGACATAGGATTGTTCTTGTTTTATTAAGTTAATGAAATTGTAAATATTAGGATGGCATGCTTGTGGAATGTTTAAATCTACAGCTTCCAAAGCAAAGAACCCAAAATCCTCGATATCACACATTCTTATCAGTGGCAAAGCTGATGCGTGGCGTACAAATTGTTTTGTAAGAGGGTTGTCCCGGAATAATGTCTGGATTTCACAACGTTGAACAGCTTTCCAAATGGCCTGGCGAAAATGAAGCATGCACCCTTTAACATCAGAATTAAAAACAATCCTTGCGGCATTTTGCGCTGCGGTCTCAAAATCGGTAAATATTGTTGATGGGTTCAAATTTAAACCAATGTTACGGATTCTATCTAATATTATCTGAAACATTTGTTCATTAGGGATCCTGTTGCTTATTTGCTAGCAAAGCATACACGAGTGGATACATTTTTCCATCTATCATTGAATGAATTGTATATATTTGGTAAAAAAGCTGTGGGCACATACTAAATGTTCCGTCACAAAAATACGAATCACTGCCAGCGAGAAATCGTAGATTTTCATCTGTTGCAAATATGCACATATTTCTGTCTGAAAAAAGCAGGAACCGGTCACCATTGGCTGTAGTTTGGTATGATTCTGTAAGTTCTATGTCCTGGCGTTCTTTAGGTGATGTTGGTAAAATTTTTGATCGTGAGCGGTATAAGGCGGAATGGATGGAATAAAAAGTTGGCACAGACTGTATAACTGTAACTTCCTCAGTTCGTACACCTGAAACAATATATTGCGTATTAAATATCGGCCACCTCGATTATTGGAGATAAAGCGAATATTAACCTGAACGTTTGCCATTTTAAAATAAATATAATTTCGACACAGATCGACCATCTATTTATATTAATATAGTGAATTGAATTCGTGTTTAAAATCATAACGTCGGCATGAACTGTGTTCAAAATGTCATTAATTAGTTGGTTAATAAATTTTATTAAGAGGGATTAAGAGCTCATTATTACCGCTGAACACAAGTGAACAGTTCTTTAGTGACTACTTTTAAAGAATTCCAGTCAAGTCGTCCACACGAAAAACCTGGTTAAGTCGTCCACACCCGTTGGTGGAGTCGTCTACACCCGTTGGTGAAGTCGTCCACACTCGATGGTGGAGTCGTCCACAAGACTTAGTTTAATTTGAAGATATAGTAATACGTTGGTGGGGTCGTACACAAGACTTAGTTTAATTTGAAGATATAGCAATACGTTGGTAAAGTCGTCCACGCGACATAGTTTACTCTTGTGATATGGATATTCTTTTGATAATCCGGTAAAATAAACAAAACAAGCTTGTTAATTATTCATATAAGGCTGCATTAAAATAAGCCACGTGGTCAATGAAGACAGTCTCGGCATGGTCTCAGAATTGCACGTCTTCCACGCTCTGTCTGTGTGAATTTCGGGTACCGGTAGATATTAAAATTATAACTGGATAATACATTGATGGATTCACTGACCAGTTGTTAGGTAAATTTAAATCATCATTGAATATAATTCCCTGATGAAACATCGAATACACGAGGAAAGTTGGCATTATGCCAATAAACCAGCTCTAAATACATGTAGTTGCGTTTATGATTTCTTATATTACACTCTACTGACAGAGGGTTAATTTTTAAAAATATTGAAGGCTATATCATAGTCATACAAAACTTTATTTTGATTTTGGCCTACGCGAAAAATATCGCCAAATTTGATTCTGGGTGCTGGAAACATGATGCGTCAAGTAATTATATAACGTGAAAATATTCCATTTATTATTGTATATAATGGCAAGTAGATATTTTTGTTAACGTGAAAATATTCCTTATTTGTATTGTATATTAGGGAAAACTAGGTTTTAATCGTTGAGGTTATTGATCCAACCATTATTCTATAAAATATGCAAATAAGATGGTTTGATTCGTGCATGCATGCATGCTGTCATCCAATAGTAACTGTACATTTTTGACGCGGTTAGACGCCTATGACCAATCAAAAAAAAATGTTGTTTGATCAGTACACCCTTCGATCTATAATTTAACTATAAGTGTTGTTTTAATGGTTTCCAAATAAAAAAGAATTTACATAAATAGAAATAAATATGACTCTACCGTTAAAGAAATGTGTAGAATTCGGATTCTAAAATATCGGTATAAAATTGAACATCAAACACGACGTCGCACCTGTACTTGACACTATTCTAATCACGCGCAGAGGACGCCGATCATGCCCCCCTCGAATTTCTTTCTCACATTCGACTACTTTACGCTAACTTTATTACAAAAACATCGTCAATACTAATCAAACATTCAACAATAATCATACGATCAAACGAACAATACAATTAACTTTAATACTAAAACATCGGCGATTCAATCTGAAATCAAACAACATAATAGTCAACGAGTACTAATCAAACAATCAACAATAGTCATACGATCATATAAACAATTCGATTAACTTTAGTACGAAAACATCGGTGATTCTATCTGAAATCAAATAACAAAATAGTCAACGAGTACGAGTGGACAACATAACCAATAGTTGTGGACGACTCCACCGACGGTTGTGGACGACTTCACTGCGGACGACTCGTTCGTTCGTTACTGGGAGTTTAACGTCCACTAGTGATATCGTAGACTAATTGTTTCCAAGGAAACTAGCCTGTACCAGCCACAAGAAAGAGGGCTGGGTTGGCTGTTTGGGTAAGACATAGTGTTTTTGCTGGGTAGCAGTCATGGTTGGTTTCATCCGGGTGGGAGGTTCCGGTGGGTGGAGGGGTAGGAGATGGAACGCGGTCTGGTCCACTTTGCCATGTATGCTAGGGTACTTTGAAATATAGGGGTTTGGTACGACTGTCAGGTGGGCTCGGGCCGACCGTGGTCAATCGTGGGTTGGTGTGTGCAGCAATGTTCTCCGGGCTTGGCGCTGACTAGCCGTTGGCCCTCATCCAAAAACAAAAAACGGCCCCCAGGGTCCCCGACGTCCCTACCGTCCAGCGGTGTCCCTCGGGGTGATCGCTAATGGAACGCCCCCGTCGGGTCTTAGGGTATGTCCTCAAGCCTTCACAGAGTAGAACACTCTTTTCGAGCCCTCAGGGTCACTTTATCAAACTAAAATACCAATCTCACACACGAAGTCGTAGATTAATTCATAGATCTCGTGTTTGTTTGCTTTAGGGCAAAGCAAACTAGAAACACTGATGGCCGTGTCAATGGTACTCAGTTTATCCGCGAGGGGTTTTCTTTTGGCTGTTCCGCGATTGACCAATCAGAGGTCAGAATGGGCGGGGCTTAGGTTTGGAAAAAATGGAAGGTCTAATGCCCCAGAGGCCTTCGGCTCCGCGGCTGCCCCTGGGAACGAGATTGCTTCTATAGATAGGAAAAATATCGTTGATAACGGGACAGTGCTTGCGTATTACAAATAATAATTTGTTTAACATGTACACACGATAGATAGGAAGAATACCGTTTCGTCTCGTGTATCTTGTGCATAACAGCTAATATGGCTACCAAGGTAAGTGTTACTTTTCCGGCAGTGTGCGTTTAGCCCGTTATACAAGTGTTCTTTCAAATATGGTATCAAGAAAAACAGTTCCCGCCTGTGATTCCAATATCAATTTCAGGCTTGATTTATGCATTGTATATGTATGTGTAAGTCTCCGAGTTAGTATTATGAGAGACGACGTAATAATGTTGCTAATATTTTTTATGTTTTTTTCAGGCTACATTCTGTCGATCGGTTCTTCTACTCACAGCTGTCCTTGTTCTAGCGTTAATTTGTTTTAAGTTTCAACCAGTATCTAAGCTCAAAAAATCAACTGTGGTTCCAACCGTAACCGAATTACAAACATTGCCCAACCGTACAGCAGAAGGGAACGTTCTCATGTTGCTCGACGTTGTTATAACTTTTCCTCTGTTAACAGAACCAATCATTATGAATTCTTCAAGTTACTCTAAATATCCACGGGAGAAGATGGAAGAGCGTTTAGCTGAATATATAACAAGCTTAGAAAGAACTTTAACTCACCCATATGTTTCTAATGTCCACTTTCTGTACGACCAACCACAGATCATCAGCTATATTCAAAGTCATGTAACAACCAACCAAAACAAGCTATTATTCCATAAAGTTAACGATTCAACATTATCAAGCACCACTTACGAATTCGTATTTTCTAATCTGAGCGGACGACTTGTGATGGTCAATCAAGCCGACGTTTATCCGGGATATGGTTTGGATTTAATTACTAAAGATGTCATGGTTTCTAATAAGTTAATGTACGCTTTAACCCGGCATGGTCGTATGGAACGGAAGTGTGATCTGAGCCCAAGCACCACCTGTACTGATAAAAGATACCAAGGTTCACACGATACTTACATCTTCGTACCACAGGGAAAATTACCCCCAGCAGCATGGAACGCTTTGAACCATCATTCATTTGTTCTTGGAATTGATAATGTGCTTATATGGACTTTCAAGAATATTTTAAAATATAAAGTACTCAACCCATGTAAAGTGATAATAATGTTTCACTTCCATTGTTCTGATGTACGGCCTACAGCCAGAGAAAAACGAATAAATAACAAACAGAACAGTGGTATGTCAAAACCCACCGAGAACCTTAAGTGACGCTACTAATGTAGGTTATCGTAAGTGTTAGAAAACACTAAATTTAATATTATCGGAAAACTGTTTGTGTCGTGCTTAGAAATATACCCCCTTAAACAATCATACATTTGCTCGGTGGATAAATAGAAATAATTATGAATTACTCAGAAGGAAATTCCATGGACGGAACTGAAACATTTGTTAAGAAGTTATGACTAATTACAACTAAAAAAACCAAAGCTGTGAACAATGATACATGTCCCCGTGAATACATGTACACATGAGAGCTATATGTGTAATAGAAATTGACTTTTACACAAATATCAAGTTCATTTCATTGAGTGAGGAAAATTTATAATTTCATGAGTAGATAAATAGTCTCTATACCTAGTACATTCTCCCAATATTCAGTTAGAAAGAAATATTTCACAATAATCCAATGATTTCATTTAATATATTTATTGATTTTTTTGCAAAACAAAGAAATATGTAATTAATGTACAGTTGAGATTTAAATGTATTGAATTGAATTTTACTTGCACCCCATTTATGATGGCATAAAACCATTTATTTTAACTTTTATACACAGTTTACAATTTTCAAAATATTTTTGGGACACTAGAGATTTATTCATATAAGATATTTTCACATTTGGCCACATTTACCTGTGAAATCTCAGAATTTTCCTTTAATTTAAAGAACATTTCTTTTTGCCTTGAAATGTTGGTAAGACTTGCATGTAGGTACATGTAAATCGAACATTTTACAATGCAACTCTATTGAATTTATGTGTACATGTATGTAGCTTTATGTGCCTTTTAAACATACACTAACAAATGTATATTACTACCAGACTGTTACAAGAAATTTATTGATCTACATAAATGCATTGATAAGTTAAATTTATCTAACCATTGGCAATGAAAACTAAACATGTACACATGCAGTGAATGAAAATGTCATACTTTAATTTTGCCATGTATCTGGTAAAGTTTCTCTTTGATCATGTAAATTACCAAATGTGTGAAACATTTCTTGCAATGTGAATGCAACTAGGGTATATTTTCTTGAGCAAATTTTCAATTAATCGCTTTCGCGTAGGGGTCTTTAGCAGTGGGGGGAAACCGGAGTACCCGACGAAAACCCACGAGGTTGGACAGGCGATCCTTCTCCTTGCCTATAATGTATAGGTCATGTAAATTACCAAATGTGTGAAACATTTCTTGCAATGTGAATGCAACTATGGTATATTTTCTTGAGCAAATTTTCAATTAATCGCTTTCGCGTAGGGGTCTTTAGCAGTGTGGGGAAACCGGAGTACCCGACGAAAACCCACGAGGTTGCACAGGCGACCCTTCTCCTTGCCTATTATGTATAGGGATATTCTTAGTAGTCTATGAGATATGAACTTGGTGCCAATCCAAACTTAGTCTTGATATCTTTTCAAACACCAGTTTGCTTGCAGCCTGCATAATATTTACAATGCTATCTGAAATGTATAAAATTGAAATGAAATAAAATTAAGAATATTTAACTGAACAGCAGCTCCACAGCCTACCCTTATTTTGAATGCTAAATGTCATTGTTCATTTAAGAGCGTACCAACAGACCCTTGATATTTCATCCCATCAGAATGACTAGACATTGTTCCTTTCCGGATGCGCCAGGAAATTTTCTCGAACACTGAAATCAAACTCCAAATTTCCTTGTTAGTGAGCGAAATGAAATAGTTTTACATCCTACTGTTCTACTCCGAATTTGGCTAATACGGAGTGCTATGAGGGACATTTTGCCCGGATAGTCGCGCTACGGCCTACTCTTATATCGAATTCCATCTGTCAAGGGATCTTTTACGTGCATGCCAATGTGTATACTGGACCTCGGTTTATCGTCCCATCCGAGTGACTAGACATCTGTCCTTGTCAGGCCCTTCGTCCTGCATCACTGACAAGGGGAGCCTGGTTGAACTTTCTCGGCCAATGCAGGGATCGAACACCCAACCTCCAGGCTAGCGAGCCAGCATCTTACCCACTTAGCCAACGTGACCCCTGTTAGTGAGCGAACATTTCATTCATTGTAAATGTCAATTAGTGTAAACATGAAATTTTGCATCAGTTGTTGATTGGCAACCATCAGCAGTCACAATTAATGTGTTGTGAATTAAATGAACAACCATAGGCAATCATATTAGAGAAGTGAAATGGGGTTTAATGTCCTACTCCGACTGGGCTAATGAAGACTGACCGGCTTACACCAAACAGTGTGATATTGTCATATAGTAATGATGTAAAACTTGTGTTGTCCCTATAACGTATGTGCGAGAGAGTGCACTCCAGTTAACTTGAGGTTGTCTCTCTGGAAGGACATCATTCTTGTGTTGTGACAGTTGATTGGAATAAACGTCTCAAGAACTTATAAATACTTGTTCGTCATCTACTTTTATAAATAGGCTATAGGCCTATTTGACACTTAAGAGGGATATTTTGCTACAGCCTACTCTTAATATCAAATTCTAACTGCCAAATCAATCTTTTATGTAAACGCCAATACGTAGACTGGACCTTGGTTTTTCGTAAACGATTACACAGCTATCCTTGACAGGCCCTCCGTCCGGCACCACTGACAAGGGGAAACCACACCGGAAAATGTCGAACATTCTTGGCCAACACCGGGATCTAACCTGTGACCTACCGGCGAGCAAGCCAGCATCTTACTCACTTATTCTGACACAATTAGAACCGTATCTACCTTTAACAGAACATCAAGTTCTATTTCATTAACATTATGGTATAACCCGTCACAATGGTTTCTCCCTTTTCATTCACCCCAGGAAGAAAATGTAATAAATATCAGATAAATGTACTGCCAAACAATTATATTGTGTCCTTATTTTTTTTTTTTTTTTTTTTTTTGGATAGTTGATCACTGTTTTTTTTTTTAGAAATAGGTTGGCCAATATCATGATGACTAGTATTGTCTTAATTTCACAAACTGCTGTGAGATATCCTGCCTGCACATTGTGACTATTTTTTTTTTTTTTTTTTTTGAGAAATGATCACCTTTTCCTTTAGAAATATATAGGCCTATCACAAGTCCTAGTATTATTTTAAATTGAATTTACAAATCTTCACAAACTGTTGTGAGGTAACCTGCATGCATATTTTGACCTTTTTTTTTTTGGACAGCTGATCACGGTTTTTAGAAATAGGAAGGCCTATTTCATGAGGCCTAGTAGGCCTATAATATTTTAACTTTACAAATCGTCACCCAAGAGTAATATTGTTCTATGTCCATTTTTTCAAGTTTAGAGAAAAATGCGATTGAAAAGGTGATGTTTTAATGCCGAGAAATTTACATGCGTATTTATGTCAAATTTTGCTTAATGACAGGCAATACTAACAAAACGATTGTTTATGGTGTAATTTTAATCTATCATCCTTTTTTGACAAAGGGGGCCACATTCAATTTTTGGTAAAATGGAGATAGAACAAGAAAATTGTGAAATTTTAACAAAAATTTAGTTCAGATGAGAAAAATTGTTCTATGTCCAAGAGAATTTTTTCATTTAACACTGGAATAGAATCGTGTGTGCTTTTATTACACATACCCGTATAAATAAAGAACTTTCGTGGACCTGACAATGTTCAAACAAATGTTATCCTATAAGATAGGCTTTCTGGGCATGGTAACACGCCCATATAAACAGATTTGGTCTAATTAACAAAGTCAAACAGTATGAAAATAAACAGAACTTAAATCGGTCTAACCTTTCCAAGTTATAGAGAGAGAACTTAACGTCCATTCCCTGTCTCATAAAACCTTGAATCACTTGATGCAATGCCACACCTTATGATATAAATCACACGCATTTTACTACTCGACCCCCCCCCCACCCCCTCAAGTTTGAAAGGGCATTTGTCAAAACTCTGATGTCAATGACTTTCTGTGTAATACACTGTAACTGTGTAACTCACTCCTGTCTTTTCGTTTCCAAGGTAATACAGTTTATTTGTCATAATAATGTTGAAATACCATGAACAGGTTATACAAGATGAAGTAACGCCAACAGCAAAGTCTTTATTATTGATATTTACATCTAGAAATATTCATAATCTAGAGAAAGAAAAACGCAGTGTTTTTTCTAATTTAGAGGGGTGTTATTTTACAATAAACAGTGTCTAACTCCAATTAACCAATCAAAACGCAAGATTCACCCATAAACATGTTACAATTAGTTATAATCCATTCATAATATTAATTTCAGTCCTGTATTTTATATGGTAAAACGCCTTGAAATAAAAAGGAGTGTTATAAGCTCTTATTTTAAAGGGTATGTATTACTATTCTTTATACATTTCTTTATGTTTTGCAGTGTTTTTGTTTATATATATACAATCCACAAATAAAAACCCGGACCGTACGACCTGTTGTTTTGCTCGTCTTTGAATAGAAACCCTGCTACATAGGCAACGCCTTTTAACTTGGCAATGTTTAATTATTCTGGGTCCCATTCATTTTCTAATTCCATCAACAACAGTTTGAAAATATAACCTTTTAAAATCTGTCGAAATCTATTTAAAAAGTGACATTATTGTCCATCATTTTGACACGGCTGTCTGCTGTAAAAAAATACACACACAGCAACGTCATGTATGTTTTTGTTCTCTTACAAGCAAAGAATACAATCTTACTCTTCTAATAAATGCATCGTTTCATCCTAATTTATTTTGCCTAGCAACTTGTATTGAACTATCGTGGCTATTAAAATTCTTAACAACTATGATATATTTTGACAGAACCTTGTTTTGTCTATTTCTGTCAGTTTTGAATGTAACTGCCATCAGAAATATCTTTGTAATTTCATTCTGTAGAAACAAAATGGCTTGAGACCACTTAAAGCTCGGTTAGTAATTTTTTCAGACTTCTTCCATATCTCTTTTTATTTCACTTGTTCGGTTTTTAATGTAATAAAACAAATGATAATAACAATTGAAATTCAGTACTGCAGACAGTATTTTAAACATACATTATGCAAGAGCAAAATCTTCCTATTGTAGGTCTTTCTTTAGGCCTGAAATGTTATAAAAACTATTAATTAGACATTTATTAACTTATCCAGACCATAATCAACTCTCGATGTCAAGGCTAGCATGAGATATTTGTTGGATTGTAGTCCGATTAAATGGATAAGCGAGACTATTAATTTTGTCTTACAACTTCAGTAATGATGATCGACGCTAAGCGGAACTTTCACCGGCTTAGTTCTCGGTTCATAGTGGATTAATTTGACTGAAATTTTCAGCAAATGGCCTTTACATTATGTAGTTTTTATATATTATAGTGAGACCTGCTAACTCGTTATCTAATCTCCCATATTGTATCTTTAATATGATATTATTCACATATTATCTCTTTTAGCCCTTTACAAATTCGTTCATTTGAACACTTTATCATATTTGTTATGAAAGGGTGTAACATTGTATCCATTTTATAATTGAGACGAAATATCAAAACTCCAAGAACATCAACCAATGTGATTGCATTAATACGTTTGTAAATAAACTATTGTTAAAAAAAACAAAGACAAAGAAAACCAACCCAATTAATCAATGTCATATAACCCATGTTTAACTGACCGTTAAACACAACAAGGACGACAGTTGGATAGTCCATATGATAAAGCGAAAATGCTTGCGTATTTTAATATGATAATTTAGTTACCTTATACCAGTGGATAAGACGCGAGTGTAGACAGATTGTAATCCTCTATAGATAGGAAAAATATCGTTGATAACGGGGCAGTGCTTGCGTATTACAAATAATAATTTGTTTAACATGTACACACGATAGATAGGAAGAATACCGTTACGTCTCGTGTATCTTGTGCATAACAGCTAATATGGCTACCAAGGTATGTGTTATTTTTCCGGCAGTGTGCGTTTAGCCCGTTATACAAGTGTTCTTTCAAATATGGTATCAAGAAAAACAGTTCCCGCCTGTGATTCCAATCTCTATTTCAGGCGTGATTTATGCATTGTATATGTATATGTAAGTCTCCGAGTTAGTATTATGAGAGACGACGTAATAATGTTACTAATATTTTTTTATGTTTTTTCAGGCTAGATTCTGTCGATCGGTTCTTCTACTCACAACTGTCCTTGTTCTAGCGTTAATTTGTTTTAAGTTTCAACCAGTACCTAAGCTCAAACAATCAACTGTGGTTCAAACCGTAACCGATTTACAAACATTGCCCAACTGTACAGCAGAAGGGAACGTTCTCATGTTGCTCGACGTTGTTATAACTTTTCCTCTGTTAACAGAACCAATCATTATGAATTCTTCAAGTTACTCTAAATATCCACGGGAGAAGATGGAAGAGCGCTTATCTGAATATATAACAAGCTTAGAAAGAACTTTAACTCACCCATATGTTTCTAATGTCCACTTTCTGTACGACCAACCACAGATCATCAGATATATTCAAACTCATGTAACAACCAACCAAAACAAGCTATTATTCCATAAAGTTAACGATTCAACATTATCAAGCACCACTTACGAATTCGTATTTTCTAATCTGAGCGGACGACTTGTGATGGTCAATCAAGCCGACGTTTATCCGGGATATGGTTTGGATTTAATTACTAAAGATGTCATGGTTTCTAATAAGTTGATGTATGCTTTAACTCGACATGGTCGTGTGGAAAGGAATTGTGACATGAGACCAAACACCACCTGTACTGATAAAGGATACATAGGTTCACACGATACTTACATCTTCGTACCACAGGGAAAATTACCCCCAGCAGCATGGAACGCTTTGAATCATCATTCATTTGTTCTTGGAATTGATAATGTGCTTATATGGACTTTCAAGAATATTTTAAAATATAAAGTGCTCAACCCATGTAAAGTGATAATAATGTTTCACTTCCATTGTTCTGATGTACGGCCTACAGCCAGAGAAAAACGAATAAATAACAAACAGAACAGTGGTATGTCAAAACCCACCGAGAACCTTAAGTGACGCTACTAATGTAGGTTATCGTAAGTGTTAGATAACACTAAATTTATTATTATCGGAAAACTGTTTGTGTCGTGGTTAGAAATATACCCCCCTAAAACAATCATACATTTATAATTTATAATTTCATGAGTAGATAAATAGGCTCTTTTCCTAGTACATTCTCCCAATATTCAGTTAGAAAGAAATATTTCACAATAATCCAATGATTTCATTTAATATATTTATTGATTTTTTTGCAAAACAAAGAAATATGTAATTAATGTACAGTTGAGATTTAAATGTATTGAATTGAATTTTACTTGCACCCCATTTATGATGGCATAAAACCATTTATTTTAACTTTTATACACAGTTTACAATTTTCAAAATATTTTTGGGACACTAGAGATTTATTCATATAAGATATTTTCACATTTGGCCACATTTACCTGTGAAATCTCAGAATTTTCCTTTAATTTAAAGAACATTTCTTTTTGCCTTGAAATGTTGGTAAGACTTGCATGTAGGTACATGTAAATCGAACATTTTACAATGCAACTCTATTGAATTTATGTGTACATGTATGTAGCTTTATGTGCCTTTTAAACATACACTAACAAATGTATATTACTACCAGACTGTTACAAGAAATTTATTGATCTACATAAATGCATTGCTAAGTTAAATTTATCTAACCATTGGCAATGAAAACTAAACATGTACACATGCAGTGAATGAAAATGTCATACTTTAATTTTGCCATGTATCTGGTAAAGTTTCTCTTTGATCATGTAAATTACCAAATGTGTGAAACATTTCTTGCAATGTGAATGCAACTAGGGTATATTTTCTTGAGCAAATTTTCAATTAATCGCTTTCGCGTAGGGGTCTTTAGCAGTGGGGGGAAACCGGAGTACCCGACGAAAACCCACGAGGTTGGACAGGCGATCCTTCTCCTTGCCTATAATGTATAGGTCATGTAAATTACCAAATGTGTGAAACATTTCTTGCAATGTGAATGCAACTATGGTATATTTTCTTGAGCAAATTTTCAATTAATCGCTTTCGCGTAGGGGTCTTTAGCAGTGTGGGGAAACCGGAGTACCCGACGAAAACCCACGAGGTTGCACAGGCGACCCTTCTCCTTGCCTATTATGTATAGGGATATTCTTGGTAGTCTATGAGAAATGAACTTGGTGCCAATCCAAACTTAGTCTTGATATCTTTTCAAACACCAGTTTGCTTGCAGCCTGCATAATATTTACAATGCTATCTGAAATGTATAAAATTGAAATGAAATAAAATTAAGAATATTTAACTGAACAGCAGCTCCACAGCCTACCCTTATTTTGAATGCTAAATGTCATTGTTCATTTAAGAGCGTACCAACAGACCCTTGATATTTCATCCCATCAGAATGACTAGACATTGTTCCTTTCCGGATGCGCCAGGAAATTTTCTCGAACACTGGAATCAAACTCCAAATTTCCTTGTTAGTGAGCGAAATGAAATAGTTTTACATCCTACTGTTCTACTCCGAATTTGGCTAATACGGAGTGCTATGAGGGACATTTTGCCCGGATAGTCGCGCTACGGCCTACTCTTATATCGAATTCCATCTGTCAAGGGATCTTTTACGTGCATGCCAATGTGTATACTGGACCTCGGTTTATCGTCCCATCCGAGTGACTAGACATCTGTCCTTGTCAGGCCCTTCGTCCTGCATCACTGACAAGGGGAGCCTGATTGAACTTTCTCGGCCAATGCAGGGATCGAACACCCAACCTCCAGGCTGGCGAGCCAGCATCTTACCCACTTAGCCAACGTGACCCCTGTTAGTGAGCGAACATTTCATTCATTGTAAATGTCAATTAGTGTAAACATGAAATTTTGCATCAGTTGTTGATTGGCAACCATCAGCAGTCACAATTAATGTGTTGTGAATTAAATGAACAACCATAGGCAATCATATTAGAGAAGTGAAATGGGGTTTAATGTCCTACTCCGACTGGGCTAATGAAGACTGACCGGCTTACACCAAACAGTGTGATATTGTCATATAGTAATGATGTAACCCTTGTGTTGTCCCTATAACGTATGTGCGAGAGAGTGCACTCCAGTTAACTTGAGGTTGTCTCTCTGGAAGGACATCATTCTTGTGTTGTGACAGTTGATTGGAATAAACGTCTCAAGAACTTATAAATACTTGTTCGTCATCTACTTTTATAAATAGGCTATAGGCCTATTTGACACTTAAGAGGGATATTTTGCTACAGCCTACTCTTAATATCAAATTCTAACTGCCAAATCAATCTTTTATGTAAACGCCAATACGTAGACTGGACCTTGGTTTTTCGTAAACGATTACACAGCTATCCTTGACAGGCCCTCCGTCCGGCACCACTGACAAGGGGAAACCACACCGGAAAATGTCGAACATTCTTGGCCAACACCGGGATCTAACCTGTGACCTACCGGCGAGCAAGCCAGCATCTTACTCACTTATTCTGACACAATTAGAACCGTATCTACCTTTAACAGAACATCAAGTTCTATTTCATTAACATTATGGTATAACCCGTCACAATGGTTTCTCCCTTTTCATTCACCCCAGGAAGAAAATGTAATAAATATCAGATAAATGTACTGCCAAACAATTATATTGTGTCCTTATTTTTTTTTTTTTTTTTTTTTTTGGATAGTTGATCACTGTTTTTTTTTTTTAGAAATAGGTTGGCCAATATCATGATGACTAGTATTGTCTTAATTTCACAAACTGCTGTGAGATATCCTGCCTGCACATTGTGACTATTTTTTTTTTTTTTTTTTTTGAGAAATGATCACCTTTTCCTTTAGAAATATATAGGCCTATCACAAGGCCTAGTATTATTTTAAATTGAATTTACAAATCTTCACAAACTGTTGTGAGGTAACCTGCATGCATATTTTGACCTTTTTTTTTGGACAGCTGATCACGGTTTTTAGAAATAGGAAGGCCTATTTCATGAGGCCTAGTAGGCCTATAATATTTTAACTTTACAAATCGTCACCCAAGAGTAATATAGTTCTATGTCCATTTTTTCAAGTTTAGAGAAAAATGCGATTGAAAAGGTGATGTTTTAATGCCGAGAAATTTACATGCGTATTTATGTCAAATTTTGCTTAATGACAGGCAATACTAACAAAACGATTGTTTATGGTGTAATTTTAATCTATCATCTTTTTTTGACAAAGGGGGCCACATTCAATTTTTGGTAAAATGGAGATAGAACAAGAAAATTGTGAAATTTTAACAAAAATTTAGTTCAGATGAGAAAAATTGTTCTATGTCCAAGAGAATTTTTTCATTTAACACTGGAATAGAATCGTGTGTGCTTTTATTACACATGCCAGTATAAATAAAGAACTTTCATGGACCTGACAATGTTCAAACAAATGTTATCCTATAAGATAGTCTTTCTGGGCATGGTAAACAGATTTGGTCTAATTAACAAAGTCAAACAGTATGAAAATAAACAGAACTTAAATCGGTCTAACCTTTCCAAGTTATAGAGAGAGAACTTAACGTCCATTCCCTGTCTCATAAAACCTTGAATCACTTGATGCAATGCCACACCTTATGATATAAATCACACGCATTTTACTACTCGACCCCCTCAAGTTTGAAAGGGCATTTGTCAAAACTCTGATGTCAATGACTTTCTGTGTAATACACTGTAACTGTGTAACTCACTCCTGTCTTTTCGTTTCCAAGGTAATACAGTTAATTTGTCATAATAATGTTGAAATACCATGAACAGGTTATACAAGATGAAGTAACGCCAACAGCAAAGTCTTTATTATTGATAAAATATTTACATCTAGAAATATTCATAATCTAGAGAGAGAAAAACGCAGTGTTTTTTCTAATTTAGAGGGGGTGTTATTTTACAATAAACAGTGTCTAACTCCAATTAACCAATCAAAACGCAAGATTCATCCATAAACATGTTACAATTAGTTATAATCCATTCATAATATTAATTTCAGTCCTGTATTTTATATGGTAAAACGCCTTGAAATAAAAAGTACTGTTATAAGCCCTTATTTTAAAGGGTATGTATTACTATTCTTCATACATTTCTTTATGTTTTGCAGAGTTTTTTTTATATATATACAATCCACAAATAAAAACCCGGACCGTACGACCTGTTGTTTTGCTCGTCTTTGAATAGAAACCCTGCTACATAGGCAACGCCTTTTAACGTGGCAATGTCTAATTATTTTGGGTCCCATTCATTTTCTAATTCCATCAAAACAGTTTGAAAATATAACCTTTTAAAATCTGTCGAAATCTATTTAAAAAGTGACATTATTGTCCATCATTAAATTTTAAAACTGCTGTCTGCTGTAAACGAATACACACACAGCAACGTCATGTATATTTTTGTTCTCTTACAAGCAAAGAATATAATCTTACTCCTCTAATAAATGCATCGTTTCACCCTAATTTATTTTGCCTAGCAGCTTGTATTGAACTATTGTGGCTATTAAAATTCTTAACAACTATGATATATTTTGACAGAACCTTGTTTTATCTATTTCTGTCAGTTTTGAATGTAACTGCCATCAGAAATATCTTTGTAATTTCTTTCTGTACAAAACAAGATGGCTTGAGTCCACTTAAAGCTTGGTTAGTATTTTTTTCAGACTTCTTCCATATCCCTTTTTATTTCACATGTTCGGTTTTTAATGTAATAAAACAAACGATAATAACAATTGAAATTCAGTACTGAAGACAGTATTTTAAAGATACATTATGCAAGAGCATAATGTTCCTATTGTAGGTCTTTCATTAGGCCTGAAATGTTACAAAAACTATTAATTAGACATTAATTAACTTATCCAGACCATAATCAGCTCTCGGTGTCAAGGCTAGCCTGCGATATTTGTTGGATTGTAGTCCGATTAAATGGATAAGCGAGACTATTAATTTTGTCTTACAACTTCAGTAATGATGATCGACGCTAAGTGGAACTTTCATCGGCTTAGTTCTCGGTTCATAGTGGATTAATTTGACTGAAATTTTCAGCAAATGGCCTTTACATTATGTAGTTGTTATCTATTATAGTGAGAATTGCTAACTCGTTATCTAATCTCCCATAGTGTATCATTAATATGATATTATTCACATATTATCTCTTTTTGCCCTTTACAAATTCGTGCATTTGAACACTTTTTGTTTTGAAAGGGTGAACATTTTCTCCATCTTATAATTGTGATGTAATATCAAAACTCCAAGAACATCAACCAATGTGATTGTATTTATACGTTTGTAAATAAACTATTATTAAAAAAAAACAAAGACAAAGAAAACCAACCCAATTAATCAATGTCATATAACCCATGTTTAACTGACCGTTAAACACAACAAGGACGACAGTTGGATAGTCCATATGATAACGCGAAAATGCTTGCGTATTTTAATATGATTACTTAGTTACCTTATACCAGTGGATAAGACGCGAGTGTAGACAGATTGTAATATTCTATACATAGGAAAAATATCGTTGATAACGGGCCAGTGCTTGCGTATTACAAATAATAATTTGTTTAACATGTACACACGATACCGTTACGTCTCGTGTATCTTGTGCATAACAGCTAATATGGCTATCAAGGTAAGTGTTACTTTTGCGGCAGTGTGCGTTTAGCCCGTTATACAAGTGTTCTTTCAAATATGGTATCAAGAAAAACAGTTCCCGCCTGTGATTCCAATCTCTATTTCAGGCTTGATTTATGCATTGTATATGTATGTGTAAGTCTCCGAGTTAGTATTGTGAGAGACGACGTAATAATGTTACTAAAAATTTTTATGTTTTTTCAGGCTGCATTCCGTCGATCGGTTCTTCTACTCACAACTGTCCTTGTTCTAGCGTTAATTTGTTTTAAGTTTCAACCAGTACCTAAGCTCAAAAACTTAACTGTGGTTCAAACAGTAACCGATTTACAAACATTGCCCAACTGGACAGCAGAAGGGAACGTTCTCACGTTGCTCGACGTTGTTATAACTTTTCCTCTGTTAACAGAACCAATCATTATGAATTCTTCAAGTTACTCTAAATATCCACGGGAGAAGATGGAAGAGCGCTTATCGGAATATATAACAAGCTTAGAAAGAACTTTAACTCACCCATATGTTTCTAATGTCCACTTTCTGTACGACCAACCACAGATCATCAGCTATATTCAAAGTCATGTAACAACCAACCAAAACAAGCTATTATTCCATAAAGTTAACGATTCAACATTATCAAGCACCACTTACGAATTCGTATTTTCTAATCTGAGCGGACGACTTGTGATGGTCAATCAAGCCGACGTTTATCCGGGATATGGTTTGGATTTAATTACTAAAGATGTCATGGTTTCTAATAAGTTGATGTATGCTTTAACTCGACATGGTCGTGTGGAAAGGAATTGTGACATGAGACCAAACACCACCTGTACTGATAAAGGATACATAGGTTCACACGATACTTACATCTTCGTACCACAGGGAAAATTACCCCCAGCAGCATGGAACGCTTTGAATCATCATTCATTTGTTCTTGGAATTGATAATGTGCTTATATGGACTTTCAAGAATATTTTAAAATATAAAGTGCTCAACCCATGTAAAGTGATAATAATGTTTCACTTCCATTGTTCTGATGTACGGCCTACAGCCAGAGAAAAACGAATAAATAACAAACAGAACAGTGGTATGTCAAAACCCACCGAGAACCTTAAGTGACGCTACTAATGTAGGTTATCGTAAGTGTTAGATAACACTAAATTTATTATTATCGGAAAACTGTTTGTGTCGTGGTTAGAAATATACCCCCCTAAACAATCATACATTTATAATTTATAATTTCATGAGTAGATAAATAGGCTCTTTTCCTAGTACATTCTCCCAATATTCAGTTAGAAAGAAATATTTCACAATAATCCAATGATTTCATTTAATATATTTATTGATTTTTTTGCAAAACAAAGAAATATGTAATTAATGTACAGTTGAGATTTAAATGTATTGAATTGAATTTTACTTGCACCCTATTTATGATGGCATAAAACCATTTATTTTAACTTTTATACACAGTTTACAATTTTCAAAATATTTTTGGGACACTAGAGATTTATTCATATAAGATATTTTCACATTTGGCCACATTTACCTGTGAAATCTCAGAATTTTCCTTTAATTTAAAGAACATTTCTTTTTGCCTTGAAATGTTGGTAAGACTTGCATGTAGGTACATGTAAATCGAACATTTTACAATGCAACTCTATTGAATTTATGTGTACATGTATGTAGCTTTATGTGCCTTTTAAACATACACTAACAAATGTATATTACTACCAGACTGTTACAAGAAATTTATTGATCTACATAAATGCATTGATAAGTTAAATTTATCTAACCATTGGCAATGAAAACTAAACATGTACACATGCAGTGAATGAAAATGTCATACTTTAATTTTGCCATGTATCTGGTCAAGTTTCTCTTTGATCATGTAAATTACCAAATGTGTGAAACATTTCTTGCAATGTGAATGCAACTAGGGTATATTTTCTTGAGCAAATTTTCAATTAATCGCTTTCGCGTAGGGGTCTTTAGCAGTGGGGGGAAACCGGAGTACCCGACGAAAACCCACGAGGTTGGACAGGCGATCCTTCTCCTTGCCTATAATGTATAGGTCATGTAAATTACCAAATGTGTGAAACATTTCTTGCAATGTGAATGCAACTATGGTATATTTTCTTGAGCAAATTTTCAATTAATCGCTTTCGCGTAGGGGTCTTTAGCAGTGTGGGGAAACCGGAGTACCCGACGAAAACCCACGAGGTTGCACAGGCGACCCTACTCCTTGCCTATTATGTATAGGGATATTCTTGGTAGTCTATGAGAAATGAACTTGGTGCCAATCCAAACTTAGTCTTGATATCTTTTCAAACACCAGTTTGCTTGCAGCCTGCATAATATTTACAATGCTATCTGAAATGTATAAAATTGAAATGAAATAAAATTAAGAATATTTAACTGAACAGCAGCTCCACAGCCTACCCTTATTTTGAATGCTAAATGTCATTGTTCATTTAAGAGCGTACCAACAGACCCTTGATATTTCATCCCATCAGAATGACTAGACATTGTTCCTTTCCGGATGCGCCAGGAAATTTTCTCGAACACTGGAATCAAACTCCAAATTTCCTTGTTAGTGAGCGAAATGAAATAGTTTTACATCCTACTGTTCTACTCCGAATTTGGCTAATACGGAGTGCTATGAGGGACATTTTGCCCGGATAGTCGCGCTACGGCCTACTCTTATATCGAATTCCATCTGTCAAGGGATCTTTTACGTGCATGCCAATGTGTATACTGGACCTCGGTTTATCGTCCCATCCGAGTGACTAGACATCTGTCCTTGTCAGGCCCTTCGTCCTGCATCACTGACAAGGGGAGTCTGATTGAACTTTCTCGGCCAATGCAGGGATCGAACTCCCAACCTCCAGGCTGGCGAGCCAGCATCTTACCCACTTAGCCAACGTGACCCCTGTTAGTGAGCGAACATTTCATTCATTGTAAATGTCAATTAGTGTAAACATGAAATTTTGCATCAGTTGTTGATTGGCAACCATCAGCAGTCACAATTAATGTGTTGTGAATTAAATGAACAACCATAGGCAATCATATTAGAGAAGTGAAATGGGGTTTAATGTCCTACTCGGACTGGGCTAATGAAGACTGACCGGCTTACACCAAACAGTGTGATATTGTCATATAGTAATGATGTAACCCTTGTGTTGTCTCTATAACGTATGTGCGAGAGAGTGCACTCCAGTTAACTTGAGGTTGTCTCTCTGGAAGGACATCATTCTTGTGTTGTGACAGTTGATTGGAATAAACGTCTCAAGAACTTATAAATACTTGTTCGTCATCTACTTTTATAAATAGGCTATAGGCCTATTTGACACTTAAGAGGGATATTTTGCTACAGCCTACTCTTAATATCAAATTCTAACTGCCAAATCAATCTTTTATGTAAACGCCAATACGTAGACTGGACCTTGGTTTTTCGTAAACGATTACACAGCTATCCTTGACAGGCCCTCCGTCCGGCACCACTGACAAGGGGAAACCACACCGGAAAATGTCGAACATTCTTGGCCAACACCGGGATCTAACCTGTGACCTACCGGCGAGCAAGCCAGCATCTTACTCACTTATTCTGACACAATTAGAACCGTATCTACCTTTAACAGAACATCAAGTTCTATTTCATTAACATTATGGTATAACCCGTCACAATGGTTTCTCCCTTTTCATTCACCCCAGGAAGAAAATGTAATAAATATCAGATAAATGTACTGCCAAACAATTATATTGTGTCCTTATTTTTTTTTTTTTTTTTTTTTTTGGATAGTTGATCACTGTTTTTTTTTTTTAGAAATAGGTTGGCCAATATCATGATGACTAGTATTGTCTTAATTTCACAAACTGCTGTGAGATATCCTGCCTGCACATTGTGACTATTTTTTTTTTTTTTTTTGAGAAATGATCACCTTTTCCTTTAGAAATATATAGGCCTATCACAAGGCCTAGTATTATTTTAAATTGAATTTACAAATCTTCACAAACTGTTGTGAGGTAACCTGCATGCATATTTTGACCTTTTTTTTTTGGACAGCTGATCACGGTTTTTAGAAATAGGAAGGCCTATTTCATGAGGCCTAGTAGGCCTATAATATTTTAACTTTACAAATCGTCACCCAAGAGTAATATTGTTCTATGTCCATTTTTTCAAGTTTAGAGAAAAATGCGATTGAAAAGGTGATGTTTTAATGCCGAGAAATTTACATGCGTATTTATGTCAAATTTTGCTTAATGACAGGCAATACTAACAAAACGATTGTTTATGGTGTAATTTTAATCTATCATCTTTTTTGTCAAAGGGGGCCACATTCAATTTTTGGTAAAATGGAGATAGAACAAGAAAATTGTGAAATTTTAACAAAAATTTAGTTCAGATGAGAAAAATTGTTCTATGTCCAAGAGAATTTTTTCATTTAACACTGGAATAGAATCGTGTGTGCTTTTATTACACATACCAGTATAAATAAAGAACTTTCATGGACCTGACAATGTTCAAACAAATGTTATCCTGTAAGATAGTCTTTCTGGGCATGGTAAACAGATTTGGTCTAATTAACAAAGTCAAACAGTATGAAAATAAACAGAACTTAAATCGGTCTAACCTTTCCAAGTTATAGAGAGAGAACTTAACGTCCATTCCCTGTCTCATAAAACCTTGAATCACTTGATGCAATGCCACACCTTATGATATAAATCACACGCATTTTACTACTCGACCCCCCCACCCCCTCAAGTTTGAAAGGGCATTTGTCAAAACTCTGATGTCAATGACTTTCTGTGTAATACACTGTAACTGTGTAACTCACTCCTGTCTTTTCGTTTCCAAGGTAATACAGTTAATTTGTCATAATAATGTTGAAATACCATGAACAGGTTATACAAGATGAAGTAACGCCAACAGCAAAGTCTTTATTATTGATAAAATATTTACATCTAGAAATATTCATAATCTAGAGAGAGAAAAACGCAGTGTTTTTTCTAATTTAGAGGGGTGTTATTTTACAATAAACAGTGTCTAACTCCAATTAACCAATCAAAACGCAAGATTCATCCATAAACATGTTACAATTAGTTATAATCCATTCATAATATTAATTTCAGTCCTGTATTTTATATGGTAAAACGCCTTGAAATAAAAAGGAGTGTTATAAGCTCTTATTTTAAAGGGTATGTATTACTATTCTTCATACATTTCTTTATGTTTTGCAGTGTTTTTTTTTATATATATACAATCCACAAATAAAAACCCGGACCGTACGACCTGTTGTTTTGCTCGTCTTTGAATAGAAACCCTGCTACATAGGCAACGCCTTTTAACGTGGCAATGTCTAATTATTTTGGGTCCCATTCATTTTCTAATTCCATCAAAACAGTTTGAAAATATAACCTTTTAAAATCTGTCGAAATCTATTTAAAAAGTGACATTATTGTCCATCATTTTGACACGGCTGTCTGCTGTAAAAAAATACACACACAGCAACGTCATGTATGTTTTTGTTCTCTTACAAGCAAAGAATACAATCTTACTCTTCTAATAAATGCATCGTTTCATCCTAATTTATTTTGCCTAGCAACTTGTATTGAACTATCGTGGCTATTAAAATTCTTAACAACTATGATATATTTTGACAGAACCTTGTTTTGTCTATTTCTGTCAGTTTTGAATGTAACTGCCATCAGAAATATCTTTGTAATTTCATTCTGTAGAAACAAAATGGCTTGAGACCACTTAAAGCTCGGTTAGTAATTTTTTCAGACTTCTTCCATATCTCTTTTTATTTCACTTGTTCGGTTTTTAATGTAATAAAACAAATGATAATAACAATTGAAATTCAGTACTGCAGACAGTATTTTAAACATACATTATGCAAGAGCAAAATCTTCCTATTGTAGGTCTTTCTTTAGGCCTGAAATGTTATAAAAACTATTAATTAGACATTTATTAACTTATCCAGACCATAATCAACTCTCGATGTCAAGGCTAGCATGAGATATTTGTTGGATTGTAGTCCGATTAAATGGATAAGCGAGACTATTAATTTTGTCTTACAACTTCAGTAATGATGATCGACGCTAAGCGGAACTTTCACCGGCTTAGTTCTCGGTTCATAGTGGATTAATTTGACTGAAATTTTCAGCAAATGGCCTTTACATTATGTAGTTTTTATATATTATAGTGAGACCTGCTAACTCGTTATCTAATCTCCCATATTGTATCTTTAATATGATATTATTCACATATTATCTCTTTTAGCCCTTTACAAATTCGTTCATTTGAACACTTTATCATATTTGTTATGAAAGGGTGTAACATTGTATCCATTTTATAATTGAGACGAAATATCAAAACTCCAAGAACATCAACCAATGTGATTGCATTAATACGTTTGTAAATAAACTATTGTTAAAAAAAACAAAGACAAAGAAAACCAACCCAATTAATCAATGTCATATAACCCATGTTTAACTGACCGTTAAACACAACAAGGACGACAGTTGGATAGTCCATATGATAAAGCGAAAATGCTTGCGTATTTTAATATGATAATTTAGTTACCTTATACCAGTGGATAAGACGCGAGTGTAGACAGATTGTAATCCTCTATAGATAGGAAAAATATCGTTGATAAGGGGTATTCTCACTGTGCCACCCGCTATTGTTCTCATGGGGGGATTAATCAAACAAGGGGATTATAGAATACAATGGTGTTAAAAGTATAGTCCGTTTTTTAAAACCACTAGGATTAAACTAATTAACGTCTTTATTCACAATAAATAACATAAACGTAACAACAAATACATGTATCAAACATAAATCATAACCCTACTAAATGAGATATGGCGTCCGTATATTCAATTGCACCTTTTACCCCATTTAATAAGTCGATTTTCAGATCGTTAATAGCTTCTTCTACTCTTTTATATTTTCGCCTTTTAGGGGGCAATCGTCCCCCGTTATCCAACTGAACAATGGTATTTTCAACACAAGTTTGCTCTTTCAACACAATGTTAATAAATTTAAATATATTTGGGTGGCTTGTTCCGGTCTTCTTCATTGACCTCCTTGAGAATTAGGAATAAACCGTACACGCACTTGAGCCATTTTAAAAAATATAAATGAATTGGGGATGACAACTATCCCTATAAAATGATAGTGAGTTTCTAATCATATATTTGATTGATTTATGAGTACTGTCTGAATGAAAGATGGGTGAGTAATATTTAAGATACTCGATAACCGATGACACGTGAACTTAACTTATATATTTTAATCATTAAAATAATTAAATCTTAACCAGGTGAACAGTACTAATAAGGATACAGTCTATAATCCTTTGTTTATTTAACTTTTCACACCACTACCCCCTAACACCAGTTGATTGGGTGGCACAGTGAGATTAAACCGTTGATAACGGGGCAGTGCTTGCGTATTACAAATAATAATTTGTTTAACATGTACACACGATAGATAGGAAGAATACCGTTACGTCTCGTGTATCTTGTGCATAACAGCTAATATGGCTACCAAGGTATGTGTTATTTTTCCGGCAGTGTGCGTTTAGCCCGTTATACAAGTGTTCTTTCAAATATGGTATCAAGAAAAACAGTTCCCGCCTGTGATTCCAATCTCTATTTCAGGCGTGATTTATGCATTGTATATGTATATGTAAGTCTCCGAGTTAGTATTATGAGAGACGACGTAATAATGTTACTAATATTTTTTTATGTTTTTTCAGGCTAGATTCTGTCGATCGGTTCTTCTACTCACAACTGTCCTTGTTCTAGCGTTAATTTGTTTTAAGTTTCAACCAGTACCTAAGCTCAAACAATCAACTGTGGTTCAAACCGTAACCGATTTACAAACATTGCCCAACTGTACAGCAGAAGGGAACGTTCTCATGTTGCTCGACGTTGTTATAACTTTTCCTCTGTTAACAGAACCAATCATTATGAATTCTTCAAGTTACTCTAAATATCCACGGGAGAAGATGGAAGAGCGCTTATCTGAATATATAACAAGCTTAGAAAGAACTTTAACTCACCCATATGTTTCTAATGTCCACTTTCTGTACGACCAACCACAGATCATCAGATATATTCAAACTCATGTAACAACCAACCAAAACAAGCTATTATTCCACAAAGTTAACGATTCCACATTATCAAGCACCACTTACGAATTCGTATTTTCTAATCTGAGCGGACGACTTGTGATGGTCAATCAAGCCGACGTTTATCCGGGATATGGTTTGGATTTAATTACTAAAGATGTCATGGTTTCTAATAAGTTGATGTATGCTTTAACTCGACATGGTCGTGTGGAAAGGAATTGTGACATGAGACCAAACACCACCTGTACTGATAAAGGATACATAGGTTCACACGATACTTACATCTTCGTACCACAGGGAAAATTACCCCCAGCAGCATGGAACGCTTTGAATCATCATTCATTTGTTCTTGGAATTGATAATGTGCTTATATGGACTTTCAAGAATATTTTAAAATATAAAGTGCTCAACCCATGTAAAGTGATAATAATGTTTCACTTCCATTGTTCTGATGTACGGCCTACAGCCAGAGAAAAACGAATAAATAACAAACAGAACAGTGGTATGTCAAAACCCACCGAGAACCTTAAGTGACGCTACTAATGTAGGTTATCGTAAGTGTTAGATAACACTAAATTTATTATTATCGGAAAACTGTTTGTGTCGTGGTTAGAAATATACCCCCCTAAAACAATCATACATTTATAATTTATAATTTCATGAGTAGATAAATAGGCTCTTTTCCTAGTACATTCTCCCAATATTCAGTTAGAAAGAAATATTTCACAATAATCCAATGATTTCATTTAATATATTTATTGATTTTTTTGCAAAACAAAGAAATATGTAATTAATGTACAGTTGAGATTTAAATGTATTGAATTGAATTTTACTTGCACCCCATTTATGATGGCATAAAACCATTTATTTTAACTTTTATACACAGTTTACAATTTTCAAAATATTTTTGGGACACTAGAGATTTATTCATATAAGATATTTTCACATTTGGCCACATTTACCTGTGAAATCTCAGAATTTTCCTTTAATTTAAAGAACATTTCTTTTTGCCTTGAAATGTTGGTAAGACTTGCATGTAGGTACATGTAAATCGAACATTTTACAATGCAACTCTATTGAATTTATGTGTACATGTATGTAGCTTTATGTGCCTTTTAAACATACACTAACAAATGTATATTACTACCAGACTGTTACAAGAAATTTATTGATCTACATAAATGCATTGCTAAGTTAAATTTATCTAACCATTGGCAATGAAAACTAAACATGTACACATGCAGTGAATGAAAATGTCATACTTTAATTTTGCCATGTATCTGGTAAAGTTTCTCTTTGATCATGTAAATTACCAAATGTGTGAAACATTTCTTGCAATGTGAATGCAACTAGGGTATATTTTCTTGAGCAAATTTTCAATTAATCGCTTTCGCGTAGGGGTCTTTAGCAGTGGGGGGAAACCGGAGTACCCGACGAAAACCCACGAGGTTGGACAGGCGATCCTTCTCCTTGCCTATAATGTATAGGTCATGTAAATTACCAAATGTGTGAAACATTTCTTGCAATGTGAATGCAACTATGGTATATTTTCTTGAGCAAATTTTCAATTAATCGCTTTCGCGTAGGGGTCTTTAGCAGTGTGGGGAAACCGGAGTACCCGACGAAAACCCACGAGGTTGCACAGGCGACCCTTCTCCTTGCCTATTATGTATAGGGATATTCTTGGTAGTCTATGAGAAATGAACTTGGTGCCAATCCAAACTTAGTCTTGATATCTTTTCAAACACCAGTTTGCTTGCAGCCTGCATAATATTTACAATGCTATCTGAAATGTATAAAATTGAAATGAAATAAAATTAAGAATATTTAACTGAACAGCAGCTCCACAGCCTACCCTTATTTTGAATGCTAAATGTCATTGTTCATTTAAGAGCGTACCAACAGACCCTTGATATTTCATCCCATCAGAATGACTAGACATTGTTCCTTTCCGGATGCGCCAGGAAATTTTCTCGAACACTGGAATCAAACTCCAAATTTCCTTGTTAGTGAGCGAAATGAAATAGTTTTACATCCTACTGTTCTACTCCGAATTTGGCTAATACGGAGTGCTATGAGGGACATTTTGCCCGGATAGTCGCGCTACGGCCTACTCTTATATCGAATTCCATCTGTCAAGGGATCTTTTACGTGCATGCCAATGTGTATACTGGACCTCGGTTTATCGTCCCATCCGAGTGACTAGACATCTGTCCTTGTCAGGCCCTTCGTCCTGCATCACTGACAAGGGGAGCCTGATTGAACTTTCTCGGCCAATGCAGGGATCGAACACCCAACCTCCAGGCTGGCGAGCCAGCATCTTACCCACTTAGCCAACGTGACCCCTGTTAGTGAGCGAACATTTCATTCATTGTAAATGTCAATTAGTGTAAACATGAAATTTTGCATCAGTTGTTGATTGGCAACCATCAGCAGTCACAATTAATGTGTTGTGAATTAAATGAACAACCATAGGCAATCATATTAGAGAAGTGAAATGGGGTTTAATGTCCTACTCCGACTGGGCTAATGAAGACTGACCGGCTTACACCAAACAGTGTGATATTGTCATATAGTAATGATGTAACCCTTGTGTTGTCCCTATAACGTATGTGCGAGAGAGTGCACTCCAGTTAACTTGAGGTTGTCTCTCTGGAAGGACATCATTCTTGTGTTGTGACAGTTGATTGGAATAAACGTCTCAAGAACTTATAAATACTTGTTCGTCATCTACTTTTATAAATAGGCTATAGGCCTATTTGACACTTAAGAGGGATATTTTGCTACAGCCTACTCTTAATATCAAATTCTAACTGCCAAATCAATCTTTTATGTAAACGCCAATACGTAGACTGGACCTTGGTTTTTCGTAAACGATTACACAGCTATCCTTGACAGGCCCTCCGTCCGGCACCACTGACAAGGGGAAACCACACCGGAAAATGTCGAACATTCTTGGCCAACACCGGGATCTAACCTGTGACCTACCGGCGAGCAAGCCAGCATCTTACTCACTTATTCTGACACAATTAGAACCGTATCTACCTTTAACAGAACATCAAGTTCTATTTCATTAACATTATGGTATAACCCGTCACAATGGTTTCTCCCTTTTCATTCACCCCAGGAAGAAAATGTAATAAATATCAGATAAATGTACTGCCAAACAATTATATTGTGTCCTTATTTTTTTTTTTTTTTTTTTTTTGGATAGTTGATCACTGTTTTTTTTTTTTTAGAAATAGGTTGGCCAATATCATGATGACTAGTATTGTCTTAATTTCACAAACTGCTGTGAGATATCCTGCCTGCACATTGTGACTATTTTTTTTTTTTTTTTTTTTGAGAAATGATCACCTTTTCCTTTAGAAATATATAGGCCTATCACAAGGCCTAGTATTATTTTAAATTGAATTTACAAATCTTCACAAACTGTTGTGAGGTAACCTGCATGCATATTTTGACCTTTTTTTTTGGACAGCTGATCACGGTTTTTAGAAATAGGAAGGCCTATTTCATGAGGCCTAGTAGGCCTATAATATTTTAACTTTACAAATCGTCACCCAAGAGTAATATAGTTCTATGTCCATTTTTTCAAGTTTAGAGAAAAATGCGATTGAAAAGGTGATGTTTTAATGCCGAGAAATTTACATGCGTATTTATGTCAAATTTTGCTTAATGACAGGCAATACTAACAAAACGATTGTTTATGGTGTAATTTTAATCTATCATCTTTTTTTGACAAAGGGGGCCACATTCAATTTTTGGTAAAATGGAGATAGAACAAGAAAATTGTGAAATTTTAACAAAAATTTAGTTCAGATGAGAAAAATTGTTCTATGTCCAAGAGAATTTTTTCATTTAACACTGGAATAGAATCGTGTGTGCTTTTATTACACATACCAGTATAAATAAAGAACTTTCATGGACCTGACAATGTTCAAACAAATGTTATCCTATAAGATAGTCTTTCTGGGCATGGTAAACAGATTTGGTCTAATTAACAAAGTCAAACAGTATGAAAATAAACAGAACTTAAATCGGTCTAACCTTTCCAAGTTATAGAGAGAGAACTTAACGTCCATTCCCTGTCTCATAAAACCTTGAATCACTTGATGCAATGCCACACCTTATGATATAAATCACACGCATTTTACTACTCGACCCCCCCCCCACCCCCTCAAGTTTGAAAGGGAATTTGTCAAAACTCTGATGTCAATGACTTTCTGTGTAATACACTTGTCAAAACTCTGATGTCAATGACTTTCTGTGTAATACACTGTAACTGTGTAACTCACTCCTGTCTTTTCGTTTCCAAGGTAATACAGTTAATTTGTCATAATAATGTTGAAATACCATGAACAGGTTATACAAGATGAAGTAACGCCAACAGCAAAGTCTTTATTATTGATAAAATATTTACATCTAGAAATATTCATAATCTAGAGAGAGAAAAACGCAGTGTTTTTTCTAATTTAGAGGGGTATTATTTTACAATAAACAGTGTCTAACTCCAATTAACCAATCAAAACGCAAGATTCATCCATAAACATGTTACAATTAGTTATAATCCATTCATAATATTAATTTCAGTCCTGTATTTTATATGGTAAAACGCCTTGAAATAAAAAGGAGTGTTATAAGCTCTTATTTTAAAGGGTATGTATTACTATTCTTTATACATTTCTTTATGTTTTGCAGTGGTTTTTTTTATATATATACAATCCACAAATAAAAACCCGGACCGTACGACCTGTTGTTTTGCTCGTCTTTGAATAGAAACCCTGCTACATAGGCAACGCCTTTTAACTTGGCAATGTCTAATTATTTTGGGTCCCATTCATTTTCTAATTCCATCAACAACAGTTTGAAAATATAACCTTTTAAAATCTGTCGAAATCTATTAAAAAAGTGACATTATTGTCCATCATTAAATTTTAAAACTGCTGTCTGCTGTAAACGAATACACACACAGCAACGTCATGTATATTTTTGTTCTCTTACAAGCAAAGAATATAATCTTACTCCTCTAATAAATGCATCGTTTCACCCTAATTTATTTTGCCTAGCAGCTTGTATTGAACTATTGTGGCTATTAAAATTCTTAACAACTATGATATATTTTGACAGAACCTTGTTTTATCTATTTCTGTCAGTTTTGAATGTAACTGCCATCAGAAATATCTTTGTAATTTCTTTCTGTACAAAACAAGATGGCTTGAGTCCACTTAAAGCTCGGTTAGTATTTTTTTCAGACTTCTTCCATATCCCTTTTTATTTCACATGTTCGGTTTTTAATGTAATAAAACAAACGATAATAACAATTGAAATTCAGTACTGCAGACAGTATTTTAAACATACATTATGCAAGAGCATAATCTTCCTATTTTAGGTCTTTCATTAGGCCTGAAATGTTACAAAAACTATTAATTAGACATTAATTAACTTTTCCAGACCATAATCAGCTCTCGGTGTCAAGGCTAGCCTGCGATATTTGTTGGATTGTAGTCCGATTACATGGATAAGCGAGACTATTAATTTTGTCTTACAACTTCAGTAATGATGATCGACGCTAAGTGCAACTTTCATCGGCTTAGTTCTCGGTTCATAGTGGATTAATTTGACTGAAATTTTCAGCAAATGGCCTTTACATTATGTAGTTGTTATCTATTATAATGAGAATTGCTAACTCGTTATCTAATCTCCCATAGTGTATCATTAATATGATATTATTCACATATTATCTCTTTTTGTCCTTTACAAATTCGTGCGTTTGAACACTTTTTGTTTTGAAAGGGTGAACATTTTCTCCATCTTATAATTGTGATGTAATATCAAAACTCCAAGAACATCAACCAATGTGATTGTATTGATGCGTTTGTAAATAAACTATTGTTAAAAAAGACAAAGAAAACCAACCCAATTAATCAATGTCATATAACCCATGTTTAACTGACCGTTAAAAGGACGACAGTTGGATAGTTTATCGTCCCATCCGAGTGACTAGACATATGTGCTTGTCAGGCCCTTCGTCCTGCATCACTGACAAGGGGAACCTGATTGAACTTTCTCGGCCAATGCAGGGATCGAACACCCACCCTCCAGGCTAGCGAGCCAGCATCTTACCCACTTAGCCAACGTGACCCCTGTTCGTGAGCGAACATTTCATTCATTGTAAATGTCAATTAGTGTAAACATGAAATTTTGCATCAGTTGTTGATTGGCAACCATCAGCAGTAAAAATAAATGTGTTCTGAATTAAATGAACAACCATAGACAATCATATTAGAGAAATGAAATGGGGTTTAATGTCCTACTCCGACTGGGCTAATGAAGACTGTCCCTCTAATGTAAGGTTGTATGTATGTGTGAGAGAGTGCACTCTAGACCACTAGGCCATCCCAACCCCCCTCCAGAGAGACAAACCTCACGTTAACTGGAGTGCACTCTCTCACACATACATACAACCTCGAGGTTTGTCTCTATGGAGGGGGGTTGGGATGGCCTAGTGGTCTTGAGTGCCGCGCTTCGACCTCCAGCTGGCCAGTCACCTCTGGCTTGCGGCTGTGGTTTCGAGCCCTGGTGTGAGCGTATGTGGCATGGAGATAAGGGCGCCTTCTCAACCTCGTGGGTTTCCTAGGGGCACTCCGGTTTCCTCCCACTGCTAAAGACCCCTACGCGCAAGCGAATTATTGAAATAAAATTAAAAACCATATGTTAGTCCCGAAATTGACACTTAAGAGGGAAATTTTGCTACAGCCTACTCTAATATCAAATTCTAACTGCCAAATCAATCTTTTACGTAAACGCCAATACGTAGACTGGACCTTGGTTTTTCGTACCATCCAAACGACTTCACAGCTATCCTTGACAGGCCCTCCGTCCGGCACCACTGACAAGGGGAAACCACACCGGAAAATGTTTTCCCCCGACAGAATCTCCATTGGAGAATTTCAATGACACGTGACAAATCGGTTGGCATTATGCCAATAAACCAGCTCTAAATACATGTAGTTGCGTACAGTCTCGGCATGGTCTCAGAATTGCACGTCTTCCACGCTCTGTCTGTGTGAATTTCGGGTACCGGTAGATATTAAAATTATAACTGGATAATACATTGATGGATTCACTGACCAGTTGTTAGGTAAATTTAAATCATCATTGAATATAATTCCCTGATGGAACATCGAATACACGAGGAAAGTGGATGTTTTCCCCCGACAGAATCTCCATTGGAGAATTCCAATGACACGTGACAAATCGGTTGGCATTATGCCAATAAACCAGCTCTAAATACATGTAGTTGCGTACAGTCTCGGCATGGTCTCAGAATTGCACGTCTTCCACGCTCTGTCTGTGTGAATTTCGGGTACCGGTAGATATTAAAATTATAACTGGATAATACATTGATGGATTCACTGACCAGTTGTTAGGTAAATTTAAATCATCATTGAATATAATTCCCTGATGGAACATCGAATACACGAGGAAAGTGGATGTTTTCCCCCGACAGAATCTCCATTGGAGAATTCCAATGACACGTGACAAATCGGTTGGCATTATGCCAATAAACCAGCTCTAAATACATGTAGTTGCGTTTATGATTTCTTATTTTACACTCTACTGACAGAGGGTTAATTTTTAAAAATATTGAAGGCTATATCATAGTCATACAAAACTTTATTTTGATTTTGGCCTACGCGAAAAATATCGCCAAATTTGATTCTGGGTGCTGGAAACATGATGCGTCAAGTAATTATATAACGTGAAAATATTCCATTTATTATTGTATATAATGGCAAGTAAATATTTTTGTTAACGTGAAAATATTCCTTATTTGTATTGTATATTAGGGAAAACTAGGTTTTAATCGTTGAGGTTATTGATCCAACCATTATTCTATAAAATATGCAAATAAGATGGTTTGATTCGTGCATGCATGCATGCTGTCATCTAATAGTGACTGTAAATTTTTGCCGCGGTTAGACGCCTATGACCAATCAAAAAAAAATGTTGTTTGATCAGTACACCCTTCGATCTATAATTTAACTATAAGTGTTGTTTTAATGGTTTCCAAATAAAAAAGAATTTACATAAATAGAAATAAATATGACTCTACCGTTAAAGAAATGTGTAGAATTCGGATTCTAAAATATCGGTATAAAATTGAACATCAAACACGACGTCGCACCTGTACTTGACACTATTCTAATTTCTTTCTCACATTCGACTACTTTACGCTAACTTTATTACAAAAACATCGTCAATACTAATCAAACATTCAACAATAATCATACGATCAAACGAACAATACAATTAACTTTAATACAAAAACATCGGCGATTCAATCTGAAATCAAACAACATAATAGTCAACGAGTACTAATCAAACAATCAACAATAGTCATACCATCATACAAACAATTCGATTAACTTTAGTACGAAAACATCGGTGATTCTATCTGAAATCAAATAACAAAATAGTCAACGAGTACGAGTGGACAACATAACCAATAGTTGTGGACGACTCCACCGACGGTTGTGGACGACTTCACTGCGGACGACTCGTTCGTTCGTTACTGGGAGTTTAACGTCCACTAGTGATATCGTAGACTAATTGTTTCCAAGGAAACTAGCCTGTACCAGCCACAAGAAAGAGGGCTGGGTTGGCTGTTTGGGTAAGACATTGTGTTTTTGCTGGGTAGCAGTCATGGTTGGTTTCATCCGGGTGGGAGGTTCCGGTGGGTGGAGGGGTAGGAGATGGAACGCGGTCTGGTCCACTTTGCCATGTATGCTAGGGTACTTTGAAATATAGGGGTTTGGTACGACTGTCAGGTGGGCTCGGGCCGACCGTGGGTCAATCGTGGGTTGGTGTGTTCAGCAATGTTCTCCGGGCTTGGCGCTGACTAGCCGTTGGCCCTCATCCAAAAACAAAAAACGGCCCCAGGGTCCCCGACGTCCCTACCGTCCAGCGGTGTCCCTCAGGGTGATCGCTAATGGATCGCGCCCGTCGGGTCTTAGGGTATGTCCTCAAGCGTTCACAGAGTAGAACACTCTTTTCGAGCCCTCAGGGTCACTTTATCAAACTAAAATACCAATCTCACACACGAAGTCGTAGATTAATTCATAGATCTCGTGTTTGTTTGCTTTAGGGCAAAGCAAACTAGAAACACTGATGGCCGTGTCAATGGTATTCAGTTTATCCGCGAGGGGTTTTCTTTTGGCTGTTCCGCGATTGACCAATCAGAGGTCAGAATGGGCGGGGCTTATGTTTGGAAAAATGGAAGGTCTAATGCCCCAGAGGCCTTCGGCTCCGCGGCTGCCCCTGGGAACGAGATTGCTTCTATAGATAGGAAAAATATCGTTGATAACGGGACAGTGCTTGCGTATTACAAATAATAATTTTTTTAACATGTACACACGATAGATAGGAAGAATACCGTTACGTCTCGTGTATCTTGTGCATAACAGCTAATATGGCTACCAAGGTAAGTGTTACTTTTCCGGCAGTGTGCGTTTAGCCCGTTATACAAGTGTTCTTTCAAATATGGTATCAAGAAAAACAGTTCCCGCCTGTGATTCCAATATCAATTTCAGGCTTGATTTATGCATTGTATATGTATGTGTAAGTCCCCGAGTTAGTATTATGAGAGACGACGTAATAATGTTGCTAATATTTTTTATGTTTTTTTCAGGCTACATTCTGTCGATCGGTTCTTCTACTCACAGCTGTCCTTGTTCTAGCGTTAATTTGTTTTAAGTTTCAACCAGTATCTAAGCTCAAAAAATCAACTGTGGTTCCAACCGTAACCGAATTACAAACATTGCCCAACTGTACAGCAGAAGGGAACGTTCTCATGTTGCTCGACGTTGTTATAACTTTTCCTCTGTTAACAGAACCAATTATTATGAATTCTTCAAGTTACACTAAATATCCACGGGAGAAGATGGAAGAGCGCTTATCTGAATATATAACAAGCTTACAAAGAACTTTAACTCACCCATATGTTTCTAATGTCCACTTTCTGTACGACCAACCACGATCATCAGATATATTCAAAGTCATGTAACAACCAACCAAAACAAGCTATTATTCCACAAAGTTAACGATTCAACATTATCAAGCACTACTTACGAATTCGTATTTTCTAATCTGAGCGGACGACTTGTGATGGTTAATCAAGCCGACGTTTATCCGGGATATGGTTTGGATTTAATTACTAAAGATGTCATGGTTTCTAATAAGTTGATGTATGCTTTAACTCGACATGGTCGTGTGGAAAGGAATTGTGATATGAGACCAGGAACCACTTGTACTGATAAAGGATACATAGGTTCACACGATACTTACATCTTCGTACCACAGGGCAAATTACCCCAAGCAGCATGGAACGCTTTGAATCATCATTCATTTGTTCTTGGAATTGATAATGTGCTTATATGGACTTTCAAGAATATTTTAAAATATAAAGTACTCAACCCATGTAAAGTGATAATAATGTTTCACTTCCATTGTTCTGATGTACGGCCTACAGCCAGAGGAAAACGAATAAATAACAAACAGAACAGTGGTATGTCAAAACCCACCGAGAACCTTACGTGACGCTACTAAAGTAGGTTATCGTAAGTGTTAGATAACACTAAATTTAATATTATCGGAAAACTGTTTGTGTCGTGGTTAGAAATATACCCCCTTAAACAATCATACATTTGCTCGGTGGATAAATAGAAATAATTATGAATTACTCAGAAGGAAATTCCATGGACGGAACTGAAACATTTGTTAAGAAGTTATGACTAATTACAACTCAAAAAACCGAAGCTGTGAACAATGATACATGTCCCCGTGAATACATGTACACATGAGAGCTATATGTGTAATAGAAATTGACTTTTACACAAATATCAAGTTCATTTCATTGAGTGAGGAAAATTTATAATTTCATGAGTAGATAAATAGTCTCTATACCTAGTACATTCTCCCAATATTCAGTTAGAAAGAAATATTTCACAATAATCCAATGATTTCATTTAATATATTTATTGATTTTTTTGCAAAACAAAGAAATATGTAATTAATGTACAGTTGAGATTTAAATGTATTGAATTGAATTTTACTTGCACCCCATTTATGATGGCATAAAACCATTTATTTTAACTTTTATACACAGTTTACAATTTTCAAAATATTTTTGGGACACTAGAGATTTATTCATATAAGATATTTTCACATTTGGCCACATTTACCTGTGAAATCTCAGAATTTTCCTTTAATTTAAAGAACATTTCTTTTTGCCTTGAAATGTTGGTAAGACTTGCATGTAGGTACATGTAAATCGAACATTTTACAATGCAACTCTATTGAATTTATGTGTACATGTATGTAGCTTTATGTGCCTTTTAAACATACACTAACAAATGTATATTACTACCAGACTGTTACAAGAAATTTATTGATCTACATAAATGCATTGATAAGTTAAATTTATCTAACCATTGGCAATGAAAACTAAACATGTACACATGCAGTGAATGAAAATGTCATACTTTAATTTTGCCATGTATCTGGTAAAGTTTCTCTTTGATCATGTAAATTACCAAATGTGTGAAACATTTCTTGCAATGTGAATGCAACTAGGGTATATTTTCTTGAGCAAATTTTCAATTAATCGCTTTCGCGTAGGGGTCTTTAGCAGTGGGGGGAAACCGGAGTACCCGACGAAAACCCACGAGGTTGGACAGGCGATCCTTCTCCTTGCCTATAATGTATAGGTCATGTAAATTACCAAATGTGTGAAACATTTCTTGCAATGTGAATGCAACTATGGTATATTTTCTTGAGCAAATTTTCAATTAATCGCTTTCGCGTTGGGGTCTTTAGCAGTGGGGGGAGACCGGAGAACCCGACGAAAACCCACGAGGTTGCACAGGCGACCCTTCTCCTTGCCTATTATGTATAGGGATATTCTTGGTAGTCTATGAGAAATGAACTTGGTGCCAATCCAAACTTAGTCTTGATATCTTTTCAAACACCAGTTTGCTTGCAGCCTGCATAATATTTACAATGCTATCTGAAATGTATAAAATTGAAATGAAATAAAATTAAGAATATTTAACTGAACATCAGCTCCACAGCCTACCCTTATTTTGAATGCTAAATGTCATTGTTCATTTACGAGCGTACCAACAGACCCTTGATATTTCATCCCATCAGAATGACTAGACATTGTTCCTTTCCGGATGCGCCAGGAAATTTTCTCGAACACTGGAATCAAACTCCAAATTTCCTTGTTAGTGAGCGAAATGAAATAGTTTTACATCCTACTGTTCTACTCCGAATTTGGCTAATACGGAGTGCTATGAGGGACATTTTGCCCAGATAGTCGCGCTACGGCCTACGCTTATATCGAATTCCATCTGTCAAGGGATCTTTTACGTGCATGCCAATGTGTATACTGGACCTCGGTTTATCGTCCCATCCGAGTGACTAGACATCTGTCCTTGTCAGGCCCTTCGTCCTGCATCACTGACAAGGGGAGCCTGATTGAACTTTCTCGGCCAATGCAGGGATCGAACACACAACCTCCAGGCTAGCGAGCCAGCATCTTACCCACTTAGCCAACGTGACCCCTGTTAGTGAGCGAACATTTCATTCATTGTAAATGTCAATTAGTGTAAACATGAAATTTTGCATCAGTTGTTGATTGGCAACCATCAGCAGTCACAATTAATGTGTTGTGAATTAAATGAACAACCATAGGCAATCATATTAGAGAAATGAAATGGGGTTTAATGTCCTACTCCGACTGGGCTAATGAAGACTGACCGGCTTACACCAAACAGTGTGATATTGTCATATAGTAATGATGTAACCCTTGTGTTGTCCCTATAACGTATGTGCGAGAGAGTGCACTCCAGTTAACTTGAGGTTGTCTCTCTGGAAGCACATCATTCTTGTGTTGTGACAGTTGATTGGAATAAACGCCTCAAGTACTTATAAATACTTGTTCGTCATCTACTTTTATAAATAGGCTATAGGCCTATTTGACACCTAAGAGGGATATTTTGCTACAGCCTACTCTTAATATCAAATTCTAACTGCCAAATCAATCTTTTATGTAAACGCCAATACGTAGACTGGACCTTGGTTTTTCGTAAACGATTACACAGCTATCCTTGACAGGCCCTCCGTCCGGCACCACTGACAAGGAGAAACCACAGCGGAAAATGTCGAACTTTCTTGGCCAACACCGGGATCTAACCTGTGACCTCCCGACTAGCAAGCCAGCATCTAACTCACTTATTCTGACACAATTAGAACCGTATCTACCTTTAACAGAACATCAAGTTCTATTTCATTAATATTATGGTATAACCCGTCACAATGGTTTTTCCCTTTTCATTCACCCCGGGAAGAAAATGTAATAAATATCAGATAAATTTCACTATTCCACATATTGTGTCCTTATTTTTTTTTTTTTTTTGGATAGTTGATCACTGGTTTTTTTTTTTAGAAATAGGTTGGCCAATATCATGATGACTAGTATTGTCTTAATTTCACAAACTGCTGTGAGATATCCTGCCTGCACATTGTGACTATTTTTTTTTTTTTTTGAGAAATGATCACCTTTTCCTTTAGAAATATATAGGCCTATTTCACAAGGCCTAGTATTTTTTTAAATTTAGTTTTTAAATCTTCATACAATACTGTGAGAATTCTGCCTGCATATTTTGACCTTTTTTTTTGGACAGCTGATCACGGTTTTTGTCCCCCGCCTTTCGAAGAAAGCAGGGGACTATTAAAATGGGTTCGTCCGTCTGTCTGTCTGTCCGTCTGTCTGTCCGTCTGTCTGTCCTTCTGTCTGTCCGTCTGTCTGTCCGTCACACTTTTTGGGACACAATAACTCTCTTCCTAATTGAGCTAGAATGTTCAAACTTGGTGTATGTGTTTATTAGGTCAATGCCTTGATGGAGTTCGAAGATGAGCATTTTCCGCTTAGGTTAAGCAGAGATAAGCAATTTGATTGGTTGATGCTTTGGGACACGATAACTCTCTTCCTAATTGGGCTAGAATGTTCAAACTTGGTGTATGTGTTTATTAGGTCAATGCCTTGATGGAGTTCGAAGATGAGCATTTTCCGCTTAGGGTAAGCAGAGATAAGCAATTTGATTGGTTGATGCTTTGGGACACGATAACTTTTAATTGAGCTAGAATGTTCAAACTTGGTGTATGTGTTTATTAGGTCAATGCCTTGATGGAGTTCGAAGATGAGCATTTTCCGCTTAGGGTAAGCAGAGATAAGCAATTTGATTGGTTGATGCTTTGGGACACGATAACTTTAGTTCTAATTAAGTGAGATTGATGAAACTTGGTGCATAGTTTCATTATAGTAATACCTTGACTAAGTTCGATAATGAGCATTTTCTACTCAGGGTAAGCAGAGCGATACGCAATTTAATTGGTCGAGACTTTGGAATACAATAACTCTCTTTCTAATTGAGTTAAAATGTTCAAACTTGGTGTATATGCTTATTAGGTCAATGCCTTGATGGAGTTCGAAGATGAGCATTTTCCGCTTAGGGTAAGCAGAGATAAGCAATTTGATTGGTTGAAGCGTTGGGACACGATAACTTTAGTTCTAATCAAGTGAGAGTGATGAAACTTGGTGTATAGTTTCATTATAGTAATACCTTGACTAAGTTCGATAATGAGCATTTTCTGCTCAGGGTAAGCAGAGCGATACGCAATTTGATTGGTCGAGACTTTGGAACACAATAACTCTCCTTCTAATTGAGTTAAAATGTTCAAACTTGGTGTATATGCTTATTAGGTCAATGCCTTGATGGAGTTCGAAGATGAGCATTTTCCGCTTAGGGTAAGTAGAGATAAGCAATTTGATTGGTTGATGCTTTGGGACACGATAACTTTAGTTCTAATTAAGTGAGAGTGATGAAACTTGGTGTATAGTTTCGTTACAGTAATACCTTGACTAAGTTCGATATTGAGCATTTTCTGCTCAGAGTAACCAGAGCAATACGCAATTTGATTGGTCGAGACTTTGGAACACAATAACTCTCCTTCTAATTGAGTTAAAATGTTCAAACTTGGTGTATATGCTTATTAGGTCAATGCCTTGATCGAGTTCGAAGATGAGCATTTTCCGCTTAGGGTAGGCAGAGATAAGCAATTTGATTGGTTGATGCTTGGGACACGATAACTTTAGTTCTAATTAAGTGAGAGTGATGAAACTTGGTGTATAGTTTCGTTACAGTAATACCTTGACTAAGATCGATAATGAGCATTTTATGCTCAGGGTAAGCAGAGCGATAAGCAATTTGATTTGCCAAGACTTTGGAACACAATAACTCTCCTATGAATTGAGTTAAAATGTTCAAAATTGGTGTGTATGCTTATTAGGTCAATGCCTTGATGGAGTTCGAAGATGAGCATTTTCTTCTTACGGTAGGCAGAGATAAGCAATTTTTGGATGACACTTCGTGTTCAGTTTGATTGCTCGATACGTTTGAAAAAAATAAATGTGCGATTAATTAATATGTGTCATCTATTTATTTTGGGATTTCGGCGGGGGACATCAGCCTCACTGTTGGCTTGTTAGAAATAGGAAGGCCTATTTCATGAGGTGTTCTTTTATTACACATACCAGTATATATAAAGAACTTTCATGGACCTGACAATGTTGAAACAAATGTTATCCTATAAGATATTCTTTCTGGGCATGGTAAACAGATTTGGTCTAATTAACAAAGTCAAACAGTATGAAAATAAACAGAACTTAAATCGTTCTAACCTTTCCAAGCTATAGAGAGAGAACTTAACGTCCATTCCCTGTCTCATAAAACCTTGAATCACTTGATTCAATGCCACACCTTATGATATAAATCACACGCATTTTACTACTCGACCGCCCCCCCCACCCCCTCAAGTTTGAAAGGGAATTTGTCAAAACTCTGATGTCAATGACTTTCTGTGTAATACACTTGTCAAAACTCTGATGTCAATGACTTTCTGTGTAATACACTGTAATTGTGTAACTCACTCCTGTCTTTTCGTTTCCAAGGTAATACAGTTAATTTGTCATAATAATGTTGAAATACCATGAACAGGTTATACAAGATGAAGTAACGCCAACAGCAAAGTCTTTATTATTGATAAAATATTTACATCTAGAAATATTCATAATCTAGAGAGAGAAAAACGCAGTGTTTTTTCTAATTTAGAGGGGTGTTATTTTACAATAAACAGTGTCTAACTCCAATTAACCAATCAAAACGCAAGATTCATCCATAAACATGTTACAATTAGTTATAATCCATTCATAATATTAATTTCAGTCCTGTATTTTATATGGTAAAACGCCTTGAAATAAAAAGGAGTGTTATAAGCTCTTATTTTAAAGGGTATGTATTACTATTCTTCATACATTTCTTTATGTTTTGCAGTGTTTTTGTTTATATATATACAATCCACAAATAAAAACCCGGACCGTACGACCTGTTGTTTTGCTCGTCTTTGAATAGAAACCCTGCTACATAGGCAACGCCTTTTAACTTGGCAATGTCTAATTATTTTGGGTCCCATTCATTTTCTAATTCCATCAACAACAGTTTGAAAATATAACCTTTTAAAATCTGTCGAAATCTATTAAAAAAGTGACATTATTGTCCATCATTAAATTTTAAAACTGCTGTCTGCTGTAAACGAATACACACACAGCAACGTCATGTATATTTTTGTTCTCTTACAAGCAAAGAATATAATCTTACTCCTCTAATAAATGCATCGTTTCACCCTAATTTATTTTGCCTAGCAGCTTGTATTGAACTATTGTGGCTATTAAAATTCTTAACAACTATGATATATTTTGACAGAACCTTGTTTTATCTATTTCTGTCAGTTTTGAATGTAACTGCCATCAGAAATATCTTTGTAATTTCTTTCTGTACAAAACAAGATGGCTTGAGTCCACTTAAAGCTTGGTTAGTATTTTTTCAGACTTCTTCCATATCCCTTTTTATTTCACATGTTCGGTTTTTAATGTAATAAAACAAACGATAATAACAATTGAAATTCAGTACTGAAGACAGTATTTTAAAGATACATTATGCAAGAGCATAATGTTCCTATTGTAGGTCTTTCATTAGGCCTGAAATGTTACAAAAACTATTAATTAGACATTAATTAACTTATCCAGACCATAATCAGCTCTCGGTGTCAAGGCTAGCCTGCGATATTTGTTGGATTGTAGTCCGATTAAATGGATAAGCGAGACTATTAATTTTGTCTTACAACTTCAGTAATGATGATCGACGCTAAGTGGAACTTTCATCGGCTTAGTTCTCGGTTCATAGTGGATTAATTTGACTGAAATTTTCAGCAAATGGCCTTTACATTATGTAGTTGTTATCTATTATAGTGAGAATTGCTAACTCGTTATCTAATCTCCCATAGTGTATCATTAATATGATATTATTCACATATTATCTCTTTTTGCCCTTTACAAATTCGTGCATTTGAACACTTTTTGTTTTGAAAGGGTGAACATTTTCTCCATCTTATAATTGTGATGTAATATCAAAACTCCAAGAACATCAACCAATGTGATTGTATTTATACGTTTGTAAATAAACTATTATTAAAAAAAACAAAGACAAAGAAAACCAACCCAATTAATCAATGTCATATAACCCATGTTTAACTGACCGTTAAACACAACAAGGACGACAGTTGGATAGTCCATATGATAAAGCGAAAATGCTTGCGTATTTTAATATGATTACTTAGTTACCTTATACCAGTGGATAAGACGCGAGTGTAGACAGATTGTAATATTCTATACATAGGAAAAATATCGTCGATAACGGGCCAGTGCTTGCGTATTACAAATAATAATTTGTTTAACATGTACACACGATACCGTTACGTCTCGTGTATCTTGTGCATAACAGCTAATATGGCTATCAAGGTAAGTGTTACTTTTGCGGCAGTGTGCGTTTAGCCCGTTATACAAGTGTTCTTTCAAATATGGTATCAAGAAAAACAGTTCCCGCCTGTGATTCCAATCTCTATTTCAGGCTTGATTTATGCATTGTATATGTATGTGTAAGTCTCCGAGTTAGTATTGTGAGAGACGACGTAATAATGTTACTAAAAATTTTTATGTTTTTTCAGGCTGCATTCCGTCGATCGGTTCTTCTACTCACAACTGTCCTTGTTCTAGCGTTAATTTGTTTTAAGTTTCAACCAGTACCTAAGCTCAAAAACTTAACTGTGGTTCAAACAGTAACCGATTTACAAACATTGCCCAACTGGACAGCAGAAGGGAACGTTCCCACGTTGCTCGACGTTGTTATAACTTTTCCTCTGTTAACAGAACCAATCATTATGAATTCTTCAAGTTACTCTAAATATCCACGGGAGAAGATGGAAGGGCGCTTATCTGAATATATAACAAGCTTAGAAAGAACTTTAACTCACCCATATGTTTCTAATGTCCACTTTCTGTACGACCAACCACAGATCATCAGATATATTCAAAGTCATGTAACAACCAACCAAAACAAGCTATTATTCCATAAAGTTAACGATTCAACATTATCAAGCACCACTTACGAATTCGTATTTTCTAATCTGAGCGGACGACTTGTGATGGTCAATCAAGCCGACGTTTATCCGGGATATGGTTTGGATTTAATTACTAAAGATGTCATGGTTTCTAATAAGTTAATGTACGCTTTAACCCGGCATGGTCGTATGGAACGGAAGTGTGATCTGAGCCCAAGCACCACCTGTACTGATAAAAGATACCAAGGTTCACACGATACTTACATCTTCGTACCACAGGGAAAATTACCCCCAGCAGCATGGAACGCTTTGAATCATCATTCATTTGTTCTTGGAATTGATAATGTGCTTATATGGACTTTCAAGAATATTTTAAAATATAAAGTACTCAACCCATGTAAAGTGATAATAATGTTTCACTTCCATTGTTCTGATGTACGGCCTACATCCAGAGAAAAACGAATAAATAACAAACAGAACAGTGGTATGTCAAAACCCACCGAGAACCTTAAGTGACGCTACTAAAGTAGGTTATCGTAAGTGTTAGTTAACTCTAAATTTAATATTATCGGAAAACTGTTTGTGTCGTGCTTAGAAATATACCCCCTTAAACAATCATACATTTGCTCGGTGGATAAATAGAAATAATTATGAATTACTCAGAAGGAAATTCCATGGACGGAACTGAAACATTTGTTAAGAAGTTATGACTAATTACAACTCAAAAAACCAAAGCTGTGAACTATGATACATGTCCCCGTGAACGATTAACAAGTTATAAAAGATGAGCAGACGAATTCAGCGACAAGAGCCAATGTGAAGTTACCAAAAACTAATTCAACTGATAAACCAGTAAGTACAATAACTGAGATATTAGCCGCTATACAAAATTTGGACAAAACACTTAATTCCAGAATAGATAATCTAGAAAACTAACTTTCTCACAAAATTAAAGGTATGGTACATGAAGATGTCAGTGCCACGAAAATCGACATCGATAATTAATGAAATTTCAGATTTAACCAATAAAATAGTAAACCTGGAACGTCAAAATAAAGAAAATGTCAGAAAATTGATTGATAATTCCATAAAGGTTGGGTCACTAAAATCCAAATTGCCAAATGATGTGAAAGCGTTGTGGTAAAGAACTTTTCCGCATTTACATCGGTTCAACAACAAAAGCAGGAGTGGTAGTGGTTGATTTTAGACAACAAATCTAAATCAAAATCCAATAAACAGTTTGAGAATGGATACATTGAGTCTATCATATACACTGAGTGAGTCTATATGAACGCAAGACACAATCTAGTTTGATCACCATTGTGAAAGAACTTGGTAAACAAGAATCCTATGTATTTTGTTAAAGGTAAGTGTATAATGAAAGGAAAGTCTAATTTAGATGCCATGCATTAGGGGTTACGACTGTGTCAATGGAACTGTGCTGGATGGTCAGTCAGAAGTTGTGAAAATGCTGTTTTTAGAGAATCCGTTGTTAATAAATTTAACTTCGACATTGTGGATTTATGCGCTTCAATGAAACTATTGACATCGATGAATAAAATATTTGTGGGAGCAATCGAAGAAATCTTAACAAAAATGCTAAAAGTGGCTCGGGTGGTGTCGGGATCTTAATTTAAACATGTGTTTTCGACCAATGTCACGTATCTGTTTTGGATGATTCTAGTGAATACGTGCTGTGGATAAAATTAAAACCAAGGGCTTGTGACGTAAGCCTGTGTCTGTGTGTTTGCTATCCCCCCCCCCCCGACTGGATCAACCCATCGAGTGGGCGCGGTGCAGTTTTATACTAACTTGCTAAATCAGGTGATACACTCTCCAGAATGAAGGTTTTGTGTGCATCGGTTTAGACTCACGGGTTGGAGATCAGGCTGATTATATCTTAGGCAGAAACAATTATGGAACACAATTTTGTTAACTTTCTATGTGGTACTAATTTGTGTATGTTAAACTGTTGTATTCCCGGACAAAATGATTACACACACGTCAGTACCTAGACTGGCCCAGTCTCTTCTATTTATTTTACATTTCGATTTCTTTAAAAGTATTAATTTTTAGTAAACCAACACTTTCGTTTCCATTTGTATACAAAAAAAAATTTGAGTAAACCTGTAACCAGCACCAGAGACTGGACAATTTGCGAGTTTCACAATAAAATGGGCGTTCCTGTCCTGTTTTACGTTGTTCCTTATTTGGAATGATTGACAGTTGTCAAGCAAGCCCTGAGTCACGTGACACGAATTTGTAAATAAAGTCTCGATTTTTGTGCGCGCCGTGTGGTTCGGGAAAGTCGCTGACGTTATAATGATGTCGTGTGTAATTATTTATGTTCATTCACCTCATCCCATACGTTGTATCCGTTCATTCGACAGATATTGTCCGTCAACAAAATTCTTAGATCGTTAAAGTATCACTAAATAACAATAACTGTTATCCACAACAAACATCTCGCACCTACACCAGTTTGCCAGTTAGTCGACAGCCATGTTTATTATCACGTGATGTTAGATATGTCGTGATCACGTGCACGACGTCACACGACCTACATAATGCAGATTGACCTACTAGATGAGAATGAAGCTCTATTTGCCCAGTCTATAGAGATTACGGGGGTTTTTTTTTGAGAGGACTGGCCAATTTTTGGTGTGTGGAGAAGACTGGCCACCAGTCTAGTCAGTACCGCAGGTAGATCAGTTGTTGTTCCACACGAGCAGCTTAGTCTTTACTATTCAAATTTTCAGGTTTTGCGAATGTCTGAACTGATTCAACGGTTTGACATGGTCGTTCCGGAAAAAAAAATACACGATCATTCCTTACTCGAGTTAACTGTTAATATTGTTAATGTATATTCGGGCACGGGGGGTGCGAGTTGTAAGAATTCAAGTGTAATACATGATCCAAAATTACAAGTTCCCAAACATTTCTTTGGCGAATATCTACCGGGTATTATAGATAAAATTGGTGAAATTGAATCAATTTTAAACACAGAACGTGATAGTAATCTTGCTTATAAATCATTTGTGGACTTAATAATTAGTGAATTAACGCCAGGTGAACAAAACGATCGACAGAAGATGCTGCAAGAAACTGAAGAAGAAACCATATTAAGTTTAAGTTTATTACATTTAATATAGCGCTCATTACTGCAATATATGCATTCAATGGCACTTTACAATTACAATAAATAATTTAGTATGTACAAGAATATAAATATAGTACATTAATAATTAATTAATTTGTGAAGGTCCTTTGAAAAAGATATGTTTTAAGTGATTTCTTAAAGCTTTCCTGAGAAGTAGAGTTCTTTAAACTGTCGGGTAGATCATTCCATAGCCGTGGACCGGCAACACTGAAAGACCTATCCGCAAATGTTTTTCTTTTTGTTGCTGGGACGTATAGTGACTGGCTGTTTGAAAAACGTGTCGAATGTCGGTTGGGATTGGGTTTTAAGTAAATCTGCTAAGTACTGGGGAGCAAGGTTGTTTAAGCACTTATATACTAAAAGCAATAGTTTATATTCTGCACGAGCATGTATGGGTAAAACATGAAGTTCTTTCAGAGCATCTGTTGAACTTGAATATTTTGACTGTCCGAGGATCATTTTTGCTGTGAGGTTTTGTATTCTTTGAAGCGGTAACAAGGTATTTTTTGGTAGATTGACATAGATGCTATTGCAGTAGTCCAGGTGTGAAAAAACTAGAGCATTAGGAAGTTTTAGGCGAGAATTTCAGTCAAGGTAGCGGTTTATTTTCTTGATATTAAATAGTGATATCGCAGCGGTTCGAAATTTTATTGCGATATGCTTTTTTAGATTAAGGTTTTCGTCCATTGAAACACCGAGAATTTTAACACTGTTTGATCGTGTGACAGATACATCTCCAACTTTGATCTCTGTTATGGTGGGGCGATGTTCAGTTTTTAACTGAATTATGATATGTAAATGCAAATCATACGACACTTGAATAAACACATCTTCTGATGAAATGTAAACACATCGATCTTAACGAGCGTGGCTCCCTTTTTTGCAACCTTTCTTTGAACAGTGGTAAGTCTAGACCCACCGAGAACCTTAAGTGTGTGTAAACACACCGATAATCTTAACGAGTGTGTAGCTTTATTCTTTGCAACCTTAAAATAGACGAAAACACACATTTTGTTGTAGGGGGTTGGGATGGCCTAGTGGTCTAGAGTGCCGAGCTTCGACCTCTAGCTGACCGTTCACCTCTGGCTTGCGGCTGTTGTTTCGATCCCAGGTGTGAGCGTATGTGGAATGGAGATAGGGGTGCCTTCTCAACCCATGTGGGTTTCCTCCGGTTTCCTCCCACTGCTAAAGACCCCTACGCGCAAGCGAATTATTGAAATAAAATTAAACCATGTTAGTCCCGAAATGACCTCGTTTGTGTCGAGTGGGCGTTAAACCCCATTTCTCTCTCACACATTTTGATGTAAACATTAAAGTGTTTTCTTTTTTTCGTAGATCCCATAGGTATATATGTTGGAGGGCCGATTTGTTAGTACCTGCGCGCTGTATCATAAGGTCTGTCATTGAGCCAACTGGCGTGGCTTCGATTCCGCGATTTTACTTGACATGGAGTAGGGTCGCCTTTCAACCTCGTGGGTTTTCTCCGTGGCCTCCGATTTCTTCCCACTGCTAAAGACCCCTATGCGCAACGAATTTTTGGAATAAAGTTGAAGCATGTGTTGGTCCCGAAGTGACTGAGTTTGTATCGGGAGATTTACAACACTGCATACTGCACGCAGGGATCCATCTACGTCTACTTCGAGAATATGATCCCTGCCCTAATTATCCTCCATTTAAAACGCCCACGTGATCATTTCAGGGCGGGACTTACCGACTGGCCTACTGCTTTGCATACACAACAGAGTAACAATAGAGCTCTGTTCATACTACATCCGTATCCGTATATGTAAATACGTACTGGGACACTTTAGTCATTTTTAGAGACAGGGTTTAAATAGAATCCGCGGCACGTATTGCGCACAAAAGCAACTGCGTCCGTTAAGCCGGATTGATTGATCCCGGAGCGTATTTTTGTAAAGTGCCTCCGGCATTTCGGCTAATGAGCGGAGCTTTAGCCAATCAGCGAGTACTTTCCCCTTATAACATCATCTCCCCAAATAGAAACTCAATCCATCCAAGAAAGGCCTGGCCTTGTTTGCTGTGGATTTGTGTAGTCTTGTGAAGAACACAACATGCACAAGACAGAGGAAGAATCATCCTTTTGGAGAGAAATCCCATACTATATGACAAAACAGAAAACAATTACAAAGACACAACCAAGAAACAAGATATTTAGAAAGAACTTGGGCAAAAAAGTTTTAACAGTTCATGGACCCCTACTCTCGTTTTTCTCTTTGATTTTTGGGTCCACAGATGCAAAAGAAAGACTTCATCTGTGTGACTGTCAGACTCCATGATTGCAAATGACAAATGTTATCTCTGACAGACAATTCATTGAGCCTTGAAAGCCGGACGTTTTCGCGATTTCTATTTGAACGGCAAACCGCGGATTCGGGTGCGAATATGGATGCGGATGCGTTTATGGATACGGATGTAGTATGAACATAGCTTAAAGGTACGTTCATACTACATAGGTATCGGTAAATACGTGCGTGAGTACATACTAGTATACTATAGTCATTTTTAGAGAAAGGGTTCAAATAGAATCCGGCACGTATTGCGAACAAAAACAACAGTCGGATCCATTGCTCCCAGAGCGTATTTTTGTAAAGTGCGCCCGGCATTTCGGCTAGTGAGCCGACCTTTAGCCAATCAGCGAGGACTTTTCCCTTATTACATCATCTCCCAAAATAGAAACTCATTCCATTCCAAGGAAAGCCCCTTCCAACTTGTACCCTGTTTGCGAATTTCTTCCGTAATCAGGACAGAGATGTAGTCAAACTGTTGTTCTGTCATTCGGCAATATTGTCTGAATTTGTCCGTAACAAAATACAATTCTTGCACCAGGTGGTGGTATTCTCGATATTTCTCCCTTCTTTGTAACAGTTCATGGACCCCTACTCTCCTTTTTTTCTCTTTGGTCAGGTAGAAATCTCGGAAAATATTTTCCGACTTTTCTCCTCTCCAAGTTTTATGAATTGACTCTATTGAAAACCCAAAACTCGGAAAAAATTGTCCGACTTTTTGTTTCAAACTTGAAAGTCGGAAAATATTTTCCGAGTTTTCTATTCAAACAAAAAAGTCGGACAATTTTTTCCGACCTTTCCCAGTTTTGGACATGATCTATAACCTTTTCAGTTAGATTTTAACCAAAATAAAGCAATATGGCAGTTATAATTAAATATCCGAGTTCAATATGACGGTTATAATTAAATATCCGAGTTCAATATGGCGGTTATAATTAAATATCCGAGTTCAATATGGCGGTTATAATTAAATATCCTTAAGGAGTGACAGTAACACGGGTTATAGATCATGTCCAACTTATTAAATAGATGTGTTACTGTCACTCCTTTCGCCAATTTTATTTCTAAAAGTTGGGTAGGCCTATTCTCGACACGACGTATATAGTATGGGAGAACGGGGCAGGTTCGGCCTCGGGGCCATGTGTCAAAATGAAATTATATACACACCTCGTTTTAATCATTTCATCTTTTGGATGTCCGAGTTTTCGAAATCACCAAAGTTATCCCCGTAAAGGCGAGTTGAGTTCCTTATACATTACAACCCTAACACACCACATCCAATGAAAAATATTTTATTTTGATACCTTTTGACCACTTTCCGAGTTTTGTGTTTTCGTATAAGCCAAAATACAAAACTAGGATATTCGATTTTAACTGCCATATTGCATTATTTTGGTTAAAATATAACTGAAAACTTATTAAATAGATGTATTACTACAACTGCTTTCACCAATTTAAAAAATTTTTGATAATTTTCTAACTTTTTCTCTTTCCGAGTTTTATGATTTGTTTGAATAGAAAACTCGGAAAATATTTTCCGACTTTTCAGTTTGAAACAAAAAGTCGGACAATTTTTTCCGAGTTTTGTGTTTTCAATCGAGTCAATTTCGAGATTTCCGAGTTTTGTACCTGACCTTCGTCTTTGGGTCCACAAATACAAAAGAAAGACTTCCTCTGTGTAACTGTCAGGCTCCATGATTGCAAATGACAATATGTTATCTCTGACAGACAATTCAACCTTGAAAGCCGGACGTTTTCGCGTTTTCTATTTGATACAGATGCGGGTGCGGATACGTTTATGGATACGGATGTAGCACGTTTTATGTAAACACATAAGCATGTCAACTGTCACTATGTTCTTAGGCGGAGCTAGCTGTAGACAGGCAGCCTAGACCGCCTTCGGCTCGTCCAAATGGTCGACCATAGTTCAACTCGGTCTCGACCATGTACACCCGAACTTGAAATGGTTAGACTATAGTCGCGACCATGCTTAACCAACCTTTTGAGGTCGGTTGAGGCTGGTCAAGTCAGATTAAAAATGGCGGCTGGCCACAAAAGATGTGTTGTGTTGGAATTGTTATTTGACGAAAGAACGTATACTATACCAATGTTGCTACAGAACCTGAAAGTTATTTAAATTCATATAACATATTTAAGTAGTTTCTATATTATATAAAGTGGATAATCATTTTTTGTCAATCAATTCGACCACGAGGCTGATGTCAGACTGACATTGTGACAGTACTGAAAGTGACGGTATTATAGTAAAAAAATTTCAACTATTTGTGAATTTTATTTGGAAAAACAGTAAAATAAACAAACGATTTTGTTCATTGAATACATGCGTTTGATATACATTGTAAATATAAATTATGTAACAGTAAATAAACTCTGGATATTAGGTTGATTTGTTTATTTTATTGTCTGGGGATAACTCTGTCACTGACTCAACTGTGAGTAGATTTCTTGAAATCGTCGTTATCATATTCTACCTCAAGTACAGCTTTTTCAGCATAGTCAGAAACTTTTGGCAAACGTTCCGGGAATTTGCATCCGAAGAATGATGTGGTCATATCAAAGTTTTCATTAAGCAAACTTGCGTTTTCGTTAGGTAAAAGATTCTGTAGCAGTTCATTGAAGGTTATGGCGTCCATTTTGACGACCATGGTCGAACTAGCTTTCGTTCGGGTGTAGTGAACTATACTCTGTCGTTTAGTCGTGACCATACAAGCCCACCAGAAGGTTGCCCTATGTGCTTATTTTGATCGATTTTACAATAAACAAAACAGTGTACATAAACCCATCCAAGATATAGGCCTGCTCTTGTACTCAGTCGACATTATATGGTGTTTCACCACAGCCATTTTGCACGTTACCTTTTACCTTGCATTTTATGAAACATATGTGACTCCCCCTTCATCTTGTTTGGCGGGGGTGGGGGAGAATTGGGGCTCGAAATGTCTAACCCGCGCTTTTGACCATGAAGTTTATCATTGAAACGTGGCATTTTTTTTTTATCATGGAGGGGTTTATGAAACTATATGGTTTTAATCGATGTCACGCAGGTAGTGACAGGAGTAGGGTAGGATGCCCAACCATGTGGGTTTGCTGGTCTAAATGGTACGGTTTCGGTCCCAGCTTGAACGAGACAAGGAGTATGGTCGCCAGTTTAACCTTGTGGGTATTTTTTCTAGTTCTTCCAGTTTTCTCCCCTAAACACTCGAAATCGAATTGAACAATATGTTAGTCCTGAAATGACTTAGTTTGTGTCGAGTGGAGGTTTAATCCCATTTCTTTCTCTCTGTTCTTGCAAGTTTGCATATAATTAATTCTACCCTGGACAGGTACCTTTAAAATATATCAAATTACTTTTTAAAAACTATGCGATTAAACTAGAGAGTTTACAGTAAAACTAACAATGACATCACCATGTAATATTCAATGTTATCGATTGATATGACATTGGGTTGGGAAAGATAACACAGTAGTATTTCTTTATCATGACAAATTATGTAAATAATGTACAAAACCCAGACTTTTGTGCAGTGGCAGATTAAGCCCCACCAAGGCCTGAGGCGGCAGTTTCTGGAGGGCCTATTTAAAAAAGGCGTGGGCCTAATTAATTTCGGGTCAGGGCCTATGTTGATTCCCGTTGGGCCTAAACCCTACCCCTAACATTCATTGTCTATGCGTTTTCAATCGTATCAGACAAGTCTAAAAAAACTTTTTTTACAAAATCTTGGGCCTGAAGCTGCAGCCTCATCATCCTCACTGATAATCCGCTACTGCTTTTGTGGGGGTTGGATGACCGAATGGTTAGCGTGCGCGCGCTGTATCATACGGCCTGCCTTTGGGTCAACTGGCGTGGTTTCAAATCCCCGGTTGTACGTGGTAAGTAGTTGGGTCGTCTGCCCAATCTCGCGGGTTTTCACCGGGTACTCCGGTTTCCTCCCACTGCTAAAGACCCCTACGCGCAAGCGAATTACGGATATAAGATTTTAAAAAACCATATGTTAGTCCCGAAATGACCTAGTTTTGTCGAGAGGACGCTAAACCCAATTTCTCTCTCTCTGTCTCTTAATTCCACGTTTTAGTAACACCCATTTAAAATCCGTGTATTGATATAATGTTTATACTCCAGTCAATTTATGAAAGAAAAGAGGTCCCCCCCCCACCCAAAAAAAAATAGAAAGAAAAGTAATAGTAGTAGTAGAAAAAATTTGACAAACTTTAACTAGGTAGTTTTTTTCAAGCATAGAATTATTCAAATATGACTAAGCCTCACACACCCAATTTCATATTTTTTAGGTTATATACTGCATGATGTATGCTGTTTACATAGTGTCACAACAACCACATGAAGTAACACGTGAACGCAGATAACGATTCTTGGCCTATATTTCCTCTATTGTAAATTATTGTGGTGTGTTATTTAATGCATGTGACAAAGTGAGCTATACCTTTCATGAAATTGAACGATCATTTACGTGCATAAAACTTTACCACATCTGCTAGTATTGATAATATATGTTATTGCCGTTTTTCAACTCTCTGTAAACTTGTGTTAAGGCATGAACTGATCAACAATCTTATTTATTCAATATGTTCTTTACAAGCTACACATGATCCGTGTGTAACACGTGTATTAGTGGTCAGTGCACCATACCTTGCCTGACAATAACGTCCACAGAAATATGCACGGTAATTACAGACACCATAATTTGATAATAAACAATATCATATATGATTATCACTCTTGTCCATCTTCCCTATTTGTTAGACGACGAGACAATTAAAGACAGAGAAGAGAGAGACGCAGACAGCGGCATTTGGACTCGCCCGAGTTTAGCCGTTGCCTTGGCAGAGGGGCAGAATGGTGAAGTTAATAGTGTTATATGCGTTACTGCGGTATCTTTAGTTCCCGATGTAGTGTAGTCTAGTTGTGTCTATGTAACTGTTTGATATTCTGTTGCCGATGTAAATAAACCATATATTTGTGAAACTAATCCCTGTTATTTTTTCAAATAATGTCACATGCATCAGTCTACATCTTTTGTAATATGTGAAGGTCAGGATGTTAGAAAGCCTATTATAACCTAATCTTCAATTTTTCTCCAATCAAGTCATTATTATCATTATATACTTCTCTATTCCACAAATTAAAGAAAGTTAATGTATTTTAATGGTGTTATCCAAAGACATCCAGTGACTCAAAGATATGATTGATTATTTCATAATTAAAAGAAATAGGCTGCATTCTATGGGCGCAAAATCGCGCTAGAAAATTGTTTTAGTTCTTTCAAATCCGGTCTAGAAGAAATTTTATCGGTGTACAGTTAATGTAAGAATTACCGTTTGCTGAAATTGTTACACAATATCATTTTGGGTCGAAAATTTAATATTGTATTTTGAATTTTCATTTGTAAGTTTAACAGGTATTGTTAGAGTTAAGATGTGTGACTCTTAGTTTTCATTGTTCTGATTTCTAATACTATTAACTATGGCGTGCCTTGCTGATTTGACAGGTATTGCTGGATAGTATAAAAAGCCTAGTTTAGAGTTAGGTAGGAGGACACCAGAGGGGAGGACACCAGATAGTGGTGTCTTAGGGAGAAGTCGGTCCACCCTCGGAGTATGGGTCTGCCCTCAGACACCGGGACGAGTTGAGTTTTATGAGACCTTAGGAGAACATCTATAGTTAGACATCTCCAGATCCAACCACAATATGTAAATATGTTATGATGCAGTAATAAAACATCTGTTTAATAACAAGAGTTATGTGTTATGTTACAAAATGTTCCACAAAATATTTAAACGTTCTTCGATGATATTCGTCTTTGAAATCCGGATTATTTATTGATAGTAAATTTCATAGTGCGCGAGGTCACAGGACAGAATTCAAAGTTATTCGCCGCGTCACGTGACCGCTTTTTCCACAATCGACCAATCACGTTATGGTATACATTCGCGTGTGTTGTTGGTAAACACAAAATGGCGTGCTCAACGAGGAGCACTTTTCAGTTATAGAATCTAAACGAAATGGCGACAAAGGCACTTGTATTGTTCACTTACACAGAGGTGAGAAGGAAGGTGCAAAATCGTTTACAAAGACAAAGTGGGACAAGTGTCGTGAGGTATATAGACTGGTTTCAATTGGATGGAAATGACCAGTCATTTGTCGATACAAATGGATTGATAACGAAGGATATTATTATATTATTTATATTGAAGATACAATCGGTAGTGGTGTTTGATTTCACTAAACGTGTTATAAATGTTTTATGTACAAAATGGGCCTCTTAAAATCAGTTAAAAGATACGAGAAAGAAAACAAAACTAGAGAGTGAGAAGGCAACATCAGCATCCAACTGCCACTACAGTGTACCACTGGGATGTAGTCATAATATATCGTACCAAACATGATTTACCTTTGATAAAAATAACAACTGAGTATATTAATCATTAACAAAAATAACAATTCACTCGTAACATTATCGTTTAAACGCGGTCTCAACTAATCATCTTTAAAAATGCTCTTTGATAATTTCTGTAATCAACAAGATATGACCACTTCTTTTCTAAGTAGTAATAATGGTGAATCGTGCCTCTAATCTGATTAGGTAACATGAGCTGAACATAAGTGTCAACTCGACACAAAGTAGGTCTTTTTGGGGTTTAATATATTGTTCCTTTTTATCTAAATATTTCGCTTGCGGGAATGGGTTTCTAGCTGAGGGAGGAAACTGGAGGACCCAGTGGAAACCCACAAGGTTGAACAAGTGACCCTACTCCTTGTAACATACAACCAGAGAATCAAAACTACGTCACTTGACTCAATATCAGACCTTCTGACTTCATGTGTACATGTTACCCATCCCCTTCCACCTCATATTAAATAGATGTCTTTGCAAATTATGTATATTATACAGAGCAATTATATATAAATGTCCACAGTGTATTTAAATTTATGTATTAAATAAATTTATATGTAAATATTATCTATTGTATTACGAAATGTTGGTATTTATATTATCCTATATTTATATTGATACATAATATAACTGATGTTGTTTTTGGCCATTATGACCAAAATATTTCGACCGTTATGACCAAAGAGTTTCGGTTTAGGGCCTTTATGTCCATAACCACCCCTACCACTAGGCCTAGTACATGTAGATGTCATCAACTTTAAATATTGGAAGTGTGTCTCATTCACCACCTACTCCTTCATTGACCTCACCAAAGAAATCACATCAGAGTTAAAGAAGTCAGTTTTATCAGAGATCTGTATAATTTGCAAGAAAAAATCCAGGTACATGTACATGTATGTTCGAGTTGGGGCCATACAAAAGAGGGACAGTTTCAGGGCCGTAAATAGCCCAGGGCAACGTGGGGGCGCGGAGTATTCTCAGGAGTGCTGTCAAAATCTAGTTGTGGGCCTGAACAGTTTAGTCCAGTGCGAAATCAAAACAGCATTTTTATTATTGTATTCAAAGCGTCAATAACACTTTTTGCTGTGAAACAAATAGTCTTATTCTAACTACTAAAGTGTTAGTGTGTTATTTACATTTAGTGTAAATCCTTCGTTAAATTCTATCTTATTTATCCTGGGTAATCAAATATACTTTTCAATTCAATGTCACTTCTCGAAAAGCCTAACTTTAGACTTTTGCAATCTACTGGAGCCAATATTTGCCCAGGGAGTTAATTAGTGGTGGATTTGATCAACACCAGTGCTGTATTGTTTCAAGAAATCAGAATATTTATGTTACTGCAAATTATTAATCAGAAGCAAGATAGGAACTTTGAAAGAGTGTTTGGCACTTCTATCAATGAATACATGCACACTATGTCATAGGCGAGCCCCATATTGATGAGGGATGGGTCCATTCACAATTGCAGACAAAACCCATTTTCTGTATAAGAATGGAATTTGATTTCTTTTAATTACAGTCAAGTGTTATTTGAATTCATGTAACTATTGTAAGCGTATATATTGTAGATGCCAAATTTTATTTCTTCCCTCTGGGCTATTCCCTTACAATTCAGAGCTTGTTCAAATTATCTCAGCATTTATTCTTAATATTTCTGCAACTTTGTAACAGTTCTTATCCTTTATTTCGAAATATGTTTTTACATTCTTAATCTTGCTATATACTATACATGATCATTATCAAGACAGCAGGCCAGACATGTTTTAAGTATGTTGTTATGTAAAATGAATGCTTTTATTAGAAATATACCTATAGAAATAGTGGCTCTGTTGTATTCCTTGTAATCTCCCTTGATATGAAGGCATTTTCCCACTATTTCCAGTGACATAGACCGGTCAAATATCCTTAGTCTGTGTCGAAAAAAAAACTGAGTTGACTGCCACATTTTGTGCTAATGTGATCAGAATATCTTTCTGTGGCTCTCTTACACCACTTCCCTACACGGATGGAACGTTTATTTGGATCACGATAAATTTGCAAGGTAAATCGTGCACATGGCTTCGTTTACAAATGCTATCCCCTGGCACTTGACCCCATAACTTTTTACCGCGACCCGTGATTGGTCCAATTTGAAATACCTGTGCAGCATCTATCTCACATACACGCATATATGGCTCCACACTATAGAGAAATAGGTCATGGATTTTGAGCTTAAACGTTTAAATTAACAAAATATATTGGAAAACTTTGTTGACATGTTGATTGCACGATTATAGTCCGATTTCTAGACCGGTTTAGCGGGAGCGAAGGTGGCAGGTTTTTCAACCCGAGAATGCGGCCTAAAGGTTTATTTATTCTGGTATAATGGAGTGATTCATTAATACAATTGATCATTTCAATTTTATTAGACAGTTTATTCATTCTAGTGTATGGGGTTATCTATTGATATGATTGATTATTTCTAATGTATTGCATATATTAACCGAAAACTTACGCATTCAAGTATATGGACTCATCCATAGATGCGGGGTTGGGTGGCCTAATGGTTGGCGTGCGCGCACTGTATGCGGCCTGCCATTGAGTCAACTGGTGTGGTTTCGAATCCCCGGTTTTACGTGGCAAGGAGTAGAGTCGCTTGTCCAACCTCGTGGGTTTTCTCTGAGTACTCCGGTTTCCTCCCACTGCTAAAGACTCCTACGCGCAAGCGAATTATTGAAATAAAATTAAACCATATGTTAGTCCCGAAATGACCTAGTTTGTGTCGAGTGGACGTTAAACCCCATTCCTCTCTCTCTCATCATAGTTATACTCCCGTCACCTGTTAACGACAGTGGCGGTAGCGGGGACTAGGCATCCACTTATGCCTCGCCTACGACATCGACCATCGACAATTTCTCGTGCCCGTCACTGGCCGACGGCCTCTGATACCCACCTCCCTGTCACTGGCTGACGTCAGATTCCTCTGCCCGTCATAGGCCATCTCTCGACTGCGGATCGGCCACCGACAATTTCCCAAGCCTGTCTTTGGCCGACGGCAGATTTCCCTTGTCTGTTGACCGCGGCGGATGGCAGATTCGCGGGGTCGGCCACCGACCGCCGCAGATTCTCCTAGCCTTACTTTGGCAGCGGACGATGCCCGTCGACGACGACACTGCAGCCTCTCTCGGACCCTGCGACGAAAGCGCAATCCCAGAACCGAAACCCGTTGACGACACTGTATGCTCTCGACCGCAGCAAGTGTCTGCGCTTGGCCCCTTGCGGGCTCTCTCTCCTTGCTCTTTTGCGGGTAAATCTCTCGCGGCGTTGCAGGGGGCGGGCAAAACCGAGAGCACAGTCCCTCTACCGCGGACAAATCTCCTAGTCCAGGGACAAGTCTCGACGCCTCGCAGCCACAACAGGCCGCACGACCGAGTACGACACCCCGACTCGCACAAACCCAAGTCGCCTGCAAGCAGATTTACCTTCCTTCGAAAGACACCTGTTGAAACACACAGGTCGGACACACACCACCCCGTTCGCCACGGGAGGGCGAAGCGGGGCCTCATCGTTCCTTTGCCGGTCAACGAGAGGCAGACGCGGACGTCGTGGGATGGGATTCCGGCTTAAAGGCATTCAGCAGTAAGCCCGGGGACAAAGGCAAAGCTCCAAGGGCAGTCACCACCAAGCACCAACGCTTTCAATTCCGGACCAACGTTCCTCTCCTGCTAGTCAGCCCTACCCGCTCGAATGATCCATACCATTAGGATAAGACTAACCTGTCTCACGACGGTCTAAACCGAGCTCGCGTTCCCTGTTGGTGGGTGAACAATCCAGCGCTTGGCGAATTCTGCTTCGCAATGATAGGAAGAGTCGACATCGAAGGATCAAAAAGCAACGTCGCTAAGAACGCTTTGCTGGCACAAAGCATTTACCCCTGTGGTAATTTTTTCTGACACCACTTGCGGGAAGCAGTAAATTGGGCTATCCCATCGTCACCCGAGGGGCGACACAAACGGATCGATATAGGCCGTGCTTTCACATGGATACCTCCTACTGAAAAGCATCCTCAAGCCAGTATTTGCCCTTTCACTAGACCAAGGATTTCTGTCCCGTGTAAGGCTGGCCTTGGGGCGCCCGTGCTATCGTTTCGCGGGCACATCGCCACAGTTAATCTCAAAACTGAATCTGTCCTCGAACACCCTTGCGAGGTTAAAGGCCCAATAACACTCTTGTTGTAACTGAATAATATGTCCCAATCTTCATTCTGGTCAACAAATAGTATTATTTTACAATATTCCAATTAATTGATGATATAAATTTCATCTTAACACACCTAATTTAAAAAACTGGAAAAATTCAACTAATTGATTTGAAAAGTCTAACGTAAACCTTTTCAAATGTGACTTTGATTTAAAATATTTTCGAACCCTCTGGACAAGTAAAATAGGTTGTAATGGATAATTTACACAACAGGTAGGACACTTAAACATCTAGTACTTAGAAGAAGGGTATTATTTATTTTCTGGAGCTGCCAAGCCAGCAAGAGTGTTATTGTCCCTTTAAGGAATTCCTCACGTAGCCCCTTGAGCTAGCCGACGCCGCCCCGATTGCGGCCGCTACCGCGGTTATCAACGCAGTAGTGGTCTTTCACTTGCTCCGCGAGGCAGTCCCACATAGGCTACACCTGCGCTCTCGCCCGACAAAGCCAATCGTGAGCCAAACTCAACAGTGTCATACACTATATCACAGAATTGACCTTGATGTCGCAATTTTGTGATCGACCCCGGCTCTGCCCCTGGGATACCCCGGGGTCCCCTCTCTCAAAATCTGTGTCCCCTGAGGCATTGTCCTACCCGTACACCTCGACAAACGATGTTTTGACCCCCTGGGACTTTGGTGAGGGACCAGCCCAAAGTTAGTATTTCGAACTTTGTCGTGTCCAGGTGTCACGGGTGGGTGTGGGCGAGGTTTGTCAGACTTGGGGGAGGGGGGTAGGAGCATGCCCCGTGGTTGGGTGGGGTCAGTACCCGGGTCGGCCATTGGTCCACGAAAAATTTTCTTTTTCCTCGGTCAGGCTGGCGCTAACATAATTCAATAATTGCGGTCATTTATCCTTGTGTACTTTTTTCAGACATTTTTTTTTAATATAAATAAGTTTTAAACAGATACGTCTGCGACCATGCCAAAAATATACGAAGCAATGTGATAATATTCTACGTTTATGTATTAAACAGGGAAAAATCCAGCTGCAGCTGTTTGAATCGACATTTGATCACCCTTATATGCGGGGGTTGGGATGGCTTCGACCTCTAGCTGGCCGGTCACCTCTGGCTTGCGGCTGTGGTTTCGATCCCTGGTGTGAGCGTATGTGGCATGGCGCCTTCTCAACTTCGTGGGTTTCCTCCGGGCACTCCGGTTTCCTCCCACTGCTAAAGACCCCTACGCGCAAGCGAATTATCGAAATAAAATTGAAACTATCTGTTAGCCCCGGAATGACCTAGTTTGTGTCGAGTGGACGTTAAACCCCATTTCTCTCTCTCTCTCTCTCTGAATAGACATCTGATCACCCTTATATGCAGTTGTCTCCAACTAACAGGTAACCTTTAATTGCTGTAATTCAATCTTATAGACCGTAATTTCTTCTTACAGTCTACTTGCGCTAAATTATGTGCAATGTCATTACAGACCCAGTGTTGTGAATAACCTTTTTGTACTTGAGAAATATATTGTTTAAATCAATGGTATGTTATGTCAATCAAAACACTTCAAGTAAAACCCATTAGTACACGTTTAGTATGATCAATTAGGATAAGTATATTGATATAGTATGATCAAGAAACGGCGAGAAAACAATACGTGTAGACAAACAAGAATCGGTAAGTAAACCAACTCGTAAGTTTACACGGTATCACCAAACATTAGCTGGTAAGTAAAAGGACGGTAAGAAGTATATATCACCAAACAGTGGCTGGTAAGTAATAGGGCGGTAAGAAATATATATCACCAAACAGTGGCTGGTAAAAAAAAGTATAAGAACGGTAATGGGAACAAGTAAGTATACCCAATGAAACGATATGAAATCATCAATCTTGAATAATAGACGAAACATCTGGAAAACGCTGTATGGTTTAGACGAAACATCTGGAAAAAGCTGTATGGTTTGAAATTCTGTAATTGGCTCAAAAGGTTTACTTTTAAATTTTTTATGATTGGGTTTTAACATATCGGATGGAATTTTATTATTCGAATAGCATAATAACCTCGTTTTATCTCTATTTATTGCCTTATAGTTTTGGATATAGTGTAGAATTGTTTTATTTCAATAGATATTTTAGATACATGTGATTACGTAATTAACTGTTTTACCTCTACTTATTGCCTTATATCATTTAATCTTTTATCGGTAGTGTCTCATAGGCCTATGTTGACCATGAATGATTTGAATCATGGCGTATAATCTATGTTAATATTCAAGTTCTCGTAGATAATTGTGTACATATTGTTTCGATTTTATCATATCGAACCGATTATGGAAATTAACTATATATTATGTTCCTTCAATAAACATAGCATGTAATAGAACTATCGATATGTTTGCTCGTTCTTTGTATGAATTCTACATATGGAAATTAATATTGATTAAAACCCAATTAGTAGTTTACTGTGGTTATTTGATTATTTTTGAGGTCATTTAATATCTCAGTATAGAAAATATAGAATATGAGAATGTTTTTCATTCTCGATTTGGTAGTCCTGAAAAAGGGCTGTTTGTAATACCCTTAATGTTAGCGTCTATAGACATAGGGCAGCTCCACAACGCTCGATTTTTTTCGATCCTCTAGGAGGACTTTCCAGCACACGACCACATACTCTTTCTCCAACTATTTCGACAATCAAAGTCATGTAGGTGCATAGCTTAGACTCCCCAGAGTCGTTGAGATGCACCACATCCATTAAACTCTCCGCGAAATAATCTTTCAGTCGTCGCTCTTGATAAAAGCTGGTCAGGCCTTAAAATAGGTGTGTGGATCCGGTCAGCATCTTTTTCATTTTCTTGTTCAGGCGTTCCGACTGTTTGCGGTACATTTTCCAGTCACTGTATAATGGTCGATAAGTCAACCAGACTGCAGGAACTTTGTAGCGACGTTGTATATCGTCTAGGATGTCCAACAATTTCTTGGCAAGTTCTCGATGGTTCCTCCGCGGACGAATGTCGCTGTTCCCTAAAATCACAAAAATGATTTCTACTCTTGACGACACGTCGAAGTCCGATGGCCTATATTTTGCTGCTGTATATCCCGACTTGCCATAAAAATAGAGTTAATGATCAGATAAATCGGTTGTTGTTGCCTTGCAGAACTTCTCCAATTTCTTCACGTGGGACGAGCCTAAAATGCCGAGAAAACTCAAGAAACTTTGTTTTTAATACCCGTATGTAACGCTGGTGAGCTTTCATCGGAGATTTGTGTTTTATTACATGTACAGTATAACATGTTACAAACAAAATATTAGGTTTATTGAAGTCACTCCCACAGTTAATCCGTTAAGACCTTCTAAGACATGCCCCTGTAAGTCAGAATGGATATATCAAGAACATATGTTTCTTTTTGTTTTGACCAACAAGAAATATCTCAAGTTGCCAAGTATGGAATTACAACCACAGTTAATCCCTTGAAAGAAAGCCGCCTACAGGCCAGTATTGTTTAGATTGATATTTATTTCCATCAGGAAAAATGTCAAAGTTACCAAGGATGCAATTACAATTACATACTTTAATTCTCTTGAATAATAATATAAAAATATTTTTTTTAAAAAGATCGGTCACATAGTATTTTATACTGGAGGGGGGGGGGGGGGCTAAGTGGGTAAGACTCTGTTTCGCTAACAGAGTCGGGTGTTCGATTATTAACACACAGATAAAAATTCAGATATTCATCTAGCCAAAATCCAAAGTACATATATAGCTTCCACAATAATATTTAAATTTCCAATAGTAACTATTCTCTCCAATATTCGCCATGTAGATGATCTAAAATGTACAATTTTAGTCTTTGACTGATTTACAGACAAACGCCATTTGTAGCACTAAGGACTAATTTAATTTAGCAATTTGTCTTCTGACGGGGCAATTAAAGCAATGTCATCTGTATATAGTATAATACCAACCATATCGTTAACGAAGATAGAAACAAGTAGTGGTGACAATGGCGGCCCTGTTTAAAGCCCACTTTTGCATAAAACCAAGTGTAAGTCGACCATTTACACGAACCGAACACCTAACATTGTTGTATAGGGGGCGCTGCCTTGCTAGCCTTCGAGTGATCGATCACTGCATTGGCCGAGAAATTTTATCCAGATTTTCCTACGTGGTTCTCCCTTGTCGGTAATGCAGAACTTGGGGTGGGGGGGGGGGCAAGGACAGCTGTTTTGCCGTTCGGATGGGACGAACACCGTGGTCCCGTGTACATATTGGCTTGCACTAAAAAAATCCCCTGGCAGTTGGAATTCGATATAAGAGTAGGCCTTAGTGCCACTGTCCGGTAAAAATTTCCTTCATAGTACACTGTATGGCGTATGCCCGTCTTTTTTAGACCAGTTCGGAGTAGAACAGTAGGACGTTAAACCCCATTTCACTTCAGTATTTTATACATTCTTTCGATTTTATCATATTCCTACCGATTAAGGGGGTTTGATGGCTGAATGGTTAGCACTAGCCCAGTCCTGCACGAGAACGCGACGGATCTTGGCTTCTCTCAGTCATCCGCACAATTGTGCATGCAGACTCCCTAGACGCACCCTTTGATGCCATTATAAATCGATATGACAACCAAAAACAAGTTGATTCGAGTAATAATATTTCTAATGGATCTGATGCGAAACGTCGGGTAATTTAGCATCTCCCGGACTTCTTGAGACAATCAACAGTACCTTTTGGCCACGACAGCCCCATGTCGTGCCGGTAAAAAACGACAACTGGCATTTTCGGCCGAGTTCAGCAGTACAGTGTCCAGGAAATTAGGAAATAATACTGTATCAAAATCCTTGGGTCTACCTGCCAAATTTTGTGGGCTTTACGAGAGACGTTTCTCGGAGCGGAAACGCAAAAGAAGTCCGACGCGAGAATGTGACGGATCTTGGCTTCTCTCTGTCTTCTGCCCAGCTCGGGCACTGCTCCCCTGCCAATATATGTGAATGTTTCGGTCGAAAAGCTGAAGATCGTGTGGGTTCAAAGAGTCCTCGCACAACAGGCTACGAAGAAAACCGAGGAACACAACCGCTGCAAATCCGGCGCCGAACACATACAGGAGAACATTACGAGCCGTTGATAAGTTCGCTAGCAAGCCAAAGTATAAAACAGTCTCGCGATTTATACAATCTTCCCAAATAATAAACTAAAAAACGGTTTTGGCAACGACAGCGCCATACCGTACCGGTAAAAGACCACGAGATTTCAGCAAGTTGTTCACAAAATTTATGCGCTCTAAAACTCATGGGAACTCAGAGCGGCAACGCGAAAGAAGCCCGGCCCGGCACGAGCTTGTGGTGAATATTTGGCTTTTTTCAGTCTTCCGGCCTATCTCCCGTGCTGTTTGGGCAAGTTCTACTGGCAATGTCTCCAAATCGATTATTTCCGGTGTGTTGAGAATTATACGGTCTGAAAGCTGAAGATCGTGTAATTTAAAGAGTTAAGTCCCTAACTCAATATCATCCAAAATCTTCGATAAAGAAAACACAAATTATTTGTCAATTTAATTCAACATTGATGTTGTGATATTACCGGGAAAAGATGGGCTTCTGATATCCAATATTTACGACAAAATATAAAAATTATCAGTACCATAATCCGTTTCAGGCCCACTCTTAACAAGGGACTTGGAGAAGGAGGATAGGCGGTGGTTCATGGAGAGCATACGCAATAATGTAGACTGTAATAACAAGACGCTAGAGATTGGCATGCTATTGAGACTTCAGGCGTATTTCGCCGAACATAAGTGATTTGACATTAGAGTAAAGACGGAAATGAATGAATGTAAATCCGTTTATATACATTCATATAAGATTATTTTATGCGTTGCGACCCATTTGGGTAAATTTCTAGGCCCCCAAATATAAGCGATATACGAGACGCTACAGAGATCGAAACCGCAGCAAATTCCCCAGCAATTGCATATGGCGGAGGGGGGGGGGGCGAGGGCATTGTTAGGAACCGTTTGCTGGCAAGCAAAATTATAAAACTGTCCAGGGATTTATACAATAGAGACAGTTTTTTTAAAGGGACGCCGCACTAAAGGGCAGAACCAGGTAAGCAACATATCTTTGTCCTGAGCATTTTATGGTCACTGTGGTTAAGTGGGTAAGACGCTGGCTCGCTAGCATGGAAGAAAGGTGTTCGATCCCTGCATTGGCCGAGAAAATTCCGGCGTTGTTTCCCGTTGTTAGGGATGCAGGGCGGAGGACCTGACAAGGAAAGCTGTCTGATCGTTCGGATGGGACAAAAAGCGAGGTCCCGTGTTCACATTGGCGCGCACGTAAAAGATCCCTTGACAGTTGGAATTCAAAAGAAGAGAGGGCCTAGTGCCGCTGTCCGGACAAAATTTCCTTCATTAGACACTGTATGGCGTATGCCCGTCTTCATTAGCCCAATTCAGAGCCGAACAGTAGGACAATAAAACCAATTTTATGGTCGAGTTTTTCTAGTCTAATATTTTGTTTTATTTCCAAAATTAGTTACGGCCGTTCACTTGTTATTATTACCAGGTAGACAAAACAGGAGGCAAGGCATCAATATGCATGGGATTGAAACCAGGATACTTGCATCGGTAGCAAACATGATGATCCAATCTACACGAGTGATTTGATATAAAGAAACATTAAGACATCATTGAAGACAAAGTGGTATATACAATATTTATTGGTTTGTTGTATTAATTTATACCAATTTGTTACATTTCTTTAAAACTTGGAATTATGTCTTTTTCGTTAAACAACTGTCCTGGTGACATATCTTTCCATCACATAATACCATATCTAGCAGAGTTAAATTCACAAACATTATTTCCTTGTTTTACGTTGAGCAGCATTTTTACAATGATCTGGGTTTGAAAAATAAAAGGAAGGTTAATTTGTCTTTTACGAATGGCTCAAAGATGAAATGAAATAAAAACATGACAAGATCTATACACACGTCTTTAAACGTTTTGACAACATCACAACAAGGTATCTAACACCAATGAAAATAAAGCTTTTATTTACTGATATCTGACTGACTTACCTCTATAGACGTAGGTGAGCCTAAAACCTACCGGGCACGCCTTATCGTTATCATTACTCACAAAACGTACCGTTGTTCCGTTACCTGTAGGTATGTTTATGGGTTTGGGGGCCACGCCTCCACAATATCTGTAATATAACAGTATTATAAATGAAATGACATGAAATAGGGTTTAACGTCCTACTCTTATTCACCTAAAACCTGGGCTAATGGAAGACGGGCATACGCCATACAGTGTGCTATGAGGGAAATTTTGCCCGGGCAGCGGCGCTACGGCCTACTCTTATATCGAATTCCACCTGCCAGGGATCGTTTACGTTCACTCCAATGTGTACACAGGACCTCGGTTGTTCATCCCATCCGAACGACTAGGTAGCTGTCTTTGTCAGGCCCTCCGCCCTGCATCACTGACACGGGGAAAACCACGCCGGGAAATCAAGATGAACTTTCTCGGCCAATGCAGGGATCGAACACCCGACATCCAGACTAGCGAGCCAGTGCCTTGCCCACCTAGCCACAGTGATTCCCAACAGTATTATAATCGGGGAATATATCTATATATATATGATTAGATTTAATCTGTCCCGTTATGTTCACCAAATGATTTAACAATATAGTCTGGTTGGTGTCATTACTTAATCCAGGTGAGATATTATTCTCCGTATAATCAGAATACGAATACGTCATTTTATAGACTAGATTATATTTGCCCTGTAATGTTTAAATGATGTATCAATTATATAGGTTGAATAGAACTACCGCGTGTAACAAGAGACGGTGTCTTTACTATATATTGACAGATGAAGGAAAGTGAGAGAGAGAGAGAGAAATGGGGTTTAACGTCCACTCGACACAAACTAGGTCATTTTGGGACTAACATATGGTTTCATTTTATTTCAATAATTCGCTTGCGCGTAGGGGTCTTTAGCAGTGGGAGGAAACCGGAGTGCCCGGAGGAAACCCACGAGGTTGAGAAGGCGCCCCTATCTCCATGTCACATACGCTCACACCAGGGCTCGAAACCACAGCAGCCGCAAGCCAGAGGTGACCGGCCAGCTAAAGGTCGAAGCGCGGCACTCTAGACCACTAGGCCATCCCAACCCCCATGAAGGAAAGTGGGTTTAACATGAAGTAAATCTCCTACCTTGTTCCTTCTATCTCCACATAATCTAACGTACAGTTTATTCTTAGAGTATCATTACATTCACCATCAATAGTTTCAATACTAAAATAATTACCAAACGTAAGGACAAGTTCTTTCTCTGGGAAACCAGGTAGGGTAAACGATGTGTTCTGTCTATTTAAGTAATAAAAGTCTGGTGTTACTGTTGGTAAACCTGTAAGAGTAATAAATCTTTCTATTAACCGATGACATAAATAAATTATGTTGCATCCTGTTATTTGGCTGTTAACCGCTCCACATGGTATTACACAAATAGGCATTGACCCACCCTGTGTTGACAATTAACATATGAAAAGATCCTTCGATTAGACTAACAATGTTTAGGGTAAAGTCCCACTGGCCATTTTTTGCCTCGGATGGGAATTGTTGACCCTCGGAGACAGGTTCCCCGGCGTTCCGGTGTCGGAACCATCGAGAGGCATCAGCAGAACTGCAGCATCCCCTGTCCAAAACAAAATGTACTTAATGTAGAACCTAGTCAATCAGTGCCTTGGGAACAATACACATTTCAAACGTCGCCAGTGATCGGGAATGTGTCATCGAAAGGTCATCGGACTGTCTCCGAACATTCACAGAGGATTCAAATATCATCGAAGGTCCCAAGATACTTGTTTGAGAGAAGGCCGATGCTTCGGGGATTATCCCAATTTGTCGCAGCTGCCCCGAAACCTCCAGATGTTTCCACATGGCTTGCAAAATTTCTAAAGCATCTCCAGGGCGTGGTGAGTCTGTCCTCTCAGACTTCCGAGCTCATCAATATCCATTGGTAGTTTATCGCCGCGGCAAGGCAATTCGGGACCTAGTACCGCTGATATGCCACCACGAAAGGGACTGAGATGTTCATATACATACTCTCCACTCGCAATAGCCTTCCCAGAGACTCTTTGGATGGTTCGCAAGTACTCGCCGATACATCTCCTAATGTACGGGGATACTCACCCGATGATGTTGATTATCCGCGAAGGTACACCGCGATTCCCAAACATCGGAAACCATCCCAAATGATTCATGACAATCGTACGAGGGACATTCCTAGTAGACTTAAATGTAAACGTTTACAAGACAATCCCCATATCTCATGGCACTATATACGCTGTTTTCTGGGGGTTAAAAAATCGGGATTTGGGCATAAATTTCAGTGACATGGGCCATAACTTTTTGTAAATTCTTTGTGAATTATGAGCTTTAACAGGGTTCTTGCTTATGGTTCTCTAAACAGTCTCGGCATTTTTACAGACAAATTGACTTGTGAACCCTTTATAGATGATTATAATATATTATTGTCTAGACACACTAAAACATTTGAAAAAAAAATGTTTTACTCACATTCACAATGAGGTCCTTTAAAACATGCAATTACAGGTTTGTTCTGCAGTGGCCGTTCCTCCATTATTACAAGGATTGGCATCTGGTAGGGCTACAGCGTCTATATAACATATATGAAGGATTGGTATAGATGCAAGAATATAGAGAAGGGGAGAAATATGTTGAGGTATATTGGGGTTTTCATACAATTGAGATCTTTTCAAGCTTTAACATAATGTGCCCACGGTTAGCTTACCGCTCCGTCATTCTTTTTAAGACAGATCGTAAAACCCGTGGACCAAATAGTTGGCGATTGATAGGATGGTTGTTGTTGACACTGACATGTTCTGATATTTGGACCGAATCTCATGAACTGAATTATTTAGAAATAACCCTAGAAGTCTACAAGATTTTAATATCAATTATACATAATACATATAATAATATATATATTATTATATGTATTATGTATAATTGATATTAAAAACGTCAATCACGCATGCAAGCTTATAATTCTAAATATCAGAGGTTTCTATTTTGAATGGTCATTGTCTGAATATGTCTATATAATAAAAATACACACGGGTATATCCCGTGGTATATCAACACGTAAGCACCCTTGTTTTACCAAGATTTCTGTGTTGAACTACACGTGCTATTTTAAATCGTATTGGAGTAGTTATCTACCAAACCTTTCACAAGGTTATCTATTAGAACGCAATGTGTGGTCATTGATACTGTTGTACAAACGCCAATCATTTTTCTATCTGCGTTTGGCTTGCGGCTGTGGTTTCGATCTCTGGTGTGAGCTTATGTGGCATGGGGATCGGGGCGCCTTCTCAACCTCGTGGGTTTCCTCCGGTTTCCTCCCACTGCTAAAGACCCCTACGCACAAGCGAATTATTGAAATAAAATTAAACCATCTCTCTCTCTCTCTCTGTCTGTCTCTCTCTCTCTCTCTCTATCTGCGTTTAAAGTAGCTAAGTCTCTTACTCAATATCATCCAAAATCTTCGACAGTGAAAACACAAATTATTTGTCAATTTAATTCAAGATTGATGTCGTGATCTTACCGGGAAAAGATGGGCTTCTGGTATCCAATATAAAGATAGGTTGCTAGGCAACGAAACATACGCCCACAGCAGCTAAATCGTCCGGGAAGCCAACAAGAGTTGTCGCATATTCTTACTTTTTTCGGTAATGAAACATTTATAATAGCCTACACTAAAATCTGATTAAGAGTAACAACCCATTAAGTAATTATCTGAAAATCATTAGAATTTGTTTGGTTTTTATAAAGTTCTGCCCCATATACTAACACTTAGTGTACGAAACATTTAAAATCATGGATTTAGCTGTTCAGTTATCAAAATTCATTGAAAATCAATATACTTGTTCGTCCCAACAAGACCTTAAACTTAGTGTATCAATCTGAAGTCAACTGGGTGATAAGTTTGGCCTCCAGAGCGTTACAAAAAAATTTTCAAAGTGATCAAGGAAGATAACTGGCAGTAATTATCGGAACTCGCTGAAATGACCAAGGGTCATAACTCTGGCAGAAATGGCTGAAAATCAATGGGTTTCTTCGTCTCATGGCCTTAAACACTATGTATAAATATAAGGTCAATTGGATATTCACTTTGGCCTCTAGAGCATCCACAGGATTTTTTGAAGTGATCAAGGGCCATAACTCTGACAATAATTATCGGAAATCGCTGAAAATCAATAGGCCTCTTCGTCTCATGACCTTAAACACTGTGTATAAATTTAACTTTAGCATGTAGAGGAGGAAAACACCCCAGGCACTCAAGTGGGCGGAGTACATACTAGTACGATCTACGGTCAGTACGAACAATTTGAACAAACAACAATGCCCCCCCCCCCGCACAGTTGGTATGTAACTAGCCGCGAATTTTTTTCCCAACCAACTTAGCGACACATGTACAGATATAAATAATAAATTATTATAAACAATGTAGGTCCTAATGACCATAAAGTAATAGAATTAAATATAGCCTATCAACTAAACAGAGTAGTTAATGTACAATAGATTGTAGAATATTGCATTTATTTAAAAATAAAATTGGGGCCATATTTTTGAACAGTGTTTAAGATAATATGTGTTTACGTCTAATTGGTAATAGTGGTATTCTCAAAAGTCAGATTAGATAATCTTAGACAAGAATTTCTCTTCGTCAACGATGGGTGCCGGATGCGTAACTCTTTTAAGGGTTCGATTCACTTTTTTTCGTTGGGTGACCTAATAATATATCGCCGTCCCTTTGTGGATAAATACAGAGCATGACCCACGTGCTGTACCTGATAACGAAAGGTACATTTCACCTACACTTGATTTGTTTTTTTTTATAAAATAATGGTCTGGTTTTATCCAGAGACCGTATAATAATACTGATTGGGAGCGCGGTCTCCGTTTCCAGATAAAGACTGGCGGGTTTAAGTTGTTTGAAAACGTATCATATATATTGAGTTAGTTTCTCGGTCCAAAGGTAAAGGATTTTAAGGACTTTACACACAAAATTAAGCAGGTTTATTCTCTAAAATTTAGTCGAGATTGGCCCTTTAAATAAGACTCCAGTCGTAGGCGAGTCACCCGGAAGATGAAAATGTAATTATCAATTTTAATAAAGTTGTTCCCTGCTTCCCGCTTGGCATGTCAATATAACATAGATTGTGTTTATTTCCTGTTTTGATTGAATTTAATTGGCCATTTAGATACTACTTTTGCAATTTTTATGCATACAACTGAGTGCCAATTACATAACATTTCATGAGATATATTAAATATTATATAAAACATGAACAGTATATTTGTAATTATAAAGCTTCAAAGACCTCAAATACGTTTATTGAGTTTGCCCCGCTTTGAACTTGGCTGTTGTCATTTCTTACAATGTTAGGGTGACCCACCATAAATAAATATCTCCAAATATCTCGACAATTACACCATAAAAGTTCTTACTGAAATTTCATCTAAATATTATAACTTTGCCTAGTTCTTTAAGGCCTGATTTGTTTTGGGCTTCAGTTGAAATTTAGCTTATTGAGTAGCCTACTCCGTTTAATGCGATCCATTTTCACGATAATGTCGTTGTTGTTGCATTTGTTTGTGTGTTCTGTAAAGCACGAGCCAGGGATTATGGTTGAGAAAGAAAGGCTGAAGACAATAATCTGAGAAAAAGAAAAAAAACGAGGCCGGCAGCCCGAGGTTTTTATGTTGAGTTTTTTTTCTAAAATCTTTCTTCCCCAGCATATATTATACAACCAAAGTCGAAGACTTTATCTTGCTTATAAACCGTCTATGTTTACAATTACGCAAAATGAGAATATCCCTAAAGAAAGACATTATATCATGTTTTGTACGTATGAAACAACCCTACCCTGGAAGAATACACCGTTACAGGGTTTAAAGAAAAACTATCAGAAGAATAACCCCAAATTCCCCTGTATATATATCCAAAGCCGTCCTTGACATTCAGACCGCAAGTTATTCCGGGCACCGACTATACCCCAAAAGATCAAAGCGATTTACCGTTATAGGTTCCTAATATATATTCATATAGGACATCATCCTGTATTTCTCAAAACTTTTCAAGGCCGGGGGGAGACGACAAATGCATAATAATATATGAGCATGCCAAATTCCATTAACTTTCTATGTTGGTTTATTGAGTTATTTCATTGCAAGGGGATCACGTGGCTAAATGGGTAATACGCTGGCTAGTCTGGAGGTCAGGTGTTCGATACCTGCATTGGCCGAAAAAGTTCATCCAGATTTTCCGACGTGGTTTTCCCTTGTCAGTGATGCAGGACGGAGGGCCTGTCAAGGACAGCTATCTAGTCGTTCGGGCGGGACGGAAAAACTGAGGCCCCGTGTACACATTGGCGTGCAAGTAAAGACCCCTTGGCAGTTAGAATTCGATATAAGAGTAGGCCGTAGCGCACTGCCCGGGAAAAATTCCCTTACAGCCCACTGTATGGCGTATGCCCGTCTTCATTAGCCCAGTTTGGGAGCAGAACAGTAGGACGTTAAACGCAATTTCATTTCATTTATTTAATTGCAAAGCTGATTTTGGTGCAGATGGGTGCGTGCCCGTGGCTTACTCGACCCACGAACCTTGCCTCGAAACCGCTTGCTAGGCACTTTGTGATGATAGAACTCGATTAGCCAACTTAGAAAGTTAATAGAACAGATTGAACGAGACTTCACGGAAGTTGAAGTTCGATCATTATTTTATCAGCCAATCTGTAGTGATGAGGGATTAAGTGAGATAGCATTTGTGCGCATGACATAATCAGTTTTTAAATGTCCCATGTGTCAGACAAACTTTCTAAATATAACATCGAATACTGACAGAAGTTGGGAGGGCACTTAATCCCTCATCACTACAGATTGGCTGATAAAAAAATGATCGAACTTCAACTTCCGTGAAGTCTCGTTCAATCTGTTCTATTTTATCAGCCAATCACGTGATTCGTGATTGTGTGACACTTCAAAGCGTCTGCACATGAGGACAGAAACCAAACAAAAGAGAAAGTTTCAAATTTTATTAAATGATAACAAATAAATCATAAACTTAAAACATGATTGCTAAAACTATCATGATCCACAATGGGTTTATTATAATAAGTTGCAAATGTCCTCTCAGATTTCCAATTTGCTTTAGACAGAATATCCTTGACTGGCACAGATGAGATGAATGCTGCAGAAGTAGATGCAGCCCTAGTACTGTGCGGTCTAAATTTAGTAATGTCTATACCCGCACTTTTCAAACCACATTTGATCCATCTTGAGATTGTATCTCTTGTCACTGATCCATAAGGCTTATTTATTGTTACAAATAGTTTTGAAGATTGGCGTAACTTGGAAGTTCGCTGTATATATTCATCAAGTACGGTAGTAACACAAAGTCGTCGATTGGGAGCGTAAGCTTTTAACCGAACACTGACAGGTTTTGTCCCTGGCTTCGACTGTTTCATGTGACTTGAAATGTGAAAAGTATAGACAGATATGCCTTGAATTGCCATATTATCAAGGTCTAAACTAAACAATGTTTGTCCTCTCTGAGCTGAGACAATAGATATTAATAATACCAATTTAATGGTAAGTTCCTTTAAAGATAAAGCTTTTACTGGTGACAGCTTTCTTAGATATGAAGTTACAACTCGAATGTCCCACACGTTATCATATCTAGGCTGAAGCGGTTTTTGGAGAAATACACCTTTCATAAACCTCTGTACTAAAGGATGTGTTCCGACAGGTCCTTTGTTGATTAAAATAAATGTTGATAATGAACATCTAGCAGTGTTAATTGCACTATAACCAAGTCCTTGGTTAAAAAGTGAAAACAAAAATTCAATTACTTCTGATACAGATGGATTAGAAAAATTAATGAATTTTCGGTCACAAAATTCGGACCATTTCTGAACGTAACATTGGTATTGTCGCCGTGTTCCTTCCTTCCACGAATTGCTAATGACGTCTGCTGCTCCTTTAGAAACTCCACTCTGTCTGAGGGTTTTCCGGAAACCAAAAAAGCTGTCATTTTTAACTTGTTCCGTAAGGGATGACTTCTCCCTGTTGGTAGACTCAAGAGATTCTTCCTCTGAGGTAAAACTACTGGCCTGCAACATAAAATATTCAAAATTTGTGAAAACCAGCATTGAGTTGTCCACCAAGGTGCAATAATAATGCCCCGGCAACCTTCAGATATTATCTTTTGCACACATTTGGCAACGATGCAAAACAATATATAATCTCATTGCTCCAATCATAATTGAAGGCATTAATATGCAGGGCCCCTGGATCAGGGTGCCAACTGCAATATCTTGGTAATTTGTTATTTACCCGTGTTGCAAATAAGTCAATTGTTGGCTCAAGTTCGAAGTGTTTTAAAAGAGCATGAAACACTGTTGTATCTAGTTCCCATTCTGTACGATCTGAGGTTATCTCCCTTGATGCAGCATCTGCCCTGAAGTTTAACGAACCGGCAATATGGGATATAGTCAGCCAATTATTATGGTTTGTACACCATGACCAAATTTCGCAAGTCAATTCATTGCATAAAGAACTTTTCGTTCCGCCCATATTTGCAATATAGATGACAGCAGTAGTATTGTCACATTGAATGTGAATGTGTGTTTTTTGTAACAAATTTTCAAAAGTTTTTAGAGCCATCAAAATTGCCTTAGTTTCAAGAACGTTTATGTGAAGTTGGCGTCCAGAATTTGACCAATCACCTCCAATAGTTTTATTCTGACAAACAGCTCCCCAGCGAAATAAACTAGAGTCAGTTTGCATTGTAAAATTGGGTTTTGGTACTATAATGGGTTTCTTAGAACCCAAAAGGTGATTTTCCCACCATTCAATCTCATCGAGTGCCTTTGGATTTAAGGTTACAAACAAATCAAAGTTCCATCCATTGGAGTTTAACTGAGAGATTTTGCACATCTCCAAATGTCTATAGTGTGACTGACCATAGGTAACTGCTGGCATGCATGAGACATATAGGCCAATGAGCATAGCAAGCTCACGAATAGTCATTCTAATTTGAAATTTGATTCTCTTCCCAGATTATATAATTTTTAAAGCTTTATCTTTAAGAATATTCACGGTCATTTCAACAGAGTTTAGAGTGAACCCAAGAAATGTCATTATTTGGGATGGTATTAGACTGGACTTTTCGTAGTTTATAGTGAAACCAAGTTTTTCAAGGAGATTAATAGCAATTTTTATAAATCTGTTGAGGTCAGAAATACAATCTGCTTGAATATATAGGTCATCAATATAAATGACGCAAAGAATGCCCTGTTCCCGAAGTACAGAGAGTACTGGTTTCAAAATCTTACTAAAGATTCGAGGTGCAGAACTAAGCCCAAAGGGCATGCATGTGTACTGATAAAGACAATTGTTCCATCGAAACCTGAGCTTTTCTGGAATTATGTGTAACATTTATAGAATGGAAGGCCTCTTTAACGTCTATCGAAGCCATGTATGCATTAGGTTTAAGCATTTCAATAGCAGATTTAAGACTCTCCATCTTAAAATGATGATACTCAACATTTTTCTTCATTTCTTTAAGATTAAGAATCAGTCTATAATTCCCACTTCTCTTTTTCCGAATGAAAATGTTAGAAATAAATTGAGAGCTATCTTCAGACACTCTTTCAAAGCTCCTGTGGACTCAAGTCCTTCCACAAGTTCAGATATGATCCTACATTCTGTTCGATCAAAATGGATTCGCCTTAAAAGGTAGTTTTCATTGGCTTGAAATGTCTTATTCTATCAGCCTCTTTTTTGGCTTCCCTAAGGGACAAATACAATGAAATTCCATACAGTTTACAATGAGGAAATTTTTGCCCAGAGAGCGGCGCTATGGCTACCCTCACATCAAATTCCAACTGTTGGTAAAATAAAAAAACCTTAAGTCTCGATTATCCATTTCATGATTAAATCATGAATGAAAGTTGAGCAGCAAATCGGACCATAATCCAATAAATATCGCAGGCTATCGTTGACATCGAGAGTTGATAATATGGTCTGGATTAGTTAAGGTCTAATTAATGATTTAGATAACATTTCAACCCTAAAGGAAGACCTGCAATAGACAGATTTAGTTCTTGCTTAATGTGTGTTTAATATTTTTGTCATGATTTTATAATCGACACATAACAGGCTTATTGATCTATGGCTCTTAAGTGATTGGTGCTCGCCTTTATTCTTATAATTAATTGTTATTATACCAGTTTTCATTGCGTTAGATAATTCACCCTGTAGATAGACGTTGTTTATCATACTTTAGTTAAGTCGGTTCCTATACTGTCAAAGAATTTAATGTAGGAATCTACTGGAATACCGCCTATGCCTTGGCTACGGTTAAATCAGGGGCGGATCCAGCGGGGATGACTAGGGTGACCATAAACCGCGGTCGGTGAGACAAAACATGGGGTTGTCACCCCCCTCAAAAAAATCCTGGATCCGCCACAGGGTTTATTCTGAAACCTTAAGGTTTAAAGAACTTCATCTCTAGATATGAAATGTGACAAGAAATCCAGTTCCGTGTTAAGAGTATTTATGTTACACTGTTAATAAATAATAAAGTAGTTTACACAAATGTTCGATCATTAATTTGATCAAAATTAGATTACCGTAACAGTCTTTTGACTGGCATTTCATCTGAATTGTTACAAAAACTACAGAAGATACACGATTCTGCAGCCAGATTAGATTAGTTTCCAAATCACCAAAACGTTCTACTAGTACTATATCTCCAGTACAACTCCAGTGACCGCCCTAGACATTCGCCAATGACTATAATTATTTTTATTGGCGAATAAAATGATGATGCTGGCGAATGAATTTTAGAGAGTGCTATTTCGTAAATCTGATAATATTAAACTTGAAATCGTATCGTTCAAACTTTCAAAGCTTCTTTCGATCGACTCGATGGAGTGTCTATTTTTAGTATATTAATTACTCTAGTCTCACTCTTAAAGGTCGCAAATCAGTCAATGCTACGCATTAAAACGACCGAAAGATCGAGTATTCAACACAGTTACGCCCCTTTTGTGTGGTGCTGCGTTGTTTACATCCGTTTAACTACAAGATTTCTATAGATGGTTCTTCGTAGACAGGAATTACCCATGATTCATTGCGCCGTCGCCATCTTGTATGGCAACTCCTGGTTACTATGTACGCTGTCCTTGTATTATAGTGCAGCACTATGCAACACAAATTACCCTTTAAAATCAAATAAACGTCGTAAAAACGGCTAAAAAACATATAAAAAGCCACATTAGATAGACGGGCATATCGTTGGCTGATATACACGTCAATCAATCATATCCTGTGTGTAAATTACAAAATGGCAAGCGATGACTCTAGGCCTAACACCACTTCTTACTTCATACTCGTCGCTTCATCAACTAACATGTCACTCTTTTCTTAATTATCCACGTCACACCTTATCCACAGGTACACACACACTCTTCAATTGATTTTATCCTTATTTTGATCCGCATGAATATCGTGAATTAAAACAGTTTTATTTCTTCGACATTGGCATGACATACATTTTTCGCGACTGGGAAGACTCATGCAATTAGTGTAGTTACACAATGCGAATTAACGTGGATTCCTCCCAGTAAAACATGTACCCAAATCCAACATTTTAATAAATGAAAAGTAAAGTCGTTGAAAAATGTTTTGAATTCTGAATTATCCATAATGAGATACCCGTGCTTCACAGCATTTATTCTATTATTATCTACGTTTGGATGGCATCCCGACTAGATTTACGTTAAAAATTGTATTTATAAAATACTTTTTTGACCAATTCATAAGCATACAGGCCTTTGAGCCAGGAAAAACAATCTTGCCCAGAATCCAGAACCTTTATTGAAATTATTGACATATTAACGCTAAAAATTATATTTCTAAATTACCCTCCTTACCAAATCATAGGCGCACGGGGTCGATCATCAAAGTTTTCGAACAATGGCCAAATGGTGTAAAACTTGATTAATTTTAGTGGATATATGAAAAGAAATATGAAAATCCCGCACAAAAATTAAGTGCTCGAAATCCGGAACTTTTATTACTGACATTGGGTAGGGTGGTACAATTCCCAAGCTGAGTTCAGGGTTTCTGAAAATTACACAATTCTGATTTTGAATCAGGGTGTCTAGTTCTCAAATTAAAAATATAATTTCAGAATATTCGATACACTAGGCGCTACTTGCCGTTATTTTTCGAGATTTAAATACGGTTATTTTATGTAGGTTCATTGCTCGGGCACTGCTGTCGCATTTTTCCGGCACAAATGATACAACCCGACTAAAAGAAAATCGGCCCGTACGCCTCTGGACAAAATTATTTGATTTTGTTATACAAATGTTTATATACAATGCAATAAGTCTTGCGCTTTTTTAATTCGATTATTTCGAGCCACAATATTTGTCGTGACACCGTAGATCCACGCACCGTCCCCTATAGCCTATTATAATATATACGGTCCATGGCAGATCTTACGGCATTAAGAATTAGATATATATAGATCACTTGAATGTGACTTTAGAGGATATGTGTCCAAATCATACATAAAATTAAGCGTATCGGTTATTTATGTTGTGTATTATTGTATCATAATTGACTGTTGCTCGTACTTTAGTAGCCATGTAAACTAATGTCTTGCCATACAAGATGGCCGACAGTGCATTGTGGGTAACCTGCGTGACGTCATAAGAAAACCATCTATACTTACGTACGTAGCAAATATCAGCACAATAAACTTTCTCGCACAATAATGACAACTAATTCAAGTAAACCCAAAGTAAGGAGGATAGATTCCCTTTTCCTTCCTACGACTACGCGTGTTACTGTTAATCAGGGACTGTCCCATTCAATCAATGTCGAAAATAATTGGAGCCCCAGTCAATTTTACTGGGCAACTTTTCCCTGCTAAACGATGTGGTGTCAATCCGTGTGGACGCCTGTACAATGTAAACGAACATCTTAGTGAGAAAATAAGACCTTGCTTACTTCGCTAGAGACAGTATGAGCGACACAACACGCTGTTAAAAATACGTCCCCTCCTATCAAGTTACATTGTCGCCGCCATGACACTCTTACTGTAGGTCAACGTCCACATTCAGGAATGTCGGTCATACAAGACGAAACGAAATGTACAGGCTTTACATTGTACAGGCTTTCACACGGATTGACAACCCGTCGTTTAGCAGTGAAAGGTTGTCCAGTAAAATTGACTGTTCTCCAATTATTTTCGACATTGATTGAATGGGACAGTCCCTGAACGTTCAGGGTGAGTGTAATGAGACCGACGTTCAGAGCTGAACTACTGTGACCCAAATCCGTCAAAAAAAAAAAAAAAAAAATCCGTCATTGGCTCCATCGACAACATGTAGACAAAAATTAGACATTAACTTGAACCCAGACCGAACTGACGTTAACCTGACAACAACTATAGACATGAACTTGCCCTTTACGAGTTCTAATAATTTGGGTGTGGACAATGACAGTACATGTCGTAGTACAAGTATCACAGCTGAACGCAAAACTTGTGAAAAACGTAAAATTAAGAGTTACTGGTTAAAGCAATTTCATTGGTTGAAAATTGAAGGTGGTTATATCTTTTGTAAATTATGCCTCCAGTCTGGACGAAGTAACGTATTTACTTCTGGAAAAGACACTAATAACCCCAAATGTGACGACTTTAAGAAACATGAAAGATCGACAGATCATAAATTTAGTATAGCCGCCATGACAGCTCAGGACATGCCTAAGGCCATTTCCTGTGTCAATACCAAAATTAAAACAGGAATCATTTCTATAATGAAGAATGTCTACTTGCTTATAAAGGAAGAAATGCCCAAAGACAAACTGGACAGCCTAAATAAACTTTTAATCGATCAGGGCCTTGAAAGTTTAAATATTTTAGGTAGTAATACTAACAATTTAAATAAAGATAGCAACGAACAAAGTGGATTGAAGTTAAGCTATACCAGTCATAACTCTGTGGATGACATGATTCGCGTTATTGCAGATATAATTGAATCTAATAATTTAAGCAAAATTAAAGGATCAAAATTTTATTCTTTGATTTTTGATGAATCCACAGATACAAGTAATATACAAAACTTAATCATATACATCAGATTTGTAACAAACGGCATTGTAAGAACTAAATTCCTTGCCATAAAAGAACTTTATGAGGGGTGCACAGCTGCTGAAATTTATAAGTTACTTAAACATACACTTGAAGAAAGGGACTTAAATCAAACTAATTTAATTGTCAGTGGCAAGCTGCCCCAAGCATCCAAGAATTGGATACATATCAACAAACTTTAAATGAACTTGCCAAATTTTTCAAGGACTCGCCAAGGACAACCAGAAATCTAAAATCATCACAGACTCATCTTGGGGAAGCCCACTTGAAAATTAAGCAAGCTTTTTCCACAAGGTGGCTTAGTTTCCATGCTACAGTCAACACAGTACTGAAAACATATGACAGCATTCTTTCTTGTCTTGTTAATGAAGATGGGCGTCAGAAGGTTAAGGCTCAAGGATTTGTTAAGAAAATGTCCAAATTTGATTTTTTAGCATTGACTCATTATTTGGCTGACGTGTTAGAGCCCCTCAATCGACTGTGTCTGTCATTACAAAGAAGCAATCTTTCTTATGCAGACACAATAAATCAAATAGAATTAACCATATGTAATTTATCAAAACTCCAGTTACATGATGGACCAGTATTTGTGGAATTTTCGAAATCTTTGCCTTTTGGGTGGGGTAGTGCAAAACCCGTCCCAAACTTTGACTTTAAGGGACATTTAATTAACCTAAATGCTGATCTAGTCAAGAAGTTTGAGAAGGTGAAGGAGAAATTTATTACCAATTTAATAGAAAATCTTGGTGCTCGTTTTAGTCCTAATGATAATGTTGTGAAAGCGCTTTCTGTGTTTGATAGGAGAGAATTTATCAAGAAAATGAAACTTGCCAACTTCCAGAAAATTATGGAATTGAGTCCATGGACATTTTATTCACTCATTTCAGTGAAAATAATTCTAATTATAAAACTGATAAACATAATCAGTTGATTACCACAGTTCCATTAATGTTTGATAATAAAACTACTTTGTTATCTGAGTGGACTGGATTCAAAAATTTACTAATAACTAAAAAGTATTCCCATTTATCACATGAGTCTTTTATAAGAGAAGTTATTTTGAAGTATGAAAATATGTATCCATCAGTCTGTAAACTGGCTGAACTTAGTCTTGTTATTCCACCTACAACATTGGATGCAGAGAGGGGGTTTTCACACCAGAACTATATTAAGAACAGTCGACGTTCAAATTTAAAAGTAACCTCACTCAATGATCTCATGCTTATAAAAATGGAAGGACCAGAAAGCATAGATTTTGAATTTGTAAGAGCGTTTGATGAGTGGTGCCTTAAGAAGGAACGTCGTGTCTTTTCTACTACGAAGATGAACTAAATCATGTGTCTGAAGTAATCTATCCTATAAACATTTTTTGTTATCTGTATTTATTGTTCCCGAAAATGTAAACTTTTGGACAGTCAATGATATAAAATAATACTCTTGTGTACAGAATAAGTACATATTAAACATTTATTTTCATATGTAATAAACTTGAATAAAAATGATATAAAATATTTGGCTACAACTTTCTGAATTGGCTAATCAAAGTTTGATTTGGCTAAAAATTTGGCTAAAGGTTTTAAGTGTCTAGGGCGGTCACTGCAACTCTCTGCATCGGCTGCGCATAAGTGAAAGGATAGAATTCAAAATTTTAACAGTTGTGTATCAGTGCCTTCATGCAAATCCTCCTCCGTATTTAAAGGAACTTGTTACTCCCTGGCAGTCAATACTACCTCTTCGATCCCAATATCAACATTATATTAGCGTACCAAAATGGAAACGGAAAAAGTTTGGTTTTAAATCATTTGGCGTTTTTAAGCAGCTTCGAAGTGGAATGCCCTCCCGTTAGCTTTAACATCTGCTCCAACATTTTCAATATTTAAATCTACATTAAAGACATCTCTGTTTACTAAATATTAAACATAAACTCCAAAAAGTAACTTAGAATTGACTTTGTGTGCGTTTTGGACAGACTATATTGTTTGGAGTTTAGCGCCATATAAGAATCCTATTATTATTATAACTAGTTGCCACCTAAAAAGGGGTAACCCGACAGTGGAATGTTGGACTTCAATAGTTGTTTTATATAGTGCACTTCCATTTTAATTATTACACCAACGCGGGTATATACTTTTTTTTGTTGGGTTTTTTTTGATAATTGTTTCCAGCCAACGACTTCTACGTTCAGAAAACTTGAAATTGGCTATGATTCTCTATGATGATTAGTATAGTACGGCGTTTAGTCCTACATGGATTAAATATAGACCGTCGGCTATTTCGCTTCATTTTACAACGACATTAAATTCACAAATATCCATCAGACTGATTCGCATTCAGCTCCTATTGGGCAAGGGGGGTTGGGACGGCCTAGTGGTCTAAAGGGGCGCGCTCCGACCTCTAGCTGGCCGGTCACCTCTGGTTTGCGGCTGTGGTTTCGATCCCAGGTGTGAGCGTATGTGGCATGGAGATAGGGGCGCCTTCTCAACTTCGTGGTTTCTTCCGGGCACTCCGGTTTCCTCCCACTGCTAATGACCCCTACGCGCAAGCGAATTGTTGAAATAAAAATTGAAACCATATCTTAGTCCCAAAATGACCTAGTTTGTGTCGAGTGGACGTTAAACCCCATTTTTCTCGCACTCTCTCCCTATTGGCAGTTAGACAATCTGTATCAATTTAAAATAAATAATTGTATAAATCCAAAGCAATAGAAAATACTGGGTCTGTTATTCCGAGTATAAAACTTCACTACGTAGAAAACCATAACACATATTTGTAATACGTAATTGTTTTAAAACGGTCATTTGAGGATCAACCCGGGTTCTATAGCACTAAACATATGTCATGTTTTTATCGTGTTTTATCTAGGCGCTACCTCGCTAACTAAATAGGGGGGGGGGGGGCGGCGAATGGTTTTATTCACGTGGCGAATGTCTTCTAAAAACCCCTATGCGCAAACGAATTATTGATATTATATAGGACCGCGTGTTAGTCCCGAAATGACCTAGTTTGTGTCGCATGGACGTTAAAACCCCATTTATCCCGACTGTGGATTTAGTTTTGGATGGAACAAAACTCCTAGGTCATGAGTACACGTTAGTAGCGCATACATGTACGTAATATATCTCTTATCAGTTGGAATTCAATCTGATTAAATACAGGGTCCGTATTCAAAGAATAACTTAAGTCTAAGATAGCCACTTAACTACTGGGTTTCACTTAAATATTCGTAACGTCCTGTAAGTTAAAGCCCCAATAACACTCTTGTTTTAATTGAATAATATGTCCCAATCTTTATTCTGGCCAACAAATTGTATTATTTTACAATATTCAAATTAATTGATTAAACAAATTTCATCTTAACACACCTAATTTAAAAAATTGGAAACATTCAACTACATGATTTGAAAAGGTTAACGTAAACCTTTTCAAATGTGACTTGGATTTTAAAATATTTTCGAACCCTCTGAACAAGTAAAATATGATGTAATGGATAATTTACTCAACAGGTAGAACAAATAAACATCTAGTACTTAGAATAAGACTATTATTTATTTTCTAGAGCTGCTAAGCCAGCAAGAGTGTTATTGTCCCTTTAAGGGTAAATGTTATTCAAAGGCAATGTTAAGCATCAAATTTTACCTTAAAGTTAAGCAGCCTTAACTTTTAAGTGTCTAGTCTTTCAGCGGTATTCAAAGGCTAATTTAAGTGAGAAATATCCACTTAACTTTAAGTGACCTATGGGAGGTACCTTAAAGCTAAACGAGATTATAATGACCTCTTTTAATCACAGTACACAGTGTAGTAGCAGGCCGGTTATTGCGATTTTAAAAGTTAGCGGATTGAGATCGAAACACAGACAATGACGCCGAGCGTAGTTGGCCTCAAACATTTTTTATCATCAGCTTTGATATGGTGGCTGATTAGTATCGCGTCTAGATGTTGCCCTTCATGATTCCTCTTTGACAGGGGTGTAGGATGGAGGGCCTGAGAAGGGATGACATCTAGTCCTTTGGATAGGACGAAAAACCTTACTCACCATGAACATATTGTTGTGCATGTAAAGGACCCCCTGATAATTGGAATTCAATAGAAGAGTGCCATAATAGCGTATAAGGTTAATACCACCGAGATGATCACGGAATTTTTCTGGTATTTAATCATGTTCGTACTGCTTAATCATGTTTTCCGCGACTGTCATATAACAAAGTTTGCTGTGTTAAATTCTTTGTAAAATTTTACATTGTGATGACATTCCATTGTAAATTTCAGAAAATATTCATACTGCTGCGATAAGCAAATCACAATTTTTATTTATTTTTACTATTCATTCACTTATACATATTTGAAGTTAGCTGCAAATTCACAATTATTGCAACATGTTATTGTCTTCGTTCGTATATAAATTTACAAATATGACGATGATTGCTGATCCAAGCTTGCCACCAGTGATTTACCTATTTAATTTTAATCAGTAATATTTATTCGGGTAGAAATACGGACAATGTACCGTCAACGCCAGGCCCGTCTGATTCTAAAGTGTAGGCACTGACACAATTTCTATGAATATCCTAAATTTAATGATAGATTGCATTGATCAACACTGAAATGATTTTTACAATTCAACTAAAAAGCAAACGATCTTTGCGTATTGCTAATATTTTGTTTTCTATCGTTATACAAAATAATACAGTTTACAATAGCCATCATAACATTACCACTTTTCAACAACTGCAACGTACGTAACTAACGTACGAAAATTAAATGGTAGCTGGCTTTCTTTTCGCACGTATACAATGAATGGTCATTTGGCTCAGTAATCCAAGCCAGAATTTGCCTATTTTCTAAAAATTGCGTTAAAGTTTTAAATTTTTGTTTAGAACTGAAATAAATTAACTATTAGTCAATCCCCACGCTAAAAACAATTACAGAATTGATTGTGTATACCTGAAACAGACACGACCGAAGCACAAAATAGTGCCAATATGCCGATGTCAAATGCAGTGTTGTAGATGTTATTTTTGTGAAGAAGCGATAAGACGTCATGGCTGTACGGATTATACAGTCCTAAAGGCTGCAGAAGGCTATTGTTTACAATTGTGACATTGTGTCTTGTAATGTTTATAATGATCTATTTTTTGTTGATGTGACCTCATTGACCTGTAATGTTTAGATAACGTCATGTGGATATCATGGCTATTCATTGTGTCAGAGAGAGAGAGAGAGAAATGGGGTTTAACGTCCACTCGACACAACTAGGTCATTTCGGGACTAACATATGGTTTTTAATTTTATTTCAATAATTCGCTTGCGCGTAGGGGTCTTTAGCAGTGGGAGGAAACCGGAGTGCCCGGAGGAAACCCACGAGGTTGAGAAGGCACCCCTATCTCCCTGCCACATACGCTCACACCAGGGCTCGAAACCACAGCCGCAAGCCAGAGGTGACTGGCCAGCTAGAGGTCGAAGCGCGGCACTCTAGACCACTAGGCCATCCCAACCCCCCTCATTGTGTCAGAGTCAGTCTGTCGTTCAGATTGCAACTGCAATTGAAATCTGTTGAAATTGATTTTTTTTAAAAACATCTACAAAAATAACTGTTCCAGCATCGTATGCGTACTATCATAATTTATCATACATTATTGTCATATTATTCTGATGCTTTACAATATGATATTCCGACATTTTCCTAGTAATGACAACTAAGATTTTAATAGAGTATAGTGATGCTCTTAAGGGGGCGTAACTTGCGTTCACCGTGAATAATTCGTGATTTTTGACAGTAGGGGTTATTCCATAGTAACAAATTCACGCTTGTTGGCTAATGTGGGTATTCCATACTTTAATTGAGCAGTTAAGTTTTTCACACAGCCAAGTATATGTAAATTAGAGCCTTTGAATACCTATTTAAGGTAAGACACTTGGTTAAGTGGAAAAATTAGGTATTTTTACTTAACTTAGAGAAAACCTTTGAATTCGGACCCTGATCTATATTTCGTTTATTGTTTATACTGTCGATGGCCTACATTACATGAAGATTTGACCGCAATTTTGTATTACTGTATTATCTTGATAACGTTGAGAGAATACTCTTTGAAATGTCGCCTAAATAAATAAGTAGCTGTTTTTCCATAAGTATGTGTTACAGTTTATTGCTCTATCCAGTTACTAAATGCCACTCAAAGATTATTATCGTCATCAATATGGAGATGTGGCAGTATCCTCTATCAATGCAGTGAACCGATTGCAAGGAAAATTTGTTAAGACTAAGTGTAACTTTACTTTCCTGATGCGATGCAGAGACAACAACATCATTCCCAAAGGTCTGCGCCTCAAATACCCTGTCCAGTCAGCAGCAGCTAATAGAAAGAGTCAGCAAAGGAGTTGTTAGAGAACGTATCCAACACCACCGAAACACTAAACAGCGCCTTAGCAATCAGTATGAAGAAAAACTATCCAAGTTTAAAAATCTCCAAACCGTCACCCCTCACACCTCAGCCACCAAAACATCCAAACATGAATACCTAACCAAAACAGTCATCAATCTCAGCAGTCGGAACTTAACAGATGACCAGATAACACTCTTAAGTCAAGGATTAAAGTTCGTCCCGACAAGCCGACCAGCCAACCAAGACCTACTAATTGCCAACATTGAAAGAGGATTGAGACAACTGGCACCAGGGGTAAGATTGATTTCCTGCGACATCAAATCACCGATCTGATAACCAAATCTAAGAAGAAACGAGATACCCACAACCTTAGCAAGCCCGGAAACACTGCTCTACAGGAATTGAAGAGAGATCCCAATATCACTTTAGTAGCTGCTGACAAGGGAAAATCTACTGTTATCATGGACAAGACCGACTACCTCAACACTGTGTCCCATTTACTATCAGATAAAACTACATATAGGAAGATCAGGAAAGACCCCACTAACAACTATACTGAAAAACACACTGCCCAGCTATTGGTCCTGAAAGAACAGAATCGACTTACAACCCCTTTATTCTATAAACTCAAACCGTCCCATCCGAGAGCCCCATATGCCAGAGCAACGATTACAACACACAAGAACCCCATTAAAGCCAGACTTTTAGTATGTTCCAGAGACTCCGTATTCTACAGTACAGCACAACATCCGTCCAAATTCCTCTCCCCATTAGGACAAGAAGCACCCTCGTTCATCAAAGATTCCCAAGATTTCTGCCACAAACTACAAGACCAAACTAAAGACATGCAGATTCTGTCATATGATGTCATTGACCTTTTTACAAATATCCCTCGTGATGAAGCCTTAGAAGCACTACGCCACGGATTAACTACATTAGAGAATCCACTTGACATCAACCTCGTCACGGAAGATATAATTAATCTCACAAGGTCATGTATTAATTCCACCTACTGTTCCTGGGGAGATGATGTTTATGAACAGTTACATGGATTACCTATGGGAAGCCCCTTATCCCCAGTCCTCAGCGAGATTTACATGTCTAGTTTCGAAAAGGAAGCCCTATCTACTTCACCAGTTCAACCAAAAGCATGGTTCCGTAAGGTCGATGACATTTTCGTCATCCTCAATCAGGAACAAGACCCCAACCTTTTTCTCCATCACCTCAACAACCAGAACAATAGAATTAAATTTACATTAGAAAAAGAACAAAACCAATGCCTCCCTTTCCTAGACGTCATGGTAAAGAGATCTGCTGACAAACTCAATACAAGCGTATACAGAAAGCCCACACATACTGATCAGTACATAAATTTCAAGTCGAACCACCCACACAATATGAAGAAAGCCACTTTAGCGTGCCGAGCCGTCAACATCTGCGATGATCAATCCATGAAAAAACAGAACTTGAGCACATAGAAACAACTCTCACCAACTTCAATAACTACCCCCGGCAGTTATTCAAGAATATCATTTAGACAACCACTAAGCCTTCCACAGATGCTAGAAAACCAAAACCAGCAGTGAGAATCACCATACCATTCCAAGGCAAACTTTCATACCATCTTAGGAGACCCCTCGCTCCAACAGGCATCCAGGTCACATTCACAAAAGGAAGAACCCTTAAAGACATACTCAAAGCCAATGGTAAGCTTCCCCCAACCAAGAATGTGTCTACGAAGTCGTTTGTACGTGTGACAGTAAATACATTGGAGAAACGAGACAGCCCCTTGACAAAAGAATCAGCCAACACAAATCCAAGTCATCTACCATCAATTCGGCCGTGGCCCAACATCTACAATCCAACCAAGGACACAGAATAAAATCCTATTCAACTCTGGCAGCAATCCTTCCTATAGAAAAGACCCGAAAATTGATCGAGGCTATACACATCAAAAGAAATAGCCCAGACCTGAACCGTGACATACGGATATTCCTGCCAAGTGCCTATGATGGACTTATTAAATAATTTTATTTATAATTTTTTGTAATTAATTTTTTATAACTATTATTAGATTATCTCATTCCTTCTAAGTTACATCCTATGGTATATCATGTCATCAACATTTTCCCATTCACTTGGTTTAACGTGTTTGATATGGACAAAAGATCGGAGTATAACTTCACATTGTCGAACAATCTGGATAACATCATTTGATGGAATGCATAATCCTCCATTGTTTTTTATATTTAGAAGCCCATATTTGTTATCAGTTTTAGGTTTTACTAAGGCATGGGCACAGCCATACTCCGCGCAGTGTTGCGTTTCATTGTAACATGCTTCAGTGTAAACCCTGCGTTTTGATTGGTCAATTAGACACCGTCTATTGGACAATAACACCCTTCTGTTTTAGTAACGTCTTTTAAAATCCTAAAAAAGCATGTTACAATGTCTCGGGTCCTAATGATCTCAGGACATGTCTATTGGACAATAACACCCCTCTAAATGCGAAACAGGAAGTGTTTATCTCCTAATTAGAGGTAATTCTACTACACACTGTTATTATGAGTGGATATTGTTGCTTTAAATTTTGAATGGTCAGTAGTCCGTCTACCAACCAATCACTAGCTGCCATACAAAAGCTTTACATGTAAAACGAGAGCCCATATTGTGTTGTATACATTAATAATGAGGTCAGTGAAAGCAGCCCAAATCCAGTTGATAGCAAAATACGAAACTATGACTTGATTTTGTAAGTAAAAGCCTAGAGAGGGCGCCATGACATGAGAAAGTAAAAAGAGAAGAAGTGGATGAAACCAAAATTTGAAGTTTGTTTTGATATCGGGTTATACCCCCAATAATTGGACCAAAGATGTTTACACAACGTCATGACTCACGATTTTATTATGCTTAATTAACCCGTGCATAGCAGAATACTGCAGTAAAACTAATTGCGTGACAAACGAGGCTATCAAGTCGAATGAAATGTAAACAATACTGTTTGGAAACGAACATACTTTCACCGTTTTTCATACCTTAAATCAATGTCCAAAGTTTCAGGGAAGACCCAGATTAAACGAAGGACTGTCATGTTGCTGTACTTAAGTGATAGCTTAATAGACACACTCCCGCATAAGTTCAAGAAACGGACGCTATTCCAGCAATAGCCAGAGAGGGATTTCTCGGCCCATTGCTTCAGGAATATGGGGCACAGCGCACACACTGAACTTTACACACTAATTTCCTAACAACCCAGCCAGCTATATATTCAAGGACACCTTCCGCAAACGAACTGATACATCTGCCATTGATGGGATAATCACGATCTGCAAGAGCATCTTCAAAGGTAATTATTTCTGTGTTGTCGACTTCCAAGATAGAAGTTATGTCTTGTGGTACACATGAGGTGTTGCCATCGATTGTTCCACTTACACCAACATGACCCAGTAGAGATCTATATGCAATTGTACTGCAGATGGATTGTTGTTCCATCCTCCATATCTCCTACTGGCAGAAAAAGGTAGTTCAAGGTGGTCTTGTGACAAAAGGTGGTCTTGTGACAATTTGTAAGTCAACAAGTATTTCAGTGCTGGTGGATTTGATAAAATCATCTCTCTTGCAAGACCAAGAAGGCTTTGAATATTACACAAGAAACCAATTACACATATCTTCCTTTTTCCATGGCAGCCTTTCTGACCAGCCATGTTGTTTAAGTTTAATAGTACAGAACTGGTGGATAACAAAAAGGATTCAAAAGACTCAAACTTTCTTGCATTAATGGGATGCTTAAAACCTTTTGCAGCTGGCAACAAGATTGATTGTTCCTTGACAATTTCTAAAATCTTCACAGACTGAAGAAGCAAATTGTAACGATTTAGCAACAGAATTAGTTAAAATTTGTACTGCTAATTTAACATTCATTTTTTGATTGGTAAATTCTATGTGCTTCTTTGTTAGCCTATTAGCTGCTCTTTACCCTTCATTCCGTTGTAATTCTTCTAGTCTTTTAATATCTGACCACTTTGCTGTTCCAATAGTTTCTCCTTGCAATTGTTGAAGAGAATGAAGAGCTCCACGGAAGTTTTTGAGAAGATGACGAGCATCAAAGAATATATATATACGTTTAATTCTGGGTTAGATGGATGTTGTAAAGTACTTCTGATGTTGTCAGGGTTTAAATTGCCTCCTAATATGTTCGCCATTCTTTGGTTGGTTAGATGCCCATCCATCACAATAGATGTTTCTCTAATACAAATTTGGTGAAGTGATGATATTGCTGTCAAAAGAAGCTGGCTTTGTATCTCTGCTGATATTCCATCAACAAGGAAATAACCTAGTGGTACTTTCCAGTGACCTTGTAAACCAACAGCTAGTATTACTATCACTTCACGTGCCTCAACGGCATCATTTTCAACTGGTCCAGACCCTAAATTAACGAAACCAACCATTTGACTGTTCTTTGCATCCCAATCAATGTGTTTTCTTATAGACTTGTAGGTCCATTCATCACTTTGAACTTTCTGCTGAAGCATGTTTATAACTTGACTAGAGAGACCTGGTTGAGAAGATATGTTACTCAGCCACCTACAAGTATACAGAACAGAGAAATATATGAATATGACAAAAATGATACGAAATGTAATTATTTTAATGTCATCATTTAGTGTTGTTTATATTGGGACAACAGCATGTTTTGTTTTCATTCCATATTGAGCTGCGAAATGTTGGAACATTTTGCCTGGGTCGAGCCGTGGGGAATCCATCTACTCTTATGATCCTTTACGTTCGCTGTCGGGGGTTGGGATGGCCTAGTGGTCTAGAGTGTCGCGCTTCGACCTCTAGCTGGCCGGTCACCTCTATCTTGCGGCTGTGGTTTCGAGCCCTGGTGTGAGCGTATGTGGCATGGAGATAGGGGCGCCTTCTCAACCTCGTGGGTTTCCTCCGGGCACTCCGGTTTCCTCCCACTGCTAAAGACCCCTACGCGCAAGCGAATTATTGAAATAAAATGAAACCATGTTAGTCCCAAAATGACCTAGTTTGTGTCGAGTGGACGTTAAACCCCATTTTGAACCATTTCAATAGCAATTAATACTTTTAGTTGTATTGGAGGCATTTATGAATACAGTTGACCACAGGTTTTATAAAGGGACATGCCTGTTATTTACTAGATATTACATATTCGGTCCGAACAAAGTTATAGGTATCAGGCAGGGTTAGGTACGTGCCATGCGGATATGTAAAGTCAAACCTATATATGAATCAATCATTTGTTGATCCTTTTCGGATAATTTCTTTTCATCATGAAGCTGGTTAACAAAACACTACCGATTACCATTTTTGCACGTTTTTCTCTGCGTTTGGTTAAGGCAAGTTGATGGGCTGTGTTCTCCAGTCTATAGGTGGCATCTTCTAACTTGTCTTTTATTGTGTTTACATCATGATGGTAATTGTGTTCTATAGATGTTGAATACTTTGGAGTTGATCTCTCTTCTAGAACTGTCGATGTATCTACTTCAACTCTAGCCCATTTGCTTGTAGTGGACTGTCTTGAAACAATCTATAAATACAAGAAAAAGGGTAAATGAGACTCGCGAGTGGCAGATCGTACTTTTCAATCTTAACTGCATAATAACCATCATATGCCATCAACTACATACTCTTATTTATCAGGCTCTAAATTTTATTACAAAACATTTTAAAAATTGGACATTCTATATTATGTTTTCTAATTCATCTTATTTAGCAGGGATAAAGTCAACATTTTCATTAACCATGCTCAGCTACAAGTGTTTAATTTCCTATTATCAAATATACTAACATTGAATCACGTTTCATCAATTATCATTACTCTAGAAAAAACTGAATTTATTAAAACATACTGTACCAGTACCTTAACATTTGTGGATGTCTTCCAAGAAAAAATGGATGGAACACTGCCCTTTTTTAACAATTTATTACCAGCATGTTTTGATATCATGAAATCATCTTCCTTAAAGTGTTGAGAACAAAGTGTCTGGATACTTGATGGCTCCCAGGAATGCTTTCCGTCCAGGTCTAAACTGTTAATAGCAATTAACCATGACTTTCTTTGACCAGGGTCTTTACGAATTCTGAAACAAAAAAATAAATATGTGAAAAATGTAATTTGTTTAAGATGAAAAAAAAATATATTCACATCAGTTTTTAAAAATATAAATCCTATGTCAACGGTTAATGATTTACGTTGGTCTATAACAATAAAATAGGCCTATTGACTAGGAGGATTCGGGTAGCAAGTAAATCTATCCATAATCATATTCATAGCCATAGAAGTATACGTACCCATTTGTTTTGACTTTGTTTTTGTTACTTTATTAGCAATTGTTAGGCCTACAAATTTTATATGTATTAAAGTAAGCTTCCACTTATATTTATGAATGGTGTATGTAGTGAGGTTGGCTATCATTGGTGTCAATTGTCTAGGCCTATATTATATTTGACTTTCGTGATCTTATTCTTAGAAAGTCGAAGGTTATTATAACATTCTAAAAAGTTCAAAATAACTTACTGATGAAAAGTAATGTCCTTCGTTCTATTCTCGCGGGTATCACGATTAATACAGCCAACTGCGCAGCAGGAACGAACCATTTTGACAAGAAAAAGAATACGTCAATAACGTTTACATACTATAAACGCGCCATTTTAATGTTTTCTGCCACGGACGGAAGTCGTGCTTCTCGGCCATCGACTCAAACAGCTTGCGCTGTCTATCTATATATCTACGTCATTGGCTCATTGGCTGAGAAGTCTGAAGTCACCGGAAGTACCAATTCAGCCATGTTAAGACTCTCAAAACATTGGTTTCTATCGTTGACGTAATGGTATGAGTAAACTTCGATAATATTAATACCGTTATAAGTTTTTACTCTAATCATAAATTTTCAAAATTAATTACAAGTTGTCATGAATGAAATGTACTACATTTTATGAAAATAAAATAAAATATAACGTGAAAATTACCGTTTTTCGTGAACATGCCTTGGTCTTTCTTTTCATTCATAGATAGACGTAAATCAGGCCTATTATTTTAATGAAACTTTTCACATCATTGAAGAAGGGAGGAGAAATGAATTCACGTTTGAAAATAAAAGCAAATAAATACAGATCGGCTTGATAGATTAAGCATTAAAGGCCAAACATGCAGCTATTTATAGGCCTAACATAAGGCTACCTACAACAGTCATATTTATGTATTTTAATATAGCCTAGTTCCGGTTCTTCAAGTTTTCTTTTCTTTTTTACTGTTTTTGTTATAGGCCTATATATTTTTTCTTATATATTTATTTATGTGCTATTAACTTTAATTTAAAGAAAAAATATGAAATTGGGCACATATTTAGGCCTATGTATGAATAGCCTTTTACAAAAAAAAAAAAAATAAATAATCACTACATCCGAGCTGGGCTTTTTTCCTCAAGCATTAACTGTGAAATTACAGAATAGTCTATAATAATATAGGCCTATATGTATTTTTTAAAAAATAAATTTGGACAGTGAATAAACAGTTAAAATACAGAATTGTAAAGTGTAGAGAAGAACATGGGATATAGGCAGGACTATGAAATGAGTAAGGGTCTTTTAAGAAGAAAACAGAATGTAGGCCTGTCTAAGCGATGGAATACAGAATAGAAAAAAAAAAATTCTTTCTTGTTACATGTTTATTGATTATATTGGCTCATTTTTATTTTTTCCCTTTTTGTTTGTTTAAACATCAGTGAAAAAAAAGAAGTAAATAAAAGAAGCTGGCCACATATCATATACACATAGACCTATAATTCTTTTATTATGTTTTTTAAATAAAGACAACATTATAAATAGTAAAGAAGAGAATGTGATATAGGCCTATAACATAAGTAGTTAGTTGTTTCAAAAAATAGGATATTTATTTTATTTATTTATTTATTTATTCTTCAAGTAAAGGTTACAACATGACAACAATAAATTAAAGTACCTGAGCTGCATTGTATGATCTGGAAAGAGGCAACAATATATTAAGTTGTGCATATAAAATAAAGGACGTTCTGAAGCATTGTATGATTAGGAATGAGAAATGAGAAGTATGATAGGTATGATGTCATGAAGAGACCTTTACTTAGGATAGCCCAAAAAGCTGGACGTAAATAACATCAATTGCTTATTTCCATTGGGGTCCAGGGTTGTCAAGGTCGCGTCAGGTTATCATTAGGAGACAAAATTTAATAACTAAGCCATCACAGCAATGTATCATAAATAATTAAAAATAGTTAAGTCTACATGTTATACATCAACCAATTTTAGTAGATAATCAAGCATGTAGGCCTGTTAAGTCTACATGTTATACATCAACCAATTTTAGTAGATAATCAAGCATGTAGGCCTATCACAGATTAATTTTGGGTTAACAATAAATACTTCTTGGTTGCAGCTTTAAAGCTGTATAGTGATTCTAAAGACTTAATATCATTCGGTAAATCGTTCCAGATACTTATGGCTGTGTAATAAAATGATGTGAACTGATCTCTACCCGCGCATTTTGGAACAGAAAAATTGAATAAACTAGATCTTGTACCGTATTGATAAGTATCTCTAACACGTTTGAATTTTGATTTAAGGTATGATGGACAATTATTATGAAAAATCTTATGTACGTGGTTTAGTTTTAACTGTTTAACTCGGTTTTCGACATTTAGTACTTTGAAATCTGAATATGAAACATGATCTCTACGTCCAAGCTCATGTATAAATCTAAGAACCTTATTTTGAACAACTTGTAGTTTATTTTTAAGTGATTGATTCACACCAGAATACCAGGCTGAGCAGGCATAATCAAAGTGGCACTGAATAAGTGCAGAACAAAGTAAATTTTTGGTTTTTTTGCTTAGGCATTTATTGTAGCGAAACAGAAATTTTAATCTTGAGTTTGCTTTTTTAACAATATTGTTAACAATGTCCTCACCAGACAAGTATTTGTCAAAATATACACCCAAATATTTCAGGCTATCCGTTGCCCTTACGGTATGGTTATTGCAGTTTATTGTGAACTGTTTAATATGTCTTAATTTACGTTTAGGCCCAAAGAGAATACATTCGGTTTTACCGAGGTGGAGTGACAGTTTATTATCGATAAGCCATTCTGAACAGGAATCAAGAGCACAACTAAGTGTTTGTGAGACGACTTTTGGTATTTGATATAGGTCAAAACTCTTAGTATTTAAAACAAAAATGATATAGGCCTATAATATAAGTAATTTTAAAAAAAAAGACATAGGTCTATAATAAAGTAATTTATTTTTAAAGAAAAAAAGATATAGGCCTATACAATGACTGGTGTTTATTAATAGCCTATAGGTTGTTTAAATAAAGACTTTTAAATTACAGATTATTCTTTCCAAAAAACCTAAAGAATAACTAACGTTAAATCTTAGCACCCCCCCCCCCCTTCTAAAATTAACTGTGAAATTACAGAAAAGTAAAGACGAAAATGATATATAATGTAGGCCTGTATATTGATGAAAAAATAAATTTTGAATATTTTTTATTTAATAAACAGTGAAAATACTGAATAAAATATTGGGATATAGCCCCATAGAATATAGTTATATAATGTAATCCTATACTTTATCACAAATAAATTTGTGTATTTATGCTCTCTGAAATTACCATTGAAAAACAACATTATAAATAGTAAAGAAAAGAATGTGATATAGGCCTATATAATAATTAATATAAGTAGTTAGTTGTTTTAACAAATAGGATATAGGTCAAAACTCTTAGTATTTAAAAAAAAAATGATATAGGCCCATAAAATAAGTAATTTAAAAAAAATGACATAGATCTATAATAAAGTAAGGGTGTTGATATCAGGTCTATATTACAATCACTTACGCGTATTTTAATATGTCATGTGGCTTGACCCAGGAAACAACTACACGATGATAGTCTGAAGTCTGATTTCAAAAGAATCCAATGTGCGTCTGACTATTTTTACAGTTATTCTTTTATCTGTTATATTTACGTAAAAAACTGATAACAGCTAAATTCCAAATACTGAATAAAGATACTCCACCATACCCTGGATATCGGTTGGTAATTATTACCTACTTTGGTCAACAAATGTGATATGCAGTTTTATTACAAAGAAACATGCAATGTAAATGACCAACATGTTCATTAATTTATAGCTTAAAGATACATTATCGGAGATTAGATAACGAATTGGCAGTTCTCACTATAATAGTTAAAAACTAGTTAATGTAAAGGCAATTTGCTGAAAATTTCAGGCAAATTGTTCCACTATGAACCGCGAACTAAGCGAATGAAAGTTCCGCTTAGTCTCGATCATCGTTACTAAAATCAGAAAGACAAAACTAGTAGTCTCGATTTTCCATTTAATCGTTAAATCACAAAGGAAAATGTTGCAGCAAATCGAACTACAATCCAACAAATATCGCAGTAGCCTTGACACCGAGAGTTGATTATGGTCTGGATAAGTTAATTAATGTCTTATTAATAATTTTTATAACATTTCAGGCCTAAAGAAAGACCTTCAATAGGCAGACGTTGCTCTTGCATTACTTAATTTCTTGATTATGAATTTAGAATCAATAATTTGGCAAGATAACAATATTGTTTCACTTCAGCCATCACATTTCTCTATTCCTTGTAATTGAAAATGAAACGAAATAAAAGGGGGTTTAATATCCTACAAAAACAAAGTTAATGTTCTTCATTCTCTGATGTCTGTAAAAATGGACGGTTCACTGAATCCGGGGGGGGGGGGTCTACGCTTATGTTACTAATGTTTCTTGGACAACTAAATACTGTTTCAATTTCCCTTTCTTAAGCTTGAATATACCAAGCGGTTGCCGTACAAGATACGCCCTCAGAGATTAACACAGAACAAGTATGCTAACAACCTTGGTATTACATACTCTTACACTATTTGCGTAAGACGAGTGATATTCTATCGGGCAATTTCGATCCGATTTTCATGAAATTCGAACTCGAACGGTTTGTAAATTTGGCTATAATGGAGGACCTCTAGAGGATCCACAAAATAAAAACATTATTATCCCGCGCCAAACGAAGTTAGGGAGGGACATTGAAACGGGGTCAATCCGTCCGGATTTCGTTTCCGGAGCAAATCTCATACACCGTTCGAGATATCTTCCTGAAACTTTGCACATACATCAACCCTTTACAGTAGTTGTGCCTTTTGCCATTCAGAAAATTCTGGGATTTATATTTTTGTGTTTCCATGGAAACAAATTGGACGTGGCTTTTGGTGTATAATTTTGTTTCGGGAGCATATTTCATAAACCGTTTAAGATATCTTTTTGAAACTTTGTACACACATTAACTTATTGTAGTAGTTGTCCCTTTTGCTATATAGGAATTTATGGGCTTTATATTTTTTGTGTTTCCATGGAAACAAATTGGACTTAGCTTTTGGTGTATAATTTTGTTTCCAGAGCATATCTCTTGAGTCCGAATGATCTCAGGACATGTCTATTGGACAATAACACCCCTCTAAATGCGAAACAGGAAGTGTGTATTTCCTAAATACCTTTGGGTTATATGGATATAAGTTACATCAAACTTGGATAAATATTGTGACGTATGAAGTAGGCACAGGTCAAAAACATGATTTTACGTACAAAGTCCGTCATCCATGAAATTACGGCTGGATAATTGCCAGTGTCGAAACTAACAGAGATCGTTGGGATATAAACAAACATTTTAAATTTCGAAAAAAATCGAATAAAAATGTGAATAAACCTCTAAGTCAATATTTCTAATAATATTTGAAATTAAAACACGAATTACAATTCCACGTTGGTCCATTTCAATCAATATTGGTTTTATCATGTTGCCTTGAAAATATGAGATCCTAATATGAAATATGTTATAATCAGTATACGCGAGTGGAGGATTTCCGGGGCTATAAGGCCATGACGTCACTTGGAAACACTGTACAACACTCACAGAGTGATGAATTTCTTATTTTTTAAGCCTTTTATCACAGCAGCATTGATAGAATATGGTGAAATGGTGGCCATTTTGTTTGACGTCATATTTAGATCCTTTGTGGTAGCCCAATTTCAGACAACTTTTGCTATGTTCTTTTCTAGACCATATACTACAGGAAACAAGCATAAAACGGCTACTTGCAATTTTTATGGGGATGGGCCATTTTTTTCATTACTTTAACCCTATTAATTTATAATGAACAAAGAAAAACATACCCTTAAACACAATGCGGAAGTAATTAGTAATGGGTGATTCACAAACGGCAAAATAATAATTAAAATAAACTTCATAACTTATTCTATTTGGACTGGTCAAGTATTTCACCGAAGATAACTTTATTAGAAATTGAATATAAATCTATTTGGAATTGTTCAAGTATTTCACCGAACATAACTTTATTAGAAATTGTATATAAATCACTATAATGTTAACATCAAAATGTGCGTGTGCCACACGCTCGTTAAGTTTATCGGTGTGTTTACATATCACTTAAGTTTGTCGGTGGGTTTAGAAATACCACTGTTCTGTTTGCTGTTTATTCGTTTTGCTCTGGCTGTAGGCCGTACACCAGAACAATGGTAGTGAAACATTGTTATCACTTTACATGGGTTGAGTACTTTATATTTTAAAATATTCTTGAAAGTCCATATAAGCACATTATCGATTCCAAGAACAAATGAATGATGGTTCAAAGCCTTCCATGCTATTGGGGGTAATTTTCCCTGTGGTACGAAGATGTAAGTATCGTGTGAACCTTGGTATCTTTTATCAGTACAGGTGGTGCTTGGGCTCAGATCACACTTCCGTTCCATACGACCATGCCGGGTTAAAGCGTACATTAACTTATTAGAAACCATGACATCTTTAGTAATTAAATCCAAACCATATCCCGGATAAACGTCGGCTTGATTGACCATCACAAGTCGTCCGTTCAAATTAGAAAATACGAATTCGTAAGTGGTGCTTGATAATGTTGAATCGTTAACTTTATGGAATAATAGCTTGTTTTGGTTGGTTGTTACATGAGTTTGAATATATCTGATGATCTGTGGTTGGTCGTACAGAAAGTGGACATTAGAAACATATGGGTGAGTTAAAGTTCTTTCTAAGCTTGTTATATATTCATCTAAACGCTCTTCCAACTTTTCCCGTGGATATATGGAGTAACTTGAAGAATTCATTATGATCGGTTCTGTTAACAGAGGAAAAGTTATAACAACGTCGAGCAACATGAGAACGTTCCCTTCTGCTGTACTGTTGGGCAATGCGTGTACCGTGGATGCGATTTGAAACATCGTTGATTTCTGTAGGTTAGGAACTGGTTGAAACTTTAGGTAGATAAACGATAGGACAAGGGCAGTTGTGAGTAGAAGACAGGGCCGAAAGAATGTCGCCTGAAAAGAGAGGAAAAAAATATTAGAAACATTATAGCGTCGTCGCCCATAATACTAACTCGGAGATTTACACATACATATACAATGCCTGAAACAGTCATTGGAATCACAGGCGGGAACTGTTTTTCTTGATACCATATTTGGAAAAACACTTGTATATCGGGATCTAGGGGGTGATAAGAATATACCATTCCTATGGCCTGCGTGTCGTTAAAGGCGACTAAAAAGGGACAGTGTGTTTGCCGTGCGTTGCGACCCATGTCGGTGGAAAACCACCAAAATACACTAAAGAACTACCTTCAAATTTGAAGGCCGGTTCTAAGCTATTATCTTTCCGTAGTAGGAAAGGTGAAGATGGTCCTGTCCAAGAAGTTCTATTAAACATTTCTGACGATGGTCAATTTCATAATTCAATGGAATTGTCGTGGTATTAAACCAACTTTTAATGAAGCCCAAATCCTAATACAAAAAATCAAGCTATTCGTTTACAAGAAACATTTCTTAAAACTTCTGATAAATTATCATTTAAACATTTTGTGTTTGTTGCCTATCATCATTTTGGTAATAATGGTGGTAGAGCACATGGTGGTGTTTCTATTATTCTTAATGGAGTCAAGTAACCACTCCTTTACGGGCTGTGGCTGCAGGGGTGACTTTACATATCCCTTACCACCAAGTACATATGTACTTACCACCAAGTTTAAATCTAAAACCCAGAGATCTTGATGGCCTGGTTGCGCAACTACCCCTCCCTTTTATCCTTATGGGATATTTAATGGTCATCAGTCACTCTGGGCTAGCCCTGGTGGTAATATCAGAGGTAATCAAATAGATGACTTTATTAACGCTAATCATTTGTGTTTAATAAATAATGACTCGCCTACTTTTCTACATCCTGCCACAGCTTCGCTTTCTTCTATAAATCTCGCCATTTGCTCCCCGGTCCTGTTTTAGGACTTCACGTGGAGACTTAATGAAGATTTGTATCGCAGTGATCAATTCTCGATTTTGACAGATAATAATGGACCCTCCACGAATGAAAGGCCGCAGAGGTATGTTTGGACCGTTGTGTCTCTTCTCTTTTGATGCAAAGGAGTTTGAAGACACAGAAGGACCCATATCCCTATTGACTTCAATTCTTCAAGATATAGCTGAGAAGGCAATTCCAAAAAACCACGACTAAACCAAAGCTTTTCAACAAACCATGGTATAATGACGGTTGAAAATCCACTCTTAAAGAGCGTGGTCATTTCCTGGAACGATTAAAGAATCATCCTTCCACGGAGAATATTGCGACATATGAAATGGCCCGGTGGTGGCCCGTAGAACCATACGTCATGCAAAGAAGTCTTGATGGCAAGGTTATGTCTCGATGATCAATTCCCGTACCGCTTCCAGATCAGTATATGATTCGTAGGTAAAAATAGTGCATTATAAGTTAACCATTTAAATGTTGATAATACCAACTGATATTGCTAATTCTCTCGCCAGTAGATTCTCATTCGCTCCATCATTCCATTTCTCCTCTGATGCCTTCCGGGACATTAAACATCAACAGGCGAACAAAGGCGACTGAATTTCAAGTCCCGTAATGGTGAATTTACAAACAATGATAACTTTTTATTGTAGAGCTCTGTGATTCGCTTAAGCGAGCTCGGGACACTGCAACTAGTCCAGTTGAAATTCACTATCAAATCTTAAAACATTTACCCTTTCAAACACTCTTAATATCGTTAGCTCTTAAACCGGATACGGCTTGATGGCACCCCCCCCCCCTTTCGTTGCATGAAGCCACACTAATTTTCATCCTACCATTTATCGTCCGATTGCTTTAACTAACTGTATTTGCAAAGCCTCATTACTGACCCCCAATGTGGATTTCGGTTGCTATATTTTTATACGCCCACATTTTCACGTGGACGCATAATGTCGTCGCCCCTGTTCGTCCGTCCGTCTACAATTGTTTGTGAACAGTCTACAGGTCACAATTTTTATCTGATTTCAATGAAACTTGACATAGAGGTTTATCAACCTAAGGTCCCGGTTCCTGTCGATATTGGGATGTATTGGACTGTTACTTCATGGCCCCTGGTTATAGGAAAAATCACGTTTTTCGCTTGTGAACATAACTATAACCAAAAGATCTTGGTTCCTTTCGATATTTGCGCATATCGGATCGTAACTTCCTGAATTATGTCCCCTGATTGTAAAAAAAATCACTTATATTAGCCTGGAGGTCAAAATTATTATCCGATTTTAAAAAAAACCGTCTGATTATATCGCCATCACACCATAATGGAGGTTGCCGGACAAAATGGACGCCACTTACGCGAATAGTGTAAAAAAAATTTTAATCCTAATTTGAGGAAACTTGAAATGCATGATAATAACCCTAAGATCTTGGTTCCGTTCGATATTTGCGCCTCCAATTGTAGGTAAAATCGCCTTTTTTAGCTTGTGGTCCCTCTGGAGGTCACAATTATTATCAGATTTAAAAACAAACGTTTGATTATATCTCTGTTACATCTTAATGAAGGTAGAGTTCGAATTTCGACCAAAACTGTCCGACAAAATGGTCGACGCTTGTACGCGAATAGTGTAAAAAATATGGTATATCAAGGTTGTAGACACTGTAGAGTTCGCAATTTTAATCCGATTTTGATGAAACTTGAAATGAATGTTCATAACCCAAAGATCCTGGTTCCTTTCGATAATTGTAGGAAAAATCACTGCTTAACCTGCTTAACCTCGATCTGCGAGGTCGCTTACCTATCTTCATTTAAAACCGTTTAGAAGATAGGTCGTTTAAGGCACGCTTGTGTTCAAAATTATCTGATCCATTTATCCGGTAAATGGGAGTTCCTCGGAGAAGAATTTTATCTACCACATTATTTGCCATTAAAATTAATACAATTTCCACGTGCCTTAAACGTTGCGTCGCCGGCTCTCTACGTGTTGATGACTTTCAGTTTTAGATGAAAGTGTCCCCCATATCAAAACCCCCAAGATGAAATGCCTGAAAGCCCTCAACATATTGAGAGTCTTATCAAACACTGACTAGGGAGCAGACCGTAAGGTCTTGCTCAGATTATATCGAGCTTTAATAATATCTATACTCGATTATGGGTGCATTGTGTATGGGTCTGTCCGCCAGTCTTATCTCAAAGAGCTCGACGCGATACACAAACAAGACCTTAGAATCAGTTTAGGAGCATTTCGTACATCTCTGCAATTGCATCTCTGCCTCATCATATTTCATATTACACCATATTTAGACCATATCATGAACATCTGTGTTTACTAAAAACTAACGTGATTCCATCATTCAGTGCCCGCACCCAATCCCTTTTGTCAGAGGCTGGCATCAGGCGTGACGACATTGCGAATACCACTTTGTTTAGAACACCACCCTGGACTATTTCGCCACCGTAGATTGATCTAGATCTAACAAAAACAAAAAATATAAAGAAAGATACTAGCTTCGCAGTGTTTCGTGGTCTAAATATGGTGATTATGCTCTCATTTACACATACGTGCCAAAGATGGTGATCGGGTAGCTCCGGCCAAAGCCCTGTATAGGGAAAGTTACGACAACTCATTTACAGGCGCCATTTTGGGTCTCAACTATGACGCCATGGCGTCATATAGCTCAATAGGGAAAGTTACGACAACTCATTTACAGGCGCCATTGTGGGTCCCAACTATGACGCCATAAAAAGTATGGCGTCATATAGCTTTACTAAACAAAACGTTTATCTTTTTCTTGGGGTTACGTTTTACGGGCTACAATTTATAATAAACAAATTGGAAAAGTTCAATGATAAAAATGTCAGACAAATTCATACTCAAAATCGGCCAAAGAAAAAATGACGTAATTAACATAATTCAATACGGCGTCGCGTTCTCCGGAGATTATCGGAGAGCGATATCTCGTAATCAGTGTCTTTCAGTGGTGGGAGGATAAATAATTTCTTTTTAAATTCCTCAAACGCAGGTACCAGGACGGATCGGGGGTCGTGGGCATCTAAACTGTAGTTCGGGTAGAGTCTCTAAACCATGACACTGAGACTCTAAACTATGATGTATCCTGTAGTTCGGACAGCCTCTAAGCCATGATCTACCAGGTAGTCTCCAAAACTTGATGTACCCTGTAGTTGGGATAAACCATAGTTTTGTAAATATGAATTGTAGCCTACGATATGTTAACCCAGAAATGATATAGTTACTCTTATATGAATATATTGTTAACGCGCTTTAAATATCTGGATGCAATATACTTAGTGAAGAAAATTCTAGGTACACACTGTTAACCACCCATAGATGTTTTAATGACAAAAATAGTAAGTACAGCAGGATCGCACTACACGCAAACCCCCCCAAAAATCTTAAAGATAAATCTGCGGACAACAAGACAGTAAATAGACAATGCAAAAAATAAACAAATCAAATAGTGGGACAAATCATAATGTATTCAGCTCAACAGAGCGCTATGTACAATGCCGTCTTGTTGCATACCGTTTATATAGTTGAATCATAAAAATATCTTATTTCATAATTATAGTCTTACGTATTTGTCAACATCAACGTGAACTTGCTCTATTTAGCCTATTCAGAATTGTTCAGATGAATCTGATTTTTAAATTTATTTAATACATAGCGCTCTTATCTGGTGATCTTCTATTTTTTTTTCTTATGAGAAAGTTATAAAACAATAATATACTCTTTGTGTTGTATAATAATAATGATAGTATGTTCAGCTGTACTTTTCGTTTTAAAAATATATGTTTTATCTCCTATAGAATCCTTTTCGCAGAAATCTATGACATATCTATCCACACCCTGTATGTCTGGGCAGCCAACTGCGACAGAACAATAAAATAGGGCATATTATAAATAGAAAGGGCGTAGGTACTTGGGACCCAAGATGGCGTCTTTTTACACATAACGTCATATTTTCATGACGTCATATGGATTTTCTGGCTTCACAGTTGTCTCAACTTCATCTATATACGGCTTTGATATAGCTTTACTCAACAAAACGGGTTTTTTTCTTGGTATATCGTTTTACGGAATACAATTTATCCTACACAAATTGCAAAAGAATAGTTCGGATAGTCTCCAAACCATGGTGTACCCCTCTTAGTTAGTATTATCCTGTAGTTCAGATAGCCTCCTATCCATAATCTAGACTGTAGTCTCTAAAACATGATGTACCCTGTAGTTCAGATAGAGTCTAAACCATGTTTACACTGGGATAAACCATAGTTTTGTAAATAGGAGGTCGGTCGTCAAATGAATATGAATTTAACGATATGTTAATCCTAAAATGACATAGTTTCTCTTAATGTATATATTGTTAACTCGCTTAAAATATATGGATGCAATAGCAGGCCCGTAGCTAGCCCAAAATTGTTAGAGGGGCAAAGACTTCTGGGGGCGCCGATGGAGCTTCTGTGGGCGCCGATGTACCTACCGTGGAAGGATCTATAGGGTGCTCTCCATAGGCGTATGTTAGGGGGCAGAATTTGGAATGCCCGCACCAATTTTGGGCCTACAGACGTCTAGGGACCCTACGCTCACCTCCCCCAGGAAAATTGAGAAAATTTGACGACCTCAAACGCGTTTTCTTGCTATTCCAGTCCCTGAATTCAGTGGGTCGTCTGATATAACCTTACTATGGTGGCTGGGTCGAATTCCAATCAATTGTTTATATTCCACGGAGATGGGGAGGTCGTGAGCAAATTTTGACTGCCGCAAACGTGTTTTCCTGCTATTTCAGCCTATGAATACAGCTACTGAAATGTGGTCCAATATAGTCTACCTTGGGTGGCGTACCATACTCCTTGCAGTGTTTCGTTTGATTAGAGTTTATCCCACTTAACACTGCTGTATTGGAAGAAAATTTCTGCTCCAAATAATAACTGGTCAATAGTCCGATTAACAACCAATAGCTAACTACGTAACAATGTCATTACGCGTTCAACAGAGCTCTAAATTGGACGAGTTTATCATTAACCAGTGCATAGCAGAATGTTACAGAAAAAATAATTGCGTGACAAACAAGGCTATCTAAACGGGTACAATACCTTAAATCACTGTCAAAAGCTTTAGGGAAGACCCCAGATTAAACGAAAGGCTGTCATGTTGCTGGCCAGCAATGGCCGAGGATGGATTTTTTCATGGGTTATTGTTCAGGAATATGGTGGCTTACCTGAACCCAATACAACCGCCGCATTATTATGCGTTTTTTTTTTGGGGGGGGGGGGGTTGGCTATTCTAAACAAAGAGTAAAGCAACTTCCAATTTTCCAATCTTTTTGTAACCGAAATCACACTCTATTCCGACCTGAATTCCAACCATCCGATCGGAGTGTGGCAGCTGCATCCACAAATAATAACCGATGCCCGAAATATGTGGCACAAAGTAGTGTGGCTTCAGACAAAATTTAATCCATTGTCAATTTAATCCATTATCAAGCCATTTCGGGTGCCCAATTCATTCGTAGGCGCCTAACTTATCTCATTAGCATTATATTGTGGGCACCAGTGATCTCGTCATTATGGGCGCCCTTACCGGATGAGGCACCCCACAAATCATGCCGTTTGAATTTTTAAGATTATCATAATATTGGTGTCCACGATCTCGGTATTATGGGCGCCCCTCCGGGATGAGGCCCCCACAAATCATGCCGTTTTGGGCGCCCCGTTGATCAAGTTGTGGGCGCCCAACCAATCTGATTCGACATTATGCACTATGTGCGGCCCGACATTATACGGCGCCTCACCAACCATTATGGCCGCCTCTCCGGGATAAGGCAATCCACAGATCAAGCCGTTTTGGGCGCCCAATTCATTCGTGGGCACCTAACTAATCTCACTAGCATTATGATCAAGTCGTTGGCGCCCAACCAGTTCAATTCGGCATTATACACTATGTGCAGCCCATTATTATAAGGTACCGCACCAATCATGTTATTAAGGGCGCCTCTCCGAGATAAGGCACCCCACAAATCAGACCGTTTTGGACACCACATCAGTTGTGTTAATCGTGTGGGTTCTTATGAGACGGTTCATATATAGCGACATGATTGGCGAGGCGCCCATAAAACCAAGTGACATTGGTTGGACGCCAATCTCGTCGTGGGCGCCCAACCAATGTCACTCGGCTTTATGTGTCGCCCATACAAATATGGAGACTTTGGTCGTTGACCTCGTGTTGCGTGCTTTGGCGCCCATTGACGGAGCCGATTTTTCCACAACGGCCAAAGGGCCCCCATAGGGGGCGCCGAAATTTTCCAGGGGAGGGGGGCAGCTGCCCCCTTTGCCCCCCGCTAGCTACGGGCCTGAATAGATTTGTTCTAGAAAGTTCTAGTTACACACTGTTAACCACACATAGACGTCTTATGTCAATAAGTCATACTTTATTCAGCTCGACGAAAATTAAAGAAATTATACACAGTTGGTTAAACTTGAATGTAGATATAAATAATCTACGTTGCATATACATAATGTATGTACCTTTCGGTTGAATCATATAAAAATATCTTACTTCATAAAGTCTTACGTATTTGTCGACATTAAGGTTTAGGCCTACTTGTTCTATTGTTCCATTTAGCCTTTGAATTTTCTTGATTCACATTTAGTAGGGATGTATGATTTTATAGATGGAACAAAAAGCCGATAAATGTTGGGAAATATGTGGAACAAACTCAAGACAATTTGTAACAAATCTGATATGTCTTTGATAGGGCCTACATCATTCTTTTTATTGGAAATGGGGAGGGGGGGCAAATACCCAAAGGAGTCTGACAAACTCAAAACTAACTGCGTCCCCTTCATTGTCTAGGCCGACCTGTGGAATAACATGTATTTGTATCTGTTAAATTTGTGTCGTTTATATATTAGACAAACACATGTCGCGTATAGACATACAGAAATTTCGATTTTGGAAATATTGATGATACAATTAATGATCGATGACCGAAAACTGACACACAGGAATGACTCCAGACCAAAAAATCGGGCAAATTCAGGCGCTTATTTTGCCGGCTAGAAGGAAAAATGGTTTATCTCCCAAATTATTATATATATTTTGATTTTTCAATTTAACCGTCTGCACAAAAAAATCTGATTTGTAAAAGCATATGCAAGTTAAATATATTTGATAGCGCTTTCATCTGGGAAATCTTTTTATGAATTCGGCTATATAACAATAATGTACTCTTTGTGTTGTATAATAATTAATAATGATAGTATGTTCATCTATACTTTTCGTTTTAAACATGTATATTTGTCGCCTATAGACTCTTTTTCGCGGAATTATATAGCATATCTATCAACATTTCATATCCCTGTCGGGGCAGGCAACTTCGACACCGCAATATAATTGGGCATAAAATAGATAGTGAGTAAGCAATGACTTGGGACCCAACATGGCGTCTTTTTACACTTGACGTCATATTTTCATGACGTCATATGAAATTTCTGGCTTCACAGTTGTTGCAACTTTATCTATACGGCTTTGGCTCCGGCTATCGTCACGCCATCTGGAATCATTTCGGTCAGACTTCACCCTGCTGCTTCTATATTCACTGTTAGGGCTCCAGGCCATTTTTCAGGCATTGGAGTTCATTTAAACCTATGCACTGTCACAATATGTTATAGTTACCGATTCTTTGTCCTCTTTACAGGCAATAAACAAAAAATAGCTTGTACACCAATTAGTAGCAGACATTTATCATCTGCTAATATCACACGAGTTCATTAGGAAGAAAATCGACCTAAATGATCAAGCAGACTTAGTTGCCAAGTTTGCTTTAGATCTTCCCACTTTTACATTTTTTATTACTATTTTCTGATTTTAAATCTTCAATTGATCTTTTTATTTGAGGCCGCTGGCAACGTTCTTGGGATCTTGCAGGCACAAAGAAACTTCATCACATAAAGCCTCTCTTAGAAGATTGGCCCAACTTCTATAGAACTAACAGGAGAGATGAAGTTGTTTTGTGTCGCTCAGGGGCGTTTTAAGGATTATCAAGGCGGAGGCTATACTATTTTGAGGGCTCTCTTTCGTGGGGGGGGGGCCGGAGGTCGAGAAATTTTGCAAAATAGAAATCATTTTGGTGCATTCTGACATATCCTCCAGGCCTTTTGAGGTCGGTTTAATCTGAGGGCCGGGCCTAGTTCGATACTCGTCTGGAGCCTGAATGCGAAACAAATCACTTGTACGTACTGGGAGCTCAATCAAATAATAATTAATGGAATATGGTGGAGTGGGCCTATTGTGCAAGCAGCGCACGCGTAATCCCGGAAATCTATACAGCAAAGAAATGATCGCTCCGCCAAGCCAGACCACACTGGGAAGCCAAGCCATCTCGTTCCTGAATACCTTAGTAGGTTTTCAGAAAAGGTGATTTCTTGATTGATGATTTTAATGCAATTGCAATGACTGCACTCTCATTCAATCCATTGGATTGACTCAAAATCGGGGGCCCTTTCCCTTGGTCAGAGGGGCCCTCTTGTCTGCCTGGGGTAAATTTTCATTTTTCTCGTCGGTTTTAGCATTTTTCTCCCGTTTTATTTTCCCAACTTATTTAATTTTTTTTTCGCGAGGAGGCTAGCGCCTCAGTTATAAAACGCCTCTGGTGTCGCTCAGCATTGAACATACTTTTAAACTCATATTTTCATTTTAAAGCGAGAGTCTCAACCAGAATGTGAACACTGTCATTTTTCTTTGACAGTTAAGCAAATTTTGATTGAGTGCAAACATGGGAAAGTTTATATGGGAAAGTGTTAGACTTTTTAAAAGAGACAAAATAATATCATAAATTTTAATTTTCATATAATGATATATATATAATTTCATTTTTGTGTTTAATATTTATATGCATAAAAGTTGTATTTTATCTTTAATTTTACTAACTGCGATATTTTTATTTATGCATATCTAGCCTGTCTTGTAATATTCACCATATGTTTTACGCAATATAGCCCGGTTGGAGCTGACGTAACCAAATTTCATATCGGGCTAATTGCGCACTGTCGGAAAATTAACACTTACCTTGCTAACCATATTAGCTGTTCAATTCTTTAAATGACATCTAGAAGCACGGTAATAAAGTTCATAACAAAACACAACACAAGGTATATACATATGGATATAACTACTTCTCTATAATTTAATAACGACGTTTCGTAACACATACACGTCACGTTTTCAAGTTAATGACAAATATCCGTTCGTTCGTTCCTGGGGTTTCACGTCTACTTCCACCTATGGTAATACCGTAGACAAGTTTCCATCTAGTCATGCTATTTATACATATTTTAGCTTACACCAACTTAATAATAATCAGAAGTAACCATTAAAATAATAACACTAGATAATATAAACAATAACAATAACTGACCCTTAGTAGGAGAATCACGGATGATCAGTACTAATGATCAAAGACTAACATTAATAATCACATATATAATTATAATACACAAGCACTGTCCTCTTATCATATGATTCACCAAACTGTTGGGGTGTGATTAGTTGGGGGCTGTACTATACACCGGTCTCAATTCACTTTAACCAACCAAATCATGACATTTCTGATCTCATTGTCGCAAAAGACTTCGAGCAACTCCGGAAGAAAAAAACTTTAGATAGAGAAACATTTTGGTTGACAAATTAAAAATAGCCCCTTTTGTAGTTCCTTTTAGCGCAACAGCAGCAAGTGCGTCCAAAATCATTAGTGCTTTCTGGTATTCAGTATAGCATGGTGTTTTCCGGTATATATAAATAATAATAAAATAAAACCAAGTACGAACAATCCAACCTGAAATTGCCTCCCAGCCGTATATTTTTGTTATTTGTACTTAACATGTAACTATAAAGCTACTGGGTTTCAGGTTACCTCGGGGACAAAAATATCCACCTGCAGAGTAACCCACCCAGTGGTAGAAATAAAATAAAACCAAGTACGAACAATCCAACCTGAAACTGCCTCCCATCCATATATTTTGGTTATTTGTACTTCACATGTAACTATAACAGTATAGCCCACCGAAACACGTATTGTTTTCGTAAGAGTTTTTACTACGCGTTGTTTTCGTAATAGTTTATATTATTAATCTTTAATGTTCCATATGAAAAGTTATTGTGTCTGTTAAGATTATCAAGCATTCATATTTGCTATGAAATTTTATTTTCTTTGTTCTCATTATTAGGGTTTCACACTGCGTAGCTTGTGTGAAACACTATTGCTTTCGTTAAGATTATTATTAGGGTTTCACACTGCGTAGCTTGTGTGAAACACTATTGCTTTCGTTAAGATTATTATTAGGGTTTCACACTGCGTAGCTTGTGTGAAACACTATTGCTTTCGTTAAGATTATTATTAGGGTTTCACACTGCGTAGCTTGTGTGAAACACTATTGTTTTTGTTAAGATTATTATTCTTCTTATTATTTTTTTTTTACACTCTACTATATCTCAGAAACTATTTGTCGGATCGATTCGATGTCTTCGGTTTTGCTGGAAAAGTGGGTGTGACTTAGCGTTTAAAGCTATTTTGAACTTTCTGCGACAATGCGAAATGTCCGAAAACACCAAGTTGTCGTTTTTTGAAATATTGCCGTAATATTTACAATAATCATCGGATTTTAACATTTGATACATTTTGACATAGCCTGAGACAGGGCACATAGCTGTGGTTCTTTAGATTTTTGATTTTCGACGAATCTTCGCAGATATTAGGCGCAAAATTTTGAAAATTTAAATTTTTACAAAAAACTTTTTTTATTATGAATATTTTTTATGGCGTTTTACCCATAATTAAAGGGTCAGGTGATTTGAGCAAAAATGTGAACAATTTTTGTCTCAATAATTTACCTTGGCCGCTATTGGCTAATTCAGTTTATGGGATCTAGGTTAATTATTTATTGCTCGATTTCTATGAAACAAAGTTCATATGCTCAACGGTGCAAAGTCGCAACTTTTTTATTACTGATAATGTTTTCTGTCGGCACCGGAAATGACGTAATTTTGATAAAAACTGCAATTTTGACAAAAACTGCAATTTTGGCGGTTAGGAACGTCTTTTCGAAAGCAAATATTATTTTTTTCAAATAAATAAAAAGTAAAAAGATGTGCCGTGTAGAGGCGCAAAAATCATCGGAAGCAGTTTTTTAATTTCGGTTTCATTTTTGCGCCATTTCGATTTAAAGGTGAAAAAAGGTGTAAAAATGGTCTATTCAAGACCCATTCAGGCTTTTCATTTTTCAAAATATTCCTTCATAACTTTCTTATCTTTTTAGCATTAATCCATACGAAGAGAATGTATGTCAAAGTTAGTTTGTAATATGAGTAGTTGCATGAGTCACTTTTTACGCTATTTTGCCTGTAAATGAGTCAATTATTATTGGATTTTCATAAAAGTGACACCATTTGATGCGTAATATCACTTGACAAGGTCAAACCAATTGAAATGTTTTACTGTCACCGGAAATGACATCATTTTGGCAAAAACTGTATTTATAGCCCTTAAAACGAATATTTTATTCAAATTAGTCGTATCGGTCATTTGTTTAAAATTTTGATATTTTATTCTAATTAGCTAATAGAATGAACCCTTACGATCATATTGATATCAAAAAATGATCACTTCAAAAAATCTTGTGGACGCCCTAGAGGCCAAAGGTAATATCCGATTGGCTTTAAATTTATACACAGTGTTTAAGGTCATGAGACGAAGAATCCTATTGATTTCCGATAATTAGTGCCAGAGTTATGGCCCTTGATCACGTCAAAAAATCTTATTGACGCTCTTGAGGCCAAAGTTAATACCCGATTGACTTTAAGTTTATACACAGTGTTGAAGGTCATGATACGAAGAAGCCTATTGATTTTCAGCGATTTCTGATAATTACTGCCAGAGTTATGGCCCTTGATAACTTCAAAAAATCTTGTGACGCTATAGAGGCCAAAGTTAATATCCGATTTATATTAAATTTATACACAGTGTTTACAGTCATGAGACGAAGACGTCTATCAATTTTCAGCGATTTCCAATAAATACTGCCAGAGTTATGGCCCTTGATCACTTCAAAAAATCCTGTGGACGCTCTAGAGGCAAAAGTTAATATCCGATTGACTTTAAATTTAATGAGAGGAAGAAACCTTTTGATTTTCAGCGATTTCAAATAATTACTGCCAGAGTTATCTTGTGAGGCTATAGAGGCCGGACGATTTAGCTGCTGTGGGCGTATGTTTTGTTGCCTGGCAACCTATCTTTAAGATTATTCTTCTTCTTATTATTATTTTTATTTTACACATGAGCATATCTCAGTGACTACTTGTCGTATCAACTCGATGTCTTCGGTTTTATCGGAAAACTGGGTGTGACTTAGAGATTAAAGCTATTTTGAACTTTCTGTGACAATGCGAAATATTCAAAATCACCGAATTTGTCATTTTTTTTAAATATTGCCGTAATATGAAGAATAATTGTCGGATTTTAATAATTGATACATTTTGACATACCCTGAAACATGGCACATAGCTACGGTTCTTTAGATTTGTGATTTTAGAGGAATCTTCGCTGATATAGGGCGCCAAATTTTGAAAATTTAAATTTTGACAAAAAACTTTTTTATTGTCCCCCGCCTTTCGAAGAAAGTTGGGGGACTATTAAAATGGGTTCGTCCGTTTGTCTGTTTGTCTGTCTGTCTGTCTGTCTGTCTGTCTGTCTGTCTGTCTGTCCATCTGTCTGTCTGTCTGTCCGTCCGTCACACTTTTTGGGACACAATAACTCTCTTCCTAATTAAGCTAGAATGTTCAAACTTGGTGTATGTGTTTATTAGGTCAATGCCTTGATGGAGTTCGAAGATGAGCATTTTCCGCTTAGGGTAAACAGAGATAAGCAATTTGATTGGTTGATGCTTTGGGACACGATAACTTTAGTTCTAATTAAGTGAGAGTGATGAAACTTGGTGTATAGTTTCATTACAGTAATACCTTGACTAAGTTCGATAATGAGCATTTTCTGCTGAGGGTAAGCAGAGCGATACGCAATTTGATTGGTCGAGACTTTGGAACACAATAACTCTCCTTCTAATTGAGTTAAAATGTTCAAACTTGGTGTATATGCTTATTGGGTCAATGCCTTGATGAAGTTCGAAGATGAGCATTTTCTGCTTAGGGAAAGCAGAGATAAGCAATTTGATTGGTTGATGCTTTGGGACACGATACACACTCTTTGGGACACAATAACTCTCTTTCTAATTGAGCTAGAATGTTCAAACTTGGTGTATATATTTATTAGGTCAATGCCTTGATGGAGTTCGAAGATGAGCATTTTCCACTTAGGGTAAACAGAGATAAGTAATTTGATTGGTTGATGCCTTGGGACATGATAACTTTAGTTCTAATAAAGTGAGAGTGATGAAACTTGATGTATAGTTTCATTACAGTAATACCTTGACTAAGTTCGATAATGAGCATTTTCTGCTCAGGGTAAGCAGAGCAATACGCAATTTGATTGGTCGAAAATTTGGAACACAATAACTCTCCTAATTGAGTTAAAATGTTCAAAATTGGTGTGTATGCTTATTAGGTCAATGCTTTGATGGAGTTCGAAGATGAGCATTTTCTGCTTAGGGTAAGCAGAGATAAGCAATTTGATTGGTTGATTCTTTGGGACAAGATAACTTAGGTTCATCTTGATTGATGATTTTTATGCCAATACAATGACTGCATTCTCATTCAGTAATGGATTCGACAGTAACAGTGTATAGAAATGATTGACTTGGACACGAGGGCCCTTTCCCTTGGCCAGAGGGGCCCTTTGGTGAAGCGTGGGGGCCCTTTTGTCAAGCCTTTAGGGTCCCCCTAACTAGGGTACATTTTCATTTTTCTCGTCGGTTTTAGCATTTTTCTTTTGGATGACACTTCGTGTACAGTTTGATTGCTCGATACGTTTGAAAAAAATAAATGTGCGATTAATTAATATGTGTCATCTATTTATTTTGGGATTTCGGCGGGGGACATCAGTCTCACTGTTGGCTTGTTTATGAATATTTTTTTATAGCGTTTTACCCAGAATCAAAGGGTCATGTGATTTGGGAAAAAATATAAACAATTTTAGTCTCGATAATTTTCCTTGGCCGCTATCGCCTAATTTAGTTTATAGCTTCTAGATTAATTATTTATTGTTCGATTTATATAAAACAAAGTTCATACGCTCAATGGTGCCGATAAAGTTTTCTGTCGATACCGGAAATGACGTAATTTTGACAAAAACTATCTTTTTAGCTCTTCGGTACGTCTTTTCGCAAGCAGATATTATTTTTTTTAAATACGTAAAAAGTAAAAAGATGTGGCATGTAGAGGCGCAAAAAAAGTCGAAAGCAGTATTTTTGATTTCATTTTTGCGTCATTTCGATTTAAGGGTGAAAAAAGGTGTAAAAATGGCCTATTCACAACCCATTCAGGTTTTTCATATTTTAAAATATTCCTTCATAACTTTCTTATACTTGTAGCATAATTCCATATGAAGAGAATGTATGTAAAAATTAGTTTATAATATGAGTAGTTGCCGAGAAATAGGCAAATTTGCATGAGTCACTTTTTGCCTGTAAAGAGGCAATTATTATTGGATTTTCATAAAAGTAACACCATTTGATGCGCAATGTCAATTTGGACTAGGTCAAACCAATTTAACATTTTGAATGTCATCGGAAATGACGTAATTTGGGCAAAAACTGTATCTATAGCCTTCGAAACAAATAATTTTTTCAAATTTGATTCTAATCAACTAATAGAATGAACCCATGCGATCATATAGATATCACAAAATGGTTTCTAACTTGTTCAGTTGCGGAGAAATAGGCGATTTTCAACAGGTCACTTTTCGAGGTTTTTCGTCCATAAAAGTGTCAATTATTACTCGATTTTCATAAAACTTTCACTGTGTGATACCTAATGCCATTTACGATTTGATACAAGTAATTATGACCGGAAGTAACGTCATTTTTCAAAAACTGTATTTTTAGCCTTCTAAACAGATATTTTATTCAAATGAGTTTGATTTGTAATGTTTTTAAAATTATGATATTTAACTCCAATCAACAAATAGATTGAACCCATACGATCAGATAGATACCAAAAAATGATTTCTAACTTGTACGGTTGCCGAGAAATAGGCGATTTTCTACAAGTCACATTTCAAGGTTTTTAGTCTATAAAAGTGGCAATTATTATTCGATTTACATGAAATTTTCACCACATGATATGCTATACCGTTTCTGATTTCATAAAACTAATTGAAAATTTTCATTATCACCGGAAGTAATGTAATTTTGCCAGGATCACTTACAAGTAACATATATATAAAATGAATTGATACTGCTGGATTTGGTTGATTCTGCGTCATTTTTATTTGATGTGTGCAATGCTTATGTGGAAACCTGTTTAATGTTTTCATTGGAAGTTACATATGTTCAAGGTTAATGTGGCACCGAAAGTGACACAAGTTCAAAGGTAACGTGGCACCAGTGAAACCCGTCATTCCTGCATGCAGGTCTAGTTATTATTATTATTTTTTGTGTTTCCTGCAAATAGGATTTCTCAGAATTTAACCATAGGATTATTTTGAAACTTTTATCAACATCGATAGGTAACCAAAGGTTCTCTGCAACTTATAAAATGTTTAACAGGACGTTTTACCCGGTTGAAATGTTTCTCGTTATAACCCAGCGACGTTTCGGCCTGTTTTCATAATTCTTTTTTCTCTTTTCCACATTCTTGGGAACATCATTATCATCTGAAATAGTTCTTGTTATAACTCAGTCAGTTGTTGGCCAATTTGTTTATTAAAGGCTCAATACCACTCTTGTTATAAATCAATAATATGTCTCAATCTTTATTCTGGTCAACAAATTGTATTATTTTACAATATTCAAATTAATTGATGACACAAATTTCATCTTAACACATCTAATTTATAAAATTGGAAAAATTCAACTGAATGATTTGAAAAGCCTAACGTAACTTGGATTTAAAAATATTTTTGAACCCTCTGGACAAGTAAAATAGTATGAAATGGATAATTTTCACAACCGGTAGGACACTTAAACATCTAGTACTTAGAATAAGGTTATTATTTATTTTCTGGAGCTGCCAAGCCAGCAAGAGTGATATTGTCCCTTTAAAGTGACGTCATAGATATTTTTCACCAGGAAAAATGTTGATCACAAACGATTAAGCTGGTCAGTGGTGTCTTATTAGTACAGTGTTGTCAAAATTCGTTGTTAACGGGAAAGTTTGCACTGTTCAAATGTTAACCTTTCATTTTTATGTTAAATGAAATGAAATGGGGTTTAACGTCCTACTCTTCTGCACCTAATATGGGCATACGTCATACAGTGTGCTATGAGGGAAATTTTTCCCGGTCAGCGCCGCTATGGCCTACTCTTATATCGAATTCCAACTGCCAAGGGGTCTTTTACGTGCACGCCAATGTGTACCCGGGACCTCGGTTTTTCGTCCCATCCCAACGACCAGACAACTGTCCTTGTCAGGCCCTCCGTTCTGGTTCATCTTTAAGAATTTTCACGAAATCAATAAATGATGCCTCGTTGAAACATTTCCGGTTTTAACGAAGTCAGATTTTAGCCGATTTTGTTTTGGGTTTTTTTTGTTGTTGTTTTTTTATTAAAGTCTCGTTATTCAATTTATTTATTTTTTTTTTAAAAAATGCAGAATTTCGAAACCAGGCCATATGCTGATCGCAAACGATTAAGTTGGACATCAGGTGCTTATTATGAAAGTTTTATCGAAATTAATGGGTGACCACAGATTCTATGCAACTTATAAAATTTTGATCTTTAAATGGCATTAAGTAACTGGATAGAATAACAACAAAACACATACTTATGGGAAACAGTTACTCTCAACGCTATCAAGTATTAGTACTACTAAACGTCGCCTAAAATTCACCAGGAGCTGTTTTCCATAAGTATGTGTTTTATTGTTATACAATGTTATATGGAAATTTTGCCCGGTTGAAATGTTTCTGTCAGAACAGAATATTTCCCACACCTAACATCTGTATAGATAGGATGTTTGATGAGACCAGAATACTCTTTTCACGTCCTGATTTCGCCCCAAGTAAAACAAGCATACGAATATAATGGACAAGATTCGTTAGTCAACAATGAATATAATGGGCATTGAGGAATAAGCAAATAGTAATCATATCAAAACACCCATCTTACTATACCTGATATTGCACGAAAGACTTTATTCTTTTAAAAACTTTTCTAAAATGCTACTTGTATGACCCGAGCTATTACACATCATGTTTTGAATGAAAATAGTAGCGCCTTAACAATTAGTCGCCAATGACGTTATTTTGTCCTCCCAAAAATAAAACACGTTAAAAGATTTCTTCAAAAAGTCGCAAACCGCGTTTAATGCAGTTTCACAAAGACACATAAAGTGATTTTTATAGTTACATATATAAAACAATATTTGATTGTGGGGTCAGAAAACAAGCCCCGGGTTATATAAATTCATCTCCCGGGGACATTATTTACAATAAATATTATTTCATAGGATTGTAGTCATAAATAATGAACAGGAATAAAAATACAAGGTTTACTTGTGTACTCTTACTTGATTAATGAAAACGTTAAATTGGATATAGTATAAATCAGTTACAGTACAGAATGTCGTAGAAACGTGAAACAGTCTATGGTGTTCATAGCACGGAACGGGTGCGCGTCTGGGGTCCTGATGATCTCAGGACATGTACATTGGACAATAACATAACTCCAAGTGGGAAACAGAAAGTGTTTATCTTAGTTGGTAAGAAAAAGGACGTTATGAATCGTCCCCCCCCCCAAACCCCCCAAACAAGAAATGCTGTACGTATCATAAGTATCACCAAACAGTAGGTGGTCAGTAAAAGGACGATAACAAATTAGTCTAAGTATATGGTAGGTATGTATCACCAAACAGCGGGCGGAAAGTAATAAAGAGAGAGAGAAATGGGGTTTAACGTCCACTCGACACAAACTAGGTCATTTCGGGACTAACATATGTTTTTTAATTTTATTTCTATAATTCGCTTGCGCGTAGGGGTCTTTAGCAGTGGGAGGAAACCGGAGTGCCAGGAGGAAACCCACGAGGTTGAGAAGGCGCCCCTATCTCCATGCCACATACGCTCACACCAGGGCTCGAAACCACAGCCGCAAGCCAGAGGTGACCGGCCAGCTAGAGGTCGAAGCGCGGCATCTAAGTCTAGTGTGTATTATTTGCATCTAAGTCTGGTGTGTATTATTTGCAATCTCCTGTCTCCTAGATAGTAATGGTCTGTGATCGCCTGGTAGGTTTTGCGTAAATGATATTCGAAATGTTTCGAGGCTGAACTTTGCTTAATATCGTCAGTTAGATTATTCCAGGATAAAATGGTAAAAGTGATAAAGGACTGTTTATATATTGTTACAAAAAACTACATATGTTTAAACAAAATAAATTGATCATTTGTCAGGAACTCTTCAAACGCCCACAATCAGTCAAGGTTCCTTTTTCAAAGCATTCATGATGACTAAAAACACGCTTTCCTTTAATCTGTTAAAGTTCTGATTGACAAATCGTCACTCGATAAACTATAACACATACTTATAACGGTAACAAGAGAGAGAGAGAGAGAGAAATGGGGTTTAACGTCCACTCGACACAAACTAGGTCATTTTGGGACCAACATATGGTTTCAATTTTATTTCAATAATTCGCTTGCGCGTAGGGGTCTTTAGCAGTGGGAGGAAACCGGAGTGCCCGGAAGAAACCCACGAGGTTGAGAATGCGCCCCTATCTCCATGCCACATACGCTCACACCAGGGATCGAAACCACAGCCTCAAGCCAGAGGTGACCGGCCAGGTAGGGGTCGAAGCGCGGCAGTCTGGCTGATTTCTAGTTAGTGTCTGGACAAGGGAAATTACCCCCAGCAGCATGCAACGCTCTGGACCATCGTTCTTTTGTTCCTTGGATCCATAATGTGCTTATATGGACTTTCGAGAATATTTTGAAAAATAAAAAGTACTGAACCCATGTAAAGTGATAACAATGTTTCACCACAATAGTTCTGACTTACGATCCACAGCCGCTGCAAAACGAATAAATAACAAACATTGAGGTTTGTTCACATTTTATTCCATTTTGACGAAATTTGAAATCTAGGTTTATATCCAAACAGGGACGGATTGGGCAATCGGGCCCGATAGGGCCGGTCGGACAAAAAATAAAAAAAATAATTTTGTCCAATTCGTCTAAAAACCCCTTTTCTGCTGAACATTATATGGGGTGGGGGGGTATTGGACCGGCCATGGAGCGATGATGATGTTGTATGTTGCCCGGTGGCTTTAAGGGGGCGCCACGCTATCACTGGAGTCTGGAATAGGCTGGTATAATAGACTTTCGGGGCTGGGTGTGGGCCGGCATTCGGAATCCTGCAATGGGAATTCCGAACTGTCACCCGCAAATTTACTAATTATTAAGTTACCAGCATCGCATATTTAGGCTTTATTTTTCAAAAATTTTCAGCGGTCAGTAAAAGCGGCCGCTCCGAATCGGTAGCCCGGACCGGTTACCGTCCCCAATCCGCCCCTGTATCCAAATGATCTCAGTTCCGTTCGATACCAGCATGTATCGGACCGTAACTTCATGGATTATGACCCCTAATTGTACGTAAAACCAAGTGTTTTTATCCAATTTTGATGAAACTTATATGCATATAACGCAAAATAATGGTGCACGTCGGACCGTAGCGTCCTGGATTATGAACCCCGATTGTACGAAAACAATCATGTTCAAGATTGTGGACCCTCTATAATTCCCCATGTCCATATATTCTACCGTTACACCCTAATGAAGGTCAAGTTTGAATTAGGTGAAAATCGGACGAAACTGTCCGACAAAATGGCCGCTCGTTGTACGCAAATTGTGAAAGAGTATGTAATACTAATGTTGTTGGTTCTTTAGAGGTCACATTTTTTGTCCAGGTCCCTTCCGATATTCGCCATATATCGAACCGTAACTGCCTGGGGTATGGCCTCTTATTGTACGAAAATTGATTTTTGAACTTGTTCTCTGCTCATCTCTTGCAAAATTAGGGCGTATCTTGCAAGACAACCGCTTGTTATATTCAAGCTTTAGAAACGGAAGCCGAAAGAGTATTGAGTGCTCCAGAAACATTAGTAACATAGCCGTAGGAGACCTTCCCCCGTCCATTTTTCGGCAATGTATTTCCACTGTTCGGGCACAACAGAGTTTTTTTTTGTTTAAGATATTAATCTGCATTGTTGTGTAAATGTGTAATTAATTTTGAAAATAAACAACCACCAAAGCTTAGTGGAAAACCGGTTTTAATTAATGATTGATCCACTGATGACTCATTCCGAAAAATCGATTGGCAAAGAAAATTTTCGGGCAAATAGCCTCAGCCCCCGCAATCCACCTCACCCCACCCACCCCGTGCTGGCTCAACTGAAATTGTTCCCCTGTGTCTAGCCTATGATTAGTAAATAAACCAACGTCACCCCAACCGTTGGAAACAGGAACTGTAATGCCATAGAGCTTTATCCAAAACTAATGGCATAAGCAGGCCAGTTCGAGCAAACTGAATACAAAAACAAGGGGTGGGATGGCCTAGTGATCTAGAGTGTCCTGCCGCGACCTCTAGCTGGCCGGTCACCTCTGGCTTGCGGCTGTGGTTTCGATCCCTGGTGTGAGCGTATGTGGCATGGAGATAGGGGCGCCTTCTCAACCTCGTGGGTTTCCTCCCACTGCTAAAGACCCCTACGCGCAAGCGAATTTTTGAAATAAAATTAAACCATATATTAGTCCCGAAATGACCTGGTTTGTGTCGAGTGACGTTAAACCCTCTCTCTTTCTCTCTCCCTCTCTCTCTCTCTCTCTCTCTCTCTCTCTCTCACACAAAAACATATACTTTGTGATTTTTATGCCTTTAATTATTAGAAACATAACGGCCTGGTTTTGTTTAACAAATAGAAGTACAAGTATGCACTCTATTTATTATCAATTGTGTATGATTTTGCACATTTTATAAATAAATATGTGTTTATCTGTATGACAATGTGCGACAAATAATATAGGAGGCAGACCACCATTAAATTTCACCATCTCGGTACCGTCTATTTTTAGCAAACCCCTCTCTGTCTCTTTTCTTCCCTTTTGCATGCCCTTTTTGTCGATTTCTTGGTCTAGAATTGGGGGTTTGAATTAATATTTTCTGCCAGGTTATGGTAAATATTCATGATTTTGAGGCGGAAGGATAACGGGGTTATGATTTTGGCTAGTTACATGTTTTAGTATGCTTCTTCAAGTTTGTGTATCTCAAAATTTCAACCTCATACATATTTTAGGGCAAAGACATGGTCATTTGTTCTTCTGTCTGTAGTGAAAAGCATTCAGCCCAACGAAAATTTGGGGAAAAGTTGGAGGTGGGCAAAAAGTCGAGAATTAACATTGAAGTCAATGGGAAACTTAATGGTGGTCTGTCTCTATATGTATACTGGAGTTGTCTCCCTCTAACAGCAATCACCAGTTGTTGTATGGCGTGATACACAAATGAAATAAAATGGGATTTAACAGCTTATTGTTCTGCCTGCTCCTGGCTGGGCTAATTGATGAAGACGGGTGTTCTGCTTTGTCAGAATCGAATCATCTTTTAAACGTTTGTGATATTTTTTTTTTCAGTAACAGCTACATTCATACAGGAAGACTTCGGCGTCATATTGACACCGTCCCGGGCCTGGACAGTTATTCCTACACCCCCAAACACAATCTTCATATCTGTCATAACATAACCAACACGCTCCCCGACTTGGTGCTGTCAGACCTGGAAAAAATAAATGAATTAAAATACGCTATTAAATAAAATGGACGCTGCTAAACAAGTATTTCTGCAGAGGGCAGATAAAGCGGACTCTAGCAATCATCCAATGTTTAACCTTCACACTCCTTTGTTGACAGCGGTGCAATAGTTTCTCTTATAGAAATATTTCTTAATTCAAATTCCCACTGTCAAGGGTTCTTTTACGTGTATGCCAGGGGGGTTGGGATGGCCTAGTGGTCTAGAGTGCCGCGCTTTGACCTCTAGCTGGCCGGTCACCTCTGGCTTGCGGCTGTGGTTTCTAGCCCTGGTGTGAGCGTATGTGGCATGGAGATAGAGGCGCCTTCTCAACCTCGTGGGTTTCCTCAGGGGACTCCGGTTTCCTCCCACTGCTAAAGCCCTACGCGCAAGCGAATTATTGAAATAAAATTAAAAACCATGTGTTAGTCCCGAAATGACCTAGTTGTGTCGAGTGGACGTTAAACTCCATTTCTCTCTCTCTCACGTGTATGCCAATGTGTGCACTGGACCTCGGTTTCGTCCCGCCCAAAGGAAATGTTAAGTGCAATGAAATGCGGATTAAGGTCCCACTCCTTTGCTCCACATGGGCTAATGAATACGGGTATACGCTCGTTCTTTCGTTACGCCCTTTCACCAAGGGTGATATCGTAGACAAGTGGTTCCTAAGAAAAACTTGCCACAAAATAGGCTATAGATGTACACGTCATGCATAGTGTATTACGATGGGAATTTTTGCCCGAACAGCGGCGCTACGAGTACGACTTACATTATATCGACTTCCAGTGAGGGTAAGAAACATTTTTGGATATCCAGATGATGTACTAATCAGCATTTAATTATACTAATCGCTGTGTATTATTTACGCTCCAATACTTGCAATGTTATAGAATGATGTCCTCTGTAACGTCACTTCCTGTCGACAAACGTTATTATACTATAGCCTACTAGTTGGACAATAATAGTTTTCTTTTTAACTATAATATGCAACGACTGTGTTATTTGGATCTTTGTTACTATAAAAAGCAACGACTGGGCGTTGTTAACTTTTATAAATTAATATATATATTGTTTGATTAAAGATACGTTATGGGAGTTTAGATCAAGAGCTGGCAGTTCTTACTGTAACAGTTAAAAACTAGATAATGTAAAGGGCATTTGCTGGGAAATTCAGTCAAATTGATCCACGCTGAACCGAGAATTTAGCGACTGAAATTAAGGCCTAGCCTCGAGCATCATTATCGGTACGATAAAAACAGTCTCGATTATCCATTTCATGATTAAATCATGAATGAAAGTTGAGCAGCTAATCCAGCAAATGACACAGGCTAGCATAGAACGCGGGTGTTGATTATGGTCTGGATAAGTAAATTAATGTTTAATCAATAAGTTAGATAACATTTCAGGTCTAAAAAAAGACCTGAAATTGACGTAAATAATGGCTTTAATAGTTTAATTTATAACAATAACTGCACCCCTTTTCTAATAATGGTTTAAAATTACTGTTAAAATTACAGAAAATATATAACATGACATTAACACTTATAAGGAGAGAGCGAAATGGGGTTTAACGTCCACTCGACACACACTAGGTCATTTCGGGACTAACATATGGTTTAATTTCATTTCAATAATTCGCTTGCGCGTAGGGGTCTTTAGCAATGAGAGGAAACCGGAGGACACGGAGAAAACCCGCAAGGTTGGACAGGCGATCCTACTCCTTGTTAAAACAATAATAAAACATCTTTTCTAAGAAATATCAGATATAAATTAAAACTAATATATAAAAAATACAACTTACCTTTGTCAAAATAAACGATTGTCAGCACCAGGATAACTACCAGAACGATATTTAAGAGTCGTCCCATTTTCCAAAACCCTTGATCACAGCGTTCTCGATCTGCTGTTTGTTAAATCACAGTAAACTGGTGATAGATGGATTCAGATGTAAACTAGATTATAGCAAATTCACATCAAGTTGAAACGATTGACTTCCAATTTAAGCCGTTGAACAAGTACCCTTCCAGTAAACTGTGCTATTCGTGGTGTAGGTAGCGGATAATCTATTGAAGTCTGTATGCAGCAGGTATTTATATACCAGGGAGAAACATCTACTACACCTGTTGTTCATTATACCAGCCCCATAAACTCATACCATAATGCATGTTATTTACTGACCCGGTTCCCTCTAGACCATGACCTCTATTTGTATGTTGACAAACATTAAATAGTTCAAAAAATGATATTAAAGTGACGGGTACATTGTAACACATTTAACATTTCTTGTTATATATTAAATTATTCACTTTTATGGTCTACTTTTATTTCGAATTCCAACCAATCTGATTAAACACAGGCGTACGGGGCTCGGTGACAGTTTAGGATGGCAGAACCCGAAATGCCCGAAAAAATTTCGGGTTTACAAAGAGAGGTGCCGGTCTTCCTCGAGGGGCGAAGAAGCGGAGCTTACTTTGTATGACCCCTCCCCCAAAGAAAATTTTGGAATATTTGACGGCTGTAAATACGTTTTCCTGCTATTTCAGCCCATGAACAAAGCAACTTCAAGGTAGTCTAATATAGCGGAATTAAGGTGGCTGACTCGAATTCCAATTAATTGTTTAATTGTTTACAGTCCACGAAGACGGATTCGTTGGGAGAATAATTTTGAAAATTAAACTGCCACAAACGCGTTTTCCTGCTATTCCAGTCTGTGAATACAGCAACTTCAATTTAGGTCCAATATAGCCTACCTGGCTGACTCGAATTCCAAACAATCAATCGTCGCTGGGTTTGGGGGTCTTACCTTCCTTTTGAAAATTAAACCATCGCAAATGCGTTTCTGCTTTTCTAGCTCGTGTAAGCAACTCCAAAATTTCCAATGGCAGCTGCATTCACAATAAAAAAAATCGATGCCCGAAACATGTCGCACAAAGAAGAGTGGCTCCAGATAAAATATTTTAATCCATAGTCAACTCAGTAGGCCTATATACAAATTCGTGGTATTCAGTTAAAAGAAAAGTAAAATTAGTTTATACGAGGGCTCAATGACAGTTACAGGTTTACAGACAGCGGCGCCGGTTGTATGGATCCCCCAAGAAAGTTTTGGAATATTTGACAGTCGCAAACGCGTTTTTCTGCTATTCCAGTCCGTAAATATAGTGTTTTATTAGATTTCGGGCACTTTATTTTGCTAAGTATATGAAATAATATTTTTTTCACTTCACCCGTCTGCCCGAACAGTCAGCTTGCCCCCTGCTCCCCCCACCCCCGCCTGGCTCGTACGCCTATGTGATTAAAACACAGACCCTGTTTCGTTTCGTTTTTATAGTTCAAAATTTCGTTTTACTTGTCTTCACCACACGAGGACTCAGACTAGTAATTATTTGGCCATTGACTTCAATGTTAAATGGCTGTAAGATCACAGACTGTAGCTTTTTGCTCAACATTCCGTAGGTTCCAATCTTTATATGCCTCATTTGGCAATCTCCTCATCATAAATTTGTAGGGGGTTGACCGTTTAGATTTTTTGCTACGGGGATTTGAAGTTGACTGGAGTGAAAATCTCACTTCCGACACAATGATTGCTCTGCAGAAAGACACTTTACACATCCCTCCGCTGTAATATCATCTATTTTACCCAAAACTGCTAAGCAATTGCAAATTTGATCCCTTATCTCCACTTCCAGACCAAAACGTCAACCCAAAAAGGCAGGAAGGGGGGAGAAAAAAAATTAAGGGAAAAATTGTCTATTTATAACTCGCACTACATTCGTCAATCATGAAATAAGGGGAAATAATTACTAGTCTTAGTCCACTAGGATCTAGAACAGTTGTCATATAACATACGTTCTAGTTGAGGAATAAGCCAATGAAACTATCTGTTACGGGTACGGCAAGTTCTTAGCGTACCCTGTGCAGAACCGTTGGTAAAGCCCTAGAGACGTCAACGCTGATTGATTACTCAATGGCTGAGGCCGGAGGGTCAAAAGTCGCTCATATGACCCCCGACACGACCTTCCAGTACGACTGGTCAGATCTTCATGTAGTGTAGGCCATCGACAGTATAAAAAATAAAGGAAATATAGATCTGTATTCTATTCAAATTGAATTCCAACTGACAAGGGTTATATTACGTACACGTATACGCTACTAACGTGTACTCAGGACCTAGGAATTTTCTTCCATCCCAAACTACATCCAGATGAACTCTTTCAGCTAACTCCCGGCACCTCCTAGTTAGCTAGAAGGGGGATGAATGGGTTTTAATGTTCACTCGACACAATCTAGGTCATTTCGGGACTAACACGCGGTTCAATTGCATACCAAACCTTCGCTTGCATGTAGTTGTCTTTAGTACTGGGAGGAAACCGAAGGACTCAGAGAAAACCCACGCGGTTCGACAAGCGATCCTACGCCTTGTCATGTGCAATCGAAGAGTCGACACAACGCCACTTGACTGAAACCATTCGCCACCCACCCCACCATTTAGTTAGCGAGATAGCGCCTAGATAAAACATGATAAAACACATGACTTGCTTCTATATATTTAGACCTGAAAACACGTGTTGTTTCTTTAAGGTACATGTTTAGTGCTGTAGAACCCGGGCTGATCCTCAGCTGACCGTGTTAAAACAATACAAATGATTGCCACACCCCAATATAATGTATTACGTATTAGAAATATGTGTTATAGGATTTCTACGTAGTAAAGTTTTATACTACGGAATAACAAGACTTGTAGAGAATGCTGATCAAGTACAAGGTCACCGCCTAAACCCAGTATTTTCTATTGTTTTGGATTTATAGTTATACAATGTATTAATACGCTAAAGTACATTTACAAAAAAAGGCATTTCTGAGTTATTTGACACCGATGGTTTTCGCAAGCCAAGATTGAGCATAACAAAGTATTTTACCAATCCGATTCTATTTCGTTTCATTTTTGATAATTCAAAATTTCGTTCCGCTTATCTTTACTACACTAGGATCTGGAAAAGTTGTTATATAACCCGCGTTCTGGATGACTGGATGGATTAGGACGAAACAGTCTGTTGCAACGCAACAAGTTCTATGGGTATCCTACTAGACACATCAACGCTGCCTGTTTAATCAAAAAAAAACAAAAAAAAAAAATATATAGATCTGTATTATAATCAGGGTGGTATTTTATTGAAATTTGCTTCGTCCCGAACTATAGATCTAAGGCCATGAATAAACATACCCTAGCCCGTGCACAATACGCATTTACACCATTATTATATCGCGCTCTGTTCTGCAATTATCTGTGTTTAGTGTTGGACATATTCTTGGTCTGTGTTGACGTCATATCACTACTATCACTCCTCACCCAGCTCGAAAGAAATAAAATCTAAAGCAAAATGAAATGTGGTTTAAAATAGCATTATGCAAGAGCAAAATCTGCTTATTACAGGTCTCTCCTTAGGCCTGAAATGTTATCTAAATAATCAATTAGATATTAATTAACATATCCAGACCATAATAAACTCTTGATGTCAAGGCTAGCCTTCGATGTTGGCGGATTAAAATCATATATGCCGCTTAATGGCCGTTGATAATTAAATCAATCAAGTGGATAATCGAGACGATGCTGTTTATATTAATGATTTGGGTGATGATGACCGAGGCTATGTGAATATTTCAAACGCTTTTTTCTCGGCTAATAGTGGATCAATTTGACTGAAATTTTCAGCAAATTATCTTTACACTATCTTGTTTTTAACTATTATAGTGAGAACTGCCATCTCTTTATCTTATCTCCCATAATGTATCTTTAACGTTCTACAGTTCTACTCCTGTTGGGCTAATGAAGACGGGCATACGTCATACAGTGTGTTATATGAGTGAAATTTTGCCCGGAAAGAGACACTATATATATACGGCCTACTCTTATATGGAATTCCAACTGCCTATGGATCTTTTACGTGTACGCCAATCTGTACAGGGGACCTCGTTTGTTCCTCCTATCCGAGCGAGTAGACAGTTGTTCTTGCCAGGCCCTCCATCCTGCACGACTGACAGGAGGAAACAAGGTCGGAATATTACGATGAACTTACTTGGCCAATGCCAGGTCGGAAGAGCAAATACCCTCGCCAAACAAAACAATCAAGGCGTTTGCAACGTTAAGGGATCAAATTTATTTGAGCAAATGTCGTCAGTGATAAAATACAATGACCATATTATATTAGTGGTAATATGTAATATGATACAAAAACTTGGGGATATTCTGATACAATTTATTCACTGAACAAATGGAAGTATCTACAAATGACTGATTAACCTCCTAAAGGAAAATAAATTGTGTGACGACATATAAATATAGAGTTTTTTTATGATTTGAATATAGAGGGTTTTTATGATATACATGTAGAGTTTTTGGTGTAGGTTATGACTGGGGCTGGGGTAAATCCTTGTTGACGGAATATAGGAATTTTGACGGGGATATAGAGTTTGTGGTCGGGATATAGAGATGTTATAGTGACCAAAAGATCCGAGAAATCTTGATGACTAGAACTTATATAACGTGCCACAAACACCAAACCCCCGTTCCAAATTTTGTAGGTTATAGTCTTGGAAAACACCTCGTTATGTGAAGCTCTTCTGGAGGCGACAATCAGTCATAACATTCACAGTACCATTTGGACTGTCAGGATTAACCAATCAGTCATAACATTCACAGTACCATCTAGACTGTCTGGAAAAACAATAACCATCCCCGTAACACTGTACATAGCACGACTGGTCACACGTCTGTTCATCAAAATAGTAATCATATCTTCTTCCTGAAACTAGACAAATGAAATGAAATGAAATGAAATGGGGTTTAACGTCCTACTCTTTTGCACCTAACCTGGACTAATGGAAGACAGGCATACGCCATACAGTGTGCTATGAGAGAAATTTTGCCCGGGCAGCGGCGCAACGGCCTACCCTTATATCGAATTCCAACTGCCAAGGGATCTTCTACGTGCACTCCAATGTGTACACGGGACCCCGGTTTTTCGTCCCATCCGAACGACTAGACAGCTGTCCTTGTTAGGCCCTCCTTCTGCATCACTGACAAGGAAAAACCACGCTGGAAAATCGAGATGAACTTTCTCGGCCAATGCAGGGATTGAACACCCGACCTCCAGGCTAGCGAACCAGTGCCTTATTCACTTAGCCAGCGTGATCCCCTGAAACGAGAGAGAGAGAGAGAGAGAGAGAGAGAGAGAGAGAGAGAGAGAGAGAGAGAGAGAGAGGTGGGTTTAACGTCACCTCGACACAAACTAGGTCATTTCGGGACTAACATATGGTTTAATTTTATTTCAATAATTCGCTTGCGCGTAGGGGTCTTTAGCAGTGGGAGGAAACCGGAGTGCCCGGAGGAAACCCACGAGGTTGAGAAGGCGCCCCTATCTCCATGCCACATACGCTCACACCAGGGCTCGAAACCACAGCCGCAAGCCAGAGGTGGCCGGCCAGCTAGAGGTCGAAGCGCGGCACTCTAGACCACTAGGCCATCCCAACCCCCTGAGGTTTAACTGACTACTGCTGTCCCACGACTGGACCAATGAAGACGGTCATACGTTATACAGTGGGATATGAAGGAACTATATCGATTTCCAACTGACAAGGGATCTTTTACATGCACGCCAATGTATACACAGGAATTCGGTTTTTCGTCCCATCCGAACGACTAGACAGCTGTCCCTGCCAAACCCTCCACCCTGCTGCACTGACAGGGGGTGGTCGAGCACGCTGTAAAATCCCGATAAACTTTCTCGCTCAGCATCGGGAGCGAATCCGCGACCTACTCACTTAGCCACCTGACCCCGGGAAATTAAAGAGAAATGGTATCAAGTGGTATGTATAGAGAAAACAAAGATACAATAGATACTCACCATCACATGTGTAAAGTAAAACCAGGAATAAAACCATTACTATTATAAATCGCTGCATTCTGATGGTTTATCTGGTTCTATAATATCCAAAGATATAATGCTAACGATGTATTTGTTCCTACAATATACTATAAATATAAAGCTAACGGTGTATTTGTTTCTACAATATATTATATAATATAACGTTAACGGTTAAATGGTATAACCGGCTGTATTTAATTCTTCTAATTTATATCAACCAAACAGGATTTAAGTGACGTAATTAATAGCACTGACCTTCTTTTTTCAGTGCGAAGATAAACAAACAATTGAAAGTGTAGTGACATGTTTGTACCAGGATATAGATGACTTTGTTTTGATAAATAAAACAGATGTACAAATCGAGTTTAACGTCCTACTGTTCTTCTCCAACAGGAATAATGAAGACGGACATACGACATACAGTGTGCTATATGAGGGAGAGAGAGTGATAGAGAGAGAGAGATGGGGTTTAACGCCCACGCGACACAAACTAGGTCATTTCGGGACTAACATATGGTATAATTTTATGTCCATAATTCGCTTGCGCGTAGGGGTCTATAGCAGTCGGAGGAAACCGGAAGACTCGGACAAAACTCACGAGGTTGGGCAGGCGACCCTACTCCTTGCCACGTACAACCGGGGAATCCAAACCACGCCAGTTGACTCAATGACAGACTTTATGATACAGCGCGCACACACTAATCATCTAGACACCCAACCCCCCTCAATGACGGGCATTATGCATGAACAGCGGTAGTACGGCTTGTTCTTACAACGAATTCCAACTGCCAATTAGGGTTATTTTACGTGCACGCCGTATATAATTGGGACGGTGGAAATGAAGCGATGGTAATCAGTGTTTAGCGAATGACTTTCTATTATTTGTACGCCATCATCTTTACAATATATGGGAGCTACGGTGGCTAAGTGAGTAAGACACTGCATGGCTTGCTAGGCTGGAGGTCGTGGGTTCGCTCCCGGTATTGGCCGAGAAAGTTCATCAGGATATTCCGGTGTGCGTTCCCCTTATCCGGTGGGCCGAAAACAGAGGTCTCGTTTACCCATTGGCGTGCGCGTAAAAAATTCCCTTGCAAGTTCTAATTCGATATAAGAGTCAGCCAGAGCGCCGCTGTCCGGGCAAAGTTTTCATCATAGCAGACTGTGTTGTGTTTGTCCGTCTTAATTAGCCCAGACGGAACATTTAATTTCATATCATTTATTTGAAGTATATATAACTGAATGTAGCCAAAGTTACTGTAGAGTTCTCGGCGTTTATAATTTATAATTTCTAGCACACTGTGTGGCGTATATTCATCTATACGTTATCCCGATATGGTTAAAACGAATTTCATTTCATGACCTCTACATTGTTTTTGGCAAACTACAAATCACTGTAAACAGATTTGAGATAAATATAGACCAAACCAGTTATACGTCAATTCTAATACGCAATATAACATTCAAACGTAGCTCACCCTTAAACTGCGCAATAAATATCGGAACTATTATTACTTTCCCCGGGTGCATGGAGCGAACAATGCTAGGACTGATTCCCAAAGGACCGAGTTCCTTTTGGAATTGTCTTTGAGCAGACAATGTCCGCTGACAGTTCCTGTCCGGCCTTATATAGCCGCAATATGAATATACGGTAAAATAACGCTCTTCCCCACCTATTTTCTCAGGCTGTTTAAGGGGCAAAATGTTGCCGCGAGTAATTCCAGTGATAGTTCTTTTTGTATTCAACTGCACAAGCAGCGTATGCGACTGGGAAACATTCCTTTCGGCATAGTTTCTGGATGGATAATGTTTTCTGGCCAGCCCCAACCCTACTTATGTATTAAAGGGACAATAACATTCTTGCTGGCTTGGAAGCTCAAGAAAATAAATAATACCCTTATTCTAAGTACTAGATGTTTAAGTGTCCTACCTGTTGTGTAAATTATTTACTTGTCCAGAGGGTTCGAAAATATCTTAAAATCCAAATCACATTTGAAAAGGTTTACGTTAGACTTTACAAATTAATTGGTTGAATTTTTCCATTTTTTTAAAATAGGTGTGTTAAGATGAAATTTATATCATCAATTAACTAGAATATTGTAAAATAATACGATTTGTTGACCAGAATGAAGATTGGGACATATTATTTAGTTACAACAAGAGTGTTATTGGGGCTTTAAGCTGCAATATAAAAATACCGGTCATACGGACTCTACCTACACCTTTGTTCTAAGACTATTTGGGAGTCCTTACCTGGATGTTCCACTGTATAAATCTGTGTCAAATATGTCGGTCGTTATATTGGTCGACATTCCATATGTACGTCCGTTGTCGTCACCGCCATAGCACCCAAGGGTATTAAAATACAATGTCTTATTACTGCTTGACTATAATATGTACCAATGACAACAAGTTGATCACCCGCCATATTGTTTTCACTCGTTGAGGAAATATCAGCTCACAATACCCACTAGTTCCAACATTTCCCGTCGTTTTTATTGCCAACGAGACTTTTCTGATAATTATACATCTACCAATGTAATTAAATTTGTCATTTTACAGCGGTATTAATGGCAAATCAAACGTGAAGCGCTATCAATTAGCAGTTATCAACTTTGTCGGACCGGGAGTAACACGAAATGACGTCAGCGACATCGTGTTGGGGAAACCCGTATATTTGATTGATCGTGGCGTTTTACTAAAACTAAAATTGACTTTCATCTGACCGTGAATTAAAAATCTCAGAATGACAACTGAATACCCTCATTGGTGTGTAACATGCTTAGGAAAATTTAATTGATCTCTCAGACAGTCATATAAAGTGATACAATATGAGTATAATATTTTATACGAAAAATATTTTGCTTTTTAAAGTGACAATTAATAAAGTGCTCTGTAAAGCCCCCGTCAGACCGGCGTGGTGTCCTTACTGCGCTGCTGCGACCGTATATACCGCGACCAGAAAATGCACAAAATGCAAACGTGAATACAAAGCGAGAAAATTCCCCAAATATTACAAACATGAAAAAGTCGCCTATTCAAAGCTTTCCGGGTCAGATCACAGAACCATGTTTAAAACAAACGACATGTTTCGGCGACCAATGGCGATCGTGGAGACTGCAGCACGATATCGGGCGTCTCAACAACGTTTTCACCACGCTAATGACGATCTTGACGCGCTGTGAGACTATTTTCCGTCACCGTAGCGGTGCAGTAAGGACACCACTCCGCTCTAATGGGGTATTACTTTCATCAAATTGAATGATTATTTAGATGCATAGAACTTATTGACCGCAGCAATAAAAGGTCAAGGGGTAGCAAAAACTCAAAACCACGACGCAAAGCTCGCCATTACCCCCCCCCCCCCCACTGCTCCTGTCCTTATCAGATTCCAACTCATATTATTTCTACAGACTTTAAAGGAGCCAAATCCCTAATATTTGGGCTCTAGAAATTGACACAAATGGGTAACAACTCATATAATAACATAATATGAATATATATAAACTGATTTACATTCAATCGTTTCTGTTTTACTGTAATATCTAATCAGTTATGTTGGGCGAAATACGCCCGAATTCTCAATCGAATGGCAATCTCTAGCGTCTGGTTACTCCAGTCTACACCGATAATATTTATTACGCATCATGCTCTCCATGAATTGGACATAAAACTCCAGGAACGAACGGATAAGAATATGACGTCACATTTTGACAAGACTTGTGGAAATATGTCTAGCGTCGTTCTTCGAGTCCCTTGGTACAAATGGCGCTAAAACGCATTATGGTACACGATTCGTGACCCAATGGTAAAAAGTTTATTTTGTCTTACATATTGGGTATTAGAAGCACATCTTTTCCCGGTAAGATCACAGCATCAAGGTTGATTTAAATTGACAAATAATTCATGTTTTCAATGTTTAAAACGGCAATTTCATATTTTTTAGTTATATTTTTAAAATATATTAAAATAAAGCCTTAAAATAGATGGTATCTATAAACAGGCCTATACCTTGTTAAAGAATAATCCTATAATTCACTGTTGCCAGTTGAGAAATTGGCAAAAATATCATTTTCAACTTCAAATTCAAACGTTTGAAGACATCTATTGCATGAGGGGGGTGGGAAAACCAAGTAGGTAATTGTGTTATTATTTCTGATGTGAAAGATGTTTAAGTGTGGAAAAAATGCCTATGCGCTCTGATTGTATAATATAGTGAGTTGACAACCTATTGAGCAAAAGACATAGAAATAAATATGTTTTGACTCTCTTAGAAAATATGAAATTATCACTTTAAGACTTTGGATGAACTAAGTTGAGAGTTATCTACTTTTAGACTGCCCCTTTCTCATCGGAATACGCACTGATCCCATATATCATAGAACGCCAGTCCATTCTTTTGTTTGTAACGTCTGCGACAGTAACCGGCCGTCTCAGGTTTCGGCTGATATCTATAGTGTTTTCGGGCATCGATCATTATATGTTTCGCCTATTTATTGTAAACCGTTATTTTTCTTATTTAAATTGACTAATGAATTTAAAATATTAAAAATCGGTGTAAAATACCTTGTCTATATAGTGCAGGTTAGAGTAGTCACTCTGCTTTATGGCAGCATTTTTGTTTTTTGTTTGTTTCTATATGGACAAATAGACAGATAGTTACGTATTTGTAACCTTAAACTGTGTTAAGACGGAAGATATCAGCAGTGGAACCATTTCTATTAGACAGACAGCAACAACACGGTGGCGTTCCGTACAACAATATTAATGGCCCGTTTTTGTAACTTCAGGAGCTTGATGACTATATAATATATATATAGGCTACTATATATAATTAAAAGGACATATTCATTTTCACCCGACAAACGTGTACACGCCTGGTTGTGTTCTGGAGCTCTCAGTCTCTAGACAAATTTCACATAACGGGTGGGTTAATAGACTGTTACAAACAAAAACAAAACGGAATTCCTTTGACCGCATTTCGTGTTCTCTTGCTTGGCTGCTCTGCGCGAGCATGTCACGTGACTCACATTAGTCAAAACGTAACCCATTTCTATGTGTAAACATATAGCCACTGTTAGAGAAAGAAAAATGCATGTTCAGTTATAAAGCCTGCTATATTATAAACACGGTCTATATTTACTCTTAACACAGTTTGGAATATGACGGACGAAAATTCAACTAAGGTAACTACTTTTCAAATTCAACGTCAATACTCAATGGCACTGTCAGTGCCAGTGACTGAGTGGATCAATTATTTGTTGTTCTATTTCTACTTCTACCTCTACCTATAAAGCTAGTAGTAGCGTGAAACTCTGATTTTGGCACACAACAGGACAGACGCTTCTACCATGGACCTTATAATACAAGGTCCATGCTTCTACGAAATTGTTATTTTGTTCTTGTAAAGTCTGAGTTTTGGAATTACCGAGGCATTTCGTGTTGGCCCGTGTTATTGGATTGTCATTGTGTATTATTCGGTGATTCGACGCGCCCCTATCATGGCATTAACATTGGGTGGCAATGCCAATTGCTGAAAATACCTGTACGCCCCAGGGTTTTATTTTCATATGTTTTAAATACAGATATTGGATTTAAATGCCCCGCCCCTTTATTTGTACATCTTTTATTGACCAATCGTATAACTAAGTATTCAGTCATCAGAGGCGGTGGACGTAACTTGACCTGAGGCCTGGCCCACTGCCAAAACACTGACAACCAAATAAAGAAGGGTTGAATGTAAGCAATGAGTGAGATTGGAACAAAAACATTATTGTTAGAATTTGTTCCAGTAATAATGCTGGGGCCCCCTATTCTGAAGTTGAAACCTGCAAATTGTCATTTACCTTAAAGTAGGGGGATCACAGTGGCTAAGTGGGTAAGACGCTGGCTCGCTAGACAGGAGTTGACAGCTGTCTAGTCATTTGGATGGTACGGAAAACAGATCTCCCATGTACACATTGGTATGCACATAAAAGATCTCATGGCAGTTGGAATTCGATATAAGAGTAGGCCATATCGCTGCTGCCAAGGCAAAATTTCCCTCATAGCACACTGTATGACATATGCCTGTCTTCATTAGCCCAGTTAAGGAGCAGCTAGAACAGTAGAACGTTAAACCTCATTTCATTTCATTTCATTAAGGTTGTGTCTGTGTTGGGGTGGGAGGGGGGGATAATAGAAAATAGTTCAAAGAAATGTAAAAAATTGAAATAATGTTCCCCTACTCGATTAACCCCCCTGCACATGCCCTCTGGAAATCCCTCTCCCCCCTAATATACCCTGATTTGCAATTTTTTTTCAATTTCGAGCTGTAATAACATCAGATAGTGGCTAATAAGACGACGTCATAGAGAAGCATACAGTGTACAGTCGCGGTCCGATATAGAACTACAATAGCTTGAAACCCTTGGTAGACAATATGTATACAATATACATTGCAACAGATATAACTCTCTTCCTTCACTTGGTAGTAAAAAATAGAAGCAGTAGGTCACAGGCCCACCAATAATAGAATGTAATTTATTAAGTAGATAACCAGATAAATAGACAAACTGTAACAATATTTACCCTGGTGGGATTATACTTACGTGGTGACGGACTATACACATGTCATAAAAAGTTCTCTTAGACAGGAGGCCTTGAAATGGAGAGAACAAGATATTGGGGCTAAAAATCTGCTAGAATTAATGCCAAGTTGCCATATTCGATTTTCTTAAATTATTTTTGAAGCCATATCTGTAAGCCACTAAATGATGTTATTCAAGCCCAAAATTGAAAAAAATCTGAAACCAGCGGTAATTTAGAGGAGGTAAAATATTCAGAGGGCATGTACAGGGGGTTAATGGGGTCGGGAACAACATTTCATTTTTTAGATTTTTGCGGGGTGCAATATTCCCCAATATTTTAAGCCGAGGTTCATGTTGAAAAGCGTTAAAATCGAAAATATTAACCCCACCTATAAAGGGAGCCATGGTGCCTAAGTGAGTAATTAGCCTGGAGGTTGCAATTCTCTCGGTGTTGGCTGAGAAAGTTCACAAAGATTTTTCCGGCATGGTTTCCCTTTGTCAGCGTTGATGTTTCTAGTAGGATACCCAAAGTTCTGTGAATCGTACTCCAAGAATTCACCGTAATGGACTGTTTCATTGGCTAATCCCTCGCATCAACCAGAGCTGAGTGTAGTAAAGTCAGGTAAAACGAAATTTGGAACTATAAAAAGCGAAATAGGACATGTGTTTCGATCAGATTGTTTTTTTTAACAATAATTAAGGATGACAAATTAGGTACAGTTTGAATTGCGTGACAATCAGTGTTTCAACCTGATGAATTTATTTGATGTAATGTGGGTCTACAGTACAATTGTCTTCTAACTTTTCATTATCGGGTACTTCATGTGTCAGTCTCATTCAATTTAGTTAATGAAATAAACCAAAATGCCAATTCACATAATACATCAATAATACAATACATAATACCATAATATCCTGTAACTCAAATAACATGCACTTTTGGCAAAGACTATTATACTTGTTTACGACAAGTGTCGTAAACTTAAATGTCGTAAAATTAACATTGATTCGTGTGACTACAGTTTCATTCATTCATTATTGGAGTTTCAGTTGCATTCAATTCCAGGTCATGGAAAATGGTTTGGCTGAAAATGATTCCGAAGACAAAGATGAGAAAGTAAAAGTAGTGATCAAAGATGAATTCTGTGATCCAGATAATCCAGTAGCTATTAAATTCCAAGACATCAGTGCTGCGGCTTATAAGATAAAAGGGGGAATACAAAAAACTCCATGCACAGTAAGTATCCCAAATATGTAAATAAGAGGAAGAGAGAAATGAGGTTTTAACACATCCACTCAACAAAAGCTAGGTCATTTGGGGACTAACATAATATGATTTAATTTTATTTCAATAATTTGTTTGCCCATAGGGGTCATTAGCAGTGGGAGGAAACTGAGAGGACCCAGAGAAACCCACAAGGTTGGACAGGCGACCCTTCTCCTTGTCATGTACAACCAGGGAATCGAAACCCCACCAGTTCATGATGCAACCATTCAGCCATCCCCACCCCCCCATGTAAATAAGCATCGACAGGTTTTGGGAAGGATGGTTTAATGTTTGCCAAGGATATTACATAAACAATAACAACAGCCAGTTGGTATGTTGACATATTATGTATTCCAGGCTACAGTTTTCAACACATTTTTTACAAATTTGGGTCATGAGAGGACAAAGTACTAACCCTATCCACATTCATCATTGACAGTTGATGACAGAAGGAATTCTATGAATTTGAGGGGTTTTGGATGCCTGAATTGTTAACACTGTATCATAATGTCTCTCATTGTGTCGATGCTGGCATGGTTTCGATTTCCTGGTTGTATGTGCGTGACAAGGAGTAGGGTCGCTTGTCCAAAGCCATGGGTTTGTCTGGGTCCTCCTGTTCCCTCCCACTGTCGATTATCGATTTTGACGTTAAATCATCCATCGCAAAATGTAATCAAATCCAATAAATACAGCAGGCTAGCGATGACATCGAGAATTGAATATGGTCTGGATAAGTTAATTAATGTCTAATTAATAATTTAGATAACATTTCATGCCTAAAGAAAAGACTTGCAGATGTAGCTCTTGCATAATGTACATTTATCTATAACTCTTGAATGCTCCTCTTCATGATAGATATCACAGATGTCCAATTTTGCAGAAATGACAATATACTTCAAAAAAGAATTTCTGCAATATACTGGAAGGTAAGTGAAATATTTGTCTTTCCTTTATATAATTTTTATAGAGCATATATAATTATCATATATAATATCATATGTATGTAGGCACACTGTTTAATGGGCCAAGGGGATCACAGTTGCTAAGAGAGCAAGTCGCTGGCTAGCTAGCCTGGAGGTCAGGTGTTTGTCCAGATTTTCCGGCATCGTTTCTCCTTGTCAGTGATGCAAGACGGAGGGCCTGACAAGGACAGCTGTCTAGTTGTTGGAATGGGACAAAAGGCCGAGGTCCTGTGTACAAGATCACTTGGCAGTTGGAATACGATATAAGAGTAGGCTGTGGTGCTGCTGCCCAAGAAAAATTTCCCTCATAGCACATGTATGGCTTATGCTCATCTTCATTAGCCCAGGTTAGGAACAGAAGAGTAGGACGTTAAACTCCATTTAATTCTATTTCTTTTGTAATGGGCCAGACGATTTACTCCATACTAGCCAAAATTAGCTATCTAAAAAATGATTCAAAATTGAATTTGTATATAGTCCATATTCAATGTTTATGTGTATTAATGTCACATCTTTGGTCAAGTAGCAGACAAGGCAGGATGTCTTAATTCTTTTTAGAACACCAGGTAGAAAACACCTCAGAGTTGATGACATTTTGGTGGGTTGAAATTTATCTTAATTATTTGATTGATTACCTATTTTGACTATCAGAGTTGATGATTTTGCCACAAAGTCTTTTCCAAAAAAAAGGTATCCCGTAATGAAATGAAATTCTGGTTTAGCGTCCTACTGTTCTGCTACGACTTGGCTAATGAAGATGGCTACGAGGGACAACTAGAACTATGGCATACTCTTATAACGAATTCAAAATGCCAAGGGATCTTTTACATGCACACCAGTCAATGTATACACAGGACCTTGTTTTAATGTGCCATCCAAATGACTAAACAGCTGTCCTTGTCTGGAATCTATCCTGCACCACTGACAGGAAAAGCCATGTCCAAAAATCCTAATGAACTTTCTCAAACATTGCAGGGATCGAACATGCTTACTTCAAGGCTAGTTAGCCAGCGTCTTATCCACTTGGCCATGATGACTCCCAGACTATTTCGAAATATCCCATAATTTTTCCCCATTGGTCATGGGGAGTTAGATGGTTGAATAGTCAGCATGTGCACGCAGTATCATAAGATCTGTCATTTAATCAACTGGTTGTCATTTAGTCAACTGGTGTGGTATCGATTGCCCGGTTGTACGTGACAAAGTGTAGGGTAACTTGTCCAACCTCATGGGTTTTCTCCGGGTCCTCCGGTATTCACCTATTGTTACAGATCCAGAAGCAAAATATTGAAATAGAATTCAACCATATGTTAGTCCCGAAATGATGTAGTTTCTGTCATGTGGATGTTAAACCCCATTTCTCCGTCTTATTTCAGTTTTAAAGAAAGAGGTGCTAGATATACGTTATTAATGTTGTCACAGGTAAATATTACTTCATTTAACTTCTAATTCACCTTTATCATCTTCGGTTGATGTTGTGTTCTGTTCCATGTTTAACCAAAACTAAATGGTTTGAATTGCATTGGTCATTAATTAGCACAAATTAGCACCAATATTATATTGGTCGTAACTATTATATTGGTTTAACTACACATACATCTGTAAATTAAAATCTGTTATATTAAAATAACTCTTAGTTACATAATAAATAAAAATCTATTCCCTGGTATATAGAAATAACTCATAGTTACATGATAAATCAAAATAACTCATAGTTACACCACCAATAAATTAAAGTCTATTATAGTAAAATAATTCATAATTACTCCACCAATTCTATTATAATAACGTTTTTTCAAGAATGTTCCAAATTTTGCCAAAAGTGATGCAAATAGTAATGTAATGTTGAGAGATTGGACTCTATGATATACTGCAGTACTTGCATCAGGTTTCCATGGGGATGAATTAAATGAATGATGAGCCTTCACTGAGACCTCACAACGCTATATATATATATATATATATATATATATATATATATATTAAAGTAAATAAAGTACAAGTACTTCTTTGTTTACGGTAGATAATGCATAAAAAAATAGAAAAATACGTCCAGGTAAAAAATTCTCCACTTTACTTCATTCTGACATACATTAAATTATATAAGCTAGCTGTCTGCCCTCTATAGGCGTCTTCAGATATTAATAATGTATACAAAATATTGCAAATACGATACATATATATATTCTTAGAACAATAGATTTCCATGACAATGGATTATAAATAATATTAAGTAACATATAACAAAAGGTTAAAGGTATATAATACATAACTTGACATTAAACTACATAATCTTCCTGGTATAATTAGACAATAGAACCATACAGAAGTAAAGAGATTAAGAAAATGTCAATAGATCAATTATGTAATATGGTTGTAAACTTGTTTATATTCACCTTATTCTCTAATAAACTGACTATAGAGAAATAGAGATATACAGGGTTTAAAATCCCCTTAAATGGTGTTGAAGTAAAAAGTGTAAAAATATATATTAAGATTTTATTTAAAATTAGAATATTAACACGGTGGGAAGGGGGCAAATTAAGCATTTAAATCCGGTTTGAACCGGTCAATAAAGTGTGATTCCATATTCCTTCTTTTGATAGTATTGTCAATATTGACTTTATAAAAAGGAAAAATACTGAATTTAATATTTAAATTCTTAGCACATGTATTTAGATGTTTGGACACTTTCAAGACCGGATTAGCTTGTAAACTCTGTTGCCTATGAACTCGGATACGTGCGCGTAATTCAGTTGAGCACTCGCCTATGTAAATCTTCATACAATTATTACAAATAAGAACATAAATTAAATTTTTAGTACTACAATTCATATTATGATTAATCCTAAATGTATAATTAGTATTAGAAAAGGTGAATTTACTATTAATTATCATATGTTGGCAACATTTACAAAGTGGGCTATGGCACTTCGAAGTAGTAAAAGTTCCATTATTAGAAGTTTGAAACTTAGCTCTAGTGAGTAACTTTTTAAGGCTAGGGGGCTGACGTTTACTATTAATTAATTCTATGCCGTGAAATTGATTATGAAGATTATCATTAGAAAGGAGAACATTCTTAGTATCATAAATATATTGAAAAAAATTATTATGTCTAGGATTATATGTCGAAATAAAGGTAATACAAGAAGAGATATTCTTTTCTTTTGGCGTTCTTAATTCTTCAGTAGTTAGGCCCCTAGCTTTATCAATACCTATATTAATAACCCCAAGTGGATAATCTTTTTTCAATAAATTGGATCTCAATTCATTAAGTCGTTGAATTCTGAGATCTTCGTTTATAATAATAGTGCATAGTTTTCTGGCAAGAGAAAAGGGTATATTATTTTTGACATGACGGGGGTGACATGATTTATATGATAAATAGTTTTTAGTATCTGTTTCTTTGGAGTAAATATCTGTAATGATTTGATTGTTAAATCTCTTAACGAGAACATCTAAAAAAGCAATTTCCTTATAACTAGTTTCAATAGTGAATTTAATATTAATATCTAAGTCATTTAAAATTTGGTGCAAATCTGCTATATGGCCGAGATTGGTTTTCCAAATGAGGAAGACGTCGTCTAAATATCTTTTAAAATTTTCTTCGATGTAGTTTCTATAGTTAGTACCAAATTTGTTTTCAGTTATTGTATATAATTTTTCTTCTAAGAATCCCATAACGAGGTTGCTAAGGTCAGGTGAACACACTGAGCCCATAGCACAGCCTTTAATTTGTATAAAATTACGTTTTCCGAATTCGAAAGTATTATTCCTAAGAATAATATCGATAGCTTTTAAAATAAAGGTTTTTGAAAAACGGGGATTTCGAAGTACAGGTAATCTATCTATCCAATAACTGACTGCCTCTAGGCACAAATTATGTGAGATATTGCTATAGAGACTACAGACATCCAATGTTACAAATATTTCCCCATCGTTTATTTCCTGAGGTAGTTTATTAAGGAAGTCAATGTCATCCTTTATATATGATTTAACTCTAGGGACAAAGGGTTTTAAAAGAATATCAATTAAATAGGATAATCTATTTGTGGCACACGACGTCCCAGCTATAATTGGCCTAAAGGTAAGATCACACGGTCTATTGATCATAACATATTCGCTATTTTGTTCTATGACCCTATTTTTAATTAAATCCGATTTGTGTATTTTTGGAAGGCCATAGAATTTACTAGCTTTACAATCAAATTTGGTTAAGAACTGTTTTTCATTTTCTGTTAAACCGTGGCCTTCTTTTTCAATTAAAATATTAATTAGCGTTAAGGTCCCTTTGTCCCTATTTGAATCTATTTCAAGATAAGTACTTCTATCTTCTAAAATATTGAGGATCTTAGATTCATAAAAGTCTATATCCATTATAACTATGGCCCCGCCTTTGTCCGATTCTTTGATGATAATAGAATCATTATTCTGTAAGCTGTTAATTGCTTTATACTCGTCGTTGTTAATATTATTTCTCACATTTTTCTTCTCTGGTAGGGGTAAATCATTTAGAAAATCGATGTATTTGTCTAAAGTTTTATCCTTTCCGCGACGTGGATTATAACAACTCTTATTGCGCACTAATTCCTCTTTAGAATAGTTTAAATCCCCGAATTCTTCCCGCAATCTTAGTTTTCGACAGAAATTTTTTACATCACATTTGAGTTCACACATATTGGTTTTAGGCGTAGGTGTGAATTTCAACCCCCTTTGCAAAAGTAAAATTTCAATTTCAGTAAAATTATGGGAAGAAATATTAATAATTTTAGGATTTAATTTCTCCTTTTTGATAGATTCCGTTGATCGTTCCTCTGTTGAGATTCTTTCCTCTGATATTTTTCCTGTTGGTTCCCTCCTTGTTGATATCTCTTGTGTTTGTAGTCTCTGTTTTGATATTCCCTGTCTTGATATCTGTCCCATTGTTGATCCTCCCCTTGTTGGTATTTCCTCTGTTCGTATTTCCTCTCTTGATATATATATATATATATATATATATATTCGTTGGACCTAAGGAGAGCGGCCAGGGTGCTGCTATGGTTGCCTCATCTGATTTTCATATTGCGCAACTTGTACGACGTAAGGAGGACGCCAAGGATGCTGCTATGGTTTCGTCACCTGATGTACATGTTGCATAGGTGTGAGCTAGCTTCATTACAGTCTTTACCTATTACCAAGATTCTTGGCAAAAGAAACAATTTTATCAAAATTTAGCAACTTTTTTTGGCTTAAATTGTACACTCCACAAAGTGTTTTGTTTTTACACAGCCACATTTTTATGTGAATGTATATTATTGTTGCCCGGTGTTAACACCCGGGTCCGTCCAGACATCAGTCCACAATTTGTTTGTGGACACTCTACAAGTCACAATTTTCACAGAATTTGATAGTATAGGTTTATCTCCCAATGATCTTGTTGCCTTTTTGATATTGGCATGTATCAGTGCAAAACTTCATGGATTATGCCCCCTGATAGTAGGGCCTTCTCTAAATGGTCACAATTTTTGTCTAATTTGGATGAAATTTAAATTGCGTATTTATAAAGCAAAGATCTTGGATTAATAGCCCTGATTGAACTGAACGAAAATCGTGATTTTAGTTTTGGACCCTATAGAGGTCACAAATTATATTTGATTTAAAAAAAAGGTTCATATGTATGACCGTTACACCATAATTACAGCTAAAGTTGAGTTCAAATGTTGTAAATATCAGACAAAAATTTCACGTCAAATTGGCTGCTCGCCTATATGAAAATAGTGCTAAAGCATGTAGTATCAGGGTTGTGGATCCTCTAGAGGTCACAGATTTTATCTGATTTGGATGGAACTTAAATGTATGTTAATATCCCAACGATCTTAGTTCCTTTCAAAATTCACACATCTCAGACCGTAACTTTCTGGATTATTGCCCCTTATCGCCATATTAGTTTGTTCTCTGTCCATCTCTTGCAAAATGTGGATGTATCTTGCTTGTTTTAAATAGCCCTCATCTATGTTTATTTCAAATTTTCAGGAAAAGAAAAGATTAGGTGTGATTGCTGCCAGTGCTGGGAACCATGCGTTGGCTTTGAGTTACCATGGAAAGTTATTAGATATACCGGTGACAGTAGTAATGCCTAGAGTAGCACCATTAATGAAAGTTAATGCATGTGTTCATTATGGGGCTAATGTTATAGTACATGGTGATGATATTGGGGAGGTAAGAACCCACATTATAGTTGGTCTCTCTCTCTCTCTCTCTCTCTCTCTCTCTCTCTCTCTCTTCTTCCCTTTTGAATGCCCATTTTTATACGCCCACATTTTCATGTGGACGTATATTGTCGTCGCCCCTGTTCGTCCGTCCGTCCGTCCACAATTGTTTGTGAACAGTCTACAGGTCACAATTCTTATCCGATTTCAATGAAACTTAAAATATAGGTTTATCACCCTAAGATCTCGGTTCCTTTCGATATTGGCATGTATCCGACTGTAACTTCATGGGTTATGGCCCCTGATTGTACGTTTTTTAGCTTGTGAACAGTGTAGAGGTCACAATTTTGAACCGATTTGGATGAAACTTGACATGTATGTTTATATCCCAAAGATCTTGTTTCCTTTCGATATTTGCTCCCATCGGATCGTAACTTCCTGAATTATGGCCTCTGATTGTCCGAAAAATCACCCTTTTTAGCTTGTGGTCCCTCTGGAGGTCAAAATTGTCATCCGATTTAAAAAAACGTTTGATCATATCACCGTTCCATAGTTATGAAGGTTGAGTTCGAATTTCGTGAAAATCAGACCAAAATTGACGGGCAAAATGGCCGCCGTTTGTACGCGAATAGTGTGAAAATATGTTATATCAAGGTTGTGGACCTTATAGAGGTCACAATTTTGAACCGATTTTGATGAAACTTGACATGTATGTTTATATCCCAAAGATCTTGTTTCCTTTCGATATTTGCTCCCATCGGATCGTAACTTCCTGAATTATGGCCCCTCATTGTCCGAAAAATCGCCCTTTTTAGTTGTGGTCCCTCTGGAGGTCAAAATTGTTATCCGATTTAAAAAAACGTTTTATTATATCACCGTTCCATGGTTATGAAGGTTGAGTTCGAATTTCGTGAAAATCGGACCAAAATTGACGGGCAAAATGGCCGCCGTTTGTACGCGAATAGTGTGAAAATATGTTATATCAAGGTTGTGGACCTTATAGAGGTCACAATTTTGAACCGATTTTGATGAAACTTGACATGTATGTTTATATCCCAAAGATCTTGTTTCCTTTCGATATTTGCTCCCATCGGATCGTAACTTCCTGAATTATGGCCCCTCATTGTCCGAAAAATCGCCCTTTTTAGTTGTGGTCCCTCTGGAGGTCAAAATTGTTATCCGATTTAAAAAAACGTTTGATTATATCACCGTTCCATGGTTATGAAGGTTGAGTTCGAATTTCGTGAAAATCGGACCAAAATTGACGGACAAAATGGCCGCCGTTTGTACGCGAATAGTGTGAAAATATGTTATATCAAGGTTGTGGACCTTATAGAGGTCACAATTTTGAACCGATTTTGATGAAACTTGACATGTATGTTTATAACCCAAAGATCTTGGATCCTTTCGATATTTGCGCCCATCGGATCATAACTTCCTGAATTATGTCCCCTGATTGTCCGAAAAATGGCTTTTGTTAGCTTTTGGTCCCTCTGGAGGTCAAAATTGTTATCCGATTAAAAAAAACGTTTGATTATATCACCGTTCCATGGTTATGAAGGGTGAGTTGGAATTTTGTGAAAATCGGACCAAAATTGACGGACAAATTTGTACGCGAATAGTGTGAAATATGTTATATCAAGGTTGTGGACCTTATAGAGGTCACAATTTTGAACCGATTTTGATGAAACTTGACATGTATGTTTATAACCCAAAGATCTTGGTTCCTTTCGATATTTGCGCCCATGGGATCATAACTTCCTGAATTATGTCCCCTGATTGTCCGAAAAATGGCTTTTGTTAGCTTTTGGTCCCTCTGGAGGTCAAAATTATTATACAATTTAAAAAAACATTTGATTATATCACCGTTCCATGGTTATGAAGGTTGAGTTCGAATTTCGTGAAAATCGGACCAAAATTGATGGACAAAATGGCCGCCGTTTGTACACGAATAGTGTGAAAATATGTTATATCATGGTTGTGGACCCTATAGAGGTCACAATTTTGAACCGATTTTGATGAAACTTGATATGTATGTTTATAACCCAAAGATCTTGGGTCAAAATTATTATCCGATTTAAAAAACCATTTGATTATATCATGGTTTCATAGTAATGAAGAGAGAATTTGAATTTCGTGAAAATCAGACCAGAGTTGACGGATAAAATGACTGCTGTCTGTACGCGAATTGTGTGAAAATATGTTATATCAAGCTTGTGGACCCTATAGAGGTCAAAATTTTGAACTAATTTTGATGAAACTTGAAATACATGTTTATAACCTAATGATCTTGGTTCCATTGCATATTTGCCCATATCGGATCGTAACTTCCTGAATTATGGCCCCTGATTGTACGAAAAATCACCCTTTGATTATATCACAGTTACACCTTAGTTATGGGTGAGTTTGAATTATGATTTTCTGATGATTACTTAAAATGCAACAACTCTTGTTGACTGCCCGGACGATTTGGCTGCTGTGTGGGCGTATGTTTCGTTGCCTGGCAACCTATTTTTATAGTGGACCTTGGACGTATATTGTTGTCGCCCCTGTCGATCCGAAACTTGAATTATAGGGGTATCTCCTAAAGATCTTGGTTCCTTTCGATATTTACATGTATCAAATCATAACTTCATGGATTATGGCTCCTGATTGTACGAAAAATAATGAAACTTGAAATATATGTTTATAATCCAACAGTCACAGTTTCTTTAATTATTCATGTAGATCTGACTGTAACTACCTGAGTTATGGCCCCTGATTGCACGGAAAATCACACTTTAAGCTTGTGGACACTCTAAATGATCACGATTGTTATGCGATTTTGAGGAAACTTAAAATGTATATTTACAAACCAAATAATATGTTCATATATATCAACGTTACACCATAATGTTGATAGAGTTCAAATTTTGTAAAAATTGAACAGAAACTGCTGGGAAAAAAGTCCACTCCCTGTACGCAAATAGTATTTAAGTATGAAATGACGAGGTTGTGGGGGGATCACGTGGGTAAGATGCTGGCTAGCTAGCATGGAGGTCGAGTGTTCGATCCCTGCATTGGTCCAGAAAGTTTATAGTGATTTTCCAGGGTAGTTGTCCCTTGTCAGTGAAGTAGGATGGAGGGCCTGACAAGGACAGGTGTCTAGTCGTTTGGATTGGACGAAAAACCAAAGTCTTGTGTAAACATTGGCGTGCATGTAAAAGATCCCTTTGCAGTTGGAATTTCAATATAAGAGTAGGCCGTAGTGCCACTGCCTGGGCAAAATTTCCAACATATAGCACACTGTATGGTGTATGCCTGTCTTCATTAGTCCAGTTTAGGAGCAGAACAGTTGGACGCTAAATTTCATTTCATTTCACGAGGTTGTGGACACACTAGAGGTCACAATTTTTATCTGATTATGATGAAATTTTAAGCATGTCTTTATAACAACAAGCGCCTGTAACTTGGAAAATATTTCATAATCAACATTAAGCTATGACTAAGTATTATGTGTAAAGTCTGAATGTCCATGTTCATAAGCGTGAGTATCATGTAACTGGTCTGATTCCAATTTCTAACTCAGGGGCAAATAACTGGTCTGAAACCGATTCTCTTTCAGTAGATATAATAAAACCAAGGTGAGAAACGGGTTGGAATTTAATAATAGGGATCACAGTTCACTACTCTAGATTCAGTCAATAATTGGCAATATTCACTAATTTTCACTAGGTAGAGAATTCAGTCTTATGATGATGTTTTAAAATTATCCATTGATATGGAGGCGCAGAACCTCTCAGTATCCACAAATTGTAGTTTGTCTATTTATAGCGTGAAATGACCAGAAGTGAAAACTTTGAAGTGGAAGCCGGGAGGTAGATCCTCTCAGCACCCACAAATTATAGCTTGTCTATCTATAGCAATATTTTCTCTCCATTATCTCCCCCTATTGCATTCCCATTTTTATATACTGTACCCACATTTTCATGTTTTAAAATTATCCACATGTCCCTCTTTAAAGGTCATCGGATACCCGATTATCTATCCATGATCACACCATACCGCAAGTTTAGGAAGTAAACATCACTATAATTCATATCAGTGTTTGTTCTTGTTTTTTCAGTCCAAAGATCATGCCATGAAACTTTCCACTGAACAAAATCTGACATATATTAATGGGTAATTATTGTTTTATTTTAATAAGTTAACAGAAATCTACCTGTAAAGACGCATACACAGTAATGTGAGCGGGTGTTTTTTTGTTGAAAGGAACTTGTGCAGAATTTAGCCACCAACAAAATCTGATAGATTTCGCAGCTTTTCCTTGAAACCTCCGAATGGTGTGTCATTTTATCCTTGTGAAAATTTATCGATGTGTATTTTTAACACTGCAGGAAGTGTGATTGAATTATTCACCGTGCGTTTCCCGTCCAACAATGACCTGTTTCATTCTATTATGGGTAATATTTTTATATCTGTGTTATATCAAAACCAGCTTTTTGTAGAACTACAGAAAACTAAGCAAATCTATAAATCTAACTCTTTTTGATAAGTGTATAACAAAAGATCTGAATCTTTATACAAAACGGGGGTTGGAATGGCCTAATGGTCTAGAGTGCCACGCTTCGACCTCTAGCTGGCCGGTCACCTCTGGCCGGTCACCTAGTGGTCTAGAGTGCTGCGCTTCGACCTCTAGCTGGCCGGTCACCTCTGGCTTGGGGCTATGGTTTCGATCCTTGGTGTGAGCGTATGTGGCCTGGAGATAGGGGCGCCTTCTCAACCTCGTGGGTTTCCTCCGAGCACTCCGGTTTCCTCCTACTGCTAAAGACCCCTAAGCGCAAGCGAATTATTGAAATAAAATTTAACCATATCTTAGTGCCGAAATGACCTAGTTTGTGTTGAGTGGACGTTAAACCCCATTTCTCTCTCTCTTTTATACAAAAGTTGTCATAACACCCAACGTCCCATTAAACAGTAGAATAAAAATTGATAGATTTTGTGCCAAATATCAGAACATTATGCCTGATAGTAAATTTGACATGTCAGAGAGAATGTTCATGTCGACAGATATAGTATCACGCTAATCTGATTATAACGAGTTAATCAATCATGCTACTGTACGAATCTAGCCTCGGCTGTATGACAGTAAGTGATATGTACCTACGCCTATACAATTTCCATGCGGCACATACGGAAAACTTGCCACTTTTAGAAATAAGTTCTCATTGGTAATCCAGGAACTTGAAGACAGTTCCAAGGACAGACTTGGTCATACAGTCAAGGCTATAAGTAGGGTGCTGGAGTCTGGTGAGGTTTGCCTAGTGCACCAATGCTACGAGAAACAAAGCACCTGATGAAGTAGCAAGCAAAGCATACAAAATCTAAGTAAGGTTTATGATTTATTTTGATTAAGATATGATCACCCACACATATTAGCTGGTCAGGGTACAATGGGTCTTGAAATTGTGGACCAAGTTCCAGATTTAGATGCTTGTTTAATACCAGTTGGAGGAGGAGGTCTAATTGCTGGCACAGCTCTAGCTATAAAAAGTTTATACCCCAATGTTAAAATTATAGTAAGTATTAATTAGCTTATTTTTTATAACTAGCGGACCCATCGTGGCTAAGTATAGTAAGTAAGACACTGACTCGCCAGCCTGGATTGGCCCCGGTTTAAGCTGAGAAAGATCTTTGTGATTTAGCTTATTTTATATAATTAGTGGACCCATTGACTCATTATCCTGGAGTTTGCAGGTTCGATCGCCATGTTGGCCAAGAAATATCTTCATGATTTTCCAGCGTGGTTTCCCCTTGTAGATGGTGTAGGACGGATGGTCTGATAAGGACAGCTGTAGTCGTTTGGATGGGACGAAAAACTGACAGTGTACAAATAGGTGTGCACGTAAAAGATCCCTTGGCAGTTGGAATTTCACGCATGGCTCACTATTGTCTATAATATATTATCCTTTGCCATCCTATAGTGCTTTACAGAGTAACAATTATGTAGGAAGATTCCAAGGAAACAGAATTTCCCACAAAACGTGTTCCACCTCAAAAAATCTTAGTGTTGATCTCATGAGGAATTAGGAAATATAGTTAGTGAACTAAATTGACTCCTTTATAAATTCCTAGTAGTTAATATTTGCCTGTCATCCTATTTATACAGTCTGTTTTATAAAAGTATGTCATTAAAAGTTTGATATATGATTAAGATAATTTTAGGGTGTTGAATCGGAGAGGTGTGCCAGTTTTTCATCTGCTTTAAAGGAAGGTAAACCCGTATATACCAAAGCTTCGTCATCATTAGCTGACGGTAAGTTTATTGATGAACCATGAAAAGGTTGATACAGTCAGATGCAAAAACTTGGCAATTCAATTCATATACAGGGGACAATTTTAAGAAATACAATTACTGCTTATGACTGAGTGACGTTTTGACTGGGCTTCTCTAGTCATTATCAAGCACGATTAAGTGGAAGCCATGTTTGAATTTGTTTTGGGTAACGCTTGTGTTTACTGGAAGATCGGGGGGGGGGGGGGCTGAATGGTTAGCATGTGTGTGTTGTATCATAAAGCCTGTCATTAAGTCAACTGGCGTGGTTTTGATTACCCAGTTGTATGTGACAAGGAGTTTGGTTGCATGTCCCACTTCCTGGGTTTTCATGGGTTCTCCGGTTTCCTCCCACTACTAAAAGACCTCTACACGCAAGCGCATTATTTAGATAAAATTAAACCATATGTTAGTCCCAAAATGACCTTGTTTGTGTCGAGTGGATGTTAAAACCCATCTCTTTCTCTGTCCTCTCTTTCTCTCCCTGCTTTGGAGACTCTACCTCATGTAGTTTTATCACCATTTGGATGAAAATAAAGCTGTAATTATCTCCCTTAACGCTGTATTTACTCCATTACTCTATTTCACATCACCCATTGTAGGCAGAAGCCCTGTTTCCATTGCAAATTTTTAGCGTTCCTGTAATGGTTCTGAAAGTGGAACGGTTATTTTTATACGCCCGCATGATGTCAAATCTTTCGTGTATTAAATGGTAGCATTTTGCAGAACTAAAAGTGAAACAAATTAATGATTTTAGTGTCTTATAAATTTTTCATTACCGACAATAGAAAAAATATGTGACTACTCTTGTTGACTGCTAGGACGACTTAGCTGCGGTGTATGTTTCGTTGCCTGGCAACCTATCATTGTATACACCAACATTTTCATGCAGACAAATATTGTTATCACTGCGGTTCGTCCACAATTTTTATCCAATTGAATGAAAATAAAGCTCTTATTAGCTCCCTTAATACTTTATCTGATGTCAAAAGTTGGGAAAATAGTTACACCAGTGTTGAATTACATCATAACTATTTAGTTCAACACTATGGGGGTGCTCGATTGTCAGTCCAGAACGTCCTGAATTGACAGAATTGCAATCAACTGATACAGAATTCAGACCTGTCACAGCTGAAGTGGTGTGTGTAGAATCGTGACGTATTCCAAGTCACAAATATGTTTCAGCTGTCTTGATTGGTTGAGATATTTTTATGCAGTCGACACATGCATCGTACTCCAAAATTCTACTTTTCACTCGATTGACAGTACTTTTGGAATTGAGAGAATTTAATTCCAGAACGTTCAATCGAGTATCTCCCATATTTCACATCACTCATAGTAGCCATAAGCCCTGTTTGCATTACAAATTTTAACGGTTAGTTTTTTATACACCAACATTTTTTTATATGGACAAATTTAATATTGTTGTCGCCCCTGTTTGTCCATCCGTTCACAATTTGTTTTTTTTATTGGCGAATATTGATGTCACCCCTGTTTATCCGTCCATTCACAATTTGTTTGTGAGACACTCAATGGGTCACAATATTTATCCGATTTTGACGAAACTTGACATATAGGTTTATTCCCGAAAGATCTTGCTTCATTTCAATATTAGCATATGTTGGATCATAACTTCTTGGATTATGGCCCCTGATTATGGTCTTTAGCAGTGGGAGGAGAATGAGAACCACGTCAATTGACTCAATGACAGACCTTATGATACAGTACGCAGACGCTAACCATTCTGCCATCCCACTCCCCTGTTTCCCTATATGAAACTGATTAGTTTTAAATTACTTGATGATATTTTGTACTTGGTGAAGTATTTAATGGTAAAATTTATGATTATTGTGATATTGTTGATGTTAGAAACCTTAAAAATACATTATTTAGGCCTGAAATCTTATCTGGATTCTTATTTAGACATTAATTAATTTATCCAGACCATAATCAACTCTCGCTGTCATCGCCAGCTTGCGAAATTTACTGAATTAGTATCGGATTTGCTGCTTCACTTGATTCATGATTTAATCATGAAATGGATAATCAAAGCTATCTTTTTTATTGTACCGATATTAGTAATGAAGTCTCTAACTCAATATCATCCAAAATCTTCAACTTCAAAGATGGCCGCCTAAGCTGTAGGGTGTAAAAGAGGTCTGTGCTTCAAGACGAATTTTATGATGAAAATTAGAACAAGATAAAAAGAAATTGTTATGAATACTTAATAAGGGTACGGTGAACATTTAATAAATAGCTTTAGGTGGAAAATATTGTTATTTCCTATGTTTTGAGCCTTATAATATCAACTGTATAAGAAGCTATCTTAAATCGGTGAACACAGTTAGCTACTGTGAAAACTGAAACGTGAGCTGTATTCTTCAGCAACAGCCAACTTCAAGTCTCTTGTGTATGATTGTAACCTGCTAGATAAGAAGTAAGAAAATTGTGATCAATATGAGTTCGAGAGGAAAAGAAAAGAACCCAAATACTCCGAGATTCACACGAAGCTCTGGAAAAGGAGAAATGACGGAAAATACTGACGGTGAAGAAACAAATAGGGATATAACAGGTATATATGCAATTTTAGATACAATAAAACAGGAGATAGGCCAAATGATTAAAAAGGATGATATGAAGATTATTATTAGTGAGATAACTGATTGTGTCCTTGAAACACTGAGAAAGGAATTGAAAACAGAAATAAAAAAGCTTGTAAATGATGCTACCGACGATATACGGGAGCAATATGACGCAGTTTTGGGCCAAAACGAACAATTGCATGCTGAAAAAAGGGAAATGCAGACTAAAATAGATGATCTTATAAATAACGCACAAATTGGACACAGAAAAGCTAATGATGCAATAAGAATGGCAAACTATAACGAACAATATTCAAGAAAAATGAATATCAGAATATTTGGACTACCAAATCAGCAATCCCGAGAACTGCAAACCACTTTCATTGAAACTATAAAAAAGTTAACGGACATAGATGTAGCCAATGAAGAAATTATCGCTATCCACAGCCTCCCTACAAGAAGCCCCGATAAACCAAACCCAGTGATTGTTAAAATGCGTAACACAGAATCAAAATCAAATATTATGAAACATAGAAAGCTTTTGTTAGAAAAACAACTAAAATTAGCAGACGATATAACAAAGAATAACCTTGGTCTCATGAGCAGAGCGCGAGAAAACAGTCACGTCGATAAAGTGTGGTATTTTAACGGTGCAGTGTACGCGAAAGCAGCAGGAAAGAAGAGAGTGCGGATAGATATATTCGACAATCTGAGTGAAAAAGTATTGACAGCTCCTTTAGAAGTTTTTCAAACCAGATAATTTAGCAATAATATGTAAAAAAAAAAAAGTCTTGCTCTTATTTATACACTTTTTTAAAAAAATCCTAAGCAAGAACTGCTTTAGAAAATGCCCCACCCCTTATCAATCATCAACAATTCCTGATGGCTCAGTAAAAGAAATAGGATGTCATAATGAAAAGGTACTTTCTCTAAAGAGACATTAGGAGTAAACCTTAGCTAACTGTATTACACAATGTATTATGAATATTGGAAACTCCTAGAGTCAAAATAGTATGAACAATACATACGATTAAAATGAATCTCACTTTGATATCACATGAATAATTATAATGTATTGTCGAATTACCGGGATAGAATCTAATTTACATACAAATAGTGATATCTCTTATGAGATAATACAAGTTACATTTTTTAGAATGGATAATGCCTTCTAAAAAATGAAAGTTACCTGAATATGATACCACTAAAGCTATACTCCCTGTGCAATATTATAAGCTATAACATTATTGATGAATAAAATATATACAGCTAAATTGGATAATCTCTATAGGATATTATTATCTGCAATTTTAACGATGAATAGTACAAGTACTAATCTTTTTAAGTTGATTATTCCACATTACTCTATGTATATACTTTATAATACTAGTCTCTATAATATATTAGAATTTCTTATGAAGGATATAACATTAAAGTATGATCATTGTAATCCTTTGAAATGATAGTCCCTGTACTACATATGTATGACAATATGTAACCTGAGATGAATATTATATACTATTAAAGCGGTAGTCTCTAATATATCTGACAATTTAAAACTCTCTAGGATAAATATTTTATATTATTAAAGCTTTAGTCTTTAAGCTATATGATAATCTACAATTTTAAAGGATGAATATCTTATATTATTAAAGTGGTAGCCTTTAAGTTATATGACAAATTACAATTTTATATGATGAATATTTTATACTATTAAAGTGGTAGTCCCTTAGCTATATGATACTTTACAACTTTATAGGATGAATATTTTATACTATTAATATGGTAGCCTTTAAGCTATATGACAAATTACAATTTTATATGATGAATATTCTATACTATTAAAGAGGTAGTCCCTTAGCTATATAATAATTTACAACTTTATAGAATGAATATTTTATACTATTAATATGGTAGCCCCAAAGCTATACGACAGATTACAAGTTTATAGGATGAATATTTTATACTATTAAAGTGGTAGTCTCTTGGCTATATGATAATTTACAGCTTTATATGATGAATACTTTATACTATTAAAGTGGTAGTCCGTAAACCATATGACAGTTTACAACTTTATAGGATGAATATTATATACTATTAAAGTGGTAGTCTCTAAGCTGTATGACAAGTTACAAGTTTATAGGATGAATATTTGATATTACTAAAGTGGAAGTCTTTATGCTATATGATAATGTACATCTTTATAGAATGAATACTGCATACTATTTAAGCGATAGTCCCTAAACATTATGACTGTTTACAACTTTTTAGGATAAACAGTACATACTTTTAAAGTGGTAGTCCCTAAGCTATATGCCAGTTACAACTTTGTAGGATAAATAGGACATACTTTTAAAGCTGTAGTGCCTAAGCTATATGTCAATTTAAAACTTCATAGAATGAATATTATATTCTATTAAAGAGGTAGTCCCATTATAGGATGAAAAATGTGTGGTAACTCAAAACTGAATATAATATTATTAAAAGGATATTCCTTATATATTATCATTAAAAGCTATAGTATGAATACTGTACATATTAAAATGGTGGACACCATGAGATATTATGGGATATAAATTTATTGGATACATATTTAAAGTGATAGTCCCAAAACTATATTATAAATAACAACTTTATAGGGTGAATTTTACATGCAGTTATAGTGATAACCACTATATGTTATTATAATATAGAAAGGTTATTACTACATATTAAGTTGATAGTCCCTTTGGGATAAACTAAATTATAAGATTATAGGATGGACATTACATACATGATTATTTCTATGTCTTTTGCTCAGTGGTTGTCAAATCACTATCATACGATCATATTCCCCACACTAATAAATCATTGACACAGAAAATAATAACACTATTACCTCCTTTTCCTCCCCCCCCCCTCATGGTAGAGCTACCTTCAAAAATTTTGATCTTTAAGAATGTAGGACTGTTTATAGATACCCAAAAAACACACCCATTTTTTTTTTTTTTAAAATTATGCATGAAAGATAATATTATAGATAAGCACATGACCAGAGAAACCCCAATATCACCAAACCTTAGGCAACCTCATGCAGTTCAGAAGAAAGACTTGCATGATATCAACACATAATTTATACCTTGTACTTTATCTAAAAACAGTTTTATTGAAATTTTTTGTTAGCATGTTTTTTATTATAGATAGAAGTTTAAGCACTCTATTTAATAAGCATACAACTCTGTACATGTTTTATGTTTTTAAGTATACTTGTATCCTGGAAGTTTTTCATATCTTTAATATAAAATGGCTAATTTGACAATAACTTCATTGAATGCTAGGGGTATGCGACAAAAAGTTAAACGTACTAAACTATTTCTTTGGTTGAAAGAGCAAAAATCGGATATATTCTTCTTACAGGAGACACATAGTATTAAAACCGATGAAATTAGATGGCAGCAGGAATGGGGTGGATCTATAATTTTTTCTCACTGTAGAAGTAATTCAGCTGGAACGGCTATTCTCTTTCGAGACACGTGTGATGAGAATATATTATCAAAAATAATAGATAAAAACGGATATTATACTGCTGTTGTAATTAAGATACTAACTGAAAACTATATACTTCTCAATACGTATAGCCCTATCTCCGATACTGACCAATATAAATATTTTAACAGTCTCAGTGAATTGATGCAAAATCTTGAAGAAGAATATGATTCTAACACATTTATCGTGGGGGGAGATTTTAATAACGTAATGGATGTAAATATGGACCGTACAGGGGGTAATTATAAAGTTAAGAAAAACGGCAGACAGGCAATAAATAATATTATCCAAAAATTTAACCTCATAGATATTTTCCGAATTAAACATAATAATGTAAAAAAATATACATGGAAGCAACGAAAACCCCTAGTTCAAAGCAGGATTGACTTCTGGCTTATAACTGAAACTGTACAGGATTATGTTAAAGACTGTAAAATACTAATTAATACAATAAGCGACCATTCCGCAATTTACATAAGTCTGAACCTTATTGAAAATAAACGAGGACCGGGGTTATGGATCTTTAATAATAGTCTGGTTTTTGATAAGAATTTTTATAAATATATTGAACAATCTATAGAAGCTTGGGATCATGAGTTCCATAATCCACTGGACAAGGGGGGTCTTTGGGATTATTTAAAATTTAAAATTAAACATAGTACTATTAAGTATTGCAAGAAAAAGAAACACGTTAAAGTTAGATTAAAAAGGTACTTATTAGATAAGTTAGAAGGGTTAGAGGATGAAAAAATAAAATCTTATGCTACTGGTAATAATGAAATAGAAACTATTGAAAAAGAATATCAAATTCTATTAAACAGACTAGATCAGATTTACGAAGACGAAGCCAAGGGGGCCATATTGAGATCTAAAATTCAATGGTACGAACAAGGCGAAAAGAGCTCAAAATTTTTCTTAAATTTAGAAAAGTCCAGAAAACAAAATACAACTTTAAATAGAATAACCCGGTCTAATGGCGAGGAAGTAAATCAATGTAATGATATATTAAGCGAAATTCATAATTACTATAAAACATTATACTCTTCGTGTGACAATAGCCTTCGATTTAATCTTAATATTAAAAATGATCAATTTACAAACACTGACCAGAACTTACCAAAACTGAACGAATATCAAAGTCAAATGCTAGAATACAAACTAGACGAAAGTGAGTGTAAGGAGGCTATAAAATCTTTCAAAAATAATAAATCTCCTGGAAACGACGGTTTAACAGTGGAATTTTATCGAGCATATTGGGACATAATTAAAAACTACGTTTTAAACTCCTACAATTATAGTTTTGAAACCGGAATCCTTTCACCGTCGCAAAGACAATCAATAATCAAACTGATACCTAAACCTGGAAAAGATAAATCTCTGTTATCGAACTGGCGACCTATAACTTTGATTAATGTAGATGTTAAAATCATAAGTAAAGCTCTTTCAAATAGATTAAAACACTTTCTAAAATTACTAATACATCCTAACACTAGGAAACTGGAATCGTTTAATTTGGGGTTTTTTGACTTTAAAAAATGCTATAGAGTTTAATTTCAAAACATCGTTTGATAATTGATTATAATCGTTTGAAAATTACAAAAATGATTTAATTAGTACCATGGTTTAATTTAATGATACAGCGTTTAATTTCTCCGAGAGGGGTTTAGAAATGCACGGACCCTTTAATTATGTCAAGCGTCTAATTACTAGCCGAGTGCTTTAATTTCCCGAGATGCATTTATAAATTAAATATTAGACGAAACTTTTAATTTCCCGCGAGTCGTTTAACCGATCGGCTCATTTTCATTACGATTATTTAAATGTGAAGTACGAATAAAAAATATGAATATAGAAAAATAATGCGCATCAAATAATTGCTAATCTTTTAATTTCCCGCAAGTCGTTTAACCGATCGGCTCTTTTTGTTTACGATTATTTAAAGTTGAAGTACGAATAAAACATATGAATATAAAAAAATAATGCGCATCAAATAATTGCTAATCTTTTAATTTCCCACGAATCGTTTAACCAATCTGCTCATTTTGATTACGGTTATTTAAATGTGAAGTACGAATAAAAAATATGAATATAAAAAAATAATGCGCACCAAATAATTGCTAATCTTTTAATTTCCCGCGAGTCGTTTAACCGATCGGCTCATTTTGATTATGATTATTTAAATGTGAAGTACGAATAAAAAATATGAATATAAAAAAATAATGCGCATCAAATAATTGCTAATCTTTTAATTTCCCGCGAGTCGTTTAACCGATCGGCTCATTTTGATTACGATTATTTAAATGTGAAGTACGAATGAAAAATATGAATATAAAAAAATACTGCGCACCAAATAATTGCTCATCTTACCTTGGTCGTAGTATTTTTATCCATTATCGATTAAAGAATGATTCCACCATTAGCAAACATCAAAAATCGGTAAAGCACGCCCAATGTTATTATACAATCGGGAATCGGTAAAGCACATCCCAAAAAATGAACATAGCCTTCCACCTGTACGCGTCGCTATTTGTTGGAAATCGGTAAAGCACATCCCAAGTAATGTATTTTCTTTAAATCACAATTGAATGAAAATAGTTTTCCACCTGCATGCGCCGCTAGAAGACATCACAATGTATGTTATCATGGAAGAGTGATAATCTCGCGAGACTTTTATGTTGGCGCCAAAAAGAAGCTATTACTATTTGTCGATCTCTATAGACAAGCTGTCGATCATTTTTAGACAGGACTATAGAATGGCTTCAAACAGTATCAATGCCTTGATGTTACGTAATCACTTGGGACAATAAAATGTTGACTGCAGAAGAACGATATCAAACGATATTGCTAAATCAACATTTACTCCCTCAATATATAAAAAATAATGTGTGTTGGCGAGGTATCGGTGTTTTTTTTTGTACTATTCAAAATCCACGTTAGATCTTTCATCCCACGACCGTTTCGCCACCCTAAATTACACAGCTCGTTTCATCCCACAAATTAAAAAGACAATTATTACGTATTTTAAATATTTTATTGATACATTAATAACTAGTGATGGTCCGATATGGCACCTATCGGTTTTACCGATATCAGATATTGACAGCGAAACATATCGGCCGACACGGATAAATTACCGATAGTGCGGTGGATATAAAACTATTACACATTAAAATGTCTCGAATGGCGTGATGATCTATGTAGATATTTGTCTTTATTAGTCGAGGAACGCATAATAATATTTTACTGCGTGAATCAAATACGAACCCTGTGTTTTCGAAGTAATAATTGGGCCACGCTTCCTACGCAATCAAAAATATACACCATCCTTTATGAACTTAATTAAATGCTGTACCATCAATGGTCGAGATTATCATATTTTAAGTGTTGAATACAATATAATTCCTAACAGTAACAGCACGTCCATACGTGCATTAGTTCATGCGGTAATAAAATGATACATCAAAGCGATAACTTCCTGACCTGTTTGTCAACAGTGCCTATCACGTGACATTCTCCCGACATTTCTAGAACTATTGGTTAAAATAAAACATCTAATGGGAACCTATTTGTTGATAATATTATTAATTAATAAAGTATGATTTGTATTATGAGTTTTTATTTGACAACACAATAGTCAAGAATAACAATATAAATCGCTAAATTATTTCTAAATTTATATCGGCTTCTAGAAGCCGGAATGTATTAGACAGTGATTACGTGACATCAAAGGAATATCCCCCCTTTCATCCTTCATTCTACCACACGCAAAACACGTGATATTTTCCCACCTTTTCCAAATCTTCTGACAGACAATAAAGTGAACTAGATAAAACAAAGGAAAAAAAATATTTACTTGACGCGTCATGTTTCCAGCACACAGAATCAAATTTAGCGATAATTTTCTGCAGGCGA